>CM023628.1:1371290-1971290 GCA_013358685.1 Antennarius maculatus
TTGCTCCCGTACTTTGCTATTTGCTGAAGCAGACGTTTTTTTCTGGGTTTTTTTATCCCAGAACAGTTGGAGACAACCTCTCAGTGGATAAACTGCAGGTACTCACAATACATCCTCAGAAAAAAGGTACATTTGGAGAATTAAAATGTTTTCTAGCCACAGACTAAATGTTTTCGACAATGACGCTTTCCCTAAATTAAAGTAAATATTTGATTATGAACAGAGTCAATCTTTTTAATTCATTTATGCGTCCAATATGAAGCACAAAATGTTAAACCTGATGCGCTTTATATCATGATGGAAACCATAAACGTACCATTTAGCTACTTTAAATGAAAACTCAGATTTCAGACATTGCCCTTATTTTTGATTAAGATAAAATAAACTTTATTGATCCCAAATTGGGAAATTGTCAATTTGTAAATTTTTTGGAGCAAATATACGCTCAATTAGATCAGAGATGTTATGAAAATGTGTAATTTTACAGTGAAAACGTACCTGAATGCAAATTTCACATTTCCATTTTATTGCATTATTTTAAAAGCCTGTATTTAGATTTGTAAATGAGACTATTTTCTCCAGTTTAAATAGAACTAAAGTTACCAACGCCCCCTGCAAATAACAAGTTCTCGGGTTCAGATTTATTAGCTAGTTTTATACTATACATACACAGAAACAGAAAACAAATTAATATATACTTTATGCAAGGATTTTAATGATGAATTTGCATGTTTTTATAAGTACATTTAGATTTGAACCCAATTACACCGACCACACTTGGGCACCCGTTGGTACACTTACTCTTACGCTCATTAATTATGCTATTTGGCCACCTGGAGCAGCATAACAAGCTAAAAACACAACATTGGCAAGCTTATTAGGAAACTGGTGTCTAGTTGCACAGAAAACAACATTAGCATTCACTAAGAGTTGTGTTTCTGGCCAGTCGATACGTGCATGTTTAATACGCTCTCCTTTTAGCTTCGGTCTGGTCTGCAGTGACCCATGAAGACGTCTGGCTCTTCAGCTGTCTGTTACAGCTCTGAAAGATGGAAGAAAAGGCAAAATGGGGCCAAACGTGTGCTTTTAATCATGTTATCTGTTACACAATGATCACTCAAAAGTAAAATGAAAAATGCTATCAGAGCTGAAAGAATGGCAAAAATGTTTGACGGAGGTGAAGAGTGAGATGTTACATTACATTCTCTAATAATCTAATCCGTTATTACATCCTGTCAGCTATGTTGGTATAAGAAAACGTCCTCGGTGGTAACGGAACAGATGGTCGTCATCGTAAGGTGCCGCTGAGGAGAGAGGAATCTACAAGGGGGGGGTAGAAAAATCAAGAAACTAGTGCCAATTAAGAGGATTTTACAGTCTGGAATAATGTTTGCTTGTGACCGAGATTTCACGGCGATTACATTTTCTTTAATATTTCAAAGAAACAAAGGAAGCAGCTGTCAGAGGAGATCGGGGGGGAAATGAACTTCACAAATGGTGATGCTGCAAAATGTTTCTTCAAATATTCAGGCAGAGAGTTAAAAATGGTTCAAACTGATTTGTGGTTTGGAAAAAATGTGTTTAACTACTTTTAAAAGTCGTTTTCTAAGTGTAAGCGTTGAGAAAAAGAAACAATGCAGTGATGTGGGAAGGTCTGGTCTATGCTTGGAGAAGAAAGATGACCAACAACAGTCAGTGGCAGAGTCTACTAAAAGGCCCATTTGTGTCCCACAGCACATGTACTCGAGGCCCGGGGGCCAAATGTGGCCCTCCACATCATTTTATGTGGCCCACATAAAAGGTCAGAGTGTCTAAAAATAAATGAGTCAAAAATGTGCTTTGAACAAAAACTACATTTCCCACAATGCATTTTAACTTAAGTTAATGTCCTAACTTGTGTTTGATGTTATTTTTCTTCATTGATTGATAGTTTGAGCCTTGATTGATGGAGTTCTGTGGGTTTAATAACCTGACAAATGAAAAGGATTTATGTTAGAACAGAGAAACAAACAAACATGTTTTTTCTGTCTAACTGTAATGTTTGGAACTAGAATAAGTCAGAAATTCACTGATTTAACATTAAGGAGTAGTTACATTTAGTTACATTACATTGAGTTACATTTAGTTACATTTATTAGTTACATTAAGGAGTAGTTACATTTAGTTACATTACATTGAGTTACATTTAGTTACATTTATTAGTTACATTAAGGAGTAGTTACATTTAGTTACATTACATTGTTACATTTAGTTACATTTATTAGTTACATTAAGGAGTAGTTACATTTAGTTACATTACATTGAGTTACATTTAGTTACATTTATTAGTTACATTAAGGAGTAGTTACATTTAGTTACATTACATTGAGTTACATTTAGTTACATTTATTAGTTACCTCTGGCCCTTTGAGGACAGCCATGATGTGGCCCTCAGTGAAAATGAGTTTGACACCCCTTAATCCAACTAAATAGTGCAATACCACCAGTAACCATTGGGGGCAGTGTAGCTACAATTCAATCAAGAAACAATAAATAAAATGAAAAACTCTCCTATTTTGATGGTCAACTGGTCACTTTTTTCTACTGGTTGAACAAAATCAGCCCTAAAAGTCAAGTAGGAACACCCACATGACTGGAAACAGCTTCTCAGTGTCTTTCATTTCAATCCGTACAGTTTTCAAATTTTTTTTTTTTTTCAATTTGCGACAACAGGAAGTGATGCTGTGAGGAGATGGTCATCACCGAGAGGCCTCCTTCCTCTTTAAGAGCATCTGTAATGAGCATCTATCACAGCTCTCCTCGCGCCAGCGCCGCCATCACGCTGACCTTTCTGAATTATCTGTTTGTGTTTCACCAGACGGTTTACTTTTCTTTGCTCTCCGTCGCTCGTCTGCAGTTCATCACCGTTAAAACGACAAAGAAAACAACAACCCGCAGTCGCATTCAGGCTCACATACAACAATAAAACCTTCCTATCCCTGGAACAATCATTCAGGCGGGCGCGGCTAAATGATATTCATCCATTAAAATTTCATGGGCTTTTTCTGGGGGCCTTCGTTTTGCTCATTTTCTTGTTTATTTTTAAGGCGGTAAAGGAAGGCGACCACATTGATATATTAATATATATATATATATATATATATATTTTTTTTTTTGCCTCTCATGTCATGCCATTCAATGTGTTATTTCAATTATGCATGCGGTTCTTATCTATGAATGCATGATGTTTGACTGTGCAGGAAGCACTCTTTTTTTTTTTTTTCCCCATTATTTTGTATGGAGCAGGGTTGGCTGTGTGAGAGCATGCTGCAGCGTGTTAAGCGTTAAGGGGGGGTTGCTACCCGTTTTTTCTCACCGATTCACATTTGTTGCACAAATATTCCTTTAATGATGACGTAACAATTCAAACTCCTACAAAGGAACTTCCTGTTTGCATGTAAATGCATGCACACAGCGACTCCTGCAAGTGTCCTGCAAGGCTGTACACACACTCCAGGGGAGATTACAAGCAAATCTCACAGTTTATTCATGAATATTTTCAGACTGAATATGGAAGGAATTTTTATGCGGGGGGGTTGGGACTGGGCTAGGAACCCAAAAAACCAGGGTGTGCGTGTTTGTGAGCGTTTGTGGTGTCAAAGCAGAGACACAGTGTCCGTAGGGCATTGGGGAGGGAAGTGTGATGCAGGCGGGGGGAGGCGCCCCCCCCCCCATTCTCCTGAAGCACTTCAATGTTTTATTTATCAGGGATGGCGAAGCAAGCGGTGTGTTTAACTCGACAACAACCGCAGCAGCAGCAGAAATCTCAGTACCCACCCACCCGCCACCCCCCCACACCCCCACCCCCCACACACACACACCCTTCTTCGCACTGGCAGAGATTTTCTTTTATTTTGTTATAGAAATAATGTAGAAAATGTATGTCCACTGATTCATTTCCCTCAATAAACTGAAAATGGCTCGGCGGCAGTTGCTCGGCCGTCGCCGCCACCGCAGAGCAAACAAGGGCAAACAAAAGAAGAAAACGCAGCCTTGTTTGTGGCATTCTGGGTAATAAATGCTTGATTTAGACGTTCCACCTGCAAATAAAAAGATTGCCGGGGAAGCGGTTGTGTTGATGAAGTGATTTCTCTAAGACAAGAAGAGAAAACCGAGGACCCATTCTGATGGTTAACCCTTTGATAGCCGTCGAAATACAGATATGTCAACCGGTACGGTAGGAAAAAAAAGTCATTTTACTTCATAATTGAAATCAATTAGTAAAATCAATGACGGATCGATCGAACATGATGGGAAAAAGAAAACAAATGGCCCCTGAATCAAAAACGGGTCGTATTTGCAGATAGGCGCCATTACAGTCGCATCAAACGTAAACCCGATAATTGAACCCAGGGTTAAAGGGAAAATCAATTTCTAATCACAGATCGTCATATCCCCCAGTGTCCACGCTGGGGTATGACCTATTTTTCAAACCCCCCCCCCCCCATCATGGAATACATGAGCCGGTCTTTAAATTAAACTTGTATATATTTGTCACTTCCAGGCCTTCAAATGTCACCCGCTAGTGAAACCAGTAAATATACGGCCCCTATAGATATGAGACTTTCTTATCCACTGTAAACAGGTCCAATCAGTAACAACGCCCTCATGTTTTGGTCTGTTGATATGTGACCTTTAGCTCACTCTTTTTTTTCCCCCACCTCCCTCCTCTATCTATTCGATCAGAGTCATTTTCTGATTTAATGAATTAGATCCCAGCTTCCCCCCCTTCCCTTGTGAGACGTGACATTTTAATGATACAGTTTTGTGGCTTCTACAACCCTAATTTATTCCCATCCTTAAACGTTATCCCTCTTGATATTAGTGTTATTTAAAGCAGGAAGCAAATAGAGTCGCTAATCAGTGCAATCAACCCTTGTGGTCGTCTTGCATAAAAACATCCTGTTTAGGTTTTCTGACAGGCTGCTGATGGAAAAATGCAATCCGCCTCTGCTCTCTTCCAGATTCACCAACTTTTTCTCAGCGGCATCTTTTTAGCTTCGTAAGTCTCAGCAGGGTTATCGGCCTCCACCACCACCACCAGTATCTGGGCTCCTCTGGGAGGATTTATCTCGGCGCTGCTCGGGGGAAGTTCTCCTTCTATCAGAATCTTTGAAAAGTCTGATCACTTCATCTTTAGCATCGTAGGTCTCAGCAGGGTCATCGGCCTCCACCACCACCAGCATCTGGGCTCCTCTGGGGGGGATTTATCTCACCGCTGCTGGGGCAGATGTTTTTCTATCAGAATATTTTAAGAGTCTAAACACCGGCAACTTTCTGACGTACTAATTATCGACTATTATCTGCAGCAGTAGAATTATCTTTATTTCGCCTGTTTCTCCTGATTGAAATGTAATTATGAGTTCAGAAGTTGTTGGTTTCTTTTTGTTTTAAAACAACGGAAAGCACAAGAGTGAAATTCTTGGAGTAAAATTTGGAAAGTCAATGTCTCTAATGCATATTTAAAGAAACATACGGAACATAATTCACTGTTCTTGAATGCACCACAAATGTAAATACAACCTTGCACAAACCGACTGGAACCAATCCCCAAACTTTTATTTTGGTACCTCGGAGGTAAGAGATGCTAATTTACTTCTAACTTCTAACGCTGTTGTCAACTTTTATGTATTTAATCCAAATAATATGACATTAAACTGAATTAGTGAGGTCATTACTAACATTACCTTTCGAGCTAATGTTTATTTCTAGCTAGTTAGCGATCTATCAATTAGGGCTGATGTTTAAAATTGGCCTTTTCATGCTTGGACTGAGCTTCTTAATAATGATTTGTATAGATTGGTGTCGAAACAAACAACAAACAAATTGTTGTCCTTTATTATTACTAATATTTCCTGCTGCTAATGCTAATGGTGTCCTTGTAGATGTTTTCATCAGACATGATTTTTATTCAGAGCGGTAAAACCAAGACATAAGCGTGATGCATAAAGCGATAAAATATGTTTTTGAATGAGCTAGTGAGGAACATAGGCTTACACCATCAACAGACGGACTCACGCTGGGCAACAAGCTGCTCATAATTGCTTGGGAAGGAATTAATGATTTTTTTTTATTTATTTTTTTTATATTTGCTTTTCCAACAGCTTTTGCTGACATGCTAAAAGCTTTTCACAGAGAGTTTCAAGTTACCAATTCAAAAAATAAATACCAACGTGGACCCTGGTCAGCATACGCTGCATCACCAGCAACATTTTTTCACCTGCCGTATTTGCGGTTCGGCCTTTTCACTCAGCCTGTGATGATTCATGTTGTTAAGTAGACGTATAAAAACCACAAAAAAAAAAAAAAAAGCTTTTCAAGAGCTTTCCTCTATTTTATGTCCTTTGCTGCGCCGCATTCAGACGGTGAAGGGTCACGAATGTCAAACACTCCTTCGACTGAGTGTTCCAGCAGCAAAAATGTATGGAATGAAAAGTCTGGTAGGAGCGAGAAACAAAAAGAGCACTTTAAAACCCATCCAGAGAAACAAATGAAGAAACAAAACCTGGTTGAGAAATGCAACAAAAAACGGTCACAAGGAGTCTAAAAATAATACGACACGCCAATATATAGACAAACTTGTTCTCATCAATGTGGGTCTATATTTAGTTCTTGTCTGAAAGGTTTGTGGTGCAAGTAAGTTAATCAGTCTTAATTTGTATAGTGCTTAATCACGTCAACAGACATTTCAAACCCTTTTAACAAACAGAGAAACCCTACAGAGGAAGCATGAGGGGAAAAACTCCTTCATTGAGGAAGAAACTCCAGGCAGGACCCAGATTGTGGAGGGCGGTCATCCCCCTTGACCGGTTGTGTAGGAAAGGGAATACAATGGGGACGGAGACAGGGTGAGAGAGACAAGGAGTTGACAGTTCAAAGTTTTAAAAGTTATTTCATGTCGAATTTTCCAGCATGTTCATAAAATATAAGTTCCAGGATTTAGACACCCACGGTTTCGGCTTGCTCTGAAGGCCACAGAGGTCAAACCAGTTTGAGCAGAGGTCATGTACACTCTGCCCTCGCTGCCCATGTAATGAATGCCACACTTTCCTCCCCTGCAAACCAGGCCACCATTAAAGAACATATTTAATCATGAGAGAGCAGAAGTCCATCGTTGAGGATTTGCTTTTTGCAAACTATTCCTTCGCTTCTCCTTTTTAGTACAAACGAGGAGAAAAGGGACACGGCAAAGACGTTTCCTGTGTGTTCAAGTTACGTCACGCCAGAGCCGATTCTGCACATCCTAAAGCTTGTGTAAGCACCAGATGTACAACAGTATAAGGTTAAGAAATTTAATTTAGATCTCCTCACAATATGTTCCTCTCTCTGTTTGCTGTGTCATCAGCGCAGACATCGGGGACAAAGTTCTGCTGCTGCTTCATCCGTTCTTTTGTTTATTCGTGGCAAAAATTAATCATGTGTGCAACAATGGGAAAAAACAAGACCCGAAGAAACAGAGCCGAGGCATAAAAACCGCCAGAAAAGCAGGTCTGTGCTGGTAGAAATGCTAATTTGGTCCACGGGTAGGTCATGCGAAAACAAGAGGAAAAGATTGACGCTCTTATTTTGGAATGATTGAACATTATTTCTTCCTTTCTAGGCATCTTTCACAAATGCGGAGTGCATGAAAAGAGATCACATCTAATCCCAGCATTGTTAACAAGGTTATTCTGAGAAATGTGACGGTACTGTTTGTTCCTGGATCCTCTCTGGAAACACCACCTCGTGTTGAAATAACCCGGGAGTAGCAGCACTATTAACTCCCGCGCATTCGTAGACGAGCTCGCAGAAATGCAGCCGTTCTTTGAGGTTAGAGGGAAAAGTCTTCCCTGGAGAAACGACACACACACACACACACACACACACAGGCTCCGAACAACAACACTGCCTGTGCATACGAGGCGCTGATGGAGCCGAGAGACTGTGCATAATGAACATTTTCAAATGACCAGTGCAACTGCCAATTTCCCCTGTGGCCAACAGATGGCTCCTGCTGCAAAAGAAACATTCCCCTGAGGCCCCCCCACCCCACCCCCCTCGTCAAAACCGTCCACGGCAGGAAGGCAGGAAATGGGCACACTAATGACGACACTCCAAACGCGCCACGCACTCGGAGGTGGAATGCGAAGCGAAGCCGGTGCGCCTGCTTTTATTCCCGAACTGATAAAATTAATGATGCTGGAAAAAGGAAGTCGTTGATGGGAGGCGTCTGCTTGCCTGGCCCCGCCCAGCATGATGTCAGAGTCAACTTTATTGCCAAATGTACCATATATGCACCATATACAGCACAAATGAAATTGCAGTCCTGTCAGATCCAAGGTGCAACAGGCAGTACAACACAGGCAGTACAACACAGGCAGTACAACAGGCAGTACAACACAGGCAGCACAACAGGCAGTACAACACAGGCAGTACAACACAGGCAGTACAACACAGGCAGTACAACGCAGGCAGCACAACGCAGGCAGCACAACGCAGGCAGTACAACGCAGGCAGTACAACGCAGGCAGTACAACACAGGCAGTACAACACAGGCAGTACAACAGGCAGTAAAACACAGGCAGCACAACAGGCAGTACAACACAGGCAGTACAACACAGGCAGTACAACACAGGCAGTACAACACAGGCAGTACAACAGTCAGTACAACACAGGCAGTGCAACACAGGCAGTATAACAGGCAGTACAACATAGGTAGTACAACTTGGGTAGTACAACGGGCAGTACAACATAGGTAGTACAACTTGGGTAGTACAACAGGCAGTACAACACAGGCAGTAGAACAGGCAGTACAACACAGGCAGTACAACAGACAGTACAACACAGGCAGTGCAACACAGGCAGTAGAACAGGCAGTACAACATAGGTAGTACAACTTGGGTAGTACAACGGGCAGTACAACATAGGTAGTACAACTTGGGTAGTACAACAGGCAGTACAACACAGGCAGTACAACAGGCAGTACAACATAGGCAGTACAACAGGCAGTACCACCCAACGTCATATATCCGTGACCCCCTCCAGACACTATTGCAAACACACACACCCCAGCCCCTACATACCAGGCATCACATACTAACAACCGCTCTTCCCTTTCATGCATTTCATCTTTAATTGACCACAATCCCCTGATATACGTTCTCCTTCTGCTCACCATTTCTGTCTTTTTTCTCTTTTTTTTTTCTATGAAGTGGGGGCCGTCATGACAGTAACGATAAGTGATTTGTTCCCACTTATGCAACGCCTGGAGGAAGGCCCATTTGATGTTCTTCGCTTGGCTGCCCGGCTTGTTAAGTTGTGCTAAGCTTGCGTTTTCATCGAGACGCCACTGACTGCTCTAATAATGTAACTCTCACTTTAAACAGATTATCCCCCTTAACCAGCGGTAGTTTACAGTCAATTGGATTGTGTTGGTGATGTAAACACAGTGTGGGGAATTTAATAGGAGTTTGATGCATGGGTAAATGGTGGGGGTGGGGGATAGCCGCCATCTATCTGCTCACTCGTTTTCCTTCTGCAAACCCAGTTTGTAAAATCGGCTGACGGGCAAAGAGGAAGATGGCTGGAGAGTGCTGACTCAGCATGGAGGGAGGGGGGGGGCGGAGCCACTGAAGTGGTGCCTCTCTTTCCTGGAAGCAGGCCAAGCTCAGGCCTTCAGCGAAGCCTGTTAATGATGCCGATTGGTCGACATTTAAAGGCTACACCGGCAATCGCTATGCCGGCATTTGGCCAGGAGGAGGCGGCGTGTGGCGACAAACGCCATCATCAGGACCAATCTGGCTCCAACTGGACACCTCGGTTAGTTCGGGGTTCACGTCCATGCATATCCCAGGGTAAATGAGCGAGCAAGAACTGTTTCCTGTTGACTGACGGACTGCTCTCGAGGTGTTAGGCTCGGTTTTTGGCAATCGTGAGTCTTGGATATCTCCCCGCTCCTCAGAATAACTCACAGGTTTGAATGTGGGAACATTTTATTTTTAAGTTGGTGGAAACACTGTCATACCTCGTCACGACATCTCCAGTAGTGTTTCTGACTTTTATTATTTTTATAACGACTGTTTTCTAGAGTGATTATGTAATTCTCATGTTGTGTTGAACAAACTTTCCAGCTCATTATAATGGACGTTAAGTCGTCCGTTAAACTTTTGATAGTAAGGGAGTGAGATGAATATATTCCAGACTGCCACACATAATATGTGGTATTCTGCAGTTTTGTCTAGTATGTTTCTATGGTAGCCCAGAACAGACAAACCAAGGACTGGCTTTATAGTTGGACTTTCAAACCAAGACTATGATCGATCACTGGATGAGTTCGACGACTTAATATCTCATCCATATCTATATCTTTTATCCTGTATACGTCTCAATTGTGGCCACTCATAACTAAATGTACATCTGTTCTTCCAACAAATGCATCCTCGTGTACATTTCTCACCTTTCTCACATGAGCAAATAAGAACATTTATCAGATGTTCTGCTAATAAATTTCTTTGAACTCGAGTGGTCTGAACTTTGCTGCTAACAAGTATTGGTTTCTTGCACTGTAAGCCCCCCCCCCCAGGCTTTACTTCTCATGTATTTCTAAGGCAGTTCTCCAGTTCAAATAAGCAGTTCTTCCATCCCATGCATCCGTCATGCACCCCGTAGTACACGGAAAGTCTCTTATGAGGTATTCATCATCCGGTTCCTAGCAGCGTGTTCTGTAAGTGGGAGAGTGCATGCACCCATCACAAGGTTTAGGTTGGCCGAGAGAGAAGCAGCAGAGAAATGGATCGCCCCCCCACCACCACCCGACTCTCCTTCGCCTCTTAGACTCTCTTCAATCTCAGTAATGCAGAGAAGAGCCCTGAGCTCTTTTACGTGCAGACACAAGCAAAAAGCTGCATTAGGAGGACATAGAGGAGATTTCACTGGAGAAGGAAGCTGATGAGGGAAAGTAGAGTCGAAATCCAGGAGGGGTAAAACAAAAAAAAAAAAAAGTCTGCATCGTTTTATGTAAATGTGAACCGCTTTCGCACAAAGTCGTTCATTTTAGCAGCGAAAACTGTGGTTATCTCTTTAATTTGAGCTATATCTGGCCGGCTTAGGTAGCAAAAACGCATGTGGTCCATGCTAGGCGGAGTGTGGGAACACATCGGTACAGGTAGGTGCATCATCTTCTGAGCCGCCGGTCCTCCATTGCATTGTTGAAGAACGCGTGGGAATGATTCACAACGCGCCTCCGTATCTCCCGCCGCCGGCTTGACCGTCCCTTCGCCGCCGATATGTCAGATTTAGAGCCGTAGATTTTCTCTTTTCTTCCAGGCGAAATGCAGAGGAATGATTTCCCTTATGGTCTCTTTTAGAAGCAAGTCTTCTTTTAATGCCGTTTCTGAGCATTAATTAATAATAGGCAGAGGGATATAGATAGCAGTAAATGGTTTTAATAAAGATTTCTGTCGTTTTTTTTCACTTCTTGCTTCACCTTCATGAACTTCTACCCCTCCGCTGTGTCAGATGTCAATGCAGCAGATTGTCTTAATAAGCAAAGGCTTGTTAATTTCATTAAAATGGAGCTCGGGGGGAGGTTTCTAAGAAGGTGCTTGACATCTAACAAGCATCTCGACCCTCGGCCTCAGTCTGCGCCGCGAGGGGTCCGCTGTCTCATAAAAAATACATTTGACAATGGACAGTGTGCTGATGAAACGCTTTCTTCATCGTCGTCTTCTTTTTTTTGCCTCTCAAAGCTGACACCCAATTAGCTTTGAGACGCCAGCTAACCCGTAGCTGCCGTTTAGCCCAAACCACCAACAGCGCCTCCCGGATATCGGGACATGGTATAATGAATGCAATCAACAATAATTAGGGGGAATGATGGGCTCTCGCATTGAGGCGTCATTAAGTAGGACAGACTGGTGACCTCGCCCTCCTTAAACACTCCGGCCTTCAGGAAAACCGACCCCCCCGCTGAATCGTCTTTAACGAAATTGGAGGAACTTTACATGACAGAAAAGAAAAACACAGACAAGGACCTGTCTAATAGATAATTAAGCTTTAATTGGATTTTTTGGGGGGCAAGGAGGTCATAGAGATCGATTTTACGTAAACAGCAGAGTGTCATCGACAAACGCAATTAATACAGAAACAAGGAAGTACAGTAATCCCTCGCGTATTTGCACTTCAAGATGCACGGCTTCACTGCATTGCAGGTTGTTAATCGGAGGTCACATGATACCGTACGCGCATGCTATTGGCTGATAGCATCCGTGTGTGCGCTGTGTTTTGAGACTCGCGGAACGCAGCGCACTTCCGTGTAAAGAAACACTTTTCTTCAATACAAAAGTGCTTTAAACGGTATCAGAGTGTGGGAAAAGGTAAAACAGATAGCAGGTGGTTTAATATCAATATGGGGAGGGTTCATAAAGTTTAAATTACCGTAAAAAAATTAATTGTCGCTATCTTGCAGAATTTCACTTTTTGCGGGTGGTTCCTGGAACGCATTAACAGTGAGTAAAGAGGGATCACTGTATTACTCAAAATCAACCAATGGCATCCTGATGGACACTCAGACTGACTTAACGATGTTAGCATTAGCTTTAACATGAGCGCCTGATGAGATCAAGGTGTTCCTGTCGTTTTTGCGACATTTAAATGTAAACACATCGCAATACAGAAACTAAACAAGCGCAAAAATGTTAAAAATTGAGAAAAATCAAAGCGTCTCTTCCTGAGTTGTTCAGGACTGCTTTTGGGTGACGTCGATACCTGGTAGTAAAGGTGTGTGTGAGTCCAGGTGGCGTGTTGAAGGCCCAGCTGCTGGAGCGTGTTTACCATCATGTGTGAGTGGAAAATGCACAGGAACTAAACGCGATGCACGTGCACCGACAGTACAGCACTGGTGCTTTTTCTCTCGTGCTGTTATTACTGACACTATTTCTCACCTCATGTTTTGATGCTGGTGATGAAGAGTGCGGTGCAACAAATCGCTTCCAAATCTCTGGTAAGTGTTCACCTGGGACCGGGGTGGGGGGTGGGGATGTCGACGCTTTACATAAGTTTGATAGTCATCAAACAATTTTTGTGATCCCTTGTGTGTCTGTATAGAAGGAGATGCATTATTTATCCTTTATTTTGTCGGACGCGTATTTGTCTTTTTTTTTTTTTTTTTTTTCCTGTCATGGAAATAAGTGAAATTCCACATAATTACACCCCAGGTGCTTCCTGTAGGAATTCTAACTTCACTTAGATGGAATTTGTCCTCAGGAAGAGGATAATTTATATTTATATTTATATTCATATTATTTATTTTTATTATATTTATAATTATATTTTCATGATATTCTTCTGTTTTAAGTTCATGAACTTTAAGTTTTAGATGAAGACGCAATGATTTCTGTCGAGGTTGATTAACGCCGAGCGAGCGGAGGCGATGTGGGAGGAGCCGCTTCCCTGAACCGACCTTAAGACGGGGTGACGATGAGGAGCAGAACAGGTGAGGAAGGCCAGGCTCAGACAGAATGTCAAACAGACCGGCTGACCTGTGGGTGAAGAGGAGGGAGCATGTCCGTGCTTTACGCTCCTCCATAAGTAGATTGAGGTTGATGGAGTTCAAGGAAGACAGAATGGAGGGGGGTAGATAACCAGTCTGCTCAATTATTAATATGTGCTGTCTTAAGGTGATCAATGTGTGTCCGTATCTTTTGAGAATATTGATAAGGATCTGAATTTAATTTCACAGATTATCTTTTAGAGATCATCCATTGATGGAATCTCAACCTGCATGGGGTTAAAAAAATGAATAGCTCCAAGGCGGCAGGAAGCGGCTCTGATTAGAAAGCCGTGGGTGTATTCTCACAAACCCCACCCCCCCCCACCCCAATGTGAGACGTGTGCAAGGCTGCAACCGTCGTGAGGGAAAAGTCATTACTTGCTGTCTGAAGTCATTTGTGTTAAAAGCAGTTTGCATCTGAATATCTGGGCATGTGAATGCAATTAGTGCTCAGGGGGTGTTGTGAAATATGAACCGCATGGCAGAAAACATTTTAACCGGGATTAACCTCCCCCAGTTTGGGTCTAATCTGTGCCAGGACTGAGTTTTAAAGTCATGTGATGAGGAAATTGACGGAAGTTTCTTGCAAACGTAAAAAAAATTATTAATCCTGTCAGAATAAAATCGTCCTCATCCACATTTTTTAATTAAAATTAAAGAAAAATTAAAAATTAAAATTATTAATCCTATCAGCATAAAATCATCCCCATTGATCCTTGAATTGTATTTTGATTTCAGGAAACCACTTAGATGTTTTGTAGATGAATTAATTTGTAAAGTGTTGCACGCGGAGGGCGGGTTGAGAATAATTAGCAGTCATATGATCCCGTAAAAATAAAGAACTAACAACTATGATGTTTTTCATCAACAAATTATGCAGCTGATGCTTTAAGCTCATGAAACCTAATGCGATTGCAAAAAGGTAAATTAAGCGTTCCTTCCAGGTGTCTAACACAGATTAAAAAATTATTACAAGTCTGACGGCACAGACGCTCCTTTGCATTTGAGCATATATTATATTCTTTTTTAATTTAATTCAAACTGTTTAATATTAACACTTTAGAGGGGGGGGTTCTTTTCTGAGACTTGAGACTGGTTTTTATTCAGTTTAATTTCCTCTTGCACAGTAAGTACTTTTTCTTCATGCTGGAACTGCAAGTGCAAGTTAGCTGTTGTGGGGAGATTATTACCCCCACCAAGGAGGTATTGTCTTTTGTTTGTTTGTTTGTCTGTTGACAGGATGACACAAAAACTTCTTGATGGATTTTCGTGAAAGTTGTCTTAAGCATGATTTTTTTCTTTTTTATACTCCTTTACAATGTTTTTTGACCATTTGAAGCCCCTTCAACATGCAAAGTCTTGCAGTGGAGGAAATTTTGTAGCGGATCCATTTAAAGGGGCAAATCACGGACTTCCTTCACTTCTTACTGTTACTTACAGTCGTGGCTCAAATGTCTTGCTGGGTTTAATTTACTTAAAAGGGACTTTTGACCTTTGGTGTAACAGCTATATAATGGATAATAAAGCTTAAAATATACCTTCATACTTTTATAAACCTGTATATGAAAAAATGTGATTCACTAATTGATGAAACTGATGACAATCCATGGATGAATAATAGAGAAAACAGAAACTAGTTGAAAAAGTAACTCATCTTTATCCTACTTGGCTTTTTTAAAATTTGGACCAATAATTATGTATGTTTTTGCAAATATATGACAAGCATGAACCGGAGACATAGTGACCTCATTTCCTGGCATTATAAAAACTAAACATATTTTTTCCAGTTTGACCATCACTGTTGGGTAGAACTCATATAGACATGCTAAATTAAAATGAATGATTTTGGTCAGTTTAGACTGAAGCTTTAGTTTAACACACAAATAAATCGTGTTCTTCTGTACAGATTCTGATTCGAGCTAAAAATCAATATCTTCTTGCGCTTTGTTAGCTATCCAAACACATACAGCGTGTTTGTCTCTGCCATCTGTTTGTGGAGGTAAATCCAGAAATCTGCATATGATTGAACACCAAAGACATCAAGAAGATATGAAATGATGAATCGTAAAAACGTCAGGGAGATTAATTAGGCAGCGCGGAGCTGTTGATTGGTCCGTAAAAAAATTGGAATGGTATTTGCATGCAAGACTCTCAAGCAATCAAAACTTGTTCTGACATTTATTTGTTCACGTTTAAAGGTCTCAAATTATGAAAAACACACTTTTTTTTGTGGTTTTCCCAACAAAAATACCCGTCCCATCTTCAGATGCCTAAAAAACTATCCTTGCTCCACCTGTCAGCATATATCTTTGAGTTGTAGGCTGAAGCTTGTCTTTTTAAAGATATCGCCTTGTAAAGTTAATAATCATAGTCCTCCTCTTGTTCAGCGGCTTGATAATCAGACTCAATTGTTAATTAGTCACATTTCCTTCATTGACTTCATTCATTGTTCTATTTCTGTCTTATTGATTAACCTATTTGTGTCACCAAAGTCATTTGCAGTCCACAAAGAAGCAGAAAATCTCAGTCAGCCTCAAACAACCGAGAAATGGAGCCGAGCCCCAGCCAATCAGAGGCTGAGTCAGACAGATTATGACTTTTCTTCAAAAATATACCCCATAAAGACAGGTAGAACTGAAGAAAACTGTTTAGCTCAAAAGGGAAATCCAGGTGAAGGTAGAAAAAGGCCATGTAGCCCGAAAACAATGTACAAAGATGCCCGGTAGCTTGGGAGTGATGCAAAACTTTGTCTTTAATAAAGCAGATGATTAAAAGTTGGGGACTGCAGACCCCCAGGGGTTCCTTGAAGGGGGAACCTTTAACATCCTTTATTTTTTCTTTATTTCCGTTCAAGGGTGGAACAAATGTGCTCCTATTTTGGGGACCAGGTCTCAGGCATGTGCTGTAATGAGACATCTATAATCCAACGTCTGGAAAGGTTCGGAGCAACTGAAATTATCTTTTGATCTATTCTTTTGAATTTGTCCTCACATATAGCGAATTACAAAAAGTTTTTTTTTGTGTGTGTGCGATTTCTGTTGTATGATGAAACAAACTGATGTTCAAACAGATTTAAAAAGGACTTGAATTAGAAAAAGTAGAAGCAAATTGAAATGGCATTAGTCTTTTCCATTTTCTGTACTTTTTTGCTTTATGCCGATGATATAGTAATTTATGCTACATCGACCGTGAAAGATTCTGATTAGAACTTTCATTTATCAATCACATGTAGGTCTCATATGTGGGGAATGAGATTTTATACTTGTAATTCAGGAACCGGCTGAATGTTTATATCTTTATCCTCGGTGGAGGCAGAAAAATGTCAGGCTTTAACACTTTTTTGCACACTTTCATCAGCGGTATGAACAGCCATTAGTTACTCAAGTCTCTCCTGGCCTCCTGATCTTTGCTCGGTGTGCGCCGTTCACCGCAGACACATATATCCAAATCTGCACGTGGCTTTTTTGTGTGCGGTGGTGAGTGCAGGCTTTTAGCTGGATGAGCCTTGCATCCCTTTCCCACAGAAATCAATTACACCTGTCAATGGTCATCGATCGGCGGGGCCCGGATCGACCCGGCTGATGAAGGATTAGAGATGTCGTGCCGGGGAGGTTGCTGTCTCGGCGTCGGCGTCTCGGGTGAACCTTGACACAAACGCACACCGTCTCCTCCCCACTTCCTGGAATAAGGGGGGGCGGTCTTGTTAGCCTTTGTGGTCTCCAGGAATCAAGCTGGAGGGTAATTGAATAACGGGCGGCTACATCAGCAAGGCTCGGGCGATGTGTTCCCTCCTTTGTCAATCCACTTAGACGATAAATGCTTCTCACAAAAAAGGGGTTTTAGAGGGTAAAAGCCCGAAAGGTGCCGCGCAGTATGACCAGTCAGAACAAATACTCTGCTTGTAAGACGGGGGGGGGGGGGGGATTAGCATGAAATGACAGGAGACAATACGATAAAGTGTGGATATCTTATCCGCCCATGTGAGCAGAAACTGGCTTTGTAATTGCTGTGAAAGCCATAAAAAGGTTCATGAATTAAGAATCCAGTCATGCAGAGCTTTTTCACACTGCTTGAGAAAAAACCCATAGCTTTAATGGGATTAAAACAAACCCAAATATGTATTATATATATATATATATATAAAGTCAGTGGTGGAAATTGCAAGTGGTCAGTGCTTGTGACGTATTATTACTAAGACTGAAATAATGGCCGTGTGCTCAAGCGTGTCGAAGTATAATGCCTTACGTTCACTGACTGATGAGATCTATTACTCTTAAAATTAAGTTTAATGTTCCTTTGGGCTGCAGGTGATTTTGACCGTCAGGGTATCCGCCTGACTGGCTCTGCATCAGAGTATTATCACCGAAATAGTAGTAGACGTGACCGGGAATCAATTGTGTGTATGCACACGCGTGTAAGTGTGTGTATGAATGTGTGTGTGTGTGTGTGTGTGTGTGTGTGTGTGTGTGCGTGCTGCTAACGAATCTTGATTGTCAGGGTGTGAGTAGTGTTTATGAGAAATAATAACGCTTGAGTGAAATCCCGGCAGCGTTTAGCTGGGGCATTAATGGAGACAGAGACATTGAACCAAAATGTATTATTCAGCACTTAAAAGCACAGAGCATCTGCTCAAAGCAGTTTAAAGCCCCCCCCCTGTCCAATTCCATTGCTGCTTAATATTTCACACACTCGCTGATAGGAGAGGAACATTACTTTAGGAGCGAATGGGAGAAGCCGGTTTATTCTGCACGCACTGACGACCTTCAACGATGGAGCGCTCAAAGGTCAAAGGCAGCGAAAGCTATTGTTGGGCGATGTCTGGATGAAGACGGTTCTGGAAAACTATATTTCATGTGTGTATAAAAGAAACATACTTTTATGGGTTCGGTTCTTCTGTTGTTGTTCATCTTTTACCTCATTCTTTTACGTGAACACACACACACACACACACACACACATGCCCCTTTGTTTCAACACCCCTGAATCTACACTTCCATTAGTCAGCCAACAGCGTTTCCATTGGATGACAAAGTGGGACCAGCAAACAGTTTGCAGCATCACGACGGATCAGTTATCTGTCACAAACTGACATTTATGGGTCGCGCTTTTTCGTCCCTTTTCTTGCACGGAACCGGTTCGGCTTCCTGCGTCCTTTGCAATACCTGTCAGGAAAAAGTTTCTTCATAATTTTGAAGAAAAAGCGTTTTTGTGCCACTGACCAGTTCTTTACCCGCGGGGTGACAACCGCCTGAGGCGGACGCCTATCAGAGCTCCAGTCCCACAAAGCGCCAAATAACAACGTTTTGGTGCGTACGCTTTTCCTGCGCTTTGTTTGATTCATTATCGGTTGAGACTGCAAGAATGATGGAGAGGGATAGTTAGTGAAACGGTGCTGCGCTTTACCAGCTGTTCATATAAAAGAAAACACTCAAGTTTACTTTATTTCTTTTGCAAATCATCTCAGAAGTCTTTAGATTTCTCTCAAACTGCAGATTAGTGACTCTTGTAAAATGAGTTTCCTTGAGAGGATGATGTTGATGGACTGAATAAAAAGACTGAGATGTTTATCGTCGAGCGATTTAGACGTACCAAAACGTACTACATCTATAGGTCAGCATTTCTCACTCATCTCATGAAATATGTGTGTCTTTTCGGGTGAGATTGGTGATACAAGACATAAAAAAAAAGGTATTTTAAATGTATTTTAATGTCAAAATTAACATCGAATGTCTTTATTGTCTGAATTGTGCAGCTAAAAACGACCTCTTAATGTTTCTTCCACTAAAAAAAATAATGTTTTTATGGCCCTAATAGTTCCTGTGAACTCCTTGATGCTACTATTTAAGCTTTCGTGTATTAAAGAACCGTTCTTGGAACTGTTTGCTGCAAGTGAGCTTCTAAGACACGATAATGACACTGATGCTTAAGTTAATGGTGATGATCATTTTCTCTTGTATACTGTACTTTCAGTCCCTGAAGACCAAATTTCCCCTGATGCTCTTCTGTAAGAGCTCCACTCTGCAGCTTTGGCTTAACAACTATCCGTGAATATCAACGCCCGCCCTACTACCCCCAAGCAACCCATCCAATCAGAAAAGGCGGCAACGAGAGAAATTCTCCGAGTTGAACGGCTTTTCCATGGTTCAAAAATGTTGAAAATGTTCTTAACAATTGTAAAAAAGTTCCTAACAGGTTTTAATTTTTAAACATAACTTCATGAATACAATGGTAATACTTCAACTTCAAATATGGTATCATCCCTGCAAACGATTTAAAAATTTAAAACTTTATAAATTAAACATCACAGTCATATCTCAGTTCTAATTTATTTTGGTTAAATCATTATTTGGATTTTCTAGTGCCTATTAATTATCTTTATTCAAGCAAAGAAAGGCTTTCATCATTTCCCAACTGAAGTCGGCAAGCTGAGGTCAGACGTAACTGGTAGGTACACCTGTGTGTCATCAGCATAGAAACGATTCAAAGCTATGAAAAACAAGCCCAAGGACAAGTATGCAAAATAAAAATTGATCCCAAAGACACATCTTGAGCTGGTTACAGATTTTCTGCACAACTATGGTCACATTTCACCTGGATTTTACCGGTTATCTGTATATATTTCATTGGATAAGTACTCTCTCAACGACTTTCACGGGAGCTATCCGTCTCCAAAAGCTGATAAATGTTCAACTGTGTTCTCTAGTTAATTTCAAATTCTCTCTCATCACGGTTTGATGCAGAGCAGGAAATGTGCGGCGGGTTTTTAGAGGTTCTTTTATTGTCATCACAGCTGCCAGCTGTGAGAACAGTGAGAGTGAATTAAAACAGTTAAGCAGCGAGCTGGTCCGCGGAACAATGCTCCCAAATTGTGAAAAAGACCTGCGGAGCAGTCGTCACCGGGCAACACGTGACCCTTTTCACACAGTCACATCATTTTCACGCGTAATGATGCATTGCTATTATAATGACATTGATTGCTGCCCCTGGGAGGAGGGATAAAAACGAAATATTACATCCATTAATGGAACGACAGTAGTGCAATAGTTTATTCAGGTTTTAATGTTGATTTCTGGTAAAACTAACGAAAAATACTGTTTTTCATTAACTGGACTCCAGGTACATTTATTACTTAAAGTTTTACTGTGTGGATGTCATGGCTGTAAGAATTAAGGATTTTCTACATTTCAAGGTCCCGACGGTAATTCAAACATTAAAAAAAATGTATTTTGGTCGCATAAATGTGGTTAGGTGGTGAAGATGGTCAATCTCTGGAAATAATTTAATTAAATTTAAATTTAAATTAAATTTAAATTAAATCTAATTAAAATTTAAATTAAATCTCTATTTTGGAAATACAAGTTTGTGTGCGTGTGACTTTTCATTGAATGATTTTAATGGTTTCCATGACTTTTTGTTTTTGTTTTCTTAGATTTACAAAGAATCTTTTTCAAGTCGCAACATGAAACTCAAAAAGTTTCTTGCGTTTGTCAATGTCAGTTTCTAGATCATCGAGCTTTTGTCCCCTGGCTGCTCCACTCTGATCAGAACATTCCCTTTAAGGTCTCAGCTGGAACGTGGTGCCGGTTGTCACCTTCACTGTGCATTTCATTCCCTCTAATCAACCACACCTGGCGGTACACCTGGCGCCGATGTCGTTAGCTCAAGTCCCTGATTGCACCGAACCGCCGGCTCCTCCGTGTCTGATGCACATTTCCTGATCAGCCTGGAAAACATCAGATTAGATACTGTTAGATTAATTATTACTAGAATCCTGACAGATTCTTTTTCTCTTAAAGATTCGTAATAATTAAAAATGAGTTTTACTTCAATCTTTTCATAGACATAAATGGGAGAATTAGCCGAAACGCTAACATTTACTGATCTCATCAAGACACCAAGTAGGGCAGAGAGAACAAATCTAGTCGATCTCTTTCTTTTGACATGAAAAGGTAGAGCAGAAGTTACCGACTAAATAAATCTCGAGGAAAAAGATGGAGTGAATAATAAGTGACAGATGCAGCCGCATCTTAAGAGGATTTTTCCGGTGAAGAGAGCAGAAAAAGAACGAGGCGCTTCCTCTTCCTCGTAGCCCCTTGACATCCAGGAGAGAAAGGAAGGGAAACGTGTGCTTCAGGGAAAGGAGGTCAAAGGAAGGTGAAGGAAGGAAGGAGCTGGAAGTGTGAGTATTTAGAGGGGGGATTGTGCGCCCTATGCCCTCATCAACAGGTCTTCCTACCCGCCGGGGTCCGATGGCTCTGCCCACATGATGAATAATTCCCCGTGTCCCGTTGCCCCGGCAGCGACCTGGAGAAGATACAATAATTAATGCATGGAGTTGGCTTCCTATAAGAGCAAGTAAATGCAGATTTGGATTATTAGATAATATTGTAAGAGAGAGAAGCATACATCCCCCCCCCCCCATCCTCTTTCTCTGAGCACATTATGTAAGTGCTTGCATATGCAGACCGAAACAGTTTAACGCAGCCAATGTCATACAGATCTCTGGCAATGTCAAGATTTGTATTTCTCTGTGTTTCCAATTTCATGAGACGGTGATGCGTGACAGTGGTGACAAGAAGTCGGTGACAAGAAACTGCCCAGGTTTCCACCGAGCGACGCTGACATGGCTGTGGAGTCGCACTTTCGTCCATCTCTTTTCACTTTTTGTAAAAGATCTCATGAATTAAATCCAACTTGTACATGCCGAGGCATCCGTCGGCGTTCATTTCTGAAATTACAAGATGTATTTGCGAGATTTACCCCTGCACTGTCTGACTTTTGACCTTCCGCGGTCTGTCTACACTTCTAATTCTCTCTCTTCCCGATATATTCGACGCTGTAACGCCTCGCTTCTCCGAGCAGCAGGTGAAAACAATCTTCTTCTTGCTCCGTTTCATTCCATATTATGTTAATTATATTTTCCCCTTCCAAAGTCGGGCTTGAATTGGGTACGTCTGCTGGTGATTAGCTTCACTCTCATCCTCCGCTGCGAGTTGAATATCGGTTGGCGTACGGTCAACAACGAGGAACGTCCCCGACGCCGACGACCTTGCAATTTGTCCCGGAATGAGAAAAATCTCATCGATGTCTGACCCGTGTCTATGAATGGAGACTGGGGTTTTTTATTTTCCTTCAATATGTTTTCCTTTCAGCCCTCATGCATGCAAATGACATCCCATTTGATGCATGCTGGGATTGAAGGTGGGGGGCAAAAAGAGCCCTCGCTTATCTGTTCATTTAACTGCTGAGCTTTGAATGCGCAGCCGGTTTTTGCCCCAAGAGAGTCTGAGCTATTTGATGATGTTTACAAATGTATTTGCTCAAATTAAATGCGGAGATTTTTTTTATTTTATCTTAAGTTTTGGCGATAGATACTGTATATTTAAAGGAGCTTGGGATTGATTTGCTTCTGTTTCCTCCGTTTAAAACAATCAGCGCGGTTCTATTCATGTCACACACGTAGCAGCGACGGATTAATTGAGCCAGTATTTATCCTAATGAAGCAACACTCCACCAAGTTTACCCATAAAAGTTAATCTACTCAATGTAAGTGCTACTTATGCCGTGAAAACAGTTCTGTGATGTCTTCCGTGGCTTTTGGAGGGAAGCTTTTTAAGGTCTAGAAAATTAGTGGAGATGATATCATCAGGGTTGTATCACGGCGAGCTCAGAGAGTACGATTTCATTACAGTAGGCCTTTATTACAAACTTGGGGCAGGGAACTTTAAAAGACCTCCGTGTTAGCCGGGTTTAATAAAATCAGGATGCATGACTGAAATTTTGAGATCCAGGATTTTTAATCGACATCACGGGATGACAAATGCCACTAAAAGTGTGTTTTTTTTAAGATAGTGAGTGAATGGAAGCAATCTTGTTTTATCAAAAAACACGACCCATTATAAGCTTTTTGTTTGAGATAACTCGCCCTTGAGGTTGGAAAAAAAAACCTCAAGAAGACACGTTTCCCTAATTTTCTAGCATAGAAGGACGTCTAGAAATAAGGTTGTGCCCTTACTTTGTCCTCTTTACGCTGCCGCGTGAAGTCGGGGTACGAACGCGGCGTTATTGTTCCACCAGATGCAGGGAAAAGCTGTCGAAACTTGGCTTGATTCTGATTCGGGGGGGTTAATTAAACTTGCAAACCCTGCGGCGAGACGAGCTTTCCGAGGGGGCCGGGAGCTGGAGAGGACGCGAGCTGGAGGTCAGTGGGACCTTGTTAGGTGGAGAACAGGCTTGACATAACAGCAATGGGAAATGGTTCGCGAGGTTCAGAGGAAAGGCCACAGGTGCACTCTGGGAAAAAAATTGAAACTGCTTCGGTGGAGGCGTGGGAGTGTTCCGAGGCAGCGGCGCGAGACAGATGATTGCCAGAAACCCACCGCCACCCTCCCTTTTTGGAGGCGAACGCGGATGAGAGGAGCGTGTTGGATGAGCAGCTGTACAGGAGCTTTCTGCTTCCTGCCAGCTTGTTCAGCAAGGTGACCTTAAACTAGTTTGGCGCCGGTCCCGAGGCCCAAGCTGTGAATCTCGCAGGAGGGTTTAGTGGCAACAGAAATCACTCCGCAACTCCTGCCAACGATTATGAGAGCCGCGTCTGCGAGCGCAAGTCTTTACTGTCTGCACCCTCTCAAGGAACGGGAAACAATACGGACAGAAGGTACACCTTGGGTTTAATCTTGGCTTTAACGGGGGGGTGTCATCGCCGCCACCTACAGTACGGTTTGTGACATGACAGGTCAGTAAAGTGGTACCTCTACTTACGAATGTCTCTACTTACGAAATTTTCTACTTACGAAACGCCTCAACAGGAAAATATTACCTCTAGTTAATATTGGCTATTACCTAGCATCCTGGCATCCCATTGGCTAAGAGGAACCTCTGTGTGGAGCTGGATAGGTGTCTATGCAGCGTCCTCGTCATTCGGCCCTCGACCCATGAGGTGTTCTGATAGTTTCACGTAAATATATTAACTTTTAGAGTATTCACTATGGACCCCAAGAAAGTGACGGAGAAAAGAGGAAAAGACAAAGAAAAGAGTTTTTTTGTCCGTTTGGTTGATCTCACCAAAGAATATGGCCGTAATGCATCTACAATCACCACGTTATTAAAACTAAAGGAAGTTTAAGGAGTTTAAGGCATGGCGTGGGTGGTTGGAGAAGTTCAGAAGGAGGACTGGAATTCACTCTGTTGTTCATGGTGAGGCAGGAGCGCATGAACCAAAGAGGGTAAAAAACAATGAGGACAGCAGTTAAAAGGTTAATGACCATCATTTTTATTCTTTAGTCTTTGTTTTTTACGTTATGCACAACTCTCATTTATTGTGTAATAATGTAATTGTAACATGTATTTGTTACATGTTTTGATGCATATTTATGCTTTATAAAACATTTATGTCTGAATTTTGGGGGGGCTTGGAACGGATTAGGGCATTTCCATGGAAAACACGTCTGTATTTACGAAGTTTTCTACTTACGTAATTTCTTCCAGAACCAATTAATTTCGTAAGTAGAGGTACCGCTGTAAATGATCGATTGACAGGTGTCATGTGATAACATATCCATCCTCCATGCACCAAAATAACACAAGTCTTGTCGTTTCTTGCCAGCATGTGATTTTCTTACCCCCAAGATCAAGTCATATAATTAACATCCGGGGCAGGAATGTTTATATGAAGTGGCACAATGTACAGAAGCAGCCATTCTCATTAAATAAATGGATATCTTTCGATATTTCCAAAGGAACATCGGGGATCGAGCGGCACATTCTGCAAGAATCAGGACTTGAAAGTGAGCCTCTGGGACCCGGAGCCAATCAGTGAGCTTCTATGCATCAAAAAAACCCCAAATGTTCTCATGGGTGCTTTATTTTTCGTCAATAGAAAGGTCTTTGTGTTCCGGATCTCGCTTAGCCCTGCATCTCTAACATTTTCCATGAAAACTCCCTAAAGTAATTGCAGTCAGTTAAAGTTAAGTATGTGGAGGTTATATCACTTTGGGCTATGTTGTGCATTTGTGTGAGTGCAAACGCGGCTACAGAGACTGAGATGTTCTATGTGAGAATGCAGGGAATTGACAAGAAAACCAGCAAAAAGTTATTCTTTTGCATGATTTAGAAGCGGGTTTTTTTTATTGTTCGTTCAAAAGTGGGAGATTAGAGATATTAAATCGCACACATCCACAAAATGTGCGAGATGGCGCGGAACAAGACGAGACACGCTTTTGAAGTCAAGTGTGTAGGATGTTCGGGGCAGAATCGGAATAGAATCATCATAATGATGTTAGAATTGAGCTTTTTTTTGTTTCTACTGGAGCGTGTCCTCTTCCACTGAGACCAAACGCGCCTTCTTAAGACAGCACGTGCGATTTTTTTTTTTCCCCCCATATTTAACCAACGCTGTACAAAAAAAACATGTGGTCTCAGATCACACAAGGCGCTAAATAAGTTAGCATCAGCTCGACTGTTTGTTTTAAGGTTGATCATGGTGATGCAAAGAGATTATTATTATTATTATTGTTGTTGTTATTATTATTGTTGTTATTGTTATTATTATTATTGTTATTATTATTATTATTAATGTTATTATTATTATTATTATTAATACTAGTATTATTAGTATTTGTATTATTATTTTTGTTGTTGTTATTATTATTATGATTATTATTAATATTAGTATTATTGGTATTAGTATTATTATTTATGTTGTTATTATTAAAGCCACAGCCGGGGTGATTAAGTGGTAAAAGTCAGCATCAGCAAGTCGCTAGCTAAGACAGGTAGCATATATTTATGTTGGATAACTAGCCAATCACTACTCACGACATAGCCATAATCAAATATGGATTTTTTACGATTACCATCTACATTTTGGAACATTTTATTTATGGTGACATAAATGACCATATTTGGAAGAGGGGGTGGAGCTCAGATCATACACTTCAGTTTTAATCAGACATGCGGCGTTAAATAAAGAAAAAACACTAAGAAAATATGAAATTAAACGAAAAAATATCAAGTAATGAAAGGAAAATTTCATACAATCTTTATTTTTGCAACCTGCCTCTGCTGGCTGTTGTTAAAAATGTAGGTTTAAGTCGGCGTATTCAAGGTCGGATAACTCCACCCACCTGTATTATTCAGAGGTTTTTACTATTTTTTTTCCTTTTGAGGCGCCGTATATTCGTAGGTGTTTATTTTATTCGCGCATTAACTGATTACATGGCTTTAACAGGGATTTATGTGTCAGCAGAGGAGGTTTGGATTGCAGGGGACGAGGGCTCATCCTCTTCCTCTGTTTGTCTCGCCATCCTAATGTGACCTTTTGGAGAATTCCCCATTAGCCGGTAGGAGGCACGAGGAACATGTCGTGCAAAGGCCACTGTAAAGGAAGAGCGGATCCTGAGTGTGTCAAAAAAAACCTCAGCACGGACGCCTTCAATAACCGAAATACCGCCATCGAGGTTACAACCACCACTCCGCAGGAAATGTGTTAATTTAATCTCATATCGGCTTATTTTACAACTGCATGCTGCAGAATTCTTTTCATTTCAACTGACTTTGTTTTCTGTATTATCCTTCATCATAAAGTGTTGGGTTATTTTGTTTTCAGTGAGAGTGGAAGGTTATTTTGTGCAAACATGTCATGACTTCCCTCTAACAGTCGTCAGCTGAGGTGGAGATGAGTAAAACAAGCCTTTCTTATGATTCAAGGGGAATAGCTTTTCTGCTCATTTACATCAGAAAACAAAAGCTTCTGGCAGCCAGTGTGTCGGCGTGAGGTTGCGTGTGCAGACATTTGCAGGTGGATGTCGACGAGCACGTCTAAAGTTTGAAAGAAATGTAAATGAAGAGAGGAAAGGGAAATAATTAAAACTTTAATCTGTTTTTTCTCTCTTTCTTGATGCCGTTTGGTGGTTAAAGCAAAATGAACGCACATCGAAGGGCTGTGATCAATTTTTTTTTTTTTTGATGTATTTAGAGAAATAAAGTAAGCGTCAACAGTGAGAGATAGACGAGGGAGAATGCGTGGTGTTTGGGGAAATTAATAGTGGTAATAATTACGGCTGATAAATCATCTGCTTTCTGTAAACAGTATAAGATTCTGTTTGATCCACCTGAGCAGCGGCGCATTTAATAATTCATGTTAAGTTTTTTGTTTTGGAGAAAAGGGGCGAATGCACACAACGTCAGATGAATTTTGAATTTGCGGCTTTATGTGGAATAAATTACAATGAGTGAAGAAAATGTATTTTTAGATCTGGAGGTAGAAATTTAAAACTCAAACTGAAATATCTCAAACTGGATTGTCACTCAATTTTATTCTGCATTTCTTTAGGATGAATGTTTTTCCTCCAGCGCCACCCGAGGGTCACGTTAAAATTTTTTAATAGAGTGCTTCGACAACTATGGGATGATTTGAGGCTAATACAGATGCTCCATATATGTCTTAAAAATCTTAATTTTTAGTCTTTTCATGCACAAGACAACATTTTATGGCATTTTCGGTAATATATACATGAAATATCTCACATTTAATAAAAAGATTCATGTTCCCCTGGGGCTAAATTGCGATGATTTTTCACCGTACCTTAAACGCAACACGTTTCTACAGAACCAATAGCGAGGCTGCAGGCTGTACATTCTGACCGTATTAAAACACAAACATGACAGCATCACAAACGTCAATCCGAATATTTACAGTCATCCAGGTCGTAAGTCCCGCCTCGATCACGTGAGACAAAACTGTTTGTCTTTGAGCTTTAAACACAATTTTCAAGGTTTTTAAAATTAATGTAACAATAAAGAGAGAAAGAAAACAGATTCATCAAAAGAGATTAAAACTAAACTAGTAATCCCTCGTTACTTGCGGTTAATTCCAGGAACCACCTGCGAAAAAAATTCCACAATAAAGCGACAAACTATTTTATTATTTATGGTAATTTAAAAGTTGACGAACCGTTTGTATTTTCACTATCGTCCTTAATACCAAAGCCAATAGAATGCGCGTACGGAATCACGTGACTACTAAAGATCCGTGACGAGAGAAATAAAGTAAGCGTGCATCTTGAAGCGTGAATAAGCGAGGGATTGTCGTATTTCTGCAGAACGCACAAATGCATCGACGCCGTCTCGCCACAAGAGACACCAGAGAGCCACGTTGTGATCGCGTCAAGGTTTCATGCTAAATGAATGCATACTGAATGCATAAAGTAAAACAAATGAAAAGTTCATACAAATGAATAAAAGTTACGTATTTGCTATAAACTGCTGTTATAATTCTGATATAATATGAGACGTTAACACACATGCCTGTTTTCTAGAAGTCTTTTAATGTGCTGCAGGTAAATTTTGTGAGGCCTGCCTGCCTCGAACGCACCATAAAAGCCTTTTGTGGGCTTAAAACTGAGTCGTCCATTGTGGCTGAATCACCTTCATCAGGAACTATTGTCAGACGCACAAAGGCATCCACAGTCTGCACATAAACGCGTCCTCACACCTGCTCATTATCATCCCAAACGGAACCACTTTAGCTACTATCACAATGCGGCGTTAGCGCCGGCGCTAACGGTAGCCCTCCCTCTCCGTTCGAGGCTACCTGGCAGGAGCGGCGACTGGAATAAGGTGTGTGATTGGACAACTCTTTCCCCGGCCTGGAAACAACAAAAGCTGTATTGGCTCGGGGAATACAATCAGAGGGAAAAGTGATCCGTTTAATCAGAGCGCCAGACGTTGATTCCGTGGTGGCAGGAAAACCGCCGGACTGCAGAGCGTAGCTTGATTTGACGGAAGCAAGGAACTTTTAAATTGGGCAATAAATTAATGAGTGATTATTAGTGGAGCTACGTCAGATGTTATAACCTATGTATTCTCTGGGAATTTGCACTTTTTGACTGAATTAGTGGGGATTCTACTGCAGAATTTGACACCTCTGACTATTTTGTACCAAATAAATGAACGATCCTCTTCTGATTCACCTATTTAATGACAAAAATAACACTAACGTTTAAGGTAAGGTAAATTTAAGCATTTTTTAATTTCAGATCTTCCTGAATCGACATTTTAAGTCCGATCCCCCCTAGAATCTAATAATTTTTGGAATTGTTTTCACATTCCTGCTGATCTTGTTCATTCGGTGTGGTTCGCGTTACTTTATCCTTATCTGGAGCACGATTACATACAGACCAGTGACTGAGGGTGTGAAACACACCCTTAATCTATGTTAATATTAAAAGCCTGATAAATGTGAGACGGGGTTCAAATGGGAGTGGGGGAGATGATTAATACTGTTTTATTTATGGCCGTCATATTCGAGGGGTCTGAAATATTGTCCTGTGTAGATAAGAGCAGCTGCAGATGAAAAACGGGGCAGCTGATGCTCCAGTGTCACTGAACGCGTGTCTGTTTTTGTGTGTTTTTCTGATATATATCCTTGTTTCACGAACCACTTACGTTGGAGAGTCCCATCGATAACCGTGCAGAGGAACGAGCGCCGCTTCGGGCAGCGGTTGACCTCTTTGTGTCTGGGGCGATCAGCGGATCGTAGCGACAGAAGTGAGCGGACGCCTCGTCGCCGACACACCGACTCCGGTGGAAACATCTGTGTGAGCAAAGACTTCTCTCTCTCTTGTCGTCCATCTTTCTTCCGTCTCTTTCCATCGTTTCCTTCGGCGCACGCCGCCGCCGCCATCTGATTCCACCTCATTATAGTGGCTCATTAGGCCAAGACGTGATCTTGGTTGGAGGCCACATCCTCGCTATTAAATCATCATTTTTTTTTTTTAGTCAATGTGGTCTTAAAGCGCTTCTCAAAAACACTCTGGAGAGAGAAGGCAGCTGGAAGTGTGTCTTGGGTTTTCACGTGGACAGAGAAAAGTGAGGATCTGTGGAAATTAAAGTTTGAAATTTTAAAAAAAGGCGGTTGAGTTTATGTTTGTGTGTGAAATGTTAAAGACTTGAAGTCCCCATAGCTTCGTTTCACAATGTGCCCTCCTAGCTTTAGTTCTTTCAATGATGACCAAAGATTCAATAGGTCAAACTAGACCGAACTAAACTGAACTAAAGTTGGAGAATCTCTGGATTCTCTTGATACCACAGAATACAAGAGAATCCAGAGAAATGAATTCTATTTTTATTTGTGCATTGTTGAACTTTGTCATCATTGGTTTTTTTTTTAGTTGTTGTTTTTTGGGTGTTTCATTATTGGAAATGTGAGGGAAAATTTTTAAAAACAAAAAGATACAAAAAAATTGGTGGAATTTCCTAGAAATCATAAGAAACATACATACATTATGATTCCAAGCCCAACGTCACGAAAAAACAATTGTTTTATTTCATTTTTTTATATACAGTAGATGGAAAAATACATGTGTTTTTCACCATAAAAGTCATTTAAAATGTATTATGTCATTAGAGATCATGTAAACATAACAGACTCAAATGAATAGATAGTTTTACTGGAGCTGAGAAACATCACAAAACCTTTGGAATCAACACACAAAAGTGAGAAACCACAAACCAACAAAACACCTTGACTTCACAAATCAAACGTGTTGCCGGATAACAATCAGTATTTTTTTATATATATATGCATGTAAAATGAAATATGGTCATTTTTCTTTAGTCACAGCAGCTCAAACGAGAAAAAAACTTATTTTTTCCACTTTGCACCACTGGAAAGATAATCAACAGTTCACGTACATTAATAATGGAGATATTTCACACTAATTTACACCTGAACAGAATGTATTCAGGCCGGCGGAGCCATTTTTAGTTCTTTAATGCTTCATCTACCTTTGGATGAATCTCTACTGTAATTTCATTTCCCTTCTTTTTTTCCAGTTACAATCATGAATTTTTCTCTATTCTTGAACATTCAGATGAGTTTTTTCACTAGAGGAGTTATTTCCCTTGGAGTTGTGCCTGTTGTTGTCCTTCAGCAGCAGTCGGGTTTATTATACACAGACTACGTCAAAAAAAAAAATCTGCTGGACAAATTCGGATGACTCTGCACTTTGAAGTGGAATATTTTTTTTTTTTTGGAGGGATAAATCTTTGGGATTGCAACCTGTCAAAGTCAGCAAAGCTGTAGATAATGAGACAATTTTTGGCAGAACGCGCCGCTTTCTATGATTCCCCCAACAAGAACTCCGTTGGAACAAACTGCTGGAGAGGTGAAAAGGGCAACATGGATGGAACTCTACCCCATAAATTAACAGAATTAATGCCCTCCCCTCTATCACAAGGTTTGAGAGTACACCAGAAATATGGAGATATCCTCCGCTCCTTGTTGATGACTTTAATCGAATCCTTCCCTCGCCGGCTTATCGGTGAGGCAGGGATAGCCGGGAATCTGTCTTCCCTCGCCGAGGTGTCGAGTCTCAGGGACACAACACCTTCCTGAAGCGCCAGACAAAAGCCCCCGAGCGCTGCTGAGAGTGGCAGATATCGCTGCACCCTGCAGCTCCACAATCACAAATACATATATTTAGTCAAAAATACAAGGGACTTGGCTGTCGGGCAGATAATGACACTGCCAATCCTGGGAAAATGCATGACTGGGAAAAGTAAGCAAGGTTACAGAAAGGGGGAAATAACGTCAACGGAACAAATACTAATCTTTTTGATGAACTACGTTTATATATTCCGCGCTTTTTCATCCATTGCACACGGATCAGCTAGGCGTCGTAGGTGACAAACATTCTTTTATTGGCCCGATCGGATTCCTCTGTGGATTTTTAAAGCGAACTAAAAGATGCGACACGTCTAAACTGGTGGCGACCGTCGGCTATCAGCTGACAGCTACAGCCGAAGAGACTATCTCCGTGTTGGTGGAGCAGAGGAACGGGACACACTGAGTAATTGAAAACACCTCAGACAGGATGTGGTTGCAAGTGAGATAGATTACAGTGTGTTGAAAAGGATGCAAAGGAAACTAATGAGACAGTATTTCAGCGATTGTCCTCAGAATAAGCATCAGTGAGACATTGGTTTCCTCCTCTTTAGGCAGCATTTAGATCACTGTCTCACCAAACCGTAATTGCGAGGTGGCTATTATTTGAGAAAACCAGACGATGACGCCGGACTCAAACGATAGGTATCTCTGCAGGTTTTAATGAGGCGTGTTTGGTGTAAACATGCTTTCATGGTCTCCAGTGGTAATTATGATAAAAGAAAGAACCTCCAGGCGTCCGCTTTCACAATTATTTCACTGATATTTGTTGCGGTTGCTTTACTTTGTGTCCGTAAAATCAAATAAAATGCAAAGACGCCTGAAGTACGGTTTAATTGTTGTTGCTTTAGCTGCGTATTGAATTATTCTTTCGAGCAAACATCATCAATGTGAAAGTATTACTTTCTCTGAAGAGAAGCGCGTTAATCCACTCATGCTGTCGTGACTCCCGTCAACACCTACGTGTATTTATAAAATGTGTGCCTTTCTAGCGTTTTTTCCCTGCATGAAACCTGTCATCTCAGAGCCTCCTCAAACTCCGTCAGTTCATCGCCTTCACCTGCGTGTCTTCAGTCACCTGTAACCCATCATCCAATCAGTCTTCACCTTACATAAACTCCACCCACTCCTCTCAGCTTCCTGCTATATTGTGAGCGTTCCGCCTACTTTCCAACATTCCAGATTCCTGCTTGAATATCTAGTACTGATTCTGCCTGTTGCCTGCCCCCTGTCAGATTTGTTTGCCTGTTTGGACTGATTTTAAGATAGTTTGTCAGACCAGGTCACTAGACTCCAATGAACGTTAATGTTGTCCCGCACCTTGAAACTGTTATTAAACATATCTACCAGTGGTTTAATCAGATGATAGTGCATAATTGCTTTTTTTAAGTTCTTTTGCACTTAAAAAACTATCTTGTGTACATGTGAAACACTTGAGTGTGGAAAGTTTCAACAGTTTAGAATAAAAAATTAGAATTAGTGTTTTCTCTCTGGCATATTTTCAATTGTTCCTTCCTAATTGTCTCTAGTCTTTGCTTAGTTTAGTTTAATTTAGTTTGTTTGAAAGGGGACAATGCAATTTCATAAAACACATGATTATACATGGTTAAAAAAGCCAGAATTAGCCAGAAGGCTAGTTTTCATCTGTAGTCCCCTGGCCACGATGTTTAAAAAGCAGTAAAAGCAATAAAATCAGTAAAATACATCTACAATATAGTAAAAATATACATATTCAAACACTTACAAAGAGAATAAGACATCACACATGTCAAAATAACACTTGATCACAACATCAAAACAGGCTTGTCCTTTAGTGTTGGCAGCTACAGGTGTCGATAAGCCACATGCTCTACATATATGTTTTATAACTTGTTTTAGTTTTCGGAAAAAGTTTTTTTCCTCTTGAAAACTAAGTGAAAAACCCAAACATATATATATATATATATATATATATATATATATATATATATATATACGTGTGTATATAGACAAACTGCTCTATTTGATATGTCATACCAAAAAAAAACCAAGAACAAAATGTCATGAATCATGATGTTCCTTCTGCAGCAGGAAGCTTTGTTTCACCCCTCCAACAGAAATCATAAGAAACTGTAATAAAAAAACAAGGGCTGGGTGTGTGTGGGAGGGGGGGTGGGGGCACTTTGCCGGGCAAATCAATTGATTTTTATGGTGCCGGAGAGATGGATGAAGGGATGTGTGTGCAGAATGTGGATACTGATGAATTGCTGGGCCAAGTGGATTTTCACAACACCTGACAAGACCAGAACTCAAGATTCACCACTTTCAATCCCCTGCAGGAGAAATTGGCGAGACGGGTGGTTGGTGTGGGGGGGGTGGGGGGGGTAAAAAAAATATAAAAAATCCAGTGGTCAAAATGAAGAGATAAATCAGAGGGTGAAACGGTTCTCATAATGGAAGCCGGTTAAACGTCTCTGGCCGAGAGCAGCCGCCATTAAACGTATGATATCTTTACATGACAGATGAAATAGTGTGAAATACATCCACCGCCTCCCGTCAGACCCTTGTTAACGCTTTCTATCGTGAGTTATGCTCGCACAAACAACCAGTTTGAGAAGCTCTTGCCCCCACCCCCACCCCCCCACCCCCCCCCCTTTAAAGTCCTCGCAACTTTCTCATCTCTTTTCTCTCAAATCACAGCTATTATGTTGCTCGTTAAAAGACGAACGACGCTGGTCTCGCTGCGAGAAAGGTCAAGGACGGCTTTGAGATCCAATCATCAGAGTCAAATAGACAAAATTACAGGCGTGAAAGAGGGCAGGATCACTATTCCGTCCACCGTAATCCACCGTGTCTCAGTCGATGACGAGGTAGAAACCCTATCAACCCCACACCAGGTTCACCGGGGTTAAATATTACAGTTTGAAGCATTCGCCAAAAATTCAAGACACATGCAAAGGTCGCCACCGGTGGTGGAGGAGGCGGTCAGCGTATAGCGTGATTCATGACTATAATTTGAGTTTGAAAAATTAATAGAGGCTACCTGTTAAATCACGACCCGGACCGTCCTCTGACCAAAGCTGCCAAAAAAAAAAAAAAAAAAAACGTCTTTGAACAGAGACGTGTGTTTCAAGGTCGAGAGAGAAACTTAAGTGGGAAACAGACAGGCGGCGCGTGGATCACTCAGCGGTGACGTTTAATACCAACAACGTGTTAGCGGAACCGGGCCTTGAAGTAGAACCGATTATATTTACACGTACTTGACCCAGAAATCTGACAGGAGTATAGAAAACACGTCTTGACCTGGATGAGAGACGTTAGGATGCTATCACCTCAGCACTTTAGCAGACATTTGAGTCTCGTCTCTGTAATGGGATGTACTTCCTGTTTGGTCGAGCACAAGTTTGACCGCTGTGTTAAAGTTAACCCTTTACTTACGGCCATTGCGCCCTATGTTTTCTATGTCCAGAGTATTATTACCACAACTCCATCAAAAGTTGAGCAATTAGAAACATTTCAAATGTCAAAACAAAACTTTATGAGCAGCGACAAGATTTATTCTCAAATAAACAAATCCATTTTTGTATTTGTATTTTTTTTTACCAGCACTTGTCTTTAACCAGTTGTTGAAAAGTCAAGTTTAACTAGGAAAATGTTTACAAATTTTGTAATTTGTACAAAATTTGTAAACATTTTGCAAATTGTAAAAAAATTGTACAAAATTTGTAAACATTTTTTAAATTGTACAAAATTTGTACAATTTTTTTTACAAATGTTTTAATTGTACAAAATTTGTACAAATCTTTTACAAATTTTGTAATTTGTACAAAATTTGGACAACTTACAAAATTTGTACAAATTACCATTTTTTGCCTCAGCAGGTGAAAGGTTAGAGACTCCCACTGTATGAATTTATTTATACATATATTAAGAGTTGTGACAGACAGCTGCTCAACAGATTCTTCACTGATACAGGAATAAAAAAAACTGGAAAAGGGAAATTTAAATGCAGGTTTTGAAATGACAAAAACGCACTGGAGGCGTTCGGTGCCACAGCAAGGAAACGCTTGTATAACAAAAAAAAAAAAAGTGAGTTTGGTTCCGTACAGCAGCAGCCAGAGGGCAACGTCCGCTGTGGAACACGCTATTCTCATATCTGGCAATGGAAAAACTTTCATAGTGTTCAGACTCAGGTTTCACAGTAGATTAAACTTGGACTCAATGCAATCATTTCTGAGCACATTTGATTATTGTTTAAAATACTGGAACGGTTTGAGATTTTCTCATGATTTTAAATATAAAATATATATATAGCGCTGTAGTACATCCTAAAATAGGAGTGTCCGTGACGAGCCATGCAGATGGAGACAATAAACTGGTGGAGGAACCAATTACCAGTAGGTGACAAGCAAGTGGTTCGGGGCTTTCAACATGTCATTATCTGCACATCGACATTTCCAAGAGCCCTGACAGGCCATTTCTGAGGCTGCCATGGTGAACCACCGCGATAAACCCCAGGAAGACAAAGGAGGGGGGCCAGAAACCCAAAGTCAGAGAGAGAGTCGTTTTACTGTTCTTCTAACCTCCGAGTTCACAATTATGGATGCACGCAAAGAAAAAATGAGAATATTTCATGTTATATAACTCCACCTGATTGTTAGACACACATGCAATGATATATACAAACAATTCACCCCCCCCCCTTCACCCCCAGCATCTCAATGATTCTCCCCTTTATGTACGTGAAATAGTAATTGTATTCCCCTAATCTAATCCCATTAGAATTCCACCTTCTCTGCAAACTGCCCCGAGGCAATTACACAAAATGTCAATGAATTAAGTAATAGCTTGGTGCCGAGCCAGGGTGGGGTGGGTTGGGAGGTTGGGGGTGGGGGGTGGGGGGGTTCACCGCTGATCACAGCAGTCAGCAGAACAACGCATCCGTCAACAGCGACGTGCACGAGCACGCCATGGGAGCGTGCACGCACATAAATACAGCCAATGGCATTGTCACACCAACGGTTTAACCTCGCTGTAGGACACACTCTTCAACCGATTTAAGAACACACACACACAGAATGAGACTCGGAGCTTCTAGACTGGTGGTCTAGAACTAGACAATCTAAGTCCAAGAACAAAAACTAACTTTCCTGACCGTCAGTTTGATGATTGTCAGTCTGCATCAATATTTTGTCCGTTTGGTGGTCTTTGTTTTTCTTGTAATGTAGAGTAACCACAAATCGAACTCGGACTGATCCAACTTATCATTGAATCAGGCTTGAAACCAGTGTTAGAAACCATAATCTCAGTATAGACCAGTGGTTCTTAACCTTGTTGGAGGTACCAGACCCTGCTGGTTTCATGTGCTCGCTCACCGAACCCTTCTTTAGTAAACTTTTTTTTTTTTCTAATTGAAGACATAAGTCTATGTTTTACTGGTGTATTTAATGAATTGTGCATTAATGTCACCTTTTTCAAAGAACCAAACCAAGACAGTGCATGAACTCCCATGAAATGACCTACCTGTAAATCAGTGTGACTTCTGCTGTTGCTATAGAGACCAGTTCAGGTATGAGTGGCTTCACCTTGACAAGTGTTACTCTGATGTCATTTTACAGCAAACTCTGTTTCTGTTGTTTTCCATCAGATTAAGGAAGTGTTCCAGACTAGAGTTGTTCAACTTGACATTCAAATCCAGCAGAACGCTGACTCCCATCACGTTCCATTATACAGTACATGTCTTGACCTCCGTCTCTGCCGAACCCCTGAGACCGACTCGCCGAACCCCTGAGACCGACTCACCGAACCCCTAGGGTTCGATCCAACCCAGGTTAAGAACCACTGCTCTAGAGTTTAAAATCAGGTGTTAATCTGGGAATATTCGGTGTGGAAATTGAAATGAGTTAGTAAATCTGTAAAGAAAACAGCCCCGGATCCCTTACCCCAGTATGACTGTTGCTGAATTTAAAGCCGTCCAACCTGTCTGAATCTGGATAAATACCCCGTCTCACCTTCTTCATGACCACCAGAGTTTATTTTACCCCCCAAGCCAGACTGCTGACATCCATGTTGAGCGCTTCATTTTGACTTTCTGGCTCATTTCCTGCTCATCTGGCCTCAAAGCGGCGGCGTCTTTGTGTGGTTCCTCGTGTGCATACATCTCCGTCTCATTTTTTTAATTACAGCAAAAGCCCAGCAGAGCGCAAACGACACTTTCCTGCTCAGTGGCACCATCTGGCTGCAGAGGATCCTCTCAATTCTGATTCTTACACCCCCCCCCAAAACACCTCCTGCTCGTTCCTCTCATCACTCAGCCTCCTCCCTGGTCATTTCCCCCCCGGCTTCATAAACATCCTCAGACAGCACTCGCAGTGTGGTTCAGCGTCCATCTTCCTCTTTCTTCCCCCCCATCCTCTCGCTGCAGGCCTCACCCTCCTATCTCTCTTTCCCTTTTTCTTCCCCCCCCCCACACACTCTCTGTGTTCTTCGCTGACAGCTCCGCTCCTCAGGAGCTCGGAGAGGAGCAGAGAAAACAAAGATTTGGTTCAGTGGCTCTGATCTTGATTTTCTGCAGATTGGATGGAAGATTAGGAGGAGCTTTTTATTCACACACCACAATCACTTCCTCCTGCAACGGCAAACCGTGACTGCAGACCACAGGGGTGGCAGATATCAGCAGGAACGTGCCATTTGTGTTGGGGTGTCGCCACGCTTTTGTTGTCTTTTTTAACCTAAAAAGACAACAAACATCGTGGGACACGATGTGTTCGACGCAGGTCCCAGAGAAACGGACGGAAACAAAGGTGGGACACGATTCGCACGAGCCTGAGGAAGAACATGTGTCGATAGAAACAGAAATGAATCCGATCTCACCGGGTTTATGCGTGTTAATGGACACAAATTCAGACTTTAATGTTTCCAGCTGCTGGTGAGATAAATAATTCAAGTTTTAAGACGGGATTAACATTTAATCTCCAGTCACAGTAACATAAATGGTTAAAGTTTGGAGGGATAGTCCTGCAGAGAACCTCACGCGGAGAGGGAATAAAGCTCAGAGATGTCAGCGGTTATCCGTTGGGGGTGGGGGGGGGATGGTATGGTAGGGGCGGGATGTGATGCAGACGTTTGACCGTGTCGATGGTTTGATTTCTCTACACCAGGGGTGTCAAATTTTCACTGAGGGCCACATCAGCATAATTACATTGAGTAACTAAATGTAACTCAGTGTAATGTTTAAATAAATGTAACTACTCATTAATGTCAAATAACTGAATTTATTACTTATATATTAATATATAATATTATATATAATACTTTAATTAGTACTTTCTTTGTTCAAAATGTTTTCGTCAATGTTGAAATGCATTGTGGGAAATGTAGTTCTGGACAAAGCACACTTTTGACCTATTTATTTCTACACTCTGACCTCTGATCTGGCCACAAATGGCCCCCGGGCCTTGAGTTTGACACCTGTGCTCTAATCTTTCTGGAGGGGGTGGGCGGAGTTTGGATTGGACACGACGAGCTCAAACCGGGAACCCGGTGGATTCTCAGTGAGCCTCATTTCAATTAGGCGCCGCGTGTCGCCCACCATCGCCGCAGCCATTGATCACGTCTCTGCGTGAGCCCCCGCTTTACTCGCCACATTTACAGGAATGACGTGCGAAAAGGTTTCTCTTCATCCTCTCATAGTTAGCAGGAAAATCAGACCACAATGAGGTCTTTTTTTTTTTTTTTTCTTCCTCCTCTTTTCAACTGAAGTTTGCGGCAACGTGATGAAAAGATAAAAAGCACACTCATGAGAAAGGCCTCTCAGCCTCCACTCTTCTCCCTCTCTGGTTTTATTTCTGCTTTGATTTCAGATTTTTCTACATCCTCTCACATTCTGGAGAGCCGGAGATAGCCTTAGCAGCTAAAATTACAGACGTAGAGTCGCATCTTATAACCTGCAGGATGAGTTCTTTGCCCTCCTTCAAAGATAAAAAGGAAGTGAGTCTATTTTCAGTTTTGCATTTACTTGGAATAAACTTGTTTTTATCTATTGTTTTTTTTTTTTTTTTTCAGTCATGTTAGCCTCACATGGCGGTAAATGTCTTGTTTATTCTCTACCCAATTTTTAACATGTCCACTGGCTTTATGTGAGTGTTTAGCTTAACCTCCACCTATGAACTTATAATATTATAGCATTGGCAGCTGAATAGGGGCGTCAGAAATAAAGTAATAACAAGGCTAAATGTTCCGTCACGCTAGCGGCTACCTGCTGAGTCCAGTGCAGAGTTTTCCCCCCCACCCCAAAAAAAGCCAGAATCCATCTCTAAAAACCACTCGAAAGGTTGAACCCCTCGGATTGCGAGGCGAAGCCGTCGTTGCACGGTAATCTCAGCGTAGCAACAAAGAAAATGGACAGTTTCTGATGGAAAAGCGCTGCAGGCACGTATAGATAGATGAAAAATAAATGGAAAAGTCAAAGCAACGGCGTAACAAAGGCATGCCAACTCTCCTTTTACCGTTGCACATGTGAGAAGGAAAAAAAATTTTGATAATGTTCTTATTTCTTTTTTTCAAGGTCTCCATCTTTCACTATTTCTAAATATCAGCATTGATATTTTACCCGTTTTAATTTAAGCTTGTGATACAATACGGCTCAAAAAGTGAACCCAACTTACAATCTCTCATAACTCTGCCTTGACTTTTTTAATATATATCATCTACTTGGCTGCGAAAATGAAATATCATTGAATTCCAGCAGTCTGTTACATTTCCTGTTCTGATTCCCCTGCCAGCGAATCAGCATCCTCCGCTCTGTCACCGCTTACACAATAAGTACTGCATGTTTTTTTTTTACTCTCCTATTTTATTATCTCATTATGAAGGCAGAATTTCTATCTAGTTAGGAAAAAAAAAAAAAAAAGAATTTGAATCGCATAAAAGCCATTCTGGGAAGTCAGACACCTCCCAGTCCTCCCTCCTACCAGGCAGTAATTCTGTCCACAGCTAATAGGTGCTTACATTAGCACACTAATGCATTATTCATGAGGTTTTTTTTTCGTGGAACGCACAAATAAACTCAAAACATTATGTCCCTAATTGTGCTTGTTTGATTAAATGAATGGTAGGGGTCAGGTGCGGCTAAAATCATGTGCTAGTTGTGCGACATATAAATGATAAACCAGTTAGAATAAATCAATGGCAGGCAGGTAATGCACCAAAGATGCGCCCCGACAGACCTGCTTAACAGTCTGAGAGCTGAGCCTTTGTGTGTGAGTGTATTTACACGAACACACATCTGTACACACCCGTCCCCCCCTCCCGCCCCCGGGCCGGTTCATTTGGTGCGACACGTCTGACCTCGCCGTCCTCTCCTCTCCTCTCCTCTCGGCGCTGGGATGAGAACTCTTTCTCATCCCCTCGCCACCCCCCAGGATTTGGCTCGCCACCACCCAGACGGCGTTTGTTTGACTCGTCTGCGGCCCCGACGGCGAAATACCAGCACATGTTGCTATCAATAGCATTAAATGCCAATTACATGCCCTCCTGCAGACGTTGGAGCAAACCGTCCTGTCACAACTTTAATTAGTGCTGTTGTTGCCGTCGGTGTCCTCGTCTCCGTCAGACGGGTCAGAGGCTGCATGCAAATTATTTATGGTTTGGGCCTTTTGACACCCATTTCATTAAAATCTAAATATGTTCCTCACAGTTGGGTTGACGTGACACGACAGTGTTTATAACAAATGCTCAAATGGCAATGCGAGATAATAATGCTGAAGCAAAGTCTGAACTAGAATCAAAACAGAGACGGCAACATCCCGCAACTTACCCTGACCGACTTTCAGGGTAGGTCAGGGTACCCTGACCGACTTTCAGGGTAGGTCAAGGTACCCTGACCGACTTTCAGGGTAGGTCAGGGTACCCTGACCGACTTTCAGGGTAGATCAGGGTACCCTGAATGTAGTACCGGACTACTGCATATGGAGAAGGCCAGTGTGAGTAAGACCATAGATCAAAACGCTAGCTTTGATCTATGGTCTTACTCACACTGGCCTTCTCCCTAGACTTTCTATCTTATCCGGTTCCTGAGTGTACAAAAGTTTAAATTTGACCTTGACCTAGTTTTCTAAAGGTCAAGTTCATCATCTCATTTTCATCCCCTTTGCTGCCGGAGTAATGTGCTTTTTGTTTCATCTTTCTATCTGCAACGGTTGCGAAGATATTTGGTGGACAGATGAACGGACAACCGGACGAACACTGACAATTATAACGTATCACTGAAGCGGGACGTAAAAATACATAAAGGCAGATATGGCAACAGATGTGTGGCCATCTGTCCATTACCTGCATATTCATTCAGATTTCTGCACGTTCTGCAAATGACTGAGCTCCTTGGCCCCATCGCTTGTTCTTTTGGTCATCACCCAAAAATCGAGACTGGTACAAGGTCCAGGTTAAGGGATAGGCTAGGTTAGGCTAGGCTAGATACAAAGTCCTCATCACTGCAGACACTGCCCTGATCCATGGACCGTTCTCCGGTCTATTCTTCCTTCACTTGGGCATCAACTCATCCCTAACCTGGTGAGAAAAATCCCCTTTTCCTGCCCCAGAACCATGGATTCAGACTTGGAGGTGCAGATTCCCAACAGATTAAAAGTTATATCAATGTTGTGTCTGCTGCGCGGAAAAAAAAAAAAAGCGATATTTTTTTACTTCTATCGTGAAAAGAAGGTATTTGTTGAGTGGAAGAATCTGATATTTTATTAATAAATAAATCAAATGTACAAAAATGTAGTAAAAGATGAAACTTCCAACTTCCTGAATATTTTTTGCCCAACTCATCCCCATTCGGATACACCGACACCAGACTGAAATGAAATGAAAGGCTTTACCCCGCTGCAGCCTCCACTTCTAACCACCTCCTCTACTACACCCAGGAGGGATGGAATGGAAAGAGAAGCCTTTGTTTCACTGCAAAACAAAGCAATCATTCACAGATTGATCTAAAGCTGGAATAACGGCTGGGGCTGCAAATGCATGCCGACTTATTCCCCCCATCTTCATCACTCCGTGGTCAGTAAGGATTGAATCGGACCAACAGCGTCCTCCTCAGGACATGTCGGGGCAATCGACTGATCGGTTGATTGGATTCTACTGTAGATGTTTCCATTGGTTAATATCAGAATCCAGTGGAGTACAGCTGTCGGACCAGATCAGGTTATTATTTCGTAGGAAAGAGCGATGGGATGGATGGACGGAGGATACCCAGTGCATTTTGCACATGTTCCTCCATTATCAAGGTTGATAGCAAATTGGACAAAGCTGAAAAGCATTGATCAATTCTCCTGTAATATTTCATAGCATCATAAATGTATCAGAGTATCTTTCATCCATGCATTTTTTATCCACACCTTCTTTTCAGCAGCACAATTTGGGAAACAAACCAAAGCTAAGCCGAGCCTCACGCAGCCTGTCATTCATTTAGAAGGGCTTTGATCCGGGCGTGCAACATAACAATGCCTAACACGGAACGGTTGGAGGCGGGGGGGGGGGATAGAGAGTTGGAGACAGCTTGCAGAAAGCCGATGAAAAATATGGGCCGTAATAAGGAACACTAACAAACGTTGGAAGGTGATGCAGACTACACCGTTAGCCAAACTCCTCTGGGCCCTCGCGGGTCTTCATGCCAATTTATTTTCTGTCTGGGTTTGGAAGAGCAGCATTTCAAACTTTCTGCCAGAAGTTAATAATTTAACATTTCCTCAACATCAGATATGGTTTACCTTCTGAAGCCGCGTGTCTTGTTTCACTTTGGCCTAAGATAAGGGTAGAAGAATATCCTGCGGGACGCCGGTGGGTAATTATGTCATGTTTGATGTTCCACTGTCGACAAAGGAATTAGATGATGATGATGCATCATTTCATCATCATCAGCTCCTGAAAGTTGCCTTTATTTGGGGTAAAAAGGTATGACGTTAGCGCACCATGAGTTGAGATGGTTCAGATTGCTATCATGCTAACAATAGCGCACAATAACCTTTTAAAAGTGGTGACTAAAGTTAAAGTTAGCAGCAAAGAAAGTTGCATTGAACAGGAAGTACGCGTCATGACTGTTCACTCGTTGGTGTTTTCGTTTTATTTTGAAGGTCATCTTTATTGTTTGGATCTGTTTCCTGGTTTATTTTATATTAAACAGTTACGTTTCATGTGTCTCTGCTAATTTTGAACTTCCTGCATCAGTTTTTTTCTCATACTTCCTGTTTGGCTTTTGCTTCTACTTCCTGTCTGTGTCCATCTCCCCTTCCTTGTTTTCATTCAATCCATTCGAGCTGCACCACTTCCTGTTTCCTGTGACCGTCTTCAACCAGGTAAAAACTTTCCCTCCTTTTATTTCGAAAATACTCAAAATAAAATTGCATTTAAATTAAAGTGATTGGGACGAGTAAAAACAAACATCTCATCCAGACACGTCGTTCAATTTGGACTCAGCCTAGCCTTTAAAGATCCGGGAAGGAAACTTTTCCCGCCAGGATGTTGTCGTCCTTTAGACGAATCGCTGGAACAATGTGGAGCGCAGCGTTTCTAGAACTATCGCATGATTTGCCACGCTGCTGTCTGCAGAGGGTTGTTTGTGAGTGGGTTTGGGTTTTTTTTTTTCATCACACAAGTCGCCACAAAACAGCAGTGTCACCTGTCTTATTAGCACATGTATGAGACGGGACTGAGTACAGAGGAATATCCACTCAGCAAGAAAATAATAGGGATTGCCGGCTGTCCTCTTGGAGACGTTAAACAGTGGGAAAATATGGAAATGTGCCGCAGTGACAGAGTGTCATTCCTAAAAAGCACCGAAAAAGAAGAAGAAACGCTTTCTATTAAAGCGTCATTTATAATACATGGACCCTGACCAACAGTGTAAATTTAGCGACGTCAAAACGACGGAACTCGTATTTGTTTCTGACGCGAGCGGCGAACAAGATAAGAGGAGGGAGTTAAAAACGCGAATCCGGATTGTTGCTTTTCCACTCGCTGAGGTTAAATTATGGAAAATCAGCTTACAGTAATCCCAGCACTCGTTGAAGTGGGGGGGGGTGTGGAGGAAGGGGGTGTCATCTCGGGAGACTTGAGACTATTGTGTGTACTTTTGGAAATGATGTTCTTGTTAGCGAGGAGGCAGGAAACAGTGGAGTGGATGTCGAGTTGTTGATGTGAAATCTAGCTGACATTGGGTGAGAGGCTGGGTACACCCTGGACAAGTCGCCAGTTCATCGCACACAGAAAGACAGGCATCCTTTTACACTCACACTTGCAGATAATTTTCATTCCTCCATTCATTTTTCTACCACCTGTTTTGCGTACTGCGGGTCACAGGGGTTGCTATCCCAGCTGACGTGCAGGCGAGAGGCGGGGGACACTCCGAGCTCGACGCCAGTGCCAGCTGTCCATCCGTAGATCACCTGGGTACATCACGTGTTCTCCTTTTAGACCTAAATCACTCTTATTCTGCACATTTCTGGGAGATACGGTTTCATTTTGTTCATGCGATAAAATCGGTACCAGAATAAAATAAAAATTAAAAAATTAAAAAATACCGACACCATTTCATCTGCATTTCATCTCTGACTATTTCTACAGATGCTGACGCTGAAACTCCCCCCGTATGACAGCAATCGACCCGACCCATCAGTCCTATAAGCTTTTCTTTTTAAGATAAGTGCTTCTTTTTCTTTTTTTTATTTTGCTTTGCAGCGTTTCAGCTCTACAGACGTATAACTGCAAATAATGCTGAATAGCTTCCTGTAAATCTCTTATAATTAGCAGCCTATGGCAGACTCTGACATTAACAGTAAGAAATAATATGACGGAATATGATATCTGGAAACAATCAGGCTATAATTAGAATAAAAATGTGTTTAAGTTAATGAAAAGATGGTGGGACGTATACCAAGTTAATAAGCATTTACTGTCAGCCTCCTCATCGATATTTCTAAGCGAGCTCCTGTCTGCCTTTCCCCCACCGGCTCGCTGTCGCTTTCTGAAAAATAAAATCCCATTTCTGTTGGAGGCTAATTAAAAAGAGAACACGTCCCTGGAATGCTTCTTGGGGATAGGGGAACGCTGAGCGCCGGGTTCTGACTGCTGGGTAATGGGAACAGGGATTTCCAGTGGGGGGCACCATCTGTCGTCGAAAAGTTTTGACCTTCGTCAGGATGTTGTGGAGGCGGCGCGTTTTTCAGGCGCTCCGTAATTCCTATCTGAGTCACGGGGGGGGGGGGTGGAGTTTTGGTGATGCTGATGGCGATGCTAACGCCGCTAAGCTAACGCCGCTGTCAAATGTCAACGCTGTAAAAAGTTAGATGACTTTGATGATTCTCATCCAGACAGATTTTATGTCTGGCTTCCAGTTTGTTGGTTGTCATGGCTCAGCGAGGCCTTATGTGTTATCCCCACCCCCACCCCCCCACCTCCATCCACTAATGCCTTCCTTCCTTCTCCTCTCTGCACCATCCCTTCACTTCTACCCTCTCTGATCTCCTGCCTCCTCTTCATTCCCCACCTCCTGCAATTCTTTCCATTCCATTTCCTATTTCCAAATCCGTACCTGCATGAGTCAAACCAGTAAGTAGGAAAAGTAGGAACATGAATATCTTTTGTGTATGATTTATGCCTTTAAAACAGACAATATCAATTAACAAGGGTGATTCAGTAATGCCAACCACCTCCACTAGGGGGCGCCACAGCAGAGACATGGACAGATGTCCACTTACGACTTTATAATTTACCAAAAGAATTCGAAACGTGAAAGTCAAGCTGCTTCTTTTTCAATGTTCTTTTCATTTTTAAAACATGAAATAAAAAATCAATTAAAAAGGCCAATTCTGTAATACGAACCACCTCCAGTAGGGGCCGCCACAGCGGGGAAGTGGACAGATGTCCACTCATAATTTACTGAAGAACTCGAAACACAAAAGTTGAGCTGGTTCTTTTTCCATGTTTTTTTTTTTATTTTATGTTATTTAAAAAAATATAAAATAAAAAAAATTAAAAAATTAACGAGGGCAATTCTGTAATGTCAACCACCTCCACTAGGGGGCGCCATTGCAGTAAAATGGACAGATGTCCACTTACGACTTCATAATTTACGAAAAGAACTCAAAACACGAAAGTCGAGCTGCTTCTTTTTCAATGTTCTTTTTCCCCGTCAGTTATTTTCATATCCGACGACAAAGTGCAAAATATTTTTTCTGTCAGTAAAAGCGTTAGCCCATCTTCACTTCTGCTTTTTAAGATGAAGTGTGGGAGAAAGTGCGAAAGTAAAAAAATAACTAAAATAAAAAAAAGTCGGTTACTGGGGACGAGATTCGGTTCAATTCAGTTCAGCTTTTCATTTTTTAAACATAACAAAAACCACTCGATATTCCGCCTTCGGAACGGAGATTCCTTTTCCGTCGCTGATCCCGACGCTTTGCCTCCTCACGTGGATCTCATGCACCTCATGAATTGCTGATGCACTGCAGCTTTAACAGACCGGCTCCAGTTCTTCCTGTTATAATACCTTCCAATTGCTGATCTGAGATGCCCCCGCCACAAAGGAGCAGGTAAAGCCGTGAAAGCCTCAGGACAGTCGGCTGCATAAGACACTAACAGGGAGCATAGAGAGCAAAGCTCCATGGGATAACTGTCGGGCTTCCTCCGTAGTACTTGACCCCTTCCACCCCACCCCACCCCACCACCTCCATCCTCCCTCCACCGCCGTTTTCTCCTCCTCAGCACCAGCAAATGAAGTGTCCCCGCTCTGATCCTGAGAACCAATGACAGCCAAAGCCTTCCTGTTCTCTGGATTAAGCCGCGGTCCAGTTTACTATTCCGCAATCCAGCCCAATCCGCCAGGCGTGAATGGGAAAGACAAAAGCCTTTGTGACTGGGGTAAACAGAGCCGGGTGGAGATTAGACCCCACCCGTCAGTGGAACTTTAAGTATACTTGAAGAAAGGAGCGCTTGATTCTGATGACGGGATTTAAGAAGAGATCAACGATGGAGCGGGCAACTTTTACTTGACGCCCCTATTGGCAGATTATTTTATAAATATATATCATTATAGAGTCAATTAGTGCTTCATGAGGCAATTTTATAAACCACTGGGCAACAAATATGTATAAATTCATAAATTAATAAAATGTTAAGCGTCATTCAGATGTTATATAAATAAATCCACTTTACAGTGGTTCATGTGTAGCTACTGTTCGTTCATGTTAATAAATCATCTAATAATAATCCATTAATGTCCATCAAAAAGTTTGCCTCATCTGGAAAATGTTACTATAGTTGATTTATTCTCAGTTATTCTCTTAATGATGATCGTAAATATGCAAATAATCATTTTTAATCATGTCAATAAATAAAATTTAATAGGTTATTGATATTTAGGGCTTTTTATAATCCTATATTTAGTTCTTGATGGATTACTAGATTACCTATTATTCATTATTGAAAAAAATGCTTTTTATTCTATTGCTATACAGTCTTTTTTTTAATGCTCACCCTAGCCTAGCTTTAGCATAAGCTGCACCTTCTTTATAGAACGGCTGTAAAGTTGACTTTTAAACATCCATCCATCCGCGGCTCTGAGCCTTCACACATTACAGCCCAGCAGCCTTTACAAAGCCCCTTCCAAACAGATTATCATCAGTCATGCCTGTCTGAGACAGATTGTTCTGTTAAGGTGCGCCATAATTTAATATCCCTGCTGCTCTTCATCTCTCCTCTCCCCCCCCCCCTCCCATCCCTTCAGCAAACTCACGCCGAGTTCCTTAAAATTTATATAATTATCTTGTCACCAGACTCTGGCTTGTAAGGTTTCCTCTACCTTTCACACACATTGAGGTAATAGATTACTTCAGCCTAAAGTTCCTTAAATAATTGACCCCCAACGGCCCCATTTTTTTGCCTCCTGTCAGCAAACAGTTTACAGGAAAGTATGAGCGGTAATGTTAAGCGGAGGATGGGTGGGATGCGGGGTGGGGATGCTGAGCATCACCTCGCTGTCAGAGCGGCCCATTAGTCTCCGCTAACGACTTTTGTTGAGCTTGTAGACGCCGGATGGATGAGCGGGAGGTGTGACGGCGCTACAACACATCAGAGAAATGGCCTGTTGGTGCACTCTTAATAATGTACCTTTAAACATTTATGGATGGAATTTGAAGTGATACATTTTTTAGTATCCCCCATTTATTATTAAGCCTTTTCCAATGAATATTTCACACTTTAATCTTATTAACAAATAGAATGTTGGAACTTTCTTTACCGTACAACAGATTATCTAACTTCTCTTTACATATAATTTATTTTATCATATTGTTAGCCTAATAGCGTAGTCGCTTTAGTCATTTTTGTAAGTTTTCAGAAAACAAGCAAATACACATTTTCAGCAAGTATATTGATAGAAAAGGAAGTTTAATCAGATGTGTGAACAAGTTTGTAACGGAGACTTTCAGGCAAACGAGCGCCTGCCGATGCATTGTCGGTGGTAACCATGGTAGCCCCCCTGGGAGGACAGGTGACCACCGCCCACCCCATGTAAACAACACTCTAACAAGCATTCTGATAGGATGAGGACATCATCAATAATGTAGAGTAATGCAGCAGTGGTAGGAAAGTTCACAGATATCACAATTTGGCCAAAACGTGACTTGTAGGCAATCATGCTATTAGGCAAACAATACGATGTCCATATTGTTTGCCTAATAGCAATCACACTATTAGGCAAACAATACGATCTCCATATTGTTTGCCTAATAGCAATCACACTATTAGGCAAACAATACGATCTCCATATTGTTTGCCTAATAGCAATCACGCTATTAGGCAAACAATATGATGTCCATATTGGCAAACAATATGATGTCCATATTGTTTGCCTAATAGCGTGATTGCTATTAGGCAAACAATATGATGTCCATATTGGGTTTTTTTGTGTATCTGTGAGTTAATTTGTTAATTTCCATTTTTCTCCCCCTTTCAGTGACGTGTTATCTGTGTTTATGCGTTGACAACCTCCCGGCGGGTCGGATCACCTGCGTTTGCCTACACAGGTCAGATCCGCGGGGAGTTGTCAGCGTCTCTAATGAACTCCAGCCATCTGACTGACAGACGGGCTACGGGCCAGCAGCAAACCGCCGCGCCGCGTGCCGAGACGCCGTTTCCGTGACTGATTGGATACGCGCTTAATGAAGCAACACACACACACACACACACACAGACGATACATAACGTTAGGAGGGGGCGGGTTAAAGGATGCTGAGCGTGTCACACATGGATGTGTGAGCAGGGAACAGAGGGAATTATTGTATTATTGAAGAAACTTACTGCAGGAAACAATTCAGGCTTATTGTAGGGTTTAAAAAATATACAACAGTGAGAGACGACTAACCAGTGTGCGATAAAAGGTTGACTTCCGGATGCCATCAGCCAATAGAATGCGCGTACGGTATCACGTGACTACACCGGTGTGAACGAACACACGGCGGCCTCTAATTGAAGCCTGAATTTGGCCACAGCTTACGCGTTAAAGCCTGAACTTTGTCCTCCCACTTTGAATGGACGGAGATGAATTTGCTCTTGAGGAAGCATCAGTCACATTCTTCATCAAAACAACTCTTTTGGCAGCCGACTCGAGGGAATCCGGGGCAATAAAACAGAAAACAGTCAACACCTTCCCCCCGTCGTCGTCCTTCTGCGATGCTTTTTCTGTTTGTTTTTCATTTTTCTTCCTTAATGACGAATACTCCAACCTCGGGTGTGTAGTACCTCGATCTGCACGTCTTTGTTGTCTTGTCAGTGTCAGGACTTTGAAGTCGTATTTTACGTTGGGCGGTGTTCATCGTCTTTCTTTTTTTCCCTTCCTCCTCCACATTTATTTATTTATTTGCCCGTGTTCGTCCAATATCATTATTTTCCTCCTGTGTCAACTTTCCCACATGATCTTAAATTCATCTGAAAGAAAACTCAGTTACTCTTTCAATTATTACGAACCAGAAACAAGTGACAGCGATGACAAATCTAGCGTAGCATCTATTGGCGTGGAAATAATTTGATGTCAGTTACTTTTTTCTTTTTTTTTTTTCTTTGTTGCATATCAAGGATATTGTTGGCAGATTTGATTGGGCGTGAGAGATATTTGGAAGGTGGAACCACAGAGGACGGAAATGAGAAAAGGTTGTGGTTTACCTCGCAGCGATCCGTTTACGCTGTCCCTCAACGTAATTGGAGTAGCCCAGCTAGCGCCTCGCGTAGCCCATCAAACTGTTAGCGCTGACAAGAGAGACTTTCATTCAAACATCTAAATGTATTTATGTGGTAGTCCTCAAATAAACATCACATCTCAGGTTGAATTCAACAAAATGTCAGCTGGTGTTCGGAGGAAATCGTCGTTTTGTGTCCGACTGACAGGAATCAGAGATTTTTTTCAAACAGTTTTGCTTGAGGTTGTCTTGTGGGGGTTTGAAGCCATATCATAGCATATCATTGTGTGTGTGTGTGTGTGTGTGTGTGTGTGTGTGTGTGTGTATGATCACTCCTATGAAACCCCAAAACACCGACGTAAACACACACACACGCATGCACACACAGCAGGTGCACGCGCCGCCCCTCACCCCGCGGTTTATTTCCTGGTGCTAATGACTCTCTTTCGTTGTCTGTTCATGGCTGTCTGCCTCTGACTGTGGCTAATGCTGCTACCGCTGTGTTAACAGCAGATTAATGGCACTGCTCATAGCCTGGATTACATTAGATCTCCAATCAAGAGGTAACGGCTGTTTTCATGGCAAAACCATCCAGTCGGCAGCAAAGGAACCCCTAAAAAACCCTTTATATGGTGGGACTCTGTTTGTCTTTACAGTTTAAATTTACAAGAATGTAATCCACATGCTATGCTATGCTATGCTATGTTATGCCATGCTAGGATTTTTGTGTTACAATCTATTCTGAAATGTTATGATATGCTATATTTGCTGCTGTTATCTTATTCTATGCTTGTATTATGTTAGCTTTAAATTGAATTTAATTAATTTTTTAAAATTTAAATTTAATTTTGAATTTTTTAATTTTAATTTTAAATTTAATTTTAATTCAAATTTAAATTTTAATCTTAATTTTTCATTTTAAATTAAATTTAAAAGTTATTATGTTAGCTTTTATTATACTTTGCCGTGCTATGCTACGCTAAGCTGCGTTTAGCTGAATACAGTCACAAACCCAACTTTGCAAACTCCACCACACTCACTAATAAATAAACGACATGCATTTATACATTATTAAGGGAGCTTTAAAAGACTAGCCGTGTGTTGAAGCAACTTATTGTCAGCAACATGAAACTTTAACACCAAGGTCATTTAAAGCAGGGAAATTTCTACCATTTGTTCAGATCTGATCTGTTTGTTTGCAGTCATTACACTCAGATATTCTGTAACTATTTGTATTAAATTCAGGGTATAATCTTCTCTGTAAACATTCAGAATCCTCCATGGGTTCCTGAACTGGCAGGACTGGTAGCAGCTTCATATTTGGGGGATTCTGGGTCATGAAAAACATAGTTTCTGTTGGCAACTGGTCACCATAGAATCACAAACAACATTCAGAGATAGATTTCTATTAAAAGAGGAAATTTATGAAGTGGGCGCAGGTCAAGGCTGCATCATCAGCACGACCACATCCATCCGGAGAGGAGACTCCATCACCAGGATCAATGAAGTAGCAGAAAAGACTGAACTGCTTCACCAACTTCTGGCCGACCTGTTGCTTCAGACTCCATCATACTTTTATTTTAAGGTGTTTTCTTATTTTCTTCGTTGTTTTTCATCTTAAAAACCTTTATTTAACTTGGGTAAAATTTTACTGATGGTTTGACTGCTTCAAAAGTTTTCACGCTGATGAAATTTGAGAACATCCGAGTTTTTTGCAGCTTTTTACTTCCCAGTTTGTTTACGCGTCCATTTATTTATTTATTTTTTTCTGTCAAAGGCCAAATGTTGCAGAATAGATTGAGTAGAATCGCTGTATTCATGGTTTTGTGCCAATTAAAAAAAAAAAGCACTTTTTTGTATTCAAGTGATCTACAAAAGAAAAAAAAAATCATTTCCAATAGTGCCCAGTCTTTCTTTGACAAACAGATAAAGACAGACCATTAGAAACCTTGACATTTACTACCTTCTTTCACACAACAAACTGTGACGGCTCTTTCACAAAATGAGAAAGGAGATGCTTTTTGTCTCGCTGAAACATTAGGGCTCAGATTTGCCGCCGACATCTGTCTCGTCAAAGTCGACTCCTCTGCAAATTCAAGGAACTTATCATTTCATCTTTTTACTCGTGGGTGACAGTTATGCACTTATATCTCCTGTTTTCTGTCTTAAAAACCCCCTCGCACTCCTCTCTTTTTTTGTCTTCTATCGCAGATGTGAGGAAAATATGACCTGGGGTCTTCTCCCCCCGCCTCCCCAGCTAATAGAAGACTTTATGCCAGAGAGAAATCATGGAGGCTGCTGTCGCCGAGCCGGGGGGTAAACATGCAAACCTTGATTAGCCTGTGTAATGCTTCTTTCCCCCCCCCCCCCACCCCCAGGAGAAGCACTAACTCTGCCACCTCACTCTATAGATTTCTTAACATAGAATTTCGTATGCCTTTATTTTATTTGTTTTTCCCATTTGAACAATTGCTCTTCCAAAAGTCTGCAGGAGGAAAATAGGGGGGGGGGGGGGGTGTCAAAATGAAAAAATACGAGGTTGAATGTAACCGTGATGGAATTCTTATCTGGTTCAATGTCACGAGGAAGTTTACAGTGTTCATAATATACTGTCAGATAGATAACACAATATGATTTCAAAAAGGGCTTCAAATGCACTCCAGTGGCGCCGCATTGATTCACAGTCGCCGTGATTGAAAGTTGCTGCTGAGAATATATACAGGCATCCAGCCGGTTCCCCACGGCAACCGAGAGCATAAAATATACCTTTACTTATTAAAGAGTAAACACAATATCCACAGAGCTGCTAAGCTGTCCAGATAAAGGGGCGTTATGGATGTGTGTGCCGACGCCACGCCTCACGTATGATCTGAATACGTGTTTGTAATGTTGCTTTGTGAACCTTTACAAAGGGAGCGCGGCCTGCCTCCGTCCGTACATCCATCCACCCATCCATCCATCCATCCATCCATCCATCCATCCACAATGAAAATGATGCTTAGAAGTTAATCTAACTAGTGTATTTTGGAACTTGCTCTTCTGAAGTGATTCTCTTGCAATGAAATTTTGCAACTTTAATTTGACAGACTTGTGAAATAAATGTAAAAGAAAAAATTATTAATGAAATATCACGACTTCTACATCATATGGATTCCAATATCACCGACATGCCTCCAAAACCACGAGCACTCTTCCTCTTTCTAGACTTTAATGCGTCAATCTTCTCTCATCCAATCACAATCTGCCAGATTCTCCTCTTAGCCAATCATTGTCAAGTTGTCAAACATTAAATATGCTGTCATTTCAGGACAGAAAAATTTAACTAAAGTATCAAAGTTAGTTCACTAACTTTTATTATACAGGTAGTCCTCAACATACAAGCGTAATTGGTTCAAAGGCTGTTCATAAACTAAATTGTTTGTAAGTTGTTATTTTGTTAAATTTTAATCACCATTTGAAATCTGTTGTCTTAGTCTAATATTTGCTGAGTTATTTTGGCATGTTTTGAAATCTTAATCTATGGGATGTTAATATTACGCTGCTCGAGGTTTGCAGCGGCAAGAGGAGCTGCGTTAGTCGGATATGGCGGCACTCGGTTGTTCATATCTACGAATTTTCATAAGTTGAATGTTCATATCTTGAGGATTATCTGTGCTTATATGTATATTAATTATACTTGTTTTAATACTTCATTCATGAATATGATGCATTTTACTACAAGAACGTCATGTCGAACTTCTTATTTTCTCTTCCCAGCAAATCTGAGACGTGTCAGAACGCGAAATACTTTTATTTATTTTAAAAAGTGGTGACGTTTCATCCCCTTTTTCAGAAACACCTCACAATATGATTCAATATAATTTACATTTACATACATGTCAAAATAAGTCATAAACTGAGCTGCCTGGTTCTATTCTGTCATGTTAATGTAGAATTCAACACATACGTGTTGCTGCAGACACGACTGAGAACATCCCATCCGGACGCCGCAGCGACATACATGTGCACGCATGCATGTATCTGCTTGGCACATGCTAATGAGGCTATAGCTGCTCCGCCATGAAACTGGGATGTGAATATGACACGAGGTGTGAATTGAACAAGCAGAGGTTTCTATGCATACACGTCTCCACCGCCCACTTCTGGTGCACACGCTCACACGTATGTACTGTGGCACGCGGTAGCATGAACAACATTAGCATGAGGTGAAAGTCCGATCAAAGCTGTTTCATTCTTTTCTATTTTCTGTTCCGTGTTTCCTCTGTGAAGAGATGACAGTCATTCCCTCCCCAGCAGTGACATTTTTCTGGTTTTTACTCCTGTCGGTTTGTTCTTTTGATTACCTGTTTGCAGGAAGATGCAAAAATAAAATAAAATTTGCGAGAACAGAAACCTTTTTTTCAGCTTTCACCTCAATCACATCAATTGTTGCCAAGGGGAGGAGCTTAAGACAGGAAGTGACGGTTATAGTGGAGAACAACAGCAACATTAATCAAGACCCAGTGCAGTCACAGACTGCAACATCCCGCGACACCCCTGAATTAAAAATTTTCCCCTGACCTACTTGCATAGGTCAAAGGCCCAAAGTCTAGGTCAAAGACCTTAGAATTTCATAGACCCAGCACTAGCTTTGATCTATGGTCTTACTCACACCAGTCTTCTCACTCGCCTTTCTATGTTATCTGGTTCGTGAGTGCACAAAAGTTGAAATTTGACCTTGACATAGTTTTCTCAAGGTCAGGGATTTGAACTCATGCCAGTGAGTCTGATGCATGTGTGTGTCCTGACTGTGGTATGCAATCTGGCGGTGTCTGTAGACTGACATCCATGAGGTTTTTTTTGGAGATCCAGGTAATCTGGAGTCAATTTTTTGGAACATCTTCCCAATTAATTGGATTTTTGTTGCAGAGGCAGTTGTGATTTGGGATTTAATGAAAGTTATTCTAGTTAGAAGCTGTTTTACAACATCTGCACATCTCTTTCTTGATAAAAATAGATGAATAAAAAAAACTTTCTTGGTCCTCATGAAGGGAAAAATACCCGTCTTCATTAATTATGACTTCATAATACCCAAACCTGGCCTGGATGGTGTTTTGTTGTGATTGACAGGTAGTCTTACAGCATTGGAAAGCCGTTTTGAATGTACACAGGCCTGGCAGTTCAATGTTAGCCTCTAATTGGCAATTTATCACCTTCTCAATAGTCCAGATTGCCTGGTTTGTGTCTGCAGATGTGTTTTTTCAGGCCTGTTTTTCAGCATCTAGATTAATGTCTTAAAAGCTTGCGTTACAAAATTGTCAGGTTTGCAAGTAAATGGATGTGATTTAACAGGGAAAGTGCTCATCTTGGAAGTATTATGAAAGAGTGTCAAGTAAGTGAGAAAGAGAGAGAGAGAGAGAGAGAGAGAGAGAGAGAGAGAGAGAGAGAGAGAGAGAGAGAGAGAGAGAGAGAGAGAGAGAGAGAGAGAGAGAGAGAGAGAGAGAGGCCGGAAGCATTAAAGTGAAAGTGAAATAAATTTGCTTAGCAGGTACTTCAGCTGAAGTCGCCTCCACTGAAAGAGCAGATCAGTCTTGCTGGTTCTGCTCTGCCATTTCATCTAAATCCCCTCTCTCATTTTTTTTTCATGAGCTTTGGAATCTTTCATTCACAGGCTGTTCATTTTTACACACTCACCATTAATAGATGCTATAAATAAGTGCTGATTTTATAAAGCCGGTGTAATAAGAATAGCTCTGGGACATTAATCGTGAGACATCAACACCGTCAGGACAAACAATCAAGTTTGGGTTGTTTTTTTTGTTTTTTTTAATTGAATGAGATCTAAGTCAAAGGAACAAATATCTAGAACATAAAAGTTGATTTATATCTTAATTAATAAATAGATAAAATTATGTGTCAGAATTACAATGTTAGAAAGTTTTACACTCTTCAGAAGTTTGTGATCATAGAGCATTCACAGACTCAGATGGTGGTGGTGGCCTACAAACCTGGAGAAACATTGTCTTCTGATCATCTGACCCCTCCTGTCCCTTCATTTCCTCCACGTCTGACTTTGTTTTGAGAACTTTCCTGTGGAAATGTTCATGTTTCAATTACCGGACTTCATGCAAAAACCTGTAAACAGACTTTGATGCGTGAAATCATCGCCATAGACAGTAATACTGATGAATGACGAGCCCATTTATATGATAGGTTTACTGGGAATATGGTATCAGGTTTGCTTACCTCTTTGATGAGTAAAAATAACTTCTACATGTGGCTGATTTTTATTTCAGAATCAGTCAAATTCAGGTTATTCTGTTTTCAGTGTATATGAAACTCCTGAGCCGGAGATGCTAATGAGCTATTGTTGGTGATTCTCTGGAGATGCTGTAAATGTAAATCCCTAGGAGTGGCAGAGATACCTCATTTATGGATAGAATAAATCATTTCAATCAGAAAAGACAGGTGAATAAAGTAAAGGCAGTTGTTTATTACAGCAGATGATGTGCTATAATTAGTCTGTCACTTCCACTTTTCAGGGAGATGGTGATTGAAGACTATCTGTCCAGAACGACGATAAGAATATATGGAAAATATATTCAAAATATATGGAAACCAGACACTGGTGGTGGTGGTGGTGGTGGTGGCTGATGACTCTGCTTGGAATAATAAAGATACTGAAAATGAAAGAGATGAATATGTGGTGACGGTGGGTTGAAGATCAGAAAGAGACTCTGATCTGATGTATTATCGCTTGTTTCGCTTTGAAATGTAAAGATAATAGACACTCCTCACTTGTTTGTGTGCGTTCCAAAATATTTTTCCAGCTCCTAACTGACTTTAATCGGTGGAGAAACTTTATAACGTGTGCAGTAATTAAAAGGAAGGGGGAGGAGGGGGGGGGGTGTCAAAGCGGTGGAGGAGGTACGCTTCAGTATCCCCACTAAATTCCACGTAATGGTGAGGTGAGTCACTCGCTTTAATTAGTTTAGTCTTTCTTCTCCCTCTCTATTGTAAAGTCATTAATTTCGACGTGAACATTTTTCTCTCATTTGAATTTGTAAATAATGAAAGTGGAGTGACAGTTTTGGGTGGGGGGGTGGGGGGGGGTGAGCTAGTCACAACTTTTTAAAGCAGCGGGAAGGCAGCAATTAACAAGATCTGACAACCCAGAGGGACGCACAGGCGCACACTCAGGTGTGTGTAACACACACTTCCAGTTCCTGTTTACAATCTTCATCCTGGAGTAATATTCGACAAAACGCCGATGCAGGATGCTCGGTAAGATAAAAACAGTATTTTATGGACTATAAGGCGCACTGGACTATAAGGCGCACCTTCAATGAATGGGTTATTTTAAACCTTTTTCCATATATAGGCACACTGGATTATAAAGCACACTTGGATTAAAAAGCACACTAGATTATAAGCTGCTGTTGGTTTTTTTGAGAATATTAAAAGCTTTTAGATGCGCCTTATAGTGCGGAAAATACTGTAATTGAAATCGTGCTGACGGGTCATTTTGCACTCGCTTTGATTCTCAGGAACGTCTTGTTTCAGATTTCGCGTCGAGGTACAGATGTTGTCCACCTCCTCAGAGCAACAGATGCATCATGGGAGCTCTGATTGTTCAGATGCTGCCGTCCTTCGCTAATTCAGCACTGATAATTAATTGTAGTGAAAATCACTCATCAGGGGGATGAACCATTAGAGATTCAGGTAAACAAACCTTTATCTATTATGGGTGAGCTGCTGATTAGGATTGATGGTAAAAGGTTGATTTTTTTTTTTTTATTTTTTTAGTTAAAAAAAAAAAAGAAAAAATAATTGGTAAAACGTTTTTCATGCTGGATTTTTAATGGAAAGCCTCTATCTGCCCGAGGGCTGGAATCTGAATGAGCCCTTGAGATTTAATTACATTAATAGAAATCTTATTTTTCTCTTTATTTGGCGAATGGCTGCATGATTGTGTTTTGTGATTGTGTTTAGATTAGCCGCTCGTAATTCATTGTCTGCGTATCGATGGGTTCAGTGGGTACGACACGCAGTACGCATGCACCGCTTCTTTTAGGGAGTCTCTTTTTTTTAATGGTTTGCATTATTTCATTGAAGTTCATTCATTGCAGAAGCGCTGCTCTTTACTTTCAGCTGATTAGCTTTAAATATTGCAGGGAGTAATGTAACAAGAAGAAATGAAGAGCTGCAGGCGGCTCACTTTCATGTCGGCAGAAGAACTTCATTACTCGAGCCGTGATGAAATCACAGACGTAACTATAATACTGACTCATTCCTGTGTTGAAATTAAAATATTTGATAAAAGATATGATGGCGCAACGACGGCGGTTTCCTACATTATCAGTCTCACCCGACGTCAGAACCTAAACCAGGGGGGGTCAAACTCATTTTCACTGAAGGCCACATCAGCATCATGGCTGTCCTCAAAGGGCCAGATGTAACTAATAAATGTAAATGTAACTTAATGTAATGTAACATAAATGTAACTACTGTAACTACTGCTTAATGTTAAATCAGTGAATTTCTGACTTATTCTAGTTCCAAACATTACAGTTAGACAGAAAAAACATGTTTGTTTGTTTCTCTGTTCTAACATAAATCTTTTTCATTTGTCAGGTTATTAAACCCACAGAACTCCATCAATCAAGGATCAAACTATCAATCAATAAAGAAAAATAACATCAGACACAAGTTAGGACGTTAACTTTTAATGTTAAAATGGGCTTAATTCACATGTGTCAAACTCAAGGCCCGGGGGCCAAATGTGGCCCGCGAGAGCATAAAAGGTCAGTGTCCAAAAATAAATGGGTCAAAAGTGTCCTTTGACCGGAAACTACATTTCCCACAATGCAGTAATTCAGCCCATTTGAACTTTGACCAAAAAAAAAGTTCATGTCCTAACTTGTGTTTGATGTTATTTTTCTTGTAACTTGAATATTAAATTTAGTTACTTAACATTAAGGAGTAATTACATTTATTGTACATTTATTTTACATTACAAAGTTACATTTAGTTACATTTATTAGTTACATCTGGCCCTATGAGGACAGCCATGATGCTGAAGTGGCCCTCTATGAAAATGAGTTTGACACCCCTGGCTTGATTACTGCATTGTGGGAAATGTAGTTTTGGTCAAAGCACACTTTTGACCTATTTATTTTTAGACCTTCTATGCTCTCGTGGGCCACATAAAATGATGTGGTGGGCCACAACTGGCCCCCGGGCCTTGAGTTTGACACATGTCGTAAACTCCTACATCTTCCGGTGTCCCGATACTTTTGTCTATCCGTTGAGTACACGTTCCATTTTGGCGTTCTCTCCTCTCAAGGTCGCCGCTGCGCCGCCCGGGTCCGTCCACATTCATTATTCATTAGGGACTAACTATTATGTGTAGAACTGTGAGTGAGATTATTGCTTATTACATGCAAATGTGAAACCACTGGTAAAATGCAGCCGTTGTGCTCCGCAGCCCACCCATGACTGACAATTATAGCATGAAGTGTCATTTTTTTGCAGCCTTTTTTCTCTTTTGTGTCGCATGCATTCATTTCAAGTAATGAAGTGTAGTAATACTTAACTTGGTGCTATGATGTGCAGCCAGAATCTTCTTAAAAACAAGAAGATTTTTTTTTTTTAAATCCCTTTTTCAACAACATTGCTTGTCATTCTCCTCCTACTCCCTCGAGTCACTGTCTTAAATTAATTCATGCTCTTTAGTCTCAGTATAATATATGTTTGAGAAAAATAAATATTCCAGCATCTGGAGCTGACACACCTCATGCAAAGTGTGTCACCAGGAAAGAAAGAGGGCAAAAAGAAAGTTGGGTAAGTGACTGATGGGCGGCAGAGCCAGAGGGAGGAAAAATGGAGATGTAGATGGAGACTGTCTGATTGGAAAATGGATTGGTGACAAAAACGCCACAGCTTGGAGCTAAGATTAGTATTCCATCTGTCTTGAATGAAATATTCAAATATACGCTGGCAAGAAGAGGCAGATTACAAAAAAAGGATGGATGTGGAGAATGTGTGCAACAATGGCAGGCTGTTTAACGCCCAGCAGGGTCAGACTGTTTCATGTATTTGGCGCCGCGTCGGAGGCTCACGTGTTCCCGAGGCACGTCGTGGCGTCGCACTTCTGCAGCGACGGATGGGAGCCAATCGATATAGAGGCAGTGTTTTTACGGTTTAATGTGTGTAAATCTATCAGAATCGCTCTTGTACTTGATATTTATGGGGCTTTTACTCCCAAAAAACAGACCTGCGTGTGTAAAAAAAAAAAAAAAAACAAGTGGTAAAACAATTAAATTCAACCCGCGTTGGACTGCATGATAGATTTATGTGTCTTATCAAACTTCAGAGGTTTATTATACCGTGAGGAAAGATTTTACAACTCTGGAAATCCATCATGGTCATCATTTTACCCTCTTTTAGGATAAATGCCAGGTAAATAGGGAAAATATTATGCTGTTCACGCACCAACCTGGACTCAGAACATCATAAAATTTGCCACAGTCGTCTCCCTGTAAACTCGCCGACTAACGAGAATATAAATAACGATGGCGACGCCAACATTTCTCAATTATCTGATGTACTTGCAATATATCAATATCTCACTTCAATATCTCAATATTATGTAACATAATAATACGTGCGATCATTTTAGTTTTGTTTTATACACTATTTTATGTTTAGGAAGCCTTTAATATGGTGAAACTTAATGAAAGACACTAGTTATGGTTATTAAATGAATGCCGTATTCGTATTTTTCTGATGCTGTTGATGAAGCCGTCCAAAGCCCTTATCTGTGTTTCCCGCACCACACTGGCGGAGGTACTTAATGATTTTTTAGTTTCTCTAAACGCTGCGTATCCAGAAGAGCCGCCTGAACTTGCTGCCAAAAATCTATTATAGCTCTCATTAATAATTTTCACTGCAGCCCTTCAAAATTCTTGAAGTGGAAGAAAAGAGGCGAAAAAGTGCAGGAAAAAAGCCAACGAAACTACTAAAAGTGCTGAATCAAACAAGAGAGATACGATCACATGACTTGGGCAAATTTGCATTTGCATGCTTTAAAGTCATTTGGGAGTGACCTTCTGGGGAGGGCCAAACAAATAAGACGGGCCAAAATGTCAGGACGGCTGACACCAAGTGGGAAATTCAGCGTGGCCGATCCAACCTGATCCCGTTGAATGGGAATCAATGGAGGCTCCATTACGAAGCAATTAGAAAGAGACGCGGCGTCGCCGTTCCAACCGGATGGCGCCGAGTGGGGAGAACGTGTGGTGATATATTAACTGTCACGGCATTATTGTGGCTTTAATATGACTTTTTGCATGTGGTTGATTATTGTAAAGATTATAATCTGAAGGTAAACAGGCTCAAAAGGTTCTCCGATTGGCGTTGAAAAGAAAAGCGAGAGCCGTTTAAAGGCAGGTCATGTGATCAACTATAAAACCATGTGACCAGGTTGTTTCCAAGGAAGAGGTTTGGACAGCAGTGGAGATATTAAAAAGGTTAAGGCAAAAGTTTTCTATCCATATAGATCACTATTTCAGTGGTAGAGATTTTATTCAGTTCTCTAGGCGATGACATCATTGTGCAGCAATCCCATGATGCTCGGAGCCTGGATGTACCTGGATGAACTCCTGTGTGTATTTTTATTTGCTCTCAAGGCTGAAAGAATGAGGCTAAAACAGCGAAACACACATTCTGTTTACCACATAAATCAAACGGAACACACAAATATACGTATATTCCTTTCTACGCTGATGATGGAACTTGTTACCTAACAGATGGATGTACTCTATACTTTATCATTTTTACACTTTGATTGTATTTATTTATTGGTTTGTCCTTCCTGCAGCTTCACCCATGTGACTTTTAGCTCTGATTATGTGCTCCGTTCTTGTATTGCTCTAAAATGATTGCTCCATCTTTATTTTCAAGCAAACGCTCTGCTGCTAGTTGACGATAAAACATATTTCAGTCCTTATTCTTTTATTTTTTTGCAGATACAGAAATCATATCCTAGTTGCGTTGAACTGGCCCCGTCTCTCCAGCCTCAGGTGTTCACGACTTTGTTTTCCATTAGCAAACTCAATCCGACTAGCAGACGCTGGCGCTAATGGTTGTGCAGCATCGTGCGCCGCATGAGGCACTCTGTGTGTCGACATAGAAATTGCTCATTAACGGCAATTAATTAACGCTTTTTAGAGGTTCGTTTGAATATGCGCGTTTTAGTTAGTTGTTTCAAAAGTCTAACTTCTTGTTGTGTATTGTTTGTTTGGGAAAGAGTGATTTTTTTTTTTTTTCCCATCATGCTCAGTAAAAGCAATTAAACCAATCTGCAGCGATGGACCAAACGCGTTGGTGAGATTTAGCAAGGTGAACAATTATCATTCAGAGATGAATAAATTACAAGAACGTAATTAACAGCTCATACTGAGTAGATGCCAGGCAGAATTCTGGCGTTTCAGGGGTGGAGATTTCATCGCGGCTCAGGTGGTTTGAGAGACCGTGGTTTTTATTGGCCGAGACAACCGTGAGGCGCGTGGGGAAGTGGGCGGAGCTCGGACGGGAGCTGTTTGGTATCAACCTGCCAGCTCTCGAAATAGTCCAGACCGCAATCACTCGCGTTTGTGTCCCGACCAAAGTGAGATAAAGCAGCGCCGGAGTCGACTCCTGGGGGGGGCGGGGGGTGGGGGGGGGGCAGGAAAGGAGACCTCCATTACATCTTGTATTTCCTGTGAGACGCAGGAAGTTTCAGATAACATTTTATCCATTATTTGTTTGGTTTCCTCGCACTTTTATGTTGACATTTGTCTCCTGGTCTTCCTCTCAAGGTCGCGCCTACAGTATATACTCAACCAAAAAACGAGAAAAGCCTCCGTGAGGAACAATAAAAAGAAGTCAGGACTCTTCATTCAAGGACTCTTCAAGTTTTTCTGGTCTGAATTTGTCGGATTGAGGTCGCTTTTCAACAGTTCTTGGGTACAAAGAGAAGAATATGTGTAATTATTCAACAACTTGGGAGTTATGAAGTAATTTATCCTCAAGGAGTTGTTAACTTAAGCAAATTGTGAATTTTATACTAGTCTTAAAAAAAAAAAACGCTTCACCAAATGACACCTAATTGCTTCATTTTTGCGACCTTGCTGAAGCAAAACTGAACACTTTTGAGTGTTGGGTGTAAACAAGACTTCACGTAATAAATTAAATGAAGCAAGTCGGATTCATTCAGTGGGTTTGTATGAATATTTCACCAAAATGCACAAAAACTGCTGACTAAATACCCAAATCCTGAAGAGCTGAAACCGTCTGAGACTTGACCCAACATGTAGATTTTTCCTTTATTGATTTGCCGCATTTGACTGAGAAAGTTTAAGTCTTTCATGAAAAGAGTTCAGAGGGGTACTTTGTCCTTGGAGAGAATGCAATATGCAATACAAAGAAGGTGCTAACAAGACTAGAGATGAAAAAAATGTCCCAAAAGTATCTCAACGGTCCCCCCCAAACCCAAGGGAGCAGTCTTCATTGCTTGTGATCATAAATTCAGATGTGCAGCGTATAGTAGGTCTGTTCCTGGAGCTTCCAGATGATTCTTATATCTCCCTCCTCTCCTCATTCTATTTCCTGTAGACTATACCTGTTGGAGGAGGCAAAATATGTCCTACATATCAGCAGCGGAGAAGGGCGGCGGGGGGAGGGGGCGCCACTAGGAGGCCGAGTCACCGCCAGCTCCAAAAGGATGTTGATCACTTGTGTCTTATCGCAGGCAAAGCCAGGCCACCCCTTGTGAATTAAAGGAGAAATAGTATCTTTCACCCTCATTTTTCACCAGCAGGAGATGCTCAGTCGCTCCCTTCTCTTCCAGCTCCTGTGCCAGGGAGATAATCCAGGGCCCATTCTTACCAACAAAATCCATCTTTCTAAGGGTACAGGACCGCCAGTCCTTGGATTGTCTGAGGTCATTGGTGGCCAAACAAAACTGAGTTGTTTGGTGCCAGATTTAGAGAAGTCCAGCAAGAGCTGCACTGTGGGGTCTTAGAATTCGTAGCTTTGAATATTGGGGCGCAGAGGGCATCTTATCTTCATTTGTGCCTTCATGTGAGATCATATGAAGGGAGTTTCAGTGCTTGTATAATGTGAGACTTATACAGCTCTATATGTCTGAGAACTGCAAATGACTCAAAGTGTTAATATATAAGAAACTATAAATAAAAGCGAGGAAGGCCTGCAAGACTAGATGTTGGGACAAATGTCGCCCTGAGGTCTCTGTCGCTTGAAGGAAATTACTGCGAAAGAAAAGGATGCGTATATTCTTAGAAATATGTTATATTGCATCTATACGTTCTCTTAATTACCACCACAGGATGTCACGGTCCTGAGGACCAAATGTAGTTTCTGTCTGACGGATCAATAACGTGCCGTCCAGCCTGACGTCTAATTGAATCGGTTGATTCTTATCGTCTGAGCAGAGGCTTTAACTGTTTGTTCAGTTTCAGATGAAAGCAATGTAGATAAAGGTAAATAAAAACGCAGCCAATGGGAGTTCGGAACGAACGAGGACGAGAACGAGAAGTCGTTTTTTTATGCAAAAATATGTCAATAATTAAGGCCATACGTGTCAGTTTTTATTATTCTCACCATTATCAGCTCTCGACTCGCTTCTCTTGCACGTCTGACCTGTTAAAACAGTCGGACAGGACTTTTATTTATCTGTTGTTGATGTAGAGCGTAAAGGTTTGTTTGTGAATGATATATAGCAAACGGCAGGATTGCTGGATATTGCTGCGACTAGCTAAGCCTCGTCCTTGCCTTCTCCTCTGACAGCAAATAAAAAAAAGTCAGACATCCCAGAATCCTGGATATCAGCACCTACGTGTATATGAGGCAGACGAAAAACTGCCAGGATGGCGTGGGCGAAGAGAAGTAAATAAAAAAGCTCCAGAAAGAAGATTTCTTTAAAGATTTTATGTGTTTCAGAGAGGTGACACACTTTCTTTGTGAGGGGAGTATTGGTGAGACTTGACACGAGTTTAAAAGATTTATGAAACACACATAAATTCCACTGCATGTTCCTGAATGCTTATACGTCTGCGCCGAGTTGGTGGAGAAAACCTCGCTCTCGTCGCTCCGCGTTCAAACGAGAAAAAAAAAAAAAAAAAAGACGTACAAGTGCAGCTGCTCAGACATGCAGGTACACAGTGTGAAGATCACGTGTGTCTGCGTGTGTGTTGCCTCTTCCCTGTGCTTTGGCTTCAGATGACAGTGTCAAGGTTACTAATTGGAACGCGGCCCGTGCATGCTGAATGGCATATGTGTGCCTCTAATGACCCTCGTGTTGCAGGACAGGAGGGGAAGAGGCGACCCCGTGTGACATGTAAATGGACCAGACTTCCTCCTCTCTGCAGCGCTTTGATCCAACATTTTGTCGTCCAAATGCTGCAGCTACACGACTTTCAGGATGTGTATCATCGCCGTGGGTAACAGAAAGTCAAATATTTTGGCTTCAGTATTTTCACATTCTATAGTTTATGGTATAAACTATTTACCGTGAGAAATTTTAGGTGAGAAAAGTGATTTTTTTGGGGGGGGGGTTTCATGTGCAAAAAGTCACTCCTGATGTCGCTGCAGTTACATACTGGCTCCAGCAGGGGGAGCAAGGAGCTGATGAGCAATGTACACCTGCTTCCTCCTCCTCCTCCAGTCATGATGAAGGCCTGCGAAAAGGGCGTGTCCAAGACTCCATCCTTTTTCTAGGTGCGCTTCAGAGATTATGTTCACGCTTCTGTTAGATTAACGTGTTCATGTTCATTCCATGACTGCATCTTTCATGTTTGTGTGTTTTTACGTTATATGCTTTGCTACCTATGTCGCTAACCAGGTTTTAAGACTAACTAGTTTTTGGACTAACTGACTAACCCATTTTGTTTTGAATAAATTAGGTTCTAAACTAACTAGGTTTTAAACTAACTCACTTGGTTCTGAACTAACTAGGTTTTGAATTATTATTTAACCTAAATATTGTATTTATATTTATATTTATGGTATTAATTATTTTTAGGTTTATTGTTTATGTTGACACTGTTTACATTTACACTCTATTCTGCTTTATATGCTTTCAATTGCTCCTTGGGGTCTTATAAAGTTTTTTTTTTATTTGAATTTGAATTAAATGACCTGCCAATCAGCAGGTTGGCATTCTTAGTTAACCCTTTACTAATAGTAACCATACTACAGGTGATGGTGATAGGGAGGAGCGTGAAAAATGAGTGTCCTGTTGTGTCACTGTTGTTATATGCTTTCTTTCCAGGGCGTCCGAGTCATTTTTTCAATCATTGTACATTCTGCATTCTACCCCACCTCAGGAATTCCTCCATAAAAAGAAAAAGATACTCGGTGTGAACGCTGGAATTCTGCAATGCCAGTTCCTGCTGTGTTATATTCATGGTAAGAGTGGATACGTTACCGAGAGTCAAGAGAGCACGCGTTGAAAAAAAGAAAGACTGAGAGAATAAAGACCTTCAGAATCTGAAGGGTTTGTGTCGCGCGGCTTCGGCGCTGGCTGAAGGATGAGGACGGCGAGTTCTTTAATTGGTGCTGCAAATATTTGAAGGTTTCTCCATTCTAGCTGGAAAGAGACACTTCATAGGATTAGCGAATGACTGGAGTTATCACCATAAAGGGTTCAAACAAAGAAAGGACTTTGTGAAGTTTCCATCAGTAGGTGCTAGTCCTCTTTTATATGTGTACTTCAGAACGGATGTTTGAATTCTAAAACTGATTTAACAGGCAGCGTGCGTCGCTTTAGACGCTGTGCACCGACTGCGTCCCACTGCAGGACATTCACGAGGCCGTGTCAGACTGACAAAGGTACATTTACTCCAATACTGCATACAGACTATACTCACAGTAATCAAAAACGTATTTGGAGTACAACTGATTTTACATCTACTTCACATCGCATGAGGTATTTACCTATTTACAGTGCGGGGCCTTGTGAATTCGCGCATCAACACTCACGACTTCACCTCCATTGTGGATTCTTAGTAGGCAGTCACGTGATACCGTACGCGTATTCTATTGGCTGACGGCATCAGGAAGTGAGTCTCGGACTTCCATGAGAAACAAAAGTGCTTTAAACAGTCTATCAGAATGAATTTTTACCCATCCATAACGTGATAAGTAAATTTTGGTGTTCCATCAGAGGGGCTTTGACCTATGAAAACCTTCTCAAAGACAGTAACAAAAAAAGAACATAGAGTAACTAAGTTAGTGATGAAATGGGAACAGTTTGTAACACGGGGGCAACATGGAGGACGCTGCTTCAGACATTCATACACTGATTACACACACTCTGCCAGACAGGAAGATACTGGTGGACGGTCAGAGGACGCGGTTGTCATATTCCTGAAGAGCGTCCTGATGGACAGCCTGATAGCGAGTGGCGAGTAATCTGTGTGTCATTGTGCCCCGTAATCATGTCTGTGGTGTGTGTGTGAACCTGCTGGCAGCAGGCTATTATAAAAACCCTTCTGCTATATTAAAACCCTTGTCGTCCTTCTATCATTACCCCCTCACACACAATCTTTTCTATTTATTTATTTGCTTTTTTTTGTTTTCAAGTCTTTTTTTTTTTATTCCAGAGCTGCCTCACTTTGCAACCGTTAAAAAGAAATAATAATAATAAATAAAAAACAACAACCTGCACATTCATCATCTTTCAATTTAGAGTCTTGAGATTTGCCCTCCAAGATCCACTAATATCCAATGGGAGGTGGGGGGGAGACACATATTTGCATTTTGATTAGCGTTAGCTCCAATTCCTCCCGGTAACGCAGATGACGACTGCACAGATTGAAACCATACAATTAAATAATGAATAAAAAGCCACAGGGGGCGAAAAAGACCTCCACGAAGGCGATTGCTTTGGAGTGTTTTTACAATTCCGACTCTTTTGATTTTTTTTTTTTTATTTGAAAGTTTGAAATCGGTGACACCTATTGTTACCAGGAAGAGCTTCTGTTTGAGGCGTCTAAAGCTCTAAACTCCCGCCAAAACATTCAGATTCGTGGGAGTCGTTCGTCGGTTGTTTTAGCGAGCGTTCCGCTTTGATGTTCCAGCTCCGACAAGGTTTGGATGGAGAGGAAAACAGAGAGTGGAATAAAACAAGTTTTTTTTTCATCTCCCTGACGCCTCACTCATAATTCAGCGTGCCAGAGAATCCGTCTCCTAATGTTATTTTTGTGTTGCGTTAATTTTCACAGGGAGTCTTGAGTACAAAGAGAAGGGAAGGGACGGAGAGAATTCCAATCAAATCTGCCAAATTGTTTCGCTCATGGGCGAGCACGAGCAAGAAACTACGGGAACCCAATGAAGAAGGCGTTGACCGTGCTGCAAGGTCGCCCGGGGGTCAAACGTGGAGAATCTGACGTGTCAATCACGGATCCTGTCGCGTTACCAGTACCGTTACGTACAAAACATTACCATATGTTTGCGTGACCTCGGGGATCGGTAACCTTGAAGAAGACAGCTGATTATGGGATGCTCGGTCTCCAAGAGATAAGATTTCAATTTAAGTTGCAGGAAGTAAGGCTGCTGCATGTGTGGAGTTAATTTCATAGATTTTTCCCCTTCAGTATCTTCTCACTTCCTCCTACTTATCTTAAATAAATCTGTCATGATTGGCGCTATTAATGTAATTTATTTCTCATTTAAAAGCTAGAAGGAGTTCTGGATAAACCAAGGGGATTACCTTCCTTCCTCTCCCCCTCCCCAAGGCCTTCCCAGTTCCAGTTGTTGTTTGTCTTGGGGCACCGTTTTATTACCTTCAAAATTCCGCTGGGAAAATCTTAAGACAGCAGTTGCCGAGCAACAAGAACCTGACGGTTCCGCCACAGGAGCGGAGTTAAAAAAAAAAAAAAAAAAGAGAGAGAGAGAGGTATGGAGGAGAGGAGAGAGAAAGGGAGGGAAGACGAAGCGATGTTGTCACAGCTGGATCCACAGGTTAGGACCCGGAGACAAACTCAGCTGTCCCCCCCCCCCCCCCAAGCCCACGGGAGGTGACGAGGTGAACGGGAACCAGTTCAGTTGGGTAGATGTGAGGGCAGGAGCTTTCAAAACTAATGCAGGACTGCAACTGTCTGCCACTTTTATTACCAAGAAGCCAAAAATAATAGCCAGTGGAGAAGTGGTTGTCGTGCTCCACATGGGGGCTACCCGTCAGTGGATTCATGGGAAACTTTCATCATGTTTAGGAACGGAAACAGAATTTTCCGCGCTTCAAGATGCACGGCTTCACTATATCGCGGATTTTTAGTTGGTAGTCACGTGATAGCGTAGGCGCATGCTATTGGCTGACGACATCCGTGTGTACGCTGTGTGTACGCTGTGTTAATACAAAGGTGTTTTAAAGAGTCTGTGAAAAAGGTAATGCAGATATAAAGTGGTTTAATATCAGTATGGAGAGGGTTCATAAATGTTTAAATTACCATAAATCACATGTGTCCAACTCAAGGCCCGGGGGCCAAATGTGGCCCACCACATCATTTTATGTGGCCCGCGAGAGCAACAACAAACATATTTTTTCTTTGCAACTGTAATGTTTGTAACTTGAATAAGTACAAAATTAAGAGTTATGTAACATTAAGGAGTAGTTACATTTATGTTACATTACATTGAGTTACATTTAGTTACATTTATTAGTTACATTAAGGAGTAGTTACATTTATGTTACATTACATTGAGTTACATTTAGTTACATTTATTAGTTACATTAAGGAGTAGTTACATTTATGTTACATTACATTGAGTTACATTTAGTTACATTTATTGGTTACATTAAGCAGTAGTTACATTTATGTTACATTACATTGAGTTACATTTAGTTACATTTATTAGTTACATTAAGGAGTAGTTACATTTAGTTACATTACATTGAGTTACATTTAGTTACATTTATTGGTTACATTAAGGAGTAGTTACATTTAGTTACATTACATTGAGTTACATTTAGTTACATTTATTAGTTACATTAAGGAGTAGTTACATTTAGTTACATTACATTGAGTTACATTTAGTTACATTTATTGGTTACATTAAGGAGTAGTTACATTTATGTTACATTACATTGAGTTACATTTAGTTACATTTATTGGTTACATTAAGGAGTAGTTACATTTAGTTACATTACATTGAGTTACATTTAGTTACATTTATTAGTTACATTAAGGAGTAGTTACATTTAGTTACATTACATTGAGTTACATTTAGTTACATTTATTGGTTACATTAAGGAGTAGTTACATTTATGTTACATTACATTGAGTTACATTTAGTTACATTTATTAGTTACATTAAGGAGTAGTTACATTTAGTTACATTACATTGAGTTACATTTAGTTACATTTATTAGTTACATTAAGGAGTAGTTACATTTATGTTACATTACATTGAGTTACATTTAGTTACATTTATTGGTTACATTAAGGAGTAGTTACATTTATGTTACATTACATTGAGTTACATTTAGTTACATTTATTGGTTACATTTGGCCCTTTGATGTTTGACCCCTCTGACATAAACAATAAAGCTAAACCAAAAACTGCCGTAAATAATAAAATAAATACTTTGTCGATATATCGTGGAATTTTGTTTTTCGCGAGTGGTCCTGGAATGCATTAACCGCAAGTACCGAGGGATTACTGTACTCGATTACTTTTGGGGATAGGTTGGTGTGAGCTGTGGTTTCTTGGGTGAAATGTAAGTTGACAAGAGTCAAAAGATAATGGATTTACAATGAAAACAAACGGGAGTACGTTCCATTAGCAGAAAATGTGGCTGATAAATGGTTTTAATCAAGAATCGATTATCAAAATAGTCTGAGGTTAATTTCCTGTTGACGCATTGATTGTTTCAGAGTCAAACCTGGTGATTGTTTTTTTACGGTTCGGAATGAAATTAGCCGCTGATGATGACTGACGATTGAATACAAACAAACACGCTGATTTTTATTTTCCAACGTTCGTTTTATCAACCCTGCAAAAAAAAAAAAACACGCGATTGAAAATCCATGTGTATCTCGTCGCCGTTTTGAGTCAGAGATGTTTCGAAGTCACGCTTTGCATATTGCATTGGTGTAAACCAACATTACGATTCCGACTGACATTGGTATCATTAGAGGTGAGGCTACAAAAGCTGCGGGGCGGAGAGTGCTTTGCTGGCGCCGCACCAGCGTCATAATCATAATTAGCCAAACAATTACCGGGCTAATTGTTTTTGTTGAGATATTTGGAGTGCTGAGATGAGAGATCTTCATCCCCCCCCCCCCCCCGCCCCTCCAACTCGTCTGCCTCTCACTTCATCTTCGCCTCTTAATTTCTGTGGCATCGCAAAAAGCTCTTTGCCCTCGAGCACGCGGCTGTTTACTCACCGGTCAAGAATACTTGTGACTCCGAGTGAAGAAGAAAAGGAGGGAAAGGCCACTTTTAAAGGCCAGCGTGAATGAACGGCGAGGCCTTTGGAGCACCAGCATTGTGTTTGACAGAAAGCAGCTCAGCTCTAAAATGCAACACCCAAAAAGAGTGGATTTTTCAGAGACCTTTCCCCCTGTCTATTGATCATTGATTATCTGGTGTCTTTAGACCAGTGGTTCTTTACCTTGTTGGAGGTGCCGAACCCTGTCGTTTTTTTTTTCAAATTTAAGACATGTATTACTGATGTATTTAATGAATTGTGCATTAATGTCACCTTTTTCAAAGAACCAAACCAAGACAGTGCATGAACTCCCATGAAATGACCTTCCTGTAAATCAGTGTGACTTCTGCTGTTGTTATAGAGACCAGTTCAGGTATGAGTGGCTTCACCTTGACAAGTGTTACTCTGATGTCATTTTACACCAAAGTCTGTTTCTGTTGTTTTCCATCAGCTTAAGGAAGTGTTCCTTTATTCTTACCAGTTCCAGACTAGAGTTAATCAACTAGACATTCAAATCATGCAGAACGCTGACTCCCATCACGTTCCGTTATACAGTACATGTTAATTCACGTTGCACATATTCGTCCGACCACTTTCTTTTTTTGCTCAACATAGTTGCTATGAATTAAAATATTAAGAAAGCAATCAGATGACGTACCATCATGACAGGCAGAAATCCACTACTGAGTTCGCAAAATCCCCTGTAGCACAGGTAGGCTAATCGATGTAGCGTCACGTGATCACCTGCAGCCAGTGATGGCTAAGGGGGCGCGTCATCACCAATTGACACGATGAGTCAAACGTAACACAGTGATTCGTGTATGTTTGTTTTGTCTTGACCCCCGTCTCCGCCAAACCCCTGAGACCGACTCACCGAACCCCTGAGAACCCCTAGGGTTCGATCCAGCCCAGGTTAAGAACCACTGGTCTAGACCTTCTTATTCCCGTCCGAGCTGAGGATTTCCATGTCAAGTCGTCAGGACTTGTTCTTAACGCTCTCGGTTATTTGTCGCCATTACTTTCAGATCCAACAGTCCATAATTCAGTGAATCATTTGTTTTTCCTGCTCATGAAACAGACACTCTCAGCTATTCTCCCACATTTGCATTATCCCCACCCCACCCCATCCGCCCTCATAAATTCTGCTGAGCGCTTAAAGTTTACATTCGCTGTGATTCTGCATCTATTTGCCATTCCCAGGAAACCCCATAATTGCTCCTCTATTCATGCCGTCAACAGTCTCTTTTAAAGATCTTTAGCGAAATCAGAGATGATCATAAGAGATTTTTAAACAAATGATTAATTCATTCCTTGTTGTGTTTTTGCAAATGAAAGATGACAAGGGGGTTTCAGAGGATGGGTTTTCCTCTGCATTCAAATGACAGTCTCGTCTTTTTGTCAAGACTGGTCGTGGTCTAAACGCTAAACGAGCTAAATGCTAAGTTCCGGTTGGGATCAGAGGACGGTGAAAAGCCGAGCCCTGCAAACGAAGGCCTGTCCGAGTCAAAAACGTGTGATTTAATCTTGATCGTGATTTAATCTGACATATGCTTCTCGTAATTATCTGTCCGTGGACGACCCTCATCTAATTTGCCAGGAGTTCAATGTGGTATAAAATGTAGAGCAGGTCATTCCCAAGTGTTTAATCTGTTCTTGGGTGAGGGTGAAAGGGGTGTGGTGCGACGCCGGCTGAGCGCGGATAATTAGCCGAGCAGATCGCTGATGATAGACCTCGCTCCGCCGTTCTGACACCTCCAATTCTCATTCCTTGTCGTCTCATTCAGACCTTTGTAATGAGCCAAGAAAAAGGAAAGAGCACACAGTACGTACGAACGTACGCCGCGTAACGGAGGGGGGGGGGGGGGGGGAGAAAAGAGAGAAAGGAGCAAGAATGCAGGAGGTGTGAAGAACAGAAGCAGGGCAAAGAGATGAGGCGTTCTCCAGAGACCAGGAGCAGCTCTGCAGACTTTCAGGAATTAGTCTGTGAAGCCCTTTCCTGCACATCTCACCCCAAATAGTTCGGCTTTGATCGTGGATGAAATGCCTCGGCATCCTGGAATCTGGGCCTAATTTTGCACGAAGCAAATACAGTATTTTCTGCACAATGAGCTTAAAATCCTTTAATTTTCTCAAAATACGACAGCGCGCCTTATAATCCAGCGCGCCTTATAATCCAGTGCGCTTTATAATCCAGTGCGCCTTTATAATCCAGTGCGCCTTTATAATCCAGTGCGCCTTATATTGTGGAAAATACTGTAATGACCAAATGTATTTGAAAACTTGTTACTTAAATTTCAAAAAAAAAAAAGTTTTTTCATCATCGCGACCCTCTTGAATGATAATTATCACAAAAATAAACCACACTTAACTTTGCTGACTTCACGCGAGGAATCCAATGATTTTAATTACGGGCGAACATGCAGATATGTAATCCTACCCAGGAATCAAAGCTGTCCTAAGTGTGACACCAGCAGCTGAGCCCCCCGCCACCACACACACACACACACACCCATACACACACACCTCCACCCTCATCCCCAAACACACACCCTTAATCAAGGTTGGAAGAGACATTTGGTGAATTTGGAATTTCAAGCACCTCTCTGGTCTGCCAGCTTCTAGACTGTGGCTGATTAAAATGATAGAGGGGCTGGAGGACGTTTGATCTCCAAATCCATTTACATTTAAGATTCAATTTTGCACCTGCAAGACTTTGATTTTGGAACTTTTACGCTTTCCTGAGTCTTGCAGGGATGGAGATTAATCTACACCAGCTGTTGAAGGAAATATTGTTGACTTTTTTCTTCAGCTCACAAATACATTCAAATAAATTCTCATGGATGCATCATCCTGGATGACATGTGACATTAATAATTCTGCAATCTGTGGGGGCTGAACATAACTTGTTGCATTGATTCCCAGACAAAACCTGCAACAGACAAACTGTGAGACTTCCTCTGAAGCAAAGAGTCGGTTTTGTTTGGAATGAAATCGATGCTGAAAGGTGAAGAAAAAAAAAAAAGTAACTACAGGTTCAACAAAAAGCAGGACCCTGACACAAATCACAGCTTACAGTCCTAATATACACCTCCAGTGGGAAATAGCAGTTTTAGAACATTCTCAACGATTTATTGATCGAGGGAATTAAATTGTGTAATCCCTCTCCACTTCCAACGAGCCCACAATATTAAAGCGTGTTCGATGTTTGCATGCCTTTTAATTAAAATTCTTCTCTGGGGCAGCGGCGTCAGGATCTCCGTTTGTTAGAATTTCTGATTTTTAATCAAAGCTGCCTTCATTGTTTCATGTTTTCTTTATGGATTTCAAATGGAAAGAAAATCATGTGGTTTGCCTGTTTTTAATTGCTGATAATTTGCTTTTTTTTTTTTTTTTTTTTTTTTTTTCAAATACCTTTGAATTGTAGTCTGGAGGGTTTATGTTGCATTCAGGGTAATCTGAAAACTAAGAGTTTACGGTTTCTTTTTTTTTTTTTAATTTTTAAAAAGGTGCATCACTATGGACTAGTATATTTATTTTAAGGGAGGTTATTTTCTCCTGTTACATTTATATCTGGGATGTTTATGACTGATTTTTTTGCATTTTCTGCCATCAGATTAGAGAGATTTACCTGACAGGTGGAGTAAATATTCCTGTCATGCTGGACTGACAGTGATGTAATTGGTAGCTTCACGCCTGAAACGTTGGTCAATTTAAGAAACGTTGCAAACGTACGATAAATCTGGGGGTTACCGCGGCGCTGGTAGCTCTGTGCGCTACCAAGCAGAAATTAAATGCTATACATCCTCCATAAGGCGTTCAGCTACAACACGATGCTGTTGGAGCTGCAGAAGAGACTCTACTGGTGGTGCAATTTGGGATCTACTTTGATTGACACATCTTTGCACAATCCTCATGTTTTATTTGCCATGTCTTTTATCTTTCCAAAAAAAAAAAATAAAATACTTAAAAGAATAATCATCCGCAGCACATTTTCAATTTGTGCCGTGCAAGATTATCACAAAAAAACCGGCCGTGTTTTCTCGAGGCGGCGATAGACGAAACAAAAAAATTACCTCTGCCTTTTTTGGGGTGGGGGGGGGGGAGGGAGAAATTATTTACAAATTGATGTTCCGTTTATCTGCGAGCCGAGCAGGACAAGTTGTAATCAGATGATCAGCCCGAAGGGAATTATTGTCTCTGTTATCTTTAAGCTATATTGGCTAATATAGTCAGAAGTAGAGGGAACAGAGGAAGGGCTGTATGAGTTTAAAACATGTCATGAGTGAGATTTTAAATGCGTCCTGGCATCCTGGGGCTCCTTAAGCATATTAAAGCTTCCCATAAGTGTTCCATAAGTGTTTTAATGCTAAAAGTCACCGGATGTCTCCTCTGCGCTCCAGCAGCAGGTCGGGACAAGAGCAAAATCCTTCCTGACATTGAAAACGGATCAACATGAACGTGACCAGTTATAACAGCTATTAGGGAAATGTCTCCTTAGCGTCTTCCGCCCTTCTCCCCTCACCTCCTCCTCACCCATTCAGGGTCGAGCAGCACGACAAAGTCAACCAATAGAATGTGTGTATGGTATCATGTGACCACCTACTAAAAATCCACGATGAGGTGAAGTCATGAGTGTTGATGCGCGGATGCACGAGGGTGCACTGCGAAGACATTTCCCAAGAGTTCACTTATTTTCGCTGCTCGGCCTTTCTTAGCGAAGAGCGGCGACAATCGTCCGGACTCGTATCGATAATCGCGTCATGTGACCCGGGTTCGGTTCGCTCATCGTCAACCCGGAGCTGTGTTTTCCCACATTTCTGCTGACACGGTGAAAAAAGTGTCTTTCAGGTGAGAGAGGGACTCCAGGATGTGTCAGTCTGCCAGGATCAATAGGTGGCTCTAACCCGATGCTGATGTTTCACTCCTTTATATTCATCTTCTCTCTCCTCTATCAGGTCTTTCTTCATCTGACTCTGCCAGGAACCTTAAAAAAAAATGCTGACAAACAGTCGTCTCGGCAAGTCCTGCATTTTTTTTATTTTTACTGGATCCAAGAAAATAGTCTGCATCGCTGCCGCCCGGAATAGTTTGTCTCCGTTACAGAAGTCGCTCCCTTGATGATGGAACCTTTAATTATCGCTGACCCGGAGCTGAAGGAGCCTCTCGCTCGCCGCTTCCTCTTATTGACTTTAGTCTCGTTTTTAAAAGTTTCCATATCCAGTTAGCCGTCCCTTTGTTCTCCGACACCGAGCTCGCTGCTTTCTTTCTCAGTACATCTATAAAGTCAGGTTCCTTTCTTTGTCCTTTGTTTAAAGGCAACTGCACCCAAACTAGAGCATGTCGTTATTAATTCTTGATTCTTTAACAGAATTAACTACATTTTGATGTGGGTTTTTTTTTCTCAAAAAACCGTCACAGGAGACATTTTGTGACGATATCGATGAGCTTTTCAAACTGAAATTTAATTTGTAGAGAGTGAAAACGGGAATGCCGACTCGGCACAAACGTGGAAGACACTTGAGTGTCAGTCAGTCTTAGAGGTGGTTTTCATTTGAATCTACATGAGGAGGCAGGAGGGTGGGAAAAAATGACAGTGAGGAGCAAAAGTTAGTGACAAACTTAATGACTGTTTTTGTTTTCAAAATAAAAGTGGTAAAACTTCATGACTTAATTACAACAGGATCAGGAAATCTGAAGGTCTGTCCCTGGAATCTGGGACACATGACAGGTTTTTACGTTTCCAAACTAGATTAAATTACATTTTTTAATTAAATTAAAATTAAATTAAAAAGTTATAGTCTTGAATTGGGAACCATTCAGACTGACCAATCACTGCCAAGCTGTAATCCACACATCAACAGTTGGGCTAAATTAGCCTGATGTGTCCAATAAGACGGAGGATAACATTTAATTCCACACTCAAACAGCCTTGGATATAAATTAAATAAAACTCACATGAAATTAGACTGCTTCTTCTTTTCCTTTTCGGCTTTTCCCTTCAGGGGTCGCCACAGCGAATCAACCGCCTCCATCTAACCCTGTCCTTTGCATCCTCTTCTCTCACACCAACTACCTTCATGTCCTCTTTCACTACATCCATAAACCTCCTCTTTGGTCTTCCTCTAGGCCTCCTGCCTGGCAGTTCAAAACTCAGCATCCTTCTACCAATATATTCACTATCTCTCCTCTGGACATGTCCAAACCATCTCAGTCTGGCCTCTCTGACTTTATCTCCAAAACCTCTAACATGTGCTGTCCCTCTGATGTACTCATTCCTGATCCTATCCTTCCTGGTCACTCCCAGAGAGAACCTCAGCATCTTCATCTCTGCTACCTCCAGCTCTGTCTCCTGTCTTTTCCTCAGTGACACTGTCTCTAGACCAAACAACATCGCTGGTCTCACCACAGTTTTGTACACCTTTCCTTTCATTTTAGCTGAAACTCTTCGATCACACATCACACCTGACACTTTTCTCCACCCATTCCATCCTGCCTGGACACGCTTCTTCACCTCTTTTCCACACTCTCCATTGCTCTGGACTGTTGACCCCAAGTACTTAAAATCCTCCACCTTCTTGATCTCTTCTCCCTGTAACCTCACTCTTCCACTTGGGTCCCTCTCATTCACACACATGTACTCTGTCTTACTGCGGCTAACCTTCATCCCTCTCCTTTCCAGGACAAACCTCCACCTCTCTAGCTTCTCCTCCACCTCGTCCCTACTCTCACTGCAGATCACAATGTCATCTGCAAACATCATAGTCCATGGAGATTCCTGTCTAACCTCGTCTGTCAGCCTGTCCATCACCATAGCGAACAAGAAGGGGCTCAGAGCTGATCCCTGATGCAGTCCCACCTCCACCTTGAACTCCTCTGTCACACCTACAGCACACCTCACCACTGTCTTACAGTCCTCATACATGTCCTGCACCGCTCTAACATACTTCTCTGCCACTCCAGACTTCCTCATACAATACCACAGTTCCTCTCTGGGCACCCTGTCATAAGCTTTCTCCAGATCTACAAAAACACAATGCAGCTCCCTCTGGCCTTCTCTGTACTTCTCTATCAACATCCTCAAAGCAAATACTGCATCTGTAGTACTCTTTTTTGGCATGAAACCATACTGCTGCTCACAAATGCTCACTTCTGCCCTTAGTCTAGCTTCCACTACTCTTTCCCATAACTTCATTGTATGGCTCATCAGCTTTATTCCTCTGTAGTTGCCACAACTCTGCACATCTCCCTTGTTCTTAAAAATGGGCACCAGCACACTTCTCCTCCACTCCTCAGGCATCTTCTCACTATCTAAGATCCTGTTGAACAACCCAGTCAGAAACTCTACTGCCACCTCTCCTAGACACTTCCAAACCTCTACAGGTATATCATCAGGACCGACTGCCTTTACACTCTTCATCCTCTTCAGTGCTCTCCTCACTTCATCCTGGCTAATCTTTGCTACATCCTGGTCCACAACAGTCACCTCTTCTAGTCTTTGTTCTCTCTCATTTTCCACGTTCATCAACTCTTCAAAGTACTCTTTCCATCTTCCCATCACACTGCTGGCACCTGTCAATAGACTTCCATCCCTATCCTTAATCACCCTAACCTGCTGCACGTCCTTCCCATCTCTATCTCTCTGTCTTGCCAGCCTGTATAGATCAGTCTCTCCCTCCTTACTGTCCAACCTAGCATACAAGTCATCATAAGCTTCTTGTTTGGCCTTTGCTACCTCTACCTTCACCTTACGCTGCATCTCCCTGTACTCCTGTCTACTCTCCTCAGTCCTCTCAGTGTCCCACTTCTTCTTAGCTAACCTCTTTCTTTGTATACACTCCTGTACCTCCTCATTCCACCACCAAGTCTCCTTGTCTACTTTCCTTCCAGATGACACACCAAATACTCTCCTACCTGTCTCCCTGATCACATTAGCTGTAGTTGTCCAGTCATCTGGAAGCACCTCCTGACCACCCAGAGCCTGTCTTAACTCCTTCCTAAAGGTCATGCAACACCCTTCCTTTTTTAGCTTCCACCATTTCGTCTTCTGCTCTGTCTTTGTCCTCTTCATCTTCCTCACCACCAGAGTCATCCTACACACCACCATCCTATGCTGTTTGGCTACACTCTCGCCTACCACTACTTTGCAGTCACTGATCTCCTTCAGGTTACATCGTCTACACAAGATGTAGTCTACCTGTGTGCTCCTACCACCACTCTTATAGGTCACCCTATGTTCCTGCCTCTTCTGGAAGAAAGTATTCACTACAGCCATTTCCATCCTTTTTGCAAAGTCAACTGCCATCTGTCCTTCTGCATTCCTCTCCTGGATACCAAACCTGCCCATCACTTCCTCATCACCTCTGTTACCTGCACCAACATGTCCATTGAAGTCTGCACCGATGACAACTCTCTCACTTCTAGGTATGCTCTGCATCACTTCATCAAAGTCCAACCAGAATTTCTCCTTCTCCTCCAGCTCACATCCTACCTGTGGAGCATACCCACTAACAACATTGAACATCACACCTTCTATTTCTAGCTTCAGACTCATCACTCTATCCGACACTCTTTTTACCTCCAGGACATTCCTAACAAACTCCTCCTTCAAGATAACTCCTACTCCATTTCTCTTTCTATCTACACCATGATAGAACAACTTGAACCCTGCTCCTAAACTTCTAGCCTTGCTACCTTTCCACCTGGTCTCCTGGACACACAGTATGTCTACCTTCCTCCTCTGCATCATGTCGACCAACTCTCTACCTTTTCCTGTCATAGTTCCAACATTCAACGTCCCTACTCTTAGTCCTATACTCTTGGCGCTCCTCTTCTCTTTCTTCGTGCGAACGCACTTTCCTCCTCTCCTTCTTCGACCAACAGTAATCCAATTTCCACCGGCGCCCTGTAGGTCAACAGCGCCGATGGCGGTCGTTGTTAACCCGGGCCTCGACCGATCCGGTATGGAAGTCATATGTTTGATTCGCATCTTTGATTTGGCAAAAGTTTTACGCCGGATGCCCTTCCTGACGCAACCCTCTGTATTTATCCGGGCTTGGGACCGGCACAATAAGACACTGGCTTGTGCCCTCTTGCGGCTACATTTACTGCTGAGACATTGAAATTATAAATATATAAAATATATATACAAATTTATAAATGAAGGCCCTTGACAGATTAGTTGATGCTAATTCAGATCTGCTACCGTATGCAGGTTTCCTGGACGTCTGAAAATGTCAATTCTTTCATGACGCTCTAAGCTAAGTGCTAAATTACTTATTTTAATCATTTATCAACTTCTGAAAGAGGTGACGTCGTGATTCTGAGCTCAAGTCAGACAAGCAGCAAATCCAGATGAATTAATCCAGATAGATGACAGGTTTGTAGACACTAACAGGTATTTTCTTTAACTGTAAAGATGACTGTATAGACATCCCTACAGCAGTTAAACATGCATGGCCTCAAACCGGCGTGTGAAATATCATGACCTATGACCTTTAACTGAACACTGGACATAAAAAAACCTGTTTGCCGTCAACTAACGTTATAAAAAGCTGAGGCTTCACCACATTTACCTGTTTGCTAAACACAAACATCAGAACATGCAGAGGACGTTGTTAATCGACAGAAACGCATCAACAACATGTGATTTAATGATTTATTTGTCATCACACACACACACACACACACACACACACACACAATACATCCCTTATGTCACACACAATGAACCCGTTGTCTTCACGGCGCGTCGCTCAAACCCGACTGAACCTCCTCGCGTTTCTTTGTCACGCTCAGCAGCTCGACATGAAATGTATAAATTCGTGAACATGTATTCCCAGCCTCCACACGTTCCCCTCACATCATTTATTTTACACTTGTGTTCTTATATTTTCATTGTTTTTTCCCTGATGGCTCCAATGTTCTTTTTTTTTTCTCATTTCCTTTTCACCTCCATTAAATTTACATTGAATATCGAGATTGAATATCGCTCAGGTCTACTATTATATTGCAGTTTTTCTCTTTCACCTGAAAGAGGAAATTAAACGCTCTCTTTGTCTTTGGGTCACCAACAGTGTGTACCGACGCTTGTGGCTCAAACACAACCAGACGAGAATAATAAGCAGAATGTGGAAAATAGGTGAACTTGGCAACTTAGCGGCATCGTAATCCCATGAATGGATGGATTACGGTGATTAACTTCCAATTGTGGAGCTAAAAACAGACGGCAGAGGAAACCGAGTTCTCCTGCGAGGCAGAAACAAAATCCTCGCCCCAGTTTTAGGGGTTCTTATCAAACCGTCACATCGGGAGAAAGCGCCGCTCTCGGCTTTCCAGGCGAGACCCGGATGGATTTCATCCTTTGAGCTCGTCACCCGTTCAACACGCGACCTCTGACCCCCTTCTCCTGCTGTCGCCATACGCTCCGTCTCCCCCCATCACCGGCGTCGTCGTCTGACAGGCAAACGAGAAGACGGGCAGACGAATGAGACGTATCAGAGACGAGGAGACGGATTCTTCTTCTCAAGGCCGACGGGCCAATCAGAACGTCTCGCCGTGACGACGACTTTGCCTCCGTCGTCAGGGGGGACACGGGGGGTGTGGGGGGGGACCATGAGCTGTCAGTTTGATGCCACCCCGGGGGCATTTTCTCCTCGACCCCGGGATTCACAAGAAGTTGTCACTCTGTCATGGGGAAGAACAGGCGGCGTCTTGCCGTGTTTTTCATCAGACACGCTTCACCTCACGCGTCTTTTTGGAGGAATAAAGTTCAGCGGAAAAAAAATCACGGGGTCAGGCTTTTTGGTTCCCAAAAAAAAAAAAAAAGTCTGGGGAAAAGTTAGTTCATCTTCATCTCTGCTGAGCGATGGCGACATCTTTTTTTTTTTTTTTTTTTTTTTTACGAATTGAGATTATCTCTCCGGTCAAGGAAAAGTGAAATATGTCTGCAGAGTGAAAGAAGAAATCATGAAAGTCTTTGAAAAGGAAAATATTAGCGAAAGAAATGCAGCGATTTTTTTTTTTTAAACGGTATATATTGAAAATATTCACGTCTCGGTTTCTGCAGCTGAGCGCCATCAGAATCTTCAACCCGAGGACTTGCGGAGCACTTAACTCGGTGCTGTCGTGATTTCTCCAATTACGGGTGACAGCTTCCAATCTGCGTGGGAGTGGATCACCTCTGGAAGCGCCAGGCGGAATCTGAAGCACAACCAATGGCATTAATAATTCACCGGGGGTACATTCATATTCAGTTTAAAGCGCTTGCAGTTTGGGGCCCATTAGTGATAAAGCCAAGCAGACGCTCCCTTATTTCTTTATTTATTTATTATTTTTTTTTTCAGTTTCATGTTCAATAGCAGGTAAAAAAAAAAAAAAAAAAAACGTTTGATTTGCACAATTTGAAATTCCTTTATTTCTTCGCCTTACACTAGGAACAAAACTTCATGAATGTTCTTAAGATTAGAGACAACAGAAGTTTTTTTTACCGCCATGAAAGTCTGTTCTGGTGTTAAATTTGATGTTTGCTTCTAAAGGAACACCCTGCAGCAACTGATTTTATTGTCTTTCTTTCACTTATTTCCAAGAAGTTGAGCGTGCAGAGGCATATAGAATAAATGACAAAAAAAATTTTTGAAGAAGTCGCTGAAGCAGATCGGCCGCCGCTGGTGGTGATGGCTGCTCGCATCCGTGTCAGGAAAGAACGCGGCGTTCCCGAACCGACCGACCGACCGACCGACCGCCCGGAATGCAACAAACACCAACGGTTCTTCTTCAGAGGAGCGAAATAAAAACAGTCTGAAACAAAACAACGAGGCATGAGAGCATGAAAAATGGATCGCGGCCCCAGCATGGGGAGGGAAACTTGGAGTGGAGGTCACAACAAAAGTAATAAAGCCTCAGACTGGAATCAGTTTTAAAACGGCTTCCAAATTAGGAGGCTAAACCGGTGGAAACAGGAGTGAAGTTGACTTCTATGGGATTTAAGGGAGCCTGGATTAACCAGGATTGACGGGTCAGGGAACGTGTGTGGGCGGCGGCAGCAGCAATTATAGGACTGACTGTGTTTTAGAAATAAAAGATGTCAGAAGTTTAACAATCCCGACGAGACGTGAGGCGTTAATTACATACATGTGACACTAATGTTGGATCGGTTTTACTTCCAGGATCAAGTTTTGGTGAAAGGATGAAGACATGTTTCATTTTATTGTTGATTTCCTGCATTTTTTTCCACATTTTTTTACTGCGGATAATTTTAAACCGCTTCCAAAAAATAAATTTAAATTGGTGTTGCTGAATGTCATTCCAGTCTGTATTTTAATTTTATTTTCCGCGTGCCGGTGACCTTATCCTTGATACACATAAAGTAATGGGATAAGTGTGGTGTAGACCTCCCGTATGCTCACATCGCTTCATTTAATTTCACCAAAGGTGAGGAAACATCAACAGTCGTGACGTCACCAACATTTAAAGATATGGACCTTAACTTCTTTACAGAATAGCTAGGATGCTCTAAAGCACATGTGTCAAACTCAAAGCCCAGGGGCCAAATGTGGCCCTCCACATCATTTTATGTGGAGGGCCACGAGAGCATAAAAGGTCAGTGTCTAAAAATAAATAGATCAGAAGTGTTTTGAACAAAGTTAACGTCCTAACTTGTGTCTGATGTTATTTTTCTTTATTGATTGATAGTTTGATCCTTGATTGATGGAGTTCTGTGGGTTGAATAACCTGACAAAAGGATTTATGTTAGAACAGAGAAACAAACATTACATTGAGTTACATTCAGTTACATTAATTAGTTACATTAGAGTTTAAAGTCTGGAAAACACAGAAAATTACATCTTCAAAATTGAAAAAAAATTCAATGACCCTGTCACTTATAGATCACAGTATTTTTTAGCGTCTCACAGTTACGATGATGACTGTTGCTGCTTTAGTCTCTTTATGTTAATTTGTGTTAAAATCTAAAATGAAACGCATGACAGCATTTTATATAATTATAGTCATCTCCTAATCGCAGTGCGCGTGGATGTCAGTTTGCATACTGCGCGGATGCGTTAAAAAGCCCCCCACTCGAGATGTTTCGGTGCGTGTCAGCTTGTAAAAAAAAAAACTTATGACTAAGTTTAAAGGAAGGTAATGACATTCACCTGTCAGGGGCTGAGTGGAAACCACATGACCTTTACACACAAAGCCTGCTCTCCACTTAGGGAAAAAAAAAAAAAAGTGAAAAGGGTAAAGAAATTGCAAGAGGAAGAAATATCTTTCATTTTGAAATGATGAACTCCGTATCCACAGAGGCTGCGTAGCGACACCTGATTCTTAATAACATGATTTCTTCAAAGGTATTCAACAAATCACTTCGCATTTACATTTCAAAAGGAGAAAAAATTGCTTTCATTTCACTCAGTCAGTTTTATCCCCACCCCCCACCCCCCACCTACCCTACTCTACTCTAAAGGTGACTTTTATATCTGAAAGTGTTTTTAAGAGTTTATCTTTAAGGGGGTTTGTCAGCGAGTGATGTCACATCAGCATATGCTTTGGACTATCTCTAGAAATGTCCTTGCGAAACATTTGCAAAGTAGAGACATGAATTGATGGCTTTTTACATAAATGAGCATCAGTTCAGACATTTTGGTGTTTCGGAGCAATTCAAAGAGGTTTGACTACACATTTCCTACCTTTTTCCACTGAGTTTTTCATATATATATTTTTTTTTTCACAGCATTTAATGTTCCCTTTTTAATGAGATTTTTGTTTTTTAACAGACTGGAGTTTGCTTGATCTGCCAGAACCTGCTCAACATTCCGCGTGTCAATCATACATCCCCAGCTTATCTCGGTGTATGTTTTTTTTTTTTTCGACGACGCTACATCGGTTCTGATTACATGTTGGGCTCCCTTGTGCGGTTGTGCCAACCGCCTTGAAACGAGTTGCGCCGCAGTTTTCAGTGATTGCATGAATTGAAGAAGGTGTAAAAAAATAAAAAAATAAATACATTTAAAAGAGTAATTAATCATCTTAATCACATGGATGCAATCCTCCTCTTTGGTATTTGCCTCCGATGCTGTGAGCTGTTCATCAAAGCCAGCCATGTAGGTAATAACTTCCTCCCTGCTTTCACACTTTTACTACATTTGCATTTAGATCGCAAAGTGATCCTAAGCAAGCTCTTCATATTGTCCATTCATCCCTCTCTTAAGGTGCAGCCGTGCAGCATGCACCGCCGCGTGGGCGTAGATAGAGCCATGCAGAAGCGAATATATGAATGCTAATTGATTTGTACTGTCTGTTTGCGTGTTTGGCCTTGTGCAGCATAAATGTAACTAAAGGCCTTTCCCCGGCGCGTTAATTGTTCTTGATGGAAAAAAAAAAAAAAAAAAAAAACTTTATTAGATGTCAAACCAATAGGAAACATCAAAAAGAAAAAGAAGCGGGTAAATATGTAAAAAGTGAAAGCTCGGGTTACGGAGCGTGAAAATAAAAACGCCCGTATGAATTAAATATTGATACCTTTACCATGAGGAGAAGCGAGCAGCTGCTTCCAGGGAAACAGTCGACGGGGAAATCAGCGCTTTTAATTTCGTCTCCGCCCGTTAAACACGGGGCGCCTCGCCTTCTCCCCCGCCCCCTCCTTCTTGCTCGCACAGATGCACTCTGGGAATCCTGCGCTGTTTCAGGTCGTTTCCAGAAGGTCACGGGCACGTGACCCCCTGGGGCGAAGTTCTGTTGGAGTACAGATTACTTCAAGTAGTAATCACATTAGAAACTCATTTTCACCATATCAGCATCACGGCTGTTTATAAATGTAAATAATTCTTAATGTTAAATAACTCTGAATTTATTACTTATTCAAGTTACAAACTGCAATGTTTGTAACTTGAAAAAATAATTTGTCAGGTTATTAAACCCACGGAACTCCATCAATCAAGGATCAAACTATCAATCAATAAAGAAAAATAACATCAGACACAAGTTAGGACATTAACTTTGTTCACAACGTTTTTGTCAGAGTTAAAATGGGCTGAATTACTTGCATTGTGGGAAATGTAGTGCACTTTTGACCTATTTATTTTTAGACACTGACCTTATAGGCTCTGGCGAGCCACATTAAATGATATGGAGGGCCACATTTGGCCCCCGGGCCTCGAGTTTGACAAATTTGCATTAGATCGTCTCCCTTCTATATGACAAGCACCTTTCCATCCAATCATAATCAGTCATGTTTCACTTTTAACCAATCATTTGTAAAACGTCAAACTTTAATATGCTTAAAAGATTTTGCATAAAGCTCTAATATTTGCATCAATACTGTGGAAAAAAAAAATTGGAGATTACATTTTTAATTAGAAGTATTTGTTTCACATTTGTAGTTGTTGTACTAATTTGCATTTTTGGAGAAATTACCTTTTGAGTCATTACTGTACAACCAGCTGATTGTTCTAGCCTTATCTTTTATCACCATCAGTCCTGTTATCTGTTGATATTCGCTGTCTTATGATCATTTTGCTTTATTCGTGAGAAAAAAATACCAAAACGCAATAAAACCAACCATAAACTGCAAAAAATCTTTCCCCAATAGACTGCAAGAACATTTTTTTTTAAATAATTTGATAGAATCGTGATATGAAAACCAGTCTTGGTCGTGATTTAACCACTACATCTGCATAGGTTAATTTCAAACAGCACCTCAAATTAGGCTGGAAGGGATAATTACCTAATCCCTCCGCTCTCCTCCTCGTCTCCCCCCTTCTCCTCAGTCCTTTACACCTTTGGTTATAAAAACCAATCTCCCAACATCTGCTTTCTCTGGCATTTATATTAATGCCCAGTCGTATCTGGTAACATGGGTCGGACGCGTCTTTAATTCACTCCCACTCCCAACAAATTGCCTCCATAAAGTCGATCATTTTCACAATATATACCTGGAGCCGTCAAATGCGGTCGGACAGCACGAGGGGCAACTTCATTTCCATTCAGTCGGCATCACAATGAATGCACACGCGTGTGCAAGGCCAGCAGTCATGTCAGCTTATCTGCAGTCAGGGACAGTAATTATCTCCCCGTGAGCGGCGATCACGCGGCATTCAGACGCAGCTTTCTTTTTCGAGGAGAAACGATATATACGTGGAATGAGAAGACAGGGCCAGGCGGAAGCTTTGTTTTCTTTTAATTAGAAAATACAGTCATGTGGACATGAAGACGATATGGATGCGTTCGCTGCTCGCGGTACATCAGACGACTCTCCTTCTGATGTCGACGCTAACAAGCTTTCGTGTAGCGCGGGGGGGAAAAAAAAAAGTCTAAAAGCTGACATAAGTTCACGGCGTTGGCACGAAGGCGATCCGATGACTCTCCATCGACCTCAGAAGAATCCTGACTTCTGACTTGTTCCCCACAGCCGCGACTGATTAATTATGCAGCAGCGTGGACGGTTGAAGCAGAGGGTCCAGGGCTAAAACAAATGGCCGCGGAGGCAAAGATCGCGGCTTCGGCTCCCACTTCTTCTTTGTTTTCTGTTTTTTCTTGGTTTGATTTATGTTGTTTTTGCAAAAAAGTTTCTTGTTTCAGCTCTTGGAATGACTTTAAACTTTGATATTTCTCACGCGACTCCCACACGGACTGTTTTGACCAACTGCAATCCTTGTCGCGCTGTAAATTCCGTTTTGTGGTCTTTCAGGAATGTTTTGTTCAGTCCTTCCCTAACCCAAACCCACAAAATCCAGTTTCATCGTGCTAAATCAGATCAGAAAAGATAAGAAAAGCTAACAAAAAATAGGAATTTTCAAGTCCATTTGTCAGTTTTTGTTTCACAGTTTTATTAGTTTATACTTTGCATGCAAAAAAAACAAAACTTCCACATATCATGACTTTTGCACTCCAGTCCCTGAAGGTCTATAACCAAGAGCTTTAATAAAATCAAATGGACTATAAAGATCAGGAAGGTTTTCTATTCAAATTGGATTTTCATTTCAGCATCTGGAACAGCCTTTCAGCCAAGGTGAGCCGTGTCTGTTAAGCCCCATTAACATTTAATTATCAGGGCTGACTAGTAGTAATTTCACCAGTGGAAATTACCTTTTAACTCGCCACTCATTCCTGATATGTCCTACAACAACCATCACAGCACTTCAGACTTCACCATTGTGAACAGTTGAAGTTCCTTATTTGATCATTTAGTTGTGACTCAATATAAAAGGGATCCTAAATGTCTTACATGTAGTTGTTTCACAATAAATCCAGATATCTGCAATACGATGCTGTGACCGGAGTTATGTCCTTTTCCTGTTGATTGTGTCAATTTTAACACCTTTCATGTTGAGGATACATAACAAAGAAAGGATTTAGAGGACAATGGAGCTAATTTCTAAACTTTCGGATCCTTTCAGCATCACAAATTATAAAGTTTTGCCACTGCTGTCAAAGTGTCGATCCTGCCAGGACTGTGGGAGCTGTCTGCGCGACTCCGCATTTGACTCCTCATTACTCATTGTCAGAGAGCAGAATTTTATTATTAAAGTTACTGTGAAAAGACCACCTTCCCACTCAAAATAGCTGTTTCACAACTTCAATGTGAAGACAGGACAAAAAGCAACTGTTTTCTTACAGGTTTCCAGGAGACTATACGCAGTCTTCTATGTCCAGCCCCATAGAAGCCTCTTTAAACACACGGTGTGTTAGTCACAGGACGTGGTACATCTCACGTATGTTAAATTAGATTCCATTCATGAATATGAAATGTTATTGAGCAGCAACATACGCATAGAGACAGAGTTAACTTCTTGACCAAAGCCTATAGATGGATTTTTGGGTGGTAGGGTGTAGAAAGGGCAGGCAAACACTAGCTTGCCAGATTGGGAAGGCATTTTTGTGACTAGTGAGGAGACTGTGGGCTGTCATGTGATTATAGTGTGTGTATGCAGTGATGCTAAAGTTGTCAAACTGAACTTCTGAACCGATAATGGAAGTTAGAAATAGTTTAAAAGCTGTCGCTGCAACAGGCCATCGCTAATACGGAGTGCTGCATCAGATGAACTATTTTTGTCGCCTAAAAGTCCATATCTCTCCGTAGCCACGGAACTGCTGTAACTGCTAAAGTACTGGAGGTCGTGCTCAGAGTGTTCTGTGTTGTGCAGATCTTGTGGTCTAGTTTGCAAGATCTGCTGCAGATAAAATGACCACCCTTCAGACAGAGAAAGAACACAAAAGTCAAGATATCTACTTGTCCTCCGCTATCCGCCGTCACTCAACCATGAACTCATTTTTCTGTTTAGTGTGACATTTAGCTCATCATTCCTCGCTAAACTTTCTATATTTATTCAGCCATGCCCATGGCTGAAATAATATGGACATTAATACGACTATCAACGGGATTTAAACCTGGTCTTTTATATATATAAAGTACTTCTTCAGCCCATATAAACCATTTAGCATGCTGCACCTGAACCCATAAAAAAAGGTTTTAAGAAGTGCTGTATTTCTTTCTTCTTGTGCTCCAAGTAGCCGTCCATGTGGCCTCAAGGTAATTTCAGTTGAAAGTCTGCTTTTATGTGAAATCAATGCACAGTGCAGCTGTATGTCTCCAAAACAAATGAACAGACCTTTCAATATATAGAAAGTGAGGAATGAGAGGGAGAGAGTGCAGCAGTTCCTCCCACTCACCAGCAGATCACTATTGTCTCTTAACCCTCGGACGTAAGTCAGCAGTTTAAACATCTCAAACAGTGTGATGTGTATCAACACAGCATCTTCACTGTGTTGATACACACTTTATCCCCCACAAACGCCATCTGTCCCAACACACATAAACACATCACATCAGGAAGAGAGAAAAAAAAACACTTCCTGTCTCCTTTTGGTCAGAAATTAAAGCTTAATCAGTGTGAAGAGAAACGCTTTGGTCTCTCCGGTTTGTTTGTGACCTTCAGCGAGCCAATCTCTCGCCTCGTGGTCTCGCCTTCCGCCTAGATGGTCAGCCAGACTCCCAGGATGTGTTAAAGTGCCACTTAGCCCCGCCGTGATGTCACTTCCCTGCCAGCACACGGACCCCCCCCCCCCCATCTTCCAATCATAGTCTTGCTTGTCCAGACCTTGAGCTCAGGTGGGGCCACACAAAGCTCTTCATCACCATCCCTTTGTGTTATGTCTCATACTTTGTGCTGTACTGTCTGTTGTACTGCCTGTGTTGTACTGCCTGTGTTGTACTGCCTGTGTTGTACTGCCTGTGTTGTACTGCCTGTGTTCTACTGCCTGTGTTCTACTGCCTGTGTTCTACTGCCTGTGTTGTACTGCCTGTGTTCTACTGCCTGTGTTGTACTGCCTGTTGTTCTACCTGTGTTGTACTGGCTGTGTTGTACTGCCTATGTTCTACTGCCTGTGTTCTACTGCCTGTGTTGTACTGCCTGTGTTCTACTGCCTGTGTTCTACTGCCTGTGTTGTACTGCCTGTGTTCTACTGCCTGTGTTGTACTGCCTGTTGTTCTACCTGTGTTGTACTGTCTGTGTTGTACTGCCTATGTTCTACTGCCTGTGTTCTACTGCCTGTGTTCTACTGCCTGTGTTATTCTGCCTGTGTTCTACTGCCTGTGTTCTACTGCCTGTGTTCTACTGCCTGTGTTCTACTGCCTGTGTTCTACTGCCTGTGTTCTACTGCCTGTGTTCTACTGCCTGTGTTGTACTGCCTGTGTTGTATTGCCTGTGTTGTACTGCCTGTGTTGTACTGCCTGCGTTCTACTGCCTGTGTTGTACTGCCTGTTGTTCTACCTGTGTTGTACTGTCTGTGTTGTACTGCCTATGTTCTACTGCCTGTGTTCTACTGCCTGTGTTGTACTGCCTGTGTTCTACTGCCTGTGTTCTACTGCCTGTGTTGTACTGCCTGTGTTCTACTGCCTGTGTTCTACTGCCTGTGTTCTACTGCCTGTGTTCTACTGCCTGTGTTGTACTGCCTGTGTTGTATTGCCTGTGTTGTACTGCCTGTGTTGTACTGCCTGCGTTCTACTGCCTGTGTTCTACTGCCTGTGTTGTACTGCCTGTGTTCTACTGCCTGTGTTGTACTGCCTGTGTTGTATTTCCTGTGTTGTACTGCCTGTGTTGCATTGCCTGTTGTTCTACCTGTGTTGTACTGTCTGTATTGTACTGCCTGTTGTACTGCCTGTGTTGTACTACCTGTTGTACTGCCTGTGTTGTACTGCCTGTTGTACTGTCTGTTTACCGTGGGTCAGAGAGGACTGCAATTTCATCTGTGCTGTATGTCGGGGTACACCTGACAGTATAGCTGACTATGACAAGGTGAGGCCCCCAACACGCTGTGGCCAAGATGGGCCTGTGTGCCGGGAGACTAGCAGAGTCATTTCAGTTTGGGACATCATGATGTCTCAGTGGGCATAGCCTCATGGGCGTAGCCTTTTCATGTTGCTATGGTTGCATTTAAACCTTATGACATATCATTACCCCAGCTTAGACTTCTAGTCAGAAAACAGACTGACCAGAGCAACCAAAGCAACATCAAACAGTTTCGATCAACTCTGTTCAGCGTCTTCCCCGGAGCGAATCGAGCATCCGTGAGGCTGTTCTCCTCTGCTGGAGACGTTAATTAATAATCATCATCCGCTGTTTCCTTTCTTGTTCCCAAACAGGCAGGAGAAATGCTATTTTGCATTCAAACTAATTAATGAATGCAGTTAACCTGTGAAAGTACAGCAAGTGTCGTATCCACAAGTGGATGGAGGATGATGGTGAACAATCTCGCGCACTAATAAAAAAAAGTTCTGCCCTTTTCTCGATACGGTGTCAATTTTGGATTGACCCCAAGTATTGACAGAGCTAAAATACTGGAATAAGGATATATCATTAAAATTCAAAATTAATATTTTAACGTAATGCCATCACCGTGGGCTATGGTTTTAATAAGAGATCCCTTTCCAATGACATTTACTCAACCGGTGGAGGAGGTTGTGCGATCGCCTACTTCAGTCTCTCCGCAAGACATTTTGAAAACTTGGCAACAAATTTTGATAATGGAATCAATTCTGGGAGATAAATGTTGATTATTTCGTCGGTCTGATGAAAATAAACTGTATTTCTTTATGTATCTTGACTAAAAACAGATCCGGTGTCAATATAGAAAAATCTTTGTTGGAATACAAGTAATTTTCAAGTCCTAAGGGCAACCAATAAATGCATTTCACTCTCCCCAGATCAATATCAATCATTACACCCCATCTTTATTGATGCATTTCCAAGTATTTGATCCACTTTATAATTATGGATTTCCTGTCAAATAGTAATGACTTTTTTTTTTTTTACGTTACTCCCTGGTCAAGTTAAACAAGCGTTTAGGCAGACACAGAAAGCAGCCAGCGTAGAAATTCCCTTTAACAAACATGGCAAGAAACATAATAGCATATAATCAATATAAAGTGATTAGGAGCGCTAATTCAAATGCAAATATCAGCCTCAGATGTCACGGCTCGGCGCCGGTGCTCAGGAACCGAGGAGAAAATTAACCTGAGCGAAGGAGAGAGGAGACAGAACAATGTGGCATTGGATCTGACCACCGGGGTAATTACTCAAACAGACTGTTCCCCTCATCAAAAAGGGCCGGCGGCCATGACTCTGCTGCCACATTATCAGCATCGCCTTTGTCCTCAGAGGTAAACAAGCCAAATAAGGCAAGACAACATCAGAACAACTAAACTGCAGAAATCCCTGCCTCTAACTACCAGAGAGCCAGAGGCCACTTTTTCTCTATCAGGTGTGCAAATAAACAAATTAAAAGTGCAATAAATGGATGTTATGGTGGCGGGGGGGGTTTTTTTTGTTTGTTTTTGTTTTTGTGGATCTGCTCTCGTCTCCAGAGATGCAATATTCTCCACACGTGATCTGACCAGAGGAGATATGCTAAGTCAATGTAACTGTAAATCACGTTGGATTGTGAGGTGAAGCACAGGTTCACTATCAGAGGCCCGGAGGAGGAATCAGGGCACAGAAGGAGCGTTTATGATAAGACGCCTTCAACCCTTCCCGTCCTTTTCAAACGCCGGCACTCTCCTCCCCCCGGTTTAAACGAATGTCACCCTCCATACATCAATTACAAAAACCTCTGAATGAACACTTCAGAGACGGCAGCTTTTCTACACTGTTTTTAAGGTCAGAAAGGTCGTGGCTTTAGATCCGTTCTCCTTTCTCTCCTTTCAGATATCATATCCTTTTTTGTCGATACAACGTTGGAACGTTCAGGCGCCACCTTAGATCTCTATTTATTGTTTAGACGATCCAACGTCTCAATCTTGGTTTTTTTCCTCAGTCTTCTTCAAAGAAATGTAACTTTTTTGAAATGTCATAATGTACGTAAAATGTAAAAGAAAATGAAAAAGAAAAGAAAATACTTATGTAAATTAAATATTTATGTAAAATTTAAAAAGAATTTTAAAATGTTGTGTTAAACTAAGAGAAATCAATACGTGTTCATCTAAATTATTGGCTCGTTGTTTAGCTATTTCTCAAAATGTTTAGAAACCCACATTAAAAGAATTTACAGAATATAGAATAGTATACATACAGTATATACAGGATAATATCTTAAGATAAAGTGCGCCCTCACGCGGTCGTGCATCAACGCTCGCGACTTCACCTCAACGCAGTTTTTTTGGTGGCAGTCATGTGATATCGTACGTGCATTCTATTGGCTGAAGGCATCAGGAAGTGCGCTACGTTCCGTGAGTCTCGGACTTCCGTGAGACACAAAAGTGCTTTTAACAGTCTATCAGAGTGTTTTAAAGGTAATACAGATAGAAGGTGGTTTAATATCAGTATGGGGAGGGGTCACAAATGTTTAAATTACCATAAATAATAAGATAAATAATTCTTCGATCTATCGCGGAATTCGTTAATCCCGTGTGACTCCTGGAACGCATTAACCGCGAGTAACGAGGGATTCCTGCATATTAATAGCTTCAGATATACTGTACTGGTCTCAAACCGCGCAAGATAGAGGAACAATGCTGGCGTTGTTCAACTGACGGTTGATTGATGGATGAAATGATGTTACTAATAGCGATCGGTTATTTCGAGCCAAAGGTGCGACTTTTTATTCTTCCTCTATTTCCATAAAAAGCAAATGAATCCCCTGGTCGTTTCTTGTGTGCGTTTAGCAGCGTTTGGAGGAATGACCTCTTGTTTTTGCATTTTGTGTTGGTAGCCTCGCCGCAGTAACTTAAAACACAATTATTTAGTGGCTGCAGGCAAAGAGAAGATTTAACAGCACAGTATTAATTTCCATGCAACACAAGCGTTTATGTGCCTTAGCTTTTTGCTCGCTACCTCATCATCATCATAATTAGTACTTCTGAGGCTGATGACTGCCAGCTTGTTTGCACATGTTAGTCATTTCACCATATTTTGCTGCACGCTTAATGCTCCAAAATGAGTACTTCAGCAAAGCTCTCTGCGTCCGTCCATGCTGGGGGGGGGGTCTATGGGGGCATTTGTAAGCCTGTCAGGGTGTACACACAGGATTAGCGCCAATAAAGCACAAGATGGTGTTGAGCCTTGATGTATGAGAGTGTGTATATTTACTCTCGCTCTATGTCACATCAGTAATTATGCACCTCAAGCACCCGGAAAATGCCAACACATTTGTTGGTTTAATTTGTTTTCGGCTCTCGTTTCCATTATCGGTTTTTGTTCGCAGTCAATGACAAGAAAAAAAAAAACGGTTTCAGGGTGCTTGGATCCGATTTTGGAGGCATCGCGTGTCTTATATCTGCTATGTAACACGCTAAATGGTCTCATGCTTGTGCAAACACCTTGTGGTTCTTTAAGGCTCTTATAGAAACCCATATTTCTATATTGGAACTCTTATTTTTTAATCCAATGCGCGCCAAAACTAAGCAACATGTCAGGGCCTGGTGACCACCAGGGGCCCGAGCCTGAGACCCCATCTCCATAAATTACCCGGATGACGAGGCACGTAAGCGCGCTTGTTAAAATTGTAAATGAATTAAATTGTGGAGCGATAAATGGGCGATGGGAAGGGAGAGGGGCGGCGTGTGAAGTGTGTGTGTGTGTGTGTGTGTGTGTGTGTGTGTGTGTGTGTGTGTGTGTGTGTGTGTGTGTGTGTGTGTGTGTGTGTGTGTGTGTGTGTGTGTGTGTGTGTGTGAGAGAGAGAGAGAGAGAGAAACAAAAGAAAAGAAGCTGGTAGCACGATGGGGATGCTAGCGGTGGTTGGTTACACCAATACGCCCACGCGGATCCGTCCAGGGGATTGGGATCAGATACTTCATCTGAGCAAAGACACACTACATCAAAGGCATTCAAATGAAGTAGTCTTCTATTGCAAATTAAGCTCCAGGGGTGTGTGTGTGTAAGTGTGTGTGTGTGTGTGTGTGTGTGTGTGTTATCTGTGCTAGTTTGTGTTTGCGAGGGGCGAAGGAGCTGACAAAGAAGAAGAATCAAGGGAATAAGAGGTTGAAAGAAAGGTGTGAGATTATCATCTGTGTCTGAATGAGAAATCTGAAAAAAAAAAAAGTGTGTACATTCCACGATTGTGCACAAATCCACTTTGATCTGTGAGGTAATGGTGAGTTTTGTGCGTCTGTGTGAGGACATGTGAGTTTCACAAGGAAATCTCAGGAAGATAATGTAGATCAGGGGGGTCAAACCCATCTTCACTGAGGGCCACATCAGCATCACGGCTGTCCTCAAAGGATCAGATGTAACTGATAAATGTAACTAATGTAACTCAATGTAATGTAAAATAAATGTAACTTCTCCTTAATGTTAAATAATAAATTTATTACTTATTCAAGTTACAAACATTTCAGTTTGTAACTTGAAAAAACATGTTTGTTTGTTTCTCTGTTCTAACATAAATCCTTTTAATTTGTCAGGTTATTAAACCCACAGAACTCCGTCAATCAAGGATCAAACTATCAAAGAATAAAAATGATGAATAAAAATGAATAATGAATATCAATGAATAAATAAATAAAAATAAAATAAATACATAAAAATAAATAATAAAATATATAAAATAATAATAAAAAATAAATAATGAAATAAATAATGAAAAATTAAATAAATAATGAAAAAATTAATAAATAGTAATAATGAATATCAATGAATAAAAATAACATCAAACGCAATTTAGGATATTTGTTCAAAACGTTTTTGTCAGAGTTAAAATGGGCTGAATTACTGCATTGTGGGAAATGTAGTTTGTGGTCAAAGCACACTTTTGACCTATTTATTTAGACACTGACTTTTTACACTCTTGCAGGCCACATAAAATGATGTGGTGGGCCACATTTGGCCCCCGGGCCTTGAGTTTGACACGTGTAGATAGATGGCTGACCTCATCACCTTCACCGTTCACTTCTGAAGAACCCCGCCCTCGCCGACGCCGTTACATCATCGTGATTCCTCACGTGTTTAACTCGAAGAAGCGGGAATGGGGAAAGGCTTAATATGACGTAATTCCCATGTTGCCCTGCTTCCACCACTCCTTAATGGATCGACGGACTTTTAATTGATCGATTTCGACTGATCCTGATCCGGTCCTGAAAAAGAATGGATGTAAAGTCTTTGTGCAGCAAAGTTAAAAGCTGCTCGTAAACGTTTACGAGCAGCAGGGAGCAAATCGTCACATAACGCGGAGAAATTTCAAAATCTTCGAGTTGATGTCCGTCAGCTTCCAGAGGTGATTCCTGTTATTTTTTTTATTCTTATTTTTTATGGGGATTTAACTCCTTCATCCTGACAACTCAGCTATTTCAATATCAAGTCCGTTGCTCAATGGTCCTAACCAATATTACAACCACGGGCCGCCTTAAACCGGGGAGGTAATCTGCTCAAATGCTGTAAGTGTGAGATACAAAATATTACGCGTTCAAAGTGAAAATGTCCACTAAATGCACCGGTAATCAGAGTTTGTGCGTTTGCAGGAGCGTAAATTCCTTTCGCTGTGTTTATTTCCTGACAAAGATTAAAAGTAAATAAACGGGACTGTTTGCAGTTTTTTGTGACTGACACCCACCTGGGCTAATTCGCTTTAATCCCGCGGTGAAACGGCGTCGTCTCGTCGTAATGTGACGAACGTCCAAACGGCCAAAAAAATAGAAGCACAGGTAACGCCATCCTGTCGCACCTTCAAAGTGTCGCCGCTATCTCGTCCCACCAGAGACAATCACAGCATTGCACAAACAGACACACACACACACACACACACACACACACACACAGTAAATCCTAATATTTCCCTGGAAGTTGAGGAGGAATGTTCCACTCTTGGGGAATACACCTGTGTGGTTTTGTACCTGTAGATAACCCAGAGAAGGAACTAATCTTTTAGTAATTTACACAAAACCTTTTTACCGCCGTTGAGCATCTCCCGGCACGATTAGCCCGAGGATTTATTTTTATATTCGCCAGGCTAGGAATTAATATTTAAGCCCCCCTGGTACCAGCATTGTGTCATTCTAAAGCTGATAAGTGCACGGATGTGTCTGTGAGATTTTTCTCTCCTCATGCTGGTGGTGCGATGGAGGTAATCTCTCTGTCTCCAGGTTTGACTGGTGAATTTATTGTACCATCGATGAGTTTTTTAAATGAAAACTCTCCTTTTTATTTTTAGTTAAGGAAGAAGAAGAAGAAGAAGAAGCATCAGGATAATGGCTGTTTTTGGTTGTCTCATAAATGCACTGGCTGGTGTTTAATCCCGATCACTGCAGAGATTAGTAATCCATGTGACAAGTTCACTGTCCTCAGAGACAGTACAGACCTGATCAAAATTTTAAGACCAGTTGAAAAATTGCAAGAGTTCTCATTTTGCACTTTTTCGATCTTAACAAGAATCTAAGTAGTAATTCAAAATGCAAGAAGGCATTTATTGCAAACAACCATTAAACTGAAATAGGCTGTTCATCAGCTGATCAAAAGTTTAAGACCACATCTCAAAAAAAAACAAAAACAAAACAACATCGTAAAATAGAAATAAAAATTCCCAAAAATGAACAAAATGATACTTAATCCACATTTTTGTGAAGATTTGGGCTTTTAAAGGCTGTGGTCTTAAACTTTTGATCTTTTGATTTCAGTTTAATGGTTGTGATAAATTGCTTTCTCAATTTTTCTTTTTTTTTTTTTGCCTCACTCCCATTTCTTCTTTTTTGCATTTTGAAGCACTACCTAGAACTTTGTTAAGATCCAACAGTGCAAAAAATGTGAATTCTTGTTATTTTTCAGCTGGTCTTAAAATTTTGATCAGGTCTGTAAGTCAGTTGTCTCAGGAACTATTACTGATCGACTGCTTTCTCTAGCTTTCGGCTAGCTAAATGAGCTAACTCACAGTCCAGCCTCATGTCCATGATTTGATTTCTTTATGTGCTCACAAAGAGGTCTCAGAATTATCCTTGAGTGGCTCAACATTTATGTAAAGAGACGCTGCGTCGACATTTTCAATGGACGACGTCTTGAACCTGTAACTCAAGGCAGGTGAGAACCAAGGTGAACCAGGCGTAAGAGTTAGAGGTAAAGGGTCATCAATATGTCTTTTTTAGCGCTGAATGTTATACTTACTTCACTCCAGTGGAATAATAAAGACGTCTAAAGTGGTTATTATGTTTGGTGTCACCTCACATTAACACGGACGCCTCTGTGTTTGCATACACCTTAGAAATAGACGTGATGCCTCACTTATTAAACGCGGTCACAGTCGGATGATGTGGTGATTAAAAAGCGTCGCATAGGTGGCGTTACGTGAACGCATGAAAACCGCGGTAGCGTCTTTTTAATTTAAATAAAGAAACATCCGGTTTGCTCCACATTTATCACCTGTGCCTCGACGTTGCCAACTTGGTGGGAGGATTATCATCGTCATTAACTTCATCATCCATCATTTCTGTTTATCTCCTCATTCTCTGGCTTTCTATTAGGGATGAGATAGTGCGCTATAATCTTTATCTGTGTATCTGCTCAATCAACTAAATCATCTACATCCCAAAATGATCGGCGGAAGGGACGGCCCGAAAAAAAAAAAAGAAAGAAAGTGAAGCCGAACAGAGGAAGTTAATTTAAGCCTGGATTTGATTCGGTTTGATCAGACGTCCTGATTTTTATTTTTATTAAATCTATTTACAGAATCGAGCCTCAGATGAACGATTTTTGATCATCAAAGAAGGAGAACTATTTAGGTACAGATATTCTTTCACTAACAAGGCATTCATTTGCTTTTGCATTTGAAGGCAACCAAGTAGAATTGGGGGTAGGGAAATCTTCCCAAAACAGGAAGTGATGCTGTGACGTAAGATATTTTTATTCTAGGGTAAAAAACAATCTCAATGCAGGTGATGCATTCAAAAAATTGCCATTGTCAAAGTTCAGCCGGTCTCCAGACACTCGTTTCTGACTCCAAAATGTTTTTGTCGTTGCTTCGTCACAAATTGTACATATGTGCATTTAACGAGCCTCACAGACGCATCACAGCACTCACAAATAGAATGGAATAATATCTCTGAAACAGTGGATGTAGATTTTAAAACTTACACTTTGATGATCAGAAGTTATTCCAGAACGAAATCTTGGAGCTGGAAAAGAAAAAAGTTTTGTTTTCTACACCAAATTAGCATCTTGAAAGCACCGGTGTGTTTGGGCAAGACGCTACGACGACAATGAGGAAGATGTGGGAACGGGAACGACAAGCCTATCGTTACATCAAAGAAGAGAAGCTCTAATGGACCAGAGAATTCATCCATAATATCTGTTTTATTATTAAATCTGTCTGCCGTCTAACCCTGGAGTCGCAACAGGACACCTGTGTCATAGTCATGACTTTACAATATGATTCTAAGCAGAAATTTGCAGGGTGGGTCAGGATATTAAGGTCAGGTAAACTTGTCTGCCCCCTACTGTGTTCATTAGCGGCTAATCTCTAAGCTAAAAGGTGAAGAAAGGAATCTAGACTCCATTTACAGTTTAAAATAACATCTACATCAAATTTCTTCTTTCTCTCTTGACCTTTGTCACACTCTTTTCCTCGGATCGCTCCTCTCTCTCTCACACCCCCACAGCCCTCATTCCGAGCTCTTCCTGATGTATGGATCTATTATGAACACCAGAATCCGTCAAGCAAATGCGCCTTTTCCATCTACAAATCATCACTCCGGCTTCACGGCCTGACTGGGAGGATGGAGATAAACACGTCTGCGTCTTTGACACCTATATGACGCGCATACATACAAATGTACAGGCGTGGGCCGTTTACAGGAAGTCACGTGTAGCTGCATGTTACAATGTGGGGAAAGCTAAACGTTGACCGTGGAAGACGGTAAATGTTCATTTATTTCAGATTTAAGAGCAGCGATCCTCATCTGGCTCAGCAGGGGGCGCTTCCACGGTGGTAAAGCAACAGGAAAACGAGAGGCAGACGAGAAGAGAGAGGGGCAGACAAATCCATTGTGAGTAAGTGTTGATTTACGACTCAGTTCTGACGAAACGATTGCCATTAGTGGATTTTGTAACGGCGTTCCTCGTGAATGGGGGATAAAATGCGAGAAAGCAGAACTTTTAAAAAAAAGATTATGCACATATAAATGTCAAAAAGCCATTTTGAAATATCCAAAGCACTCAGAGGGGGGGGGGGCAAATCCACCGGTTTGACAAAGTGCATTATAGATGCTATCCGTGACATTTTTACACGCTATTGGCATGTCACTGCTACAGTACTCTACTACTAAATCAGGACGATTTAAATCAGCGGACGACCTGGAAGCTTTTATGTTCACATATTAAATGGTTCAGTCAGATTTTAAGGTTTTTAATCCATGTTTTACCTCTAAAACTACATCACACCTTCTGTCCGACCAATCAGTGGTCTCCCCCTTTTAGCACCTGCTCACCGCAGGAGGCTGTAACATAGGAACATCAATTCTTTCCTCAGGCAGCCCTTTCCATTTGCATTGCATTTCCCAGTATTCCCAGTCTCTGCAGAGTCGCTGGAAACCAACTTCCAAGCTGAAACCATCCCTCAGGTGAACACACACATTGTTCACACCGCATGAATACTGATGCTGTACGTGTGTGTGTGTGTGTGTGTGTGATAAGTAAATGTTTGCTCGCGGATCAGCTGATGATGTGTCAATGTTGTCATTTAGCGATTGCTCCGTTGCCCCCCCAGCCCCAAACTGGCCTGAAATCAATTATTGCTCCTTTAGAATGATCCTCCGGTAAAAGATTATTAAAAAAAAAACGGAAGCTCGAGGATGTAGTATGTAATTCATCTTATGCAGCATCCGTCCAAAATGTGTTAAAATGTAATGCTGCAGCTGCAGCTGCCTATTTATAGCCCCAGTTGTGTGGGCACCACAGCTCACCACAGCTCACCACAGCTCACCACAGCTCACCACAGCTCACCACAGCTCACCACAGCTCTGCTTCCATGCAGTGGCTGCAGCCGGTAAGTGGGCCTCCGCTGTGCCTGAGTCCAGTCCGACAAAAACAAGAACGCCCCCCCCCCTTTTTTTCCAAACATAACAAGGCAGTCGGAGCCTGTAACATCCCGTGACACCCCTGGATTCAACGTTTTACCCTGAACTACTGATCATATCTCATCAGGTTTCAGAGACGTGTGCCTAAAAAGGTATAAAAGTGGGCCGTCGCTCCTGGAAGTTAATGCATTACATCACCATACATTGGTGATGTAACAAGCACTTTAATGGGGATTCCCCCCCCCCCCCCAATTCAGATGACAGGGAAAAAAGGAATTCCAGCTCGTTGTCTTCCTCCCCGTTGGCGGCTGCATTAGAATCTCCTCCAGAGGATATAACCAACTGGAAATCGAGCTTCACACATGAGTCATCCCACCTATGTTGACCCCCCCCACCCCCCCATCCCCCCCACCTGCGCCAATCTCTGTCCTCTTTTTTAAGCCTTTCTTTTTCTTCTTGAGCAAATGAAACTGTTTTTGCTTTTCGTCTGATCCAACATTAGGGGATGAAAAAGGAGAACGAGGTGTCAGTAAGGCACAGAGGGGGGGTACGGAGTCGACTCCGAGGAGGTGGGAGGATATTTATGATTAGGTGTGGCATTGACGGATGAGCACGCCTCTGTTTCCTCCTCTCCGGTGCTGACGTGCTGCATAGCGTGTAGCGTGTAGCGTGTAGCGTAGACGTGTGTGGGTGGATGTCTGGGTGATGGCTGTATATATTTGCGTTACGGGTTTTACATGAGTTTCACAAAAGGAGGGATCGCCGGCGATGGCGACCATCCGTGCGTTTCCTGTTGTTTTCACATGCAAGAGTGTAGGTGGAGCACTGCATGATGGGAGAAACACAATCACTATTTACTTCACTGACAGGTGGTCACGCCCTTTTTCTTACCTGTGCGTTTTGGGGGTTTTTTTAAAAAAAAAACAGGCGTATCTCCGATATAAACGCCGGCTAACGCGGTCAGGACCGTTTCCGTCGCGTCCGTCGGGCGAACTCGTGTTCCGCCGTGTCTGTTACGTACGACGAGTACAACCACTTCCTGCCTGCGCATCTCCAAAGTCGCCCTCCCCCGCCCCTCCTGTCAGGAAACTGGACCGCACAAAGCCTCACCCCAAGCGCTCGCCTGTTGTCACTCGTTTGCCTTCCCTCTCTCTCCTACCCCCCCATCTCTCTTCTCTTTCTTTCCTGTTTGTTTTGTTTGTGTCCCTCTTTTCCAATAAGAACAATAGGTTATGGAACGCATTTTCCTGCGGCATTACTCACAGGCACCAGCCGCCACATGCCATCAGACTCAGCCAAGAGAGAGAGAGAGATGGGGGGGGGGGGGCGGCGGCTCTGAACACCGTGACTGCCATCTAGTGGCGAGGAGGCAGAACAAACGCAACGAGACGTGGAGGGGAGGTGGCAAATCCTCATCCTGAAGACAATCCTTTTTACATGAAGGTGTCTTGATCGATTCTCGCTTGGGTTCCAGGTGTGATGTCAGGTTCAGGTGACCCAGACAGGTGTTTTTGATGTATCCTTTAATAGGGCAGAGGTCAAATGTGCCATCAGAACTATTTCTAAGGTGTGGTTTACCCAAGATTAATCCTCAAGCACACAGATATGCATCAATTCCACAGACTGACGTTTTAATAAAGGTACGGCAACAGGGGGGTTTCCTGCAACAAAACACAAATGATTAATTAAGTTCACGCGTCAGAGAATATGAGCTTCAGCGAGGGGGTGTCACCATCCAGCTCCAACCGGAACCCAACCCACGTCACATTTATTGACCTTCCTGTGTGTGAAAGGAGAGGAACCTTCAGTTGACGAGACTCGAGTGGGGGAACCCGGGGGGGGGGGGTCAAGAGGCGGACGAGACTGTCAGGAGGGGGGCGAAGACGTAACCGATCCAACTAGTCCATCTTTAAACTCGAGTGGCGTTCAGGATGACTGACAGACATGGTTCTGCCCTCCGGGAAAGGATTTGTCTCGGGGGGGGGAAAAATGGATGCCCCCAAGATGATGATGAAGCCTCTAGGCTGCCCCTCCAGTGGAGGAAAATGACATTTCCTTCAATCTGCGGCCCTAAAATGGAAAACGTTTGGAACTGTTTCACCTTAAATACATGAAAATGAATTTATTTCCCTTTTTATTTTAATTATAGACAATAAAAGACAAGTTGTTTATTAATCCGATCCAGTTGGGTAATTTGTGTTGACCTGGATGGACGGATGGATGGATGGATGGATGGATGGATGGATGGATGGATGGATGGATGGATGGATGGATGGACGGACGGACGGACGGACGGACGGACGGACGGACGGACGGACGGACGGACGGACGGACGGACGGACGGACGGACGGACGGATGGATGGATGGATGGATGGACGGATGGATGGATGGATGGACGGATGGATGGATGGATGGATGTGGATGGGACGGATGGATGATGGATGGATGGATGGATGGATGGATGGACGGATGGAGATCAGCTGCTTTTGCTCTTTCCATCTTATTATCTGCTTGTGCAGATTATAAAACGATAAAACGGGGTTAATATAAGAAAATAAGGAACTAAGGAGCACAGCGCCCCCCAGAGGACGAGTGGAGGACTGCAGGTGTAGAATGAGAGGAAGGAGGTGGTTAATCTGATGGGGAGAACAATCCACCAGCAGCCGTGACTTCCTCTATCTCCCCCCTGTTTGCCTCCCATATCTCTCCCACCCCCCTCCCTCCATTCTTACTTCTCTCTATCTTTCTTTTGCCCCCCCCCCCATCTCTTTTCTATCTCCCATCCTGCTCCGCGCCATCTCCTCTGATAAATCTCTCACCGGCTGCTTCTCGCCTCCTCCGTCTCTCCCCATCTCTCTCCATCCTCCTTTCTCCCGCCTTTTCCTGCATCTATAGCCCCCGCCCCACCCCCCCCAACCCTTTCCTTTTGTTTCATCTCTTCCCATTTTGACGTCTTCACTCACTTCCTGTGTGTCTCGTTCTCTCGTCGCCTGCAGGACTATTCAGTAGATTAAGTTCAGCGGCGGCGTTGCTGATTCAGCCGTTTTCTTTCAAATGACCCAAATCCTGACTGAGGAGGAACCTCACACAAACACACACACACACACACACACACACACACACACACACACACACATACTCTGATTGCATTTCTCTGTCTGTCTGTCGCTTCTTTTCATGCACACAAACACACACTTCTTATTGATCTCTGAGTGTTAGCCTCTTCCTTCTGTTTGTGCGACCCTCATTCTGTTTCTAAGCCTGCTTTATGTGTGTGTGTGTGTGTGTGTGTGTGTGTGTGTGTGTGTGTGTGTGTGTGTCTGCAGAAGCTATATCAATATCGCTAGCAGAAGCTGCAGGCTTATTTCAGGACCATTTTTCTTCACCGTCGACAATCTTTTTTGTTTCTCCTGATCACAGCCGAGCCGGGTCGGTGTGTTCTGGAAGATAAGGCCGTATTTTTCCCCATTCAGCCGCGGCTTCAGCGCCGTTTGATAGAGAATGCCTTCACTGTCGCGTCTACAAATAAATTTTGAAGACCGCACATTGAATGTCACGATCAAACTGACGCCCCGACTACATACGTTTTGGCGCTCTTTGATATGTCCCGTATATCGCTTTTTGTTCTGTCACAAACGCGACACTTTTTTGGCGAGACTTGAAAGGAAACGACAAACTAAATCAGAATTAGCATACGCTACTCCGATGCTAGACAGCTCAATGTAGGATGTGGGAACAAAGTTTTACAGAAAGTTGGGAACGCAGACAGGATGTCATAAACTAATTCTGATGCTGGATTGTCAGGGAAAGTTCGAGGTTAATTACAGGCATTATTATCGAATAATTAAATTATAGGACTTATTGTTTGTCGTTTGCAGCAGGATGCAAATGGGTTTCACGCGATGTCTTTACATTTTGAGCTTTTTTTAGAAGATGAAAGCCCATTGATCTTGTAAAAAATGGTGGTTTATGAATTCTAAAGAAGTTTTCAGAAACTTTAAGTTTGTTTTTTTATGCAAAATTTAAAAAAAAAAAAAACCTGTTTGCTATCGACTGTACTCTTGAATCCGGTAAAGCTGATGATGGAGATGAAAATGTTAAGAAAAAGCTCCTAAATCTACTAAGAGTCTAAAGCAAAAGTGTTTTTTTGTCTGCAAATCATTTTGAATTCATGCAAGAGGGAAGTAAAACCAAAAACGAGCCGTTGTATGAAGAAGAACGCTCCAATCCAGGTGCAGCAGAAATACCAACGGCATCCGCAGCTAAAGAGCACTCAGAGATGGAGAACGTCCGCCAACGCTTTCGTTTCTAAAAACTGAACGAGGACACAGTTTCCAGACCGTACGGATTTAATCATATGAATATAAATGAGAAATTTGTGCCAGTATAGAAAAGTTTAAGCGCATTTAAAACCTGCATAAAAAAAATTTAAAAAATCCTGGATTTACTCGGATTTTTACTCGGACATCTACAACCAAGGTGGATCGTTCTCCAAACCTGATTGGCTGCTGAAGGAGGTAATAAAACTTGACTCGCCATTAACAAATCAGCTGATTACAACTATTCTCTCTACTCACGTCTACACAGCGTATTCCCAGTACGCATCTTTCTAGATGTGACTCCTCTTGAGCTCCTAGAACAGCAGCATGTCTCCTTGGCGTGTTGTTCACGCCAAGGAGACATTGGCCGACAATCCGCCGTGTCGGTCTGAATGTCGGCCAAACATCTGAGTTCAAATATAAATGTCTGTGTAGGTTCTCAGTTATCCAGGTCAGGGTTATCCAAAGCAGTTTGAATCAGTTCACTGGACTTTAAGAATGATTCAAGTTTTCTTATTGTCTTTATATATATAATATTTTTTTTTAATTATATTTTTTTTTTTTAATTTATTTTTTTATTTTATTTTTTAAATATTTTTTCAGATTTTAATCTCTAATCTGCTTCTTGCCACCTTTTAATGCACCCGACACCGCGTCAAGTTCCTCGTGTGGTAAACTTTACTGCACCTGGCTATAAACTATTTTCTGACTCTGATTCTTCAAGATGTTTCACCTTTGATCCTTCTTCACTTCTGCTGGACTAGAGAAGAACTACACAACAAGAACTGAAGAAGCCTCTTGGATGAGAGGCGAAACGCCTTCAAGAAACCTTCTTGAAGTCCAGTCCAGCTCTGGATAACCACTATAAATGATAACCGGGTGACTTTCCATTGCATTAACCGCTCGCTTGATGCGAGGCTACTGTTTGATACCAGAGCCTTGAACGCCTCGGATGCTCGCGACAGTGTTTTAATAGAGCGATATGGCGACACCCTGCTGTGATGTTCAAAACCAGACGCGTCCTAACATCCTGGATCCACAGGCGACAAGAAGCAGCCCGTAAGAGAAGAAGTGTTCGGTTTCATTCTTATTTATTTGTTTTGTTGTTCTTTTTGGTTGGAACTAAATCAAGTCAATTTCTTTTTTTTTTTTTTCTTTGTTTTTATCTCATGCCATATAAATGTTTTCCCACCGGGTGATATACTACCTGAAATATCACCAAGTGTGGAGGTGTTAAAATGGAGAGAGGCATAAAAGAGGGAGCAGCAATGAAAAGGGAGAGCGAAAAGGAAACTGATGAAGGGAGTGTAAAAGTGTGTGTGTGTGTGTGTGTGTGGGGGGGGGTAGGCGAGGAAAGCTGGGTCGAAAAAAAAAAAAAAAAAAAAAAACCCGGGCGTCTCCGGCTGTCGTCAAATTCAATCAAGCAAACGTGGAGGAAAAGTCTTTTTGATCAATTAATCTAGCAGATGGCAGGATGCAATCAGGAGAGGCGAGGCGTCGCCAGCGCGCCGGAGAGAGAGGAACCGAGCAGGTGGAAGGTGTGAAAGTTCCACCTTTCATGTGAACGCTTTGAAACGCAGCAGCTGATGAGACGGAAATAAAAGAGACAAAACACGTTTTACTTGTTCTGGTGATGCACGCGCAACTTGCAATCGGATTGCGTTCTGCGGGGGCCTTTCATGAAAAGAACGGCGGCTGAGTAGCTTAGCCGGTGGCCGCGGGACGGAACGCCGGAATCAAAGCCGGCCCGATTCCGTCTCTCTCTCTCTCGCTCAGAGGCTACCTGCTGTTTCCTGTGTAATTAAGATGTTGAAAATGGCGCCGTTTGAGTGGGCTGGAGAAACTAGAGGAAGAAACAAACGAGAGTGGGGGGGGGGGGGCAAAAAGATGGAGAGGGGCAGAGGTGGAGTTGGCGAAGGATGTCGGAAACGTCTCCGACGTTCGCCCTCGTTCATTTCGCTTTCCAGGCTCCGTCGTTTTTACCTGAGGCGTCACCTGAAGTGTGGAAACAATCGGTGGGGTCAGGTCGGCGCTGGGTTTACCTTCATTCCCTTCCCCTTCTCGTTTGCCTTTTTTTTTGTGCATAAGTAGAAGCAAAACAAAAAGCAAAGGCAAACAAAAAAAAACAAAAAAAAAAAAGGTGCAGGCGAGACCTGGATTAGGTTGTTTTATCTCCGGAATAAATTGCCTTGTATACAAAAAGAACTAATTCGCAAGGTTAGAAAAACAAGGGGATCTCGACGAGGAGCGCCGGCTCCCTTCTGTAATCGATGAATATTGAGTGGCCCCCGCCACCAGCGTTTGGAAGGGAGAGAGCGCCTACCGTCGTTCATATCTCGTATTGATATTTCTCTGCCCTATTTTCTCTCCCTCTACTCTTCCTTCCCTTCCTCTGTGCTCCCAGAGCCTCAAAAGGCAAAAGAGAAGTTTTCCCAGTAATTGCGCTCTAACTTTCCGGCTGTAATGACTGTCGGTGTTTTGTTCACTTACGTTTTTCACTCAAATTTCGCTGTTTTGTTTTTTTTTTTATTTTTTTTTTTTTCATAATGAAAGGTTGCCAAGGACTGAATTTTTCTCTGTTATTTACTTTTCTCTGCAATTCTTTTGAAGAGCAACGACACGCGCCCCAACGCCCAATCCAACGCCACACCAACCAAGTTCCACTGGTTAATAGCCCAATTTATTCAGAGGATATCACTTATTAATTTGCATAATGATTCAGATGATTCATACACGTGTTGGAGGCGCGCTAACATGATTGATGGAAATTTAATTATGACACTTTTTAGTTATTAAACGGTAATCAGGCTAAGCCACTTATCTTTAATACTTACCTTTGGAAAAAAAAATAATAATAAAATAATGGCAATCACTGGCCTCAAATAATTTCCTCCTTGCAGCTTATCACGCCTTCAACACAACGCTAGCATTAAATTTGGCTGCAACATGAAGATACGTCGACGACATCACATTATATATATATATATATATATATATATATATATATTTTTTTTTTTTTTTTTTTTTTTTTTGCCCTCATTTTTCTCAATCTCGCCGTTTCTATTTGTCGAAGAAGCGTGAGGAGTGATATCAGCGGAGGTGCAGGGTGTGTGTTCTTTAACCCACTTCTTCATATCCTTCTGACAGAATCTATTTAAAGTGGAAAACACTACTGTGTGGACTTTGGCTTGTTTAAGAAGAGCAGCAGGCTCCCATGGAAACATGAGGTTGCTTTGGCCAATCAGAGCAGAGAAAGCGCTCATCCGCGGGCGTGCAGCTAAACATCCTGCTTGTGATTACGAATGCAAACATTCGCATCAGGACTTTAAAAATGGAAGCAGATAAAACGGCGGTCGAGATGAAAACAATTAATTATAATATCGCGTTAGCATGAGGTTAGCGAAAAAGACGAAGACGCGTCGCAATCGCAAGAGCGACGTCACGGAGGTGAAGAGGTCGCCGCTGAGCGTCCTCACCCCGTTGCAGGAGATCCACCTTTCGAAAGCTGGAGTTCGGATAAGTGAATCCAGAGGTTTTATTCGCACGATTAACGCGAATAAAACAGCAGAGGTTCTGTCGTTCATTAAAAAGCACAGTGAGGCCTTTGGATCTCGGGGAGACGTGTGGAACGCTAACGCTAACAGGTAAGCGGCAGTGAAATGCACGCAGCGAAATCCCTGAGAAGAAATAACCTCTGCACCATTAAGGCCGTCGGTTTTATTTTCAGACAAAAGCCTTTAAAGAGGTTTCTGTTTCTCTGCCTGAATGCAAAAAAAAAATGCATTTTAAAAACTTTTTTTTTTGCAGAAGCTGCATCGCTATAAAGATGTGGAACTTATCTGATCCATTTAGTAAATTAGAAATAAGGCAGAAGATAATATAATAGCGACAGGATTTAATGTGCCAAGACTACAAGTTACCATAGATACCGCTGCCGCAGGGCGAAGATGGATCCTTTTTAAAGCACAGATGATTTTAAGTGTTTGGTGAACCATAATTTAATGCTAGTTGGGAAGTGTGTTTGGGGAGAGGCCAGTATATTTCTTTTTCTGACACATTCCTTCTCTTGGTTTCGGTTTAAAGGAACATTTTGCCCAAAAGAAAACATTTGAAAAAAAAGATGAAAATGAAAAATCTTTATCTTCACAATTTGTCTCTCTCCAGCTGGAAGTTCTCTCCACGGTCTATCTACACCGCCCCACCCTCATTGGACAATGACTCACCTTCCACAGGGGAACTTGATTTAACTCCTGCACGTAACCATAGCAACAGTCCCTCTGCCTAATGGTACATTGCCAGTTGACTGAGGAAATGGGCCTAACCTTAAACTGACATCTTTTCAGGTGCTTTTGTTTGTTGGTGACTCGAGGTTGTTGGTGTTCAAACACACACACACACACACACACACACACACACACACACACACACACCCTTCCACCTAAAGGCCTGTTTAACTGCATTAAACAAAAGCAAAGCAAAAAGAGAATAGGACAAAAACAATAAAGAGAGAACATTTCACGTCGCGGGTCGGTGCAAACGATGCACAAACCCGGTTTGGTCTCCGACGCATCAACGCCGTTTGAGCAGAGGAAGAAGAAACAACAGTAGAAGTCGCCGACCAGCGAGTGAAAATAGCTAAATAACGACGAGTTTGGACTGTGAAGCTTTCCAACGGAATTTGCTTCCCTAACGACAGCAGGGAGAGTCGATTTCTAAGATGGAGAGCTCATTCTGAAAGCGCTCAGGTGAGCGGAGGCAGACTGCGGCAGGAGGGCAGGCGAGGATACGACCAGAACCGCCGGGTCGGGCGACGCCGGAGGTGGATGTCAGCAGGCTCGATTTAAAGTTCTACGTTCTATTTAACGTGTTTACGACAACATAAAGTCTTTGTGGACGGACGTAAGACCCTTATCTAGTTTGATGGAAGTGTGTTTTCACATTTATTAGCAGGTATGTATAGAGTTTAATTAATCTGTGACACATTTCTCTCTTAAATGTACCCTATTTATTGCTATTCTCATAAATTTTTCACTTCCCAGAGAAAAGCAGGATGACAGTCGGTGACATGTTGATGTTTACCCCGTGGCTTTTTCAGACAGAGCGAAAAGAAGGCGTGAAAGTGAAAATTAGTTAAACAAAAAAAGACGGAGGAGAATGAAATAAATAAAGGAGACGTGTGCCTTACCCGAGTTTGTTTATCCCGGAAAGAATGAAGGAAGACTGTAAATATGTGCAATCAAAGGTAACTTCGTGCAAATACCCTCGAAAACAGAAGGATGTGTGTGTGATGATGGAATACGTGCCTGCAAACACACACAACTCCGCTTATTTATGGAGGAACTTCTGCCAGATGGATTTCCCGGGTCGGAGTAGTGATGATGGATCTCACGCAGGTGTTTGATGATCAGTGGAGATCCACTATTCCTTATTCTGTTTGTTTTAATTCTCTCCTCGAGTGAACTTCTAGTTTTACTTTGTTTCTGAGAGCGGAATTAAGTTCTAAGTGTCCACAAGTCGTCTGCTTTCGAGCAGCAGGCTTTCCCCAACTCTTGACCTTCGTAACGGTGAATTACTGAAGCAGGAGTGTTTAGGTACTTGAGGAAATTTCAATTATCCCCTAAAATACTCACTCGGGCATTTTTACTCCTGCCTTTCTGACGGGGAACATCATCAGCATCAAGGCCCTGCAGAGAGGAAGACGAGGGCAACAAGTCTGCTTCCTCCTGATCCCACCTCCTACATATTAACACAACATTCCAACACGTGTAAGTAAAATTGTATAAGTTGAATTCACGTGAATTTCCTCCCATACTGGAGTAGAAGAAGAACAAGTAGAAGACAAAATAAAAAATAAAAAAAATAAAAATAAAAAATGTTAATTTAATAAAAAATTTTAATAAAAAAATTAAAAAATTTAAAAAAAAAAAAAAAAAGACCAGCAGAACCTTTGCTTAGATTAGGATTGCCCAAACCAACCCTACACACACACACACACACACACACACACACCACATCATCATCTGCATATTGCTTTTAAATCTTGAAAACTGCAGGATCCAGTTTACATTCCTCGTCTTCTGGGAAATAAAATTGACGGACAGATTGAAAAGACAACAAGTTTCTCCACCTTTCTGGTCTTTATCGAATAAACACAATTTTCAAACTATTTACCTCATTTTTATCTTTTTTTTTTGTCTCTTCTTCTTTTTTCCGACACTCTTTTCTCCTCCCACGCCCCAAATCAACTAATTTGCGTTGTGCTTATTTACGCCACGCCTTGTTTCCCTGCTGCCTGACAGCAGCTGTCCACAGTAAACATCCTTGTGTCATCAACCCCCCCCCCCCCCCCGCACCCCCCCCCCCGCCCCCCCCGCTATCTCGCCATGCCATAATTATATATATCAGTGTCTGGGCAGAGAAATAAGTACACAGTGCTTCCCACCCAGAGGAATTATGACAGCCTCTGCTGGGGGGGGTGGAAGTTCATACTTTATCTGCCCCCCCCCCCTCCCTTTTCTGATGATGGCATGAAATAAAAACTCACCCAAATCTGTTGGATTCACTTCCACATTGGGAAGCCAAAATTTCTGTCTCAGTTATTAAACCAGTGCTGTTCCAGTTCAATGTTTTGGCTGATATTTACATGATTTTTTTTTTTTTTGGGGGGGGGTGGGGTTCATACTGCGAGTTTTAAATGATTACAATCAACAAGGAAAATATGATAATCCCACAAAATATTAAAAGATTTAGCACAAATCCTGCATCGCAGCAGGACGAGGAGTCTCAACAGCTTTTTCTCTCCCTGATAGAAAAAACAATGTGAATAAAATGAAATTAAAAATTAAACCAAGCAAATTTACAATGATGATTATCCAGATTAAGGAATTCAAAAAAGAGTTAGCAGCTAAATAACATCAATTAGGAGGAGGAAAACAAGCCCTGATTTTTTTCAAAATGTGGCCAGAAGACAAATTGATGTGCAAAAATGTCAATATTCCCATCATTTGGTGTCGTCACGGAAACAGCGGCCTTCATTCTGACTGGGATGTGAAATCATCTCCATGGTCACCCTGATGGAATCCCTCTTTACCTGCGTCCAAAAACACACGTGCACGACGCAAAACTGGCGTCACGCACACACTTCTGACGAAGCTCACATCATGCCCCCCCCCCACACAGGATGAATGGCAGCACGAGGGGCCGTAACCCTTTATTTGTCTCAGGACAAATGAAGAGCCAAAGCTGCAGGCTAGGTTAGCAGTTAGCTTACAGTATTTTATCATTGCAGGAAGTCACTGTGGTGGAATCTGCTCACCAATCTCTCAACATGCAAGAAAAACACAATCGGGGTTGTCGCAACTCTGAATTATAAGTGTCTAAGGTGTTATCCTGTGACTCACACCCGCAGTCGTCTCGTAGCCTCAAAACCGCCCGTCGTCTCCATCCGTCGTCACAGCAACACCTCTCTCCTTTTTTTGGGCGGGACGACGGCGCTTAGAGGAGGAAAAGGTCGGCGTGCGTCCCCGTGAGGGTAATGATGCACAGATCGGGCAGATTGGAAAATTAACGTTCGTGTTAAATAGCGGCGGCGGCGAGGGTGAGAGGAACAAAACATCCGAAATGAGGACGGAATGCGAGGCGCGGCGGCTTAACCTGATTTATTTAAATCTCCACACATCATCCAGGATGGAAGTTAAATTAACCTGTAATTTTTTTGGGACGACCTGATTACACACAGGTTCACACGCTGGTATTACCTCCATTACAGCTTTATAGAAAATATTTATCTCGGAAACCGTTAATCGCATTATTAAAATGATTTTTAAAGTTTTACCTAGAAACAAACCCCCCAAAAAAAAGTCAGTTTCCCCTCCATACGTCGCAATCCAACTTTATTTCCTACCTCGAATGCTCTTTGTGTTGAATTATTTCCACCATGTTCCTTTTCTTCTGTAATATTCGCCATGTTCTCCAGATACTTTACTTTTTTTTTTTTTTTTTTTTTCGCCGCGGTACATCGACCCACTTTTTTCCCCGACAGGGATCATTAAAGTTTCATCTAATCTTAATAAACTGTTACTCCTAACAGAAAGATTTTGGATTATGGATGGAAAAAATGGAGCAACTACTCTGCAAAAAACGTCTGCGGAGAGCGCTTGAATTGAAGCGAGGCGCCCTCCCCTGTCTACGGGCGGCGGAATGGATCTCTATCTGCTATTTTATCCTCTTTTCTTGTTTGCTTTTTCTGCCGTTTTGATGGAAGGTAGCGTCGTTTTAGGGGCTACAAGAAAAGCGACACGCAGGCGTCTCTCTGCTCCCGGTGCGTTCATCGAGTCAAAGACGAGTTTTAATAAAAATATACTGGGAGCCATGAAGACGGTGCAGCTTTCATTTTTCTCCCCGTCTTATTAGTACTTTAATCCACTCTACAACACCTCGCCTCCTCTCCTCCGCGCCTCGTTTCTTCGCACATTTACATCCGAATCAGGAAAAAATAATACTAAAATACACCTTCCTGATAAACGACACCTTTAAGGTTTACTCACACCTTCATGTAAATGTGTCTGGTCACCTCGTTTTTTTTTTCCCTCTGCAGACGTGCAGGTAGAGAGGGGGCGGAGCGTTAACGCCTGGCATCGTGCACCTGGGCTGGGTGGGCGGAGCTTATTACTTTGTTTTTGCCTCCACCGCCCAAAATACGGCACTTATTACACGCTTTACATCTGTTTATTCTGTTATTTTTACAACTTTTAAAAAAAAAATTGTAAAATAAATTATTTTAAAACTTCATTGATCTCATTTCTGTACAGAATTATCACAATATAATCTGATCTTTTGCATGAACATACACTCACCCCTCGTTACTCGCCGTTACTGCGTTCCAGGAACCGCCCGCAAAAAACGAAATTCCGCGATACAACGACAAACAATTTTATTATTTATGGTAATTTAAACCTTTATGAACCCTCCCCGTACTGATATTAAACCACCTTCTATCTGTATTACCTTTAAAACACTCTGATTGGCTGTTTAAAACTCTTTTGTGTTTCCTGGAATTGCACTGCGTTCCGTGAGCTCTTCCGGATGCTGTCAGCCAATAGAATGAGCCGTAGTACAGCCGTGCATCTTGAAGCACGAAAACACAAGAAATTACTGTGCATGGGATTTAAAGATGCTTTGTATTCGAGTCGACTGGTAAAACACGCGATTTGCGTGTTCGGTTCCATTCCAGCCAATACATGCGTGTGAACACGGATCTTCTTTTCTCTCTATAAGCTTTTATTTTAGCTGAGGAAGGAAGGAAACCGAACCCTCCTGAGTAAATTCTGGGTGTCGGATGTTAGGTGGGTGCCATAAATCCAGCCCAGCCGGCGTGAGTGGAGGCAGAAGTTCCGCCAGGAGGTAATTTGTGCCCCCAAAAAATGGGGCATTTCTCTCACCACTCATAAACTAAGTCGCCCGGCCTGGCACACACACTAATCCACGGACGGCCGAACCTTTCCCTCACAGGCCGACGGGTCGACATCGCCTTCAATCATGTGTAAGCCATCGCAAAGTGTAGCGCCGTCGTTTATTTCCCATGATCCCGTGGGAGGCTGGATGGAAGGGGAGGGCAAAGACGTGGAGGCGGGATCACGGAAAAAGATGACCTCCCTGTGTAACATCTCGCTCCATCGTCTTTCTTATGTTTGAGAAAGGTGGACTGGAGCGTGTGTGTGTGTGTGTGTGTGTGTGTGTGTGTGTGTGTGTGTGTGTGTGTGTGTGTCTGAGATGAAGAGCTTTCAGTCTGGGCATTGTGTGTGTGAGAGATTGTGTAGGAGGGATGCAGTGAAAGGTTTTTTTTTTTCATAAATCTTTAAGATGTTCACACACAACAAAGTATTTAATTTAACAGCAGGACACACACACACACACACACACACACACACACACACACACACACACACTCTTCATGCATGCACCTGCAGCTGCACATATCTACATGTAACGCTGCTGGATTCCGTGTTTTAGGTAACAAACTCCACCCGTGTGGAGCGGTTCTTTGCGTGTAAACAAGCGCACCCTCCCTTCTTCTCCTTCCTCCCAACAAAGAGTCGACTGAGAACCTCGGCGGTGCTATTTAACAGCCGCCACCGCCACCCTCCGTCCTGCAACCTGCAGAGACTTGCTCCCCGCACTCCCATGTGCAAAATTTATGAGTGCAGAATAAATAAATAAAGAAAACGTGGAAGAGGATCCAGTTCTGTCTCGCCGAGCAGATATAGGTTTTTCAAATCCCAAACACTTCCACCCAAAGACGCTGTTCGGCTGTGACGGCGGAAGAAGGCGCGAGGCGAGAGGGAAAGATTAAAGCCTTCCTGTGTTCCGTGAGTCTATTTCCATCCCCAGTTTCTTTCTTATTACATTCAGAAAGGAGGAACAGAGTCCCCCCGAGCGCCGCCGGGCTGCGTACCCCCAGAGAAAGGCCTTCACATCGTACCTAAACTGGGAACAGGTGGAGGCTGGGAGGGTTCCACATGCAACGCAACAAAAAAAAAAAAGAAGGTGAAATAACACGGTGTATGGGCACGATAAAGAAATTAGCATGTATGTATTTATACCTGAACACTAAATTAACACGCAAAAGAAATGCTTAATGAGCTCTTTGGCACTTTCGTGCAGGTGCACGCACACAAGCTAATTCACCTGATTAGCACATAGCAATTAAATACAAACACTGTTCTGGAGAAGAATCGCTGATCATCATCGCGCCGCAAAGATCTCACACTTCAATTACGACTTTAGCAGTTAAGACGTCTGCAAATTGTATATTTCATTAATTAGATTGCAGTAGAGGATTCCACAGTAGAACCTGTGGAATTAATTAAACTCTAATATAAAATTCTGTTAAATCGAAGAAATAAATCTGTGGATCCGCCCTTTTTTTTTTTTTTACAAATCCGACTCAAAATTCACGTTCCTTTTTTTTTTTTTTTGTAAGCGAGTTCCATCCTTCTAAACTCCATCAGGTAGTTTATTCTAACAAGCGTCAGAATAAACTACCTGGAGGTGCGTTCAATGACATCAGGAAAAAAGAAATTGTTAGAATAAAGTGGAATATTTTATTAACTGTAAGAATCCTAAGTTTCATGTCAGGTCGAGGAGTTTGGGCGTTGCCCGGGTAACAGATAGCCAAACAACAACTGGCAGGGGTTCAAATCCTGACCCGAACAACGGGCTGACATTAAATCACAAAACACTCCCTGGATGGAAAAGATGGCAGATGGTAAATAAAGTTTGACGGCCTTTTACAAGCTACTTGAAACACCACACACACACACACACACACACATGCACACACACACACACACACAGCTTTACCCTTTGGATTCTGCTGAATTTATGGTTTGTCATTACATGCTTGACCTCTGTCACACGTCTCCACTTCTACCAACACTCCTGTGCTCATTAATCTGTATTCTAGAATGTCATTTGCCCCCCACCCCATCCCTCACTAACCCCCCCACCTCCCATGACGTATACTGTGGGTGGATGAGCAGGTAATATTAGAGTCTGTGGCGTCTAATGTTTGCCACAGTTGATTGGCCTTAATGATGTTTTCACAGGCAGGAAGTTGAACCCCCTCCACCCCAAAAAAGAAAAAAAAACACCCATTTTACCAGATAACAACTTCATATTTTCTGCGTCTTTACGTCTGATGCTTTAATTAAATTTAATTAAAGAAGAAAAGCAGAAAAAGCAGAATACTGTTTGTATATAATTAGCATCACGATGTTCCATCAGAACTAATTACTGAGGAGTTTTCTTGTGGTGTCACAACAAGGGATCAGAGGTTTCTATATAATACATATAATACACAACACAAAAAAATATATAATTTATACTGGAGTATATACAGTAATCTCAGTAAATAATAATTATAAATAATTAATGGTAAATGAGTAATTATATAATATATATATTATAACTAATATAATATATATATTATAATAATAATATAATAATAATATTGTTATTATTAATAATAATTTTATATATATATATACTCAGTACCGTATATATATAATATATATACTGTGTGTGTGTATATATATATATATATATATATATATATATACGGTACTCGCGGAAAGTACCGTGATGAGTGAAACACTTTTCAAACGCCGAAAAAAAGTTGAAGCTCAACCTTCTTGTTTTTTTTTTTAACATTTGACTTTTAGTGGACCTCGATTATTAAAAGGTGGGAAATGAAACATTAATGTCATGCATATTCAAAATGACTCTATTTGAATTTGTAAATGTTAAAAAAAATGACATAGAAACAGCACAGACCTGGATATCAATCCATTATTAAATGTTTTAATACCCACCCACCCCCCCACCCCCAAAAGGTCTTGCCCCCTCGCTGACGTTTCACCCAGAATCTATTAATTATTGTCATCTTTGACTTCCCTTTTTCTGCTTTAAACGTATCCAAAAAAATATCTTCATAGTTTCTGGCAGGCTTCCTAAAATACCCATTAATCTTAATTTTCGGCGTTATCCAAGTCTCCGAGTGATGGTTAATATTTCCACTGATGGGGGGGTGGGGGGGGGGGGGTTGAGATTGCTGCGATGAGGCAACCAATCACATTGTGACATCACTGAAAAGGGGGTCAAAATCAATCAGACGCCCGCTGGCCTCTGACATTCAATAAACGTCAGCGGGTTTTTATACGCATCCCCAACCGCTGGCTGGAATAACAAGGCATAAAGGACAAAATATGATAACAATTAATGTGTGTGTGTGTGTGTGTGTGTGTGTGTGTGTGTGTGTGTGTGTGTGTGTGTGTGTGTGTGTGTGGGGATGCTCTCACATCTGCATGGATCACTGGTGGTGGTGGGAAATAGAAAGAAACAAACTGCAGATGAGGGAGGAAGAAGAGGAGGATGATGATGATGGGAGGGAGTGGGGGCGAGGCATCATCACGTTAATGTGGTCATTTACCCAGAAAGCATTGCTCAGCCCACACACACCCAAATGCCAGCGTCTAAATCCAGCCTTAATTAGGCGGGCGAGGACAGGAGGACGATAGCGGTTGTTTACAACGGCATCAAACCGCCTCGTTACGGCCAATCGCGTCACAGGGTGATGAAGTCACACGCGTGACTCCATTATGGGCAAACCAGACGCAGCTTCATCCCGACCGGATTGATCCGTGTCACATGATTAAAGTCTTTTGCGGCATCATTTTTCGTCACATTTCCAATGCAGGATCAATCGATTGATGACTTTTTCGCTCTTTCTCTCCCTTTATAGCACCGCTGGTTTTCGTTTGTTCGCCTCCGTCTCCAGTCGTCAGTCACTTGTGTTTTTCGGCACGGGGGGGGTCGGCCAAACAGATGTATGTCTGACATTTCCTGTTGCAGGTGGAGCTCAAAGATGAAGGCGGTGATAGAGCTGGATCGAGTTGGAAGGGGAAACGAACACAGCCGGACAAACACGGGATATCAGATCAGTTTTTCTTCTTGGTTTGATGGTTCAGAAATGGTGCAAAAAATATCAACAGCAAGCGTTACCAAAATATACCAAATGTGTTAAGTCATATTTGTTATCTTCAGTTTAATACTTGTTGCATCAACGCTAGCGGCTAACTGAGCTAACAGCTAAGTTGCAAGAGTAAAATCAAGAGCATCTCTGCAGGACTTCCATGAAAGACAGAGAATAAATATACTTTTACTGCCCCTTGATGGATGAAGTGCTTGCAGGAAATGGGTGGACAAAGTTAGCTTTTAACCTTTAGCCTAAGAATACAAATCTTTTGAAAATGGCCTGCAGAGTATAATTATTTCAAAATGCCACCACAGCTTTGCCATGAAAATGGGTAAAACACCACACTTGTGGAAATAATGACAACTTTGCTGCTCTAGTTCCAGTTTCCGCGTGAACAGAACAGCAAGAATTTTAAAAAAAAAACAACACTGAAAAGCTGCAGTCTCTGTTGAGTTTATATATGTTCTTTTTATGTATAAATTCCGCATTTTCAATCAATTTCAGTTCGTGGATCCATGAGTTGTCATTGGCAGGAAACTTTTGGAACCTTTCTTGCATAAAATAACTTTGATTTCATAGAAGTTCCACATGTGTAAGATTCATTCAGATCTTTGCCTGAGTGGCTAAAATTCTCTATATCGAGATTAAATCGCCCGTGATGTTTAGATGTTTCCATATTCCATCCAGCATCCATCAGCATCATAAATATGAAAAGTTGTACTTATTCTGACTTCTTCCTGCCCTGCAATTATTACTACTCAGCCAGCTAAATAGTCTCTGGGACCTTACGAAATGTAATTTCCAAGAGACGCCCCAAGAGTCTCGACTAGGTTGTGGGGAATTGGTAAACACATAAAACGAAGTGAAGTCCCCAAGGCCCCCGCAGTGCCTAAGAGAAAGGGTAAGTGAGTGTGGATAACACTGCTATCAAACAATGAGACAGCACAGCCAGAAAGGGATTTAAACTCATTACAGCGCTGGAAAGCCGGGTCCACAAGTTGGGTTATAGTCGTCTACTTATCGCCGAGGAAATATCATTTTTCAGAGGCGATCCGGCGAAGTATGACGTATGCGAGGTGCCCTCTTTGAAATGGACAGTTTGTATTAGATTAGGCTGGAGAGTCAAACGAAAAACAAGGTTTGAGTGTGATTTCCGACCATAAATGACCTTTTCGGGAGCTCTTTTTTAATTTTTTTATTTTTTTATTTCTCTTATCTGTCATGTCCATTTTAAAAACACTTCAACGAACGACGTGCTTGAATATTAACTCAAAGGACTTTTCCGACATCGATCTAACGAGAGGTTGTTCCAGCCTTGAGCCAACTGCGCGAGAAGATTTCTGCAAGCATTAGCAAGCATGTTGTGTATACGGTGTGTATGTTTCCCATTTTCAATTTACCCCGGTTCAAAGATCACAAAATACGATGTGAAACCAATTTACACAGTTTCTACCTTTTTCCCTTAAAAACTGCTCAGAAACCCTGAGAAAGTAATTCCAAATCTCGTTATTGAGGCAGAAATATAAAGGCTAATTGGCAACCTTTAGAAGACTTGTGGGACGCGTGCATTTTAATGATCAAACAGAATGCTAATTTAATGCTAATTAGTGATGAAGAAATCCAAATGTAACCAAAAGTGTTAATATCCTCCACATCACAGATACAAAATTCTATATTACAAGGTTGGCTGAAATTACAATTAATAAATCATTGCTTTAAAATGTCTGATTTCTAAGGATATAATCAAAGTCTCATTGGATTGGTCAGGATTGTACCGTTGGCGCATAATGTAAGACTTTTACGACCAATCAAAAAGCTCTTGTCAGTCACGCCCACATGCATTATGGCTCATCATTCCGGACGGAATAAATAATCTGTGTTCTTCACGAAAGATTATTTCTGCTTTGAAGCAAAACTGATGAACAAGAAGAAACTCAAAGGTTCATGGAATGGATTTTTTTTTTCTATAAAGCAATCATTATATGAAATATGCATTAGCCATTGATAAGCTTCCTTGAAATACCAGTAATATACAGTCCTCAAGCAGTTCGGCGTTGATTAGCTTAGCGGAGGTGCTATTCCAAGACGTAAATACAGAAAATCAAGTCATAATGATAATTATCAGACATCCTTTTTTTCTTTTTTGTTCCAACATATAATCTTTTTCTCATGTTTTTTTTTTACCTTTAATTGTAAGTGTAAGCTGTCATTTTTGTTGGCGGGAAAAAAAATGTGTCACAGTCAATTCAAATAAATTATTTGTCCGCCTCAATTAGATCCTTCAAGCATTCGTGAGAGTCTGACAGACGGAGAGGTTGTGGAATTGTTTTGGACATTTAATTCCCATCAGGATAATTATATTTATTAGAATAGTTCCAGAGTTGCCCCCCCCCCCCTCCCCCAGCACGCTAGAAGGAGACAGTTGACATTTCACTTATTTGAGAAGCATAAAAAGCACTAATCAGGCATTACAAGTCTAATATTATCAGGTTTATGGATTCCACGTGACGTCTGAAGGGGGCGCTGTGGCACCAAGACGTCAGCGGCATCGTTTAGATGCTGTGAAAGCTTTCAGGTGAGGCGTTTTTTGTTTTTTTTTCTTTTGCTTTTTTGAACACAGGTCTGAGGAAAAACTTGGAGAAAATCAGCTGGAAATTATAAAAGGGAGGAAGATAAAATCGAGATTTTACCGCCTGCGTGCTAATTGTGGAGACAGTTGATAGATTACACTACGAGTCGAGACCCTATAGAGTTTCAGTCCACAGAGACAAACTAGTGTGCTTATATCACGCGTGACCATTACCTTAAAGTTCCAGGTTTCAGTTGGAGGAAGTGCCGGCGCTCTTTAAATGAGATCCCAGTGGTTCTGTGTTCAGAATGAGACGAGCAAACGGAGGGAAATAAAATAAAAACCAGAGAACTCAGCATTTCATACTGATAATTCCACCTGAACCCTGTTGGTCATCAGAGGCCATCCCACAACAAGAAAATGCGTGCTTGTGCTTGACCCTATTTCCTCCCCCAGAAACATGATCCTCATTACGCTGTGTGGGGAAATTGCTGATTGAATTGTTTCAGAAAAATGTGCTCCGAATCAACTTTATAACTAGGTCACCTGAGCGAGGTGTTGTTGTTTTGTTTTGCCTTCTGGACGCCGTTATTAAATGTCAAAATTGCTCTTCTGAGGTTATAAAATCAATAGAGAAAGCTGGAGAAAGCTGCAATTTGAAAAGCATAATTCATTATTTCCACAAAAAGAGTCTCGCTCACAAACTAATCTGGACTGTTTCGGAGTAAATAAAGTTTTTATGCTATTGTTGTTTTTTTAAGAGGAGGTTTCAAACTTGTCACACAAAGAGTTTGATTCGTCTGCAAATAAAAAAGTGAGACGATCGCTTTAAAACTGATGCTTTTAGACTATACGACTTATTTCAGCTGGAATCTAGTCTGACTGCAAACTGGGATGTTTTCTTATCACGACATGCGGGGCGATCACACTCTAACGTCCTCAGGCTTGCATGGAGTATGCAACTAAATAAAAGTCAAGCACTCTTCACTGGAAAGCAGCATCGCGTCGAGTTAAATGTGCCTCCATCCGTCTCTGGGCTTTGCTCTTCTGCACCTTTTGATAGATGCCTCTTTGCAGTTGCACGCTCCGTCCTCCCTCTCCTCCTCTCTCTCTCTCTCTCTTGGACAAACTTTGTTCTTTCACTGCCGCTGCAATCCCTCTTTGTCACCAGACACCCCCACACACTCCCTTTCTTTATCTCTGTTTCCTCTCCTTTCTTTTTTCTAATCCTTGCATTGCTCCCCATCCTCTGCAGTCTCCATCTTTTTCTCTTTCCACTCTTTGTTTATTCCCCTTATTCGTTTCACCTGCTGTTTTCATTCACTTCTTCTGGAAACAACTATTAAAATCTATTTAGCTACACCGCGACTAGTTTCTACCAAGATTTACAAAACAGACTAGTGTCACTGGCATTTTTCCGTCTCGCCGCCTATAGCGAAGTCTTATCTCGACTAATTTTGCTGTGGTCGACTGAAAACAGTCTTTATGCTTTGCATTTTTAATACCAACAGATTTATGGTTGCAGGCTTGACTGAATGTAAAATTTTATCTGATGCGGCGCGTTAAACATGCTGACTCTCGCTGAAATGAAATATCAAGTTTCTCCTTAATTAAATTTATGACCAAACTCCTATTTAGCTGAAGACATTTCTGTCAGCCGCATCTTCTTGCTTTGTGCTGCAACCGGATGCTAGCATGCTAACACACATTATGGTAAAAATATGCCAGATGAGCACCTTGTTATCCTTATTTTTTTATATCTCAAACACAAATGCCCATCTGGGGTGTTTTTTCCTGCTTTTATATCGGGATAAAGTGAATGGTGTCTCCAGACGGAAGCCAGCCTGATTCAGTCACATTTGCCGGCAGCCCGGCTTCTCTCATCCATCTTTTCCAGAGGTTACAGAGAGAATTAGTGACATTTATTGACTATAATCTAAATCGGTGGACGGTCTTCACACGCGCTGCCCGGTAACTAATCTCTGTTTCACTGCAGGTGACGTGGACATATAGATGTTTTGTGAGGCCAAAGCGCTTCTTTAAAGAACTCAGAGGGCGTCATTGATCACCTGGTGTCATCTTCAGAGGATGTCACCTGACCCGCGTTGGAGGCGGAGCTTAGTGGGATCTGTGTTCTTTGTCCTGTCCTCCATCGGAAGGCTTTTATCGAATTATTTTAAATCTATCCACATCTTCTCATTTATGCGAAAATCATAAATGAGAAAATCATTTGTGAGAAAATCATGAATGAGAAAGTAATTTATGAGAAAATCATTAGAAAATAATTTATGAGAAAATCACAAATGAGCAAATAATTTATGAGAAAATCATGAGAAAATAATTTATGAGAAAATCACAAATGAGCAAATAATTTATGAGAAAAAAAAACAACAACTTCCATTTCAGACAATGTCTGGATTGTTTTTTGACCTCCGCAACAGCAGGTGGCGCTATGGTTTCACCCATTCTGATTGGTTTATCAATCACGTCTTTTACGACAGTGTGAGCAGGTGTGACACAAACAAGTCTGATCTAATCCGATGCATCTTCAAAAGCGTTCAGCTTCAGAAACAAAGCATCATGGGAAGTGGAAGGTTTTTTTTAATATATAAAAGTCTTAAATTTCTAAAGATACGTCTCAGTGTATGAAAGATGTGTGTTTAAAGCTTGTGGCACAAAATAACAATGCTAAAATAGATGCTATTACCATACACACACACACAAACACACACACACACACAGTCTTTGACAGCCCAGTGGTCCAGGTTATAAAGATGCCGTCGCGATGATGTGATGGCGTTACATTACATGTCTTTTATGATGAAAAGGAATTCGAACACGTGCGCCGGAGCGATCACATGACACATGATGTGATCATTGGACTAAGGAGGTGCTTCTAATCCTCGTCTTCCCTCAAAGCGACGACTCACATGTCAGCATTCTAATTCCACCGCAGACACGGGGACAGAAAAGCAAAACGGGGTGAAATCGTGTGTGGAGTGCTTTCATTCATCCGTCCCCTCCTGCCAGTCATGGAAAAATGAAACCATAAATCTTTACGCTGCTGTTGCAGACTGCTTTGAAGGAGAGTTTCTCTTTAAATGTTTCACATATTTTGCCATTAATGCAGACATTTTCAGGCATTTCTTGTAAACCTTACAATAAAGCACACTTTCCTTTTTAATAATGGAGTATAAATATGAGCTAAAACAGGTCTGTGGGTATTTTTTTTGCATTTTAAACAGACTAGGCTGCTTCCATTAAGGTGGTTTTCATCTGAATATGCAGGTTTAATTGGTTCTAAATGTTTTTTGTAGCACCGTTGATCCGGTTGTTGATGCGAAGCAGGATTTAGACGTCCTCGGCGGGTCGATTCACGGGCCCCTAAATTACCTCATCGGTGCTCACTTTTGAAATTGAACGCGTTTTCTTGATGATTTAAAGGCCGGCTTTATGAGAATAAACACCGAACGAGTGTGATGACGCTGTGAACTGGGTAACAAGCTGAAAACGATAAACGCAAATGCGGAAAAACATCGGAGCAGAACTTTCAAATGGAAGTCAAAGCATAAGACATGTGGAAAAAGCCATTAAGACTGAATAAAACGTATCTTAACATAATACAGTACATGTATTATGAGGCATGTATTATAAACGGAATACATGTGTATTTGCATTCAGTTAGGGATCGTAGCATGTGCCTACTGACACTGCCATTTATTATTTTTCGTGGTCTAATTCGCTGCTCTGGTTCAGGTCAGGTTCAGTTTAGATCTAGATTTCCTAATTCAGGATTAGAAAAACTGAATGTCCTTCGGGATTAATAAAGTATATATCTATCTATCTAGCCATCTAATAAAGATGTGTTCACAAGTTAACACAATGAACACAACATTTCTTGGTTTGATAATTGTGACTTAGAATTTTTTTATTTCTCACATTTAGACTAGTTGAAGTTTAGAAATGAAGTTTAAACACGGGTCTAATTTGTTGAGACTAATTTGTTCCATATGACTTTGAACATGTTAGAAATTAGCCTCTAGTTATAGTGGAATAATTAACAATATTTTATAAATAATGACATTTTCTTGTGTGGATGAAGCTGATGAAGACGTTGTACTCAAGAAATTAGCTTGTGTTCTAGCATGGTTTGAATTTAGGGTTAGCAATTTGTACTAAGGTTAAAGTTGCTTTTTAATGTATATATATATTTATTTATTTATTTATTTATTTATTATCTTCAAAAAGTACTTTAGCACACATGCTAGTAAACTGCAGCCTGTTAGCACGTCCAGTAGAAGGGCAGCGACTCTAAAGTTAATTTTTTCCATTATAAAAGCACCTTTATTCACAAAAAAACAAATTACAAAATAATCACATTCACATGAAATTCACATTCAAAAACAATTTATTGTCGAAAAATAACAAACAAACTAAACTGAATAGAATTATAATCGTACAATGTGGTTTGTCTACTTTTTTTAAGTGTGAATCAATCGAAAATTGTTTTGCAGGACAATCTGATAAAAATTATTCGAAGTCTAATTTTAATTTTTAATTTAATAAATCTCTCTTTTTCTAACTCTGGTTGGGTTTTAACCCTGAACGCTACGTCGCTAACTCTGTCGTGTCCCGCTCCGGTTGGGCATGAGGTGTTTGAATCGCTGCTCTTTCGCTGGAAGCAGCTGCCTTTCCTGAAGCGACAGCGTGTTTTGGGGCGACACTGAACCAAAGCAGTAATTTAGCGGGGGCGCGAAGCGGCGCCAGCCAAAGCGGTTTTAAGCCGTGCCAAACCGGCACTCCCCCCCACCCCCCCTCTTCTCCCGGAAAACATCACAGCGAACGAAACAAACATGGCCGACTTCACTCAGACAGATGGAAGCGGTGGAGATAATTACACGTAGATAGCTGAAGGAGCAATTTGGGGGCTGTTCACCTCCTTGACCCCCCCTGCTCTTGTGTCTTTGCTGTTCTCGCCATTACCTGATGTTAATATGAAGGCAGACAGATCTTAAAGCTCCTCTTCCAGACGATTCACCTTTTATGATTCACTGCCAGGCTTTTAACTCACAAAAGGTAATTTGACATTTACAATGATTTTCTTATTTCATTCATTCAGACCTTTGTGTCCTCGCTGTCGCACAATGAAACCACTTCTTTTCTTTCTTTAGTTCTTTTTACTTTTACATCCCTTTATGTCTGGTCGTTGCGTTTCTTTTCTTTTCCTTTTCCCAGACTTCATTGAATGGTTCATGATTGGGGAGAAGCTGGACAGGACTTTAATACAAAAGGCTGCCGCAGCATCACACTTACATCGATCTGCAGTCAAATAGTCGTCGCACCAAAGTGTGAAACTCTTAAAGGTGTTAAAGCGGTTTTGACAGCCGTGACGCCCGCCGTCGAGCCACACAGAAAAACTTCTGCTCCGGCAGGAAATCGTGTTAGCGCCAATTCCTCAACTGGAGCACTTTTACCATTTTTCACGCGGCGTTCAAGTGTAGCAACCGCCGCCCAATCACAGCGGAGCGAAAAAGGAAACGCTAAATAAGACGATTGGTCTGGAGTGGAGGGTTTTTCCAGCGGGACGATTTTTCTCTTCACAGGCTGCAGGAAGAACTTCTGATTGGTGACGGCGTGTTAACCTTTTTCTGGCGCGCATAGTGGAATATACTGAATTACACTTTCTTACACCTGAACACACACGCACACACACACACACACACACACACGCATAAAAGCAGCAGGATGCAAAAGTGTACAGGAAAAGTGAACATGGGTGTTGCACCGAAACAAGTCAATCACATCTGAGCGATTCTCCATCAGGATCCTGTGATTTTCGCAATATGCAAATAAGACCTTATAATGTTTTTAAAAACATTATAAGGTCTTATAATGTTTATATGTTTATAACGTCTTATAAAAGAAATTATAAGACATTATAAAAACCACATACTGCGAGTTTGTGGTTTCATGTGTGTCTGTTTTCCTGTTTGTTTGATTTTTTTTAAATTTGTTTGTTTGTTTGTTTAGAAAAATAAATCACAAATGTCCACCAAACTCTGTGAACTTATTGATTTATGGCTAAAAGGGAAAAAAAAAGTTCACTTTGGTTTGGATCCATTGAGAGAGGTGTATCAAAGATTTAGATTTTTTTTTCAGAATATTGTCTTTATATTAAAATTATTTGTTTAAAACTATGTAAAATGACTCAGATGCATTTCTGCAAAATAAAAACCTCCATCCTCTCCAATCAGAGCAGAATGACAGGAGAATCTTACGCCATATCAAACCTGTTAGCCCTTTATGCGCTAATGCTTAAGAACCAATCAGCAGATGATTCGAGATGATTGCAGGGTTCAACATGGATTAAAAGTCTAACTGTTTTTAATGCATCAGTTTCTATAGAGCAATGATGGCCTTAATGCAGCGTTAGTATTCTATTTAAATGTAAATCTCTCTGCTGTAATCAGAGCTTGTTTGTTTGCTCCCTGTAGCGTTTTAACACTTACGGTCAGCTAATCACCGGCTGATCTGATTTGAGACGTTTCACTTTATGCTGTTGTTTTAATCAGAAAAGATTAAATGCTTAAAAAGCAGTTGGTGAATAAATAAATAAGTCATGTGGATGTTTTTCTATCGGTCATCCTGGAGGAAGCCGTTGCCATGACGAGACGATGTGAACAAACGTGTTTTCTGTTTGCTTCTAGTCAGACTTGATGAGGAAATAAAGATGAAAGTTAATATTAATGATCCCATAGGATCAAGTCTGTCTCCATCCCTAATGTCTGACTCTCTCTCATCCGTGTTCTCTCTCTGATCCTGATGAACACACAACCATGGAGTGGTTCTGGTCCTCAGACCAGCCAGCTTTGTTAATAATACAGAGGGATGAAGTTCAGCGTCGTCTCAGACTGAATGTTCACAGGGCGAGTCTGCCACCTACTGAGAAAGAGAGTGTCCACATGTTCAGCAGGGAAAAACCTCGTTTTGACAAGATGTTCATCGAAATCATGTTTGTGGTGATTTAAAGACGTCGTCTAATCAAGACGTCCCCAAAAGTTCTATGATCATGTTAAAAGGAAAACTGATCCACCTCTAGATTTAAGCTAAATGCTAATTAAAGCTGTCATCGACCGAGTTCCACTCAGTCAATCGCGCATTTAACAGACTTTTTAAAACTTTTGAACTTTTTGCAGTTTTCCTCTCATCCAGTCCTCTGGCCGTGTGAGGAGGCTGAGAGTGGATCAGACTGTGGGGCGGTAACGCTGCGCTGAATAATTCCCTTTGACTGATTTAGTGATGTGAGACTGACTTTATTCTGCTGTAAGCGTCTGCATAGCTAAATACATCATCAGTTTAAGTCAGAGACTTATAGCTTTTATTTAACTCGCTTTTAAAGATTTTTTTTAGAAGAAATGGAGGAATATCTCTACAGCGATGTGAAAAACAAAAGGCAGAGTTGAACCCACGCCCACCTCTAAAATATTTTTGTCGTTGGTAGATTATTTTGACTTTGTCATTTTATATGTAGCTTTTACAAGGTGTGAACATTCAGATTCATACAGAATTTAAATTTGTAGTTTTTACACCTAAAATAGACAGAAAGCCTCATTTATATGTAAATTATAAAGACAAAGTAAAAAAGAAAGTTCTACTTACTTGTTGTGTTCTTTGTTCCCTCGTAGTCCAAGTGTTGAAATTGGTGGAAATTCAGAAATTCGCAGATGAAATTCGGAAATTCGCAACGGAAATGCCCGGAAATCGCTTTTGTTTGTTTTTTGTTTGGTTTTTGTTTGACCCCTCCCACACACGTAGTTCGGTGTCCTACCTGTCGCCCAGGTCAGGATTCGATCCAGCGTCTCCCGGCGTCGCGTCGCCGTCTTTATCCACTGAGCCATCTTCAGCGCTGAGGAGCGATGAAGACCAGAGAGAGGAAGAGCTGTCTGAAGGAAGCGCCTGCAGGAAAAGGTTTCCACCTGTCTTGTGTTTGACGAGGCGCTGAGGCCCGACAGTAACCGTAGCTCAGCTGGTAGAGACGTTAGCCTGTGAATCAGATGGTTGTTGGATCAAATCCCTTTTGGTCCATTTTCATGCCATCGCTAAATTTCTCTTCTTTTCTCCTGTGAATTAACGAACGATGACGTCTACACATCAGGAATGTTTTATAGCTCTGATTCTATTTGTCCTTGAACTCCAAACACATCATTGTTTCTGATTTGACTGAAAGGACCTTTACTAATCAATGCTGATTAACAACAGGAGGTGCTGTTGCTAAGCAACAGCGTCCCCTGATGGACGAGCTGAGAAAGGAGGATCTGCTGAATTTAGCTCAGTTCAGCCTCTGAATAAATGTGTTCAACCTGAGTAGCTCAGTGGGTAAAGAGGCTGGTTGGATGTTGATCCTTTGTGGTTCAGGAGGTTGTGGGTTCAATCCCCTCACCTGTCTGATGTTTTATTGGGTTCATCTCTTTGAGGTGTGGTTCTCAGGTGTTTGCTGACCAGTGATCATTTAAATCAGGGGAACTCAATACGTCTTTTGCGATCTTCTAATAAATTGCAACGGTTGTTCGGGTAGATTACCTGACTTTAAAAAATATATACACACTCCAAGCTAGCTAGCGATTGGGTAGATTGTGTGACATTCAAATAGAAGTTAGCCTATCAGACATCCAGTCACCTGATTGACATACAGGACAGCCAATCAGATGATATCTGATGTTTCCTGGAAACACACATGCGCAGACACGATGCTAAACCACAGAATACAACAATAAAAAGTAAGCTCACGAGTTTTTAGCCCTCCGGTTTTGTTGTGTTAAACGTAAGAAAAAAGTATCAAAATTAATGGTGGAGAAATAAATAGAGAAGACATACTGAAAATAGTTGAACAAGTGGATAAAATCAACCAAATAACATTAAATTTAATTGAATAAAAAATATAAAATGAAGAAGGTGCTTAAACTTTTGAGATGACAGTTCAGGGGATTGAACCCACAACCTCCTGAACCACAAAGAACCAACATCCAACCAGCCTCTTTACCCACTGAGCTACTCAGGTTGAACACATTTACCAAGAGGTAGAACTGAGCTAAATTCAGCAAATCCTCCTCTTTCATCCTGTCCATTAGGAGGCGCTGTTTCCTAGCAACATCACCAGCTGGAGCTGATCAGTATTGATTAGTAAAGGTCCTTTCAGTCAAATCAGAAACAATGATGTGTTTGGAGTTGAAGGAGAAATAGACCTAGAGATTTACATTACTGTTTTTTGTTATCCATCATCACCAGCAAAAGGTTCAGACACAGCTATAAAACATTCCTGATGTGTAGACGTCATCGTTCGTTAATTCACAGGAGAAAAGAAGAGAAATTTAGCGATGGCATGAAAATGGACCAAAAGGGATTTGATCCAACAACCATCTGATTCACAGAGTAACGTCTCTACCAGCTGAGCTACGGTTACTGTCGGGCCTCAGCGCCTCGTCAAACACAAGACAGGTGGAAACCTTTTCCTGCAGGCGCTTCCTTCAGACAGCTCTTCCTCTCTCTGGTCTTCATCGCTCCTCAGCGCTGAAGATGGCTCAGTGGATAAAGACGGCGACGCGACGCCGGGAGACGCTGGATCGAATCCTGACCTGGGCGACAGGTAGGACACCGAACTACGTGTGTGGGAGGGGTCAAACAAAAACCAAACAAAAGCGATTTCCGGGCATTTCCGTTGCGTATTTCCGAATTTCATCTGCGAATTTCTGAATTTCATCTGCGAATTTCTGAATTTCATCTGCGAATTTCTGAATTTCCACCAATTTCAACACTTGGACTACGAGGGAACAAAGAACACAACAGGTAAGTAGAACTTTCTTTTTTACTGTGTGTCTTTATAATTTACATATAAATGAGGCTTTCTGTCTATTTTAGGTGTAAAAACTACAAATTTAAATTCTGTTTAAATCTGAATACTTCACTTGTCCGATTCAGAGCTGTTCATTCCTGATTATAAACTTTCTTTCTGATAAAGAAAGGTATGAAGGTAAGTGAAATTAATTTATATATGTTACCATTGGGAAGTATTATAGGAAAACATAACATTAATTTTCATTGCTATGCAGACGATACGCAATTATATTTATCAATTAAAACAAACAAATCTGCCCAAGTAATTCCAGTAGGAACCTGCCTCAGGGGATATTAAATCCTGGATGCTTCACAATTTCTTAATGTTGAACAGGAAAAAAATTATTATTGGGCCGAAAGATCTTAGAGATGGTTTCTCTAACATTGTAATTCACTTAGATAGCATTGCTCTGTCCTCCACTAATGACGTCAGACACTTGGGAGTGATTTTTGATCAAGATCTGTCCTTTGATTCTCATATTAAGTCTGTTTCTCGGACAGCCTTCTTTTATTTACAAAACATTGCTAAAGTTAGAAAAAAATAATTCATGCCTTTGTTACTTCTACATTGAATTACTGCAATTCCTTATTATTGGGCTGTTCTAGCTCCTCTATTAGGACTCTACAGTTAGTTCAGAATGCAGCTGCCCGCTGACTGACTGGAACTGGGAGGAGAGAGCACATCTCTCCTGTCCTAGCATCACTACGTTGGTTCCCAATTAAATCTGGAATAAAATTCTAAATCCTCATGATCACATTTAAAGCTGTTCATTGTAAGGCTCCGTCTTACACTGAAGATCTCTTTGAAGTGTAGATCCGAGGACGCAGGATTTCTGGTAACCCGTCAGGCTTTTAAGAGAACAGGAGGCAGAAGCTTCAGCGATCTGGTTCCTTTACTCTGGAACGATCTCCTGGCCTCAGTCCAGATGACAGACACCCTTAGCTTATTTAAGAGTAGACTAAAAACCTCCTCTTTGATAGAGCCTACAATTAGAACTGACACACACTCCACTAGATATGCTGCTATAGGCTTAGGCTGCTGAGGGTATTTTTTTCTGTCTAAAGGGAGACACTCTGGAGCTTCTGTCACTTATCTTTCTTAATTTTTCTCTGCTTTTATAATTTACTACTAATGTTAAATTGCACTTTTTGTTTGCAAAATACTACCGCTGTCTTTGCCCTTCTGTTCGACAGGTGGGGAACAAGCATGGAAGACAGGAAGTCCAAAGACCTGGAAATCCCACCCCCACTTCAGCAACAACAGCTCAATATGGACACGAAAATTCAATCTGGCCGATCTGCCACTCTCTCTCTCTTTTCCTTCCTGTCTCTGTCCCAAGTGTATTTATTTATCCCAACCATCAGGTCAAGGCGAATGACCGCCCTCCAGAGTCTGGGTCCTGCCCGGAGTTTCTTCCTCTATGAGGGAGTTTTTCCCCGCCACCGTCACTTATGCTTGTTCTGGAGGGTTCAGTTGGCTTTCTGTCTGTTAAGCGTTTGATTATCTGCAGATGTAATGCAGCGTTATATAAATAAAAGTTGATTGAGAAATAAATGGAGCTGAATGATTTGTAACACATTCCCTCATGTTGGGGGATTTTCTTGTCAGTAAGTTCCAGAACTGCCCATGAGCTCCAGACTAAAGCTGAATGTTGGTTTGTTGTGTCAACATCTCATCTCCACTCAAAATTTAAATTGAAATCTTTCTCCACTGAGCGATGAAGACCAGAGAGAGGAAGAGCTGTCTGAAGGAAGCACCTGCAGGAAAAGGTTTCCACCTGTCTTGTGTTTGACGAGGCGCTGAGGTCCAACACTAACCGTAGCTCAGCTGGTAGAGACGTTACTCTGTGGATCAGATGGTTGTTGGATCGAATCCCTTTTGGTCCGTTTTCATGCCATCGCTAGATTTCTCTTCTTTTCTCCTGTGAGTTAATGAACAATAATATCTACACATCAGGAATGTTTTAGAGCTATATATAGAGCTGAACCTATTCCTGTAGTGGGCGGTGCCATCCCAGAATGCACTCTGATGATGATGGTTAGCAAAAACAATCTCTGATTCTGTTTCTCCTTGAACTCCAAACACATCATTGTTTCTGATTTGACTGAAAGGACCTTTACTCATCAATACTGATTAACAACAGGAGGTGCTGTTGCTAAGCAACAGCGCCTCCTGATGGACGAGATGAGAAAGGAGGATCTGCTGAATTTAGCTCAGTTCCGCCTCTGAATAAATGTGTTCAACCTGAATAGCTCAGTGGGTAAAGAGGCTGGTTGGATGTTGATTCTTTGTGGTTCAGGAGGTTGTGGGTTCAATCCCCTCACCTGTCTTTTATTTTGGGTTCATCTCTTTGAGGCGTGGTTCTCAGGTGTTGCTATGCTATGCAGACGATAAGCAATTATATTTATCAAATAAACAAATCTGCCCAACTAATTACATTAGGAACCTGCCTCGGGGGATATTAAATCCTGGATGCTTCACAATTTCTTAGGGTTAGGTTTAGGGTTATGGGTTAAGGATTTAGGTTAGGGTTAGGGTTATGGGTTAAGGATTTAGGTTAGGGTTAGGGTTATGGGTTAGGATTTAGGTTAGGGTTAGGTTTAGGGTTATGGGTTAAGGATTTAGGTTAGGGTTAGGGTTATGGGTTAAGGATTTAGGTTAGGTTTAGGGTTATGGGTTAAGGATTTAGGTTAGGGTTAGGGTTATGGGTTAAGGATTTAGGTTAGGGTTAGGGTTAGGTTTAGGGTTATGGGTTAAGGATTTAGGTTCGGGTTAGGGTTATGGGTTACGGGTTTAGGTTCGGGTTAGGGTTCGGTTTAGGGTTATGGGTTCAGGATTTAGGTTCGGGTTCGGTTTCGGGTTCTGGGTTGCGGCTTTCGGTTCGGGTTCGGTTTCGGGTTCTGGGTTCCGGCTTTCGGTTCGGGTTCGGGTTCTGGGTTCCGGCTTTCGGTTCGGGTTCGGGTTCTGGGTTCCGGCTTTCGGTTCGGGTTCGGGTTCGGTTTCGGGTTCTGGGTTCCGGCTTTCGGTTCGGGTTCGGGTTCTGGGTTCCGGCTTTCGGTTCGGTTTCGGGTTCTGGGTTCCGGCTTTCGGTTCGGGTTCGGGTTCTGGGTTCCGGCTTTCGGTTCGGGTTCGGGTTCTGGGTTCCGGCTTTCGGTTCGGGTTCGGGTTCGGTTTCGGGTTCTGGGTTCCGGCTTTCGGTTCGGGTTCGGGTTCGGTTCGGGTTCTGGGTTCCGTCTTTCGGTTCGGGTTCGGTTTCGGGTTCTGGGTTCCGGCTTTCGGTTCGGGTTCGGCTTCGTGTTCTGGGTTCCTGCTTTCGGTTCGGGTTCGGGTTCTGGGTTCGGCTTTCGGTTCGGGTTCGGTTTCGGGTTCTGGGTTGCGGCTTTCGGTTCGGGTTCGGTTTCGCGTTCTGGGTTCCGGATTTCGGTCCGGGTTCGGTTTCGTGTTCTGGGTTCCTGCTTTCGGTTCGGGTTCGGTTTCGGGTTCTGGGTTCCGGCTTTCGGTTCGGGTTCGGTTTCGTGTTCTGGGTTCCTGCTTTCGGTTCGGGTTCGGTTTCGGGTTCTGGGTTCCGGCTTTCGTTCGGGTTGGGTTCGGTTTCGGGTTCTGGGTTCTGGGTTCCGGCTTTCGGTTCGGGTTCGGTTTCGGGTTCTGGGTTCCGGCTTTCGGTTCGTGTTCGGTTTCGGGTTCTGGGTTCCGTCTTTCGGTTCCGGTTCGGTTTCGGGTTCTGGGTTCCGGCTTTCGGTTCGTGTTCGGTTTCGGGTTCTGGGTTCCGGCTTTCGGTTCGTGTTCGGTTTCGGGTTCTGGGTTCCGGCTTTCGGTTCGTGTTCGGTTTCGGGTTCTGGGTTCCGCCTTTCGGTTCGGGTTCGGTTTCGGGTTCTGGGTTCCGGCTTTCGGTTCGGGTTCTGGGTTCCGGCTTTCGGTTCGGGTTCGGGTTCGGGTTCGGTTTCGGGTTCTGGGTCTCGGCTTTCGGTTCGGGTTCGGTTTCGCGTTCTGGGTTCCTGCTTTCGGTTCGGGTTCGGTTTCGGGTTCTGGGTTCCGGCTTTCGGTTCGGGTTCGGTTTCGTGTTCTGGGTTCCTGCTTTCGGTTCGGGTTCGGTTTCGGGTTCGGGGTTCCGGCTTTCGGTTCGGGTTGGGTTCGGTTTCGGGTTCTGGGTTCCGGCTTTCGGTTCGGGTTAGGTTTAGGGTTGTGGGTTAAGGGTTATGGGTTAGGGGTCAGGGTTATGGGTTAGGTTAAGGGTTAGTTAAGGACAAATTGCTTGAAAGTGAAATTCCTAACCCTAACCCTAACCCTGGCCCTAACCCTTTCTAACCCTGGGGTTATAAAATCATTCATGCCTTTGTTACTTATTATAGGGCTGTTCTAGCTCCTCTATTAGGACTCTACAGTTAGTTCAGAATGCAGCTGCCCGCTGACTGACTGGAACTGGGAGGAGAGAGCACATCTCTCCTGTCCTAGCATCACTACGTTGGTTCCCAATTAAATCTGGAATAAAATTCTAAATCCTCATGATCACATTTAAAGCTGTTCATTGTAAGGCTCCGTCTTACACTGAAGATCTCTTTGAAGTGTAGATCCGAGGACGCAGGATTTCTGGTAACCCGTCAGGCCTTTAAGAGAACAGGAGGCAGAAGCTTCAGCGATCTGGTTCCTTTACTCTGGAACGATCTCCTGGCCTCAGTCCAGATGACAGACACCCTTAGCTTATTTAAGAGCAGACTAAAAACCCTCCTCTTTGCTATAGGCCTAGGCTGCTGAGGGTATTTTTCCCCGTCTCTCCCGTTAAAGGGAGATACTCTGGAGCTTCTGTCACTTATCTTTATCTTTCTCTGCTTTTATAATTCAATGCTAAAGTTAAATTGCAGTTTTTGTGTGTAAGATACTGCCGCTGTGTTTGTGCTTCTGTTCGACAGGTGGGGAACAGGTACGGAGGACAGGAAGTCCAAAGGCCTGGAAATCCCACCCCCACTTCAGCAACAACAGCTCAATATGGACATGAAAATTCAATCCGGCCGATCTGCCACTCCCTCTCGTCAGTAAGTTCCAGAACTGCTCCGGACTAAAGTTGAGTGTCGGTTTGTTGTGTCAACATCTCATCTCCACTCAAAATTTAAATTGAAATCTTTCTCCACTGAGCGATGAAGACCAGAGAGAGGAAGAGCTGTTTGAAGGAAGCACCTCGACTCCTTTTTACTCCGTTTTTCATGCCATCACTAAATTTCTCTTCTTTTCTCCTGTGAATTAACGAACAATGACATCAGAAACATTTTATAGCGTTGCCTAAACCTTTTCCTGTAGTGGGCGGTCCCGTCCCAGAATGCACTCTGGTGATGATGGTTAGCAAAGAAAAAAAAAACAGTAATGTAAATCTCTGATTCTATTTATCCTTGAACTTCAAACACATCATTGTTTCTGATTTGACTGAAACGACTTTTTACCAATCAATACTGATCAACTCCAGGTGGTGATGTTGCTAGGCAACAGCGCCTCCTGATGGACGAGATGACAATGGAGGATTTGCTGAAATTACTTTAGCTCCGCCTCTTGATAATGTGTTCAACCTGAGTAGCTCAGTGGGTAAAGAGGCTGGTTGGATGTTGGTTCTTTGTGGTTCAGGTGGTTGTGGGTTCGATCCCCTTGTCCATCCTAAGCTCTTATCTCCTAAATTTGAGCTCTTTCACCATTTGATACTTTTGTATTAAATCATATTAGGGTTAGGGTTGAAAAAAAGTTATCCACCTGCTCAATTATTTTCATTGTTTCTACTCTCTTTATTTCTCCACCACTCATTTTTATACTTTTTCTTAAGACAAAAATGGGGCTAAATATTGTGAGTAACTTTCTAGCTAACTTCTTTTTGTTATATTCTTTGGCTTAGCACCGTGTCTGAACATCGTGGTGACATAAATACCAGGAAACATCAGATGTCATCTGATTGGCTGTCCTGTATGTCAATCAGGTGACTGGCTGTCTGATAGGCTGACGTCTGTTTTAATGTCACGCAATCGATCCAATTGCTAGCTAGCTTGTTAGTGCGCATGTTAATTTAACGTCAGACAATCTACCTGCAGTACCATCATAGTTTAGAAAACGAACGCGATCGACGCAATGAGTTCCCCTGATTTAAATAATCACGGTTGTTCGGGTAGATTACCTGATTTAAAAAATATATATACGCGCTAACAAGTTCGGTAGCGATTGGGGAGATTGCGTGACATTCAAAAAGACGTCAGCCAATCAGACAGCCAGTCATCTGATTGACATACAGGACAGCCAATCAGATGACATCTGATGTTTGTTGGAATTTAAGTTCCTGCACATGACACGGTGCTAAACCACAGAACACAACAAAAAGAAGTTAACTAGTTACCAACAATATTTAGCACTTTTTTGTCTTAAACTTAAGAAAAAGTATAAAAATGAGTGGTGGAGAATAAACAAATAAGAAACAATGAAAATAATTAAGTAGGTGGATAAAATCAACCAGTTTACACTAAAAATGTGATTTAATGCAAAAATATAAAATGGTGAAAGACCTTAAAGTTTGGAGATAACAGCTCTTGATGGGTGAGGGGATTGAACCCACAACCTCCTAAACCACAAAACATCCAACCAGCCTCTTTACCCACTGAGCTACTCAGGTTGAACACACTGATTAACAGGTAGAACTGAACTAAATTCAGCAAATCCTCCATTCTCATCTCGTCCATCAGGAGGCGCTGTTGCTTAGCAACATCACCAGCTGGAGTTAATCAGTATTGATTAGTAAATGTTGAAGGTGTTGAAGGAGAAACAGAACCAGAGATTTACATTACTGTTTTTTGTTATCCATCATCACCAGCAAAAGGTTCAGACACAGCTCTAAAAACATTCCTGATGTGTAGACGTCATCGTTCGTTAATTCACAGGAGAAAAGAAGAGAAATTTAGCGATGGCATGAAAACGGACCAAAAGGGATTTGATCCAACAACCATCTGATCCACAGGCTAACGTCTCTACCAGCTGAGCTACGGTTACTGTCGGGCCTCAGCGCCTCGTCAAACACAAGACAGGTGGAAACCTTTTCCTGCAGGCTCTTCCTTCAGACAGCTCTTCCTCTCTCTGGTCTTCATCGCTCCTCAGCGCTGAAGATGGCTCAGTGGATAAAGACGGCGACGCGACGCCGGGAGACGCTGGATCGAATCCTGACCTGGGCGACAGGTAGGACACCGAACTACGTGTGTGGGAGGGGTCAAACAAAAACCAAACAAAAGCGATTTCCGGGCATTTCCGTTGCGTATTTCCGAATTTCATCTGCGAATTTCATCTGCGAATTTCATCTGCGAATTTCTGAATTTCATCTGCGAATTTCATCTGCGAATTTCTGAATTTCATCTGCGAATTTCTGAATTTCCACCAATTTCAACACTTGGACTTCGAGGGAACAAAGAACACAACAAGTAAGTAGAACTTTCTTTTTTACTTTGTGTCTTTATAATTTACATATAAATCAGGCTTTCTGTCTATTTTAGGAGTTAAAACTATCAATTTAAAAATTTTTAATTCTGATTGACTCGTCCGATTGGAAGCAGTTTTCTTGTGATTATAAACTTTCTTTCTGGTTTGTCTTTCCTTCTTTGCATCAGGATGAAATGTTGTCTTTCTCCTGTCTAACCCTAAACAAGACCTAACTCTAAACCAAACCATAACTCTAAACTTAATCCCAACTCTAACCCCTAACCTTAAACCAAACCCTAACCATAAAATTAACCCTAAACCGATGGAGCACTGACGAACTTAATCCGAACAAACTGTTTTTATCTCATCTCTAAAATATCAAAAAAAGTTTTAAAAACTATATAATTTCACCATCGCTGAAGGATGCATGAGAAAAAGCTGAAGAGAGGATATAATTTGACTACTTTGCTCATCTTTGATTGCCTCACAGCGTTACTGTAATTTAACCACCCACAAGTTCTGGACCAAAGCACTGAAACGCAGGCAGAATGGAGTAAAACAATCAAGTGCGTAGGAGTTTCTGCGCCCAGCGCTTTTCGTCCCACCGCTGATTGGTTACGTTTGGAAAACAATTCCCATTTCAATTTCGAATTTGACCCTCAGAAGCTTCCATAATACCTGATTATGTATGAAAATTACAGTAATCGCAGCGATCCTACAAGTAGAACGATTGGTTAAGAAAGAATATATATGTTCTATATCTTTGGCACACGCGCAATTTTTACGCAATCGAAGGGATTTGTTCTTCGTAACAGACGGGATGAAATTGTGCATCAACTTTCTTGCTTACTTTCTTTCATTCTGAGTGTATTATTCATCAAAACCTGATGAAAAGTCCCTCTCCATCATGTCAGCGCGTGTCGCTCACACCTGTGTGTGTCAGCGTCGGAGTTGTTATCTCGTCTCTGCTGAAGATATACAGGAGGAGCTTCATCTGTTCTGCAGAGGTTCCTGCGCCGTGTCACCGCCGAGCTCAAAGGGAAAATCTGTGACTTGATAAGTCCGGGTTACATCAAGGAGAGCGAATGTTTTATTCATCGGCACAAAGCTAGGCGAATTCGCTCAAATCAAATTCGCCCGCCTTTGTTTGAGAGATCAAACTGGAGGTTTGACACGTAGAAATGATTGGATTTGGTAGACTTTATAAAAGAAACAGGAGGGAGAGACGAGTGGATGGTGTCTCCTCCTCGCTTTGAACGAGTATAGATTCATTTTAAATACATCTAAGATGTAGTTTAATAATTCAACTTGTTTAATTTCTTCTCTACAAATGTGGGATTTTCAAGGAAAAAGTCCACACGGAACTTTTTTTTTTTCTCTCTCAGCCGATCTGCCGCGGCGCCGTCTCCTGATAAGTCGGCCGTCATACGGCGGCGTGACCTTGGCTCCCCGCTGATCCACTTGTTTTGTTTGCGATTCTTTCATCCCGTGTGTTTTCCTCTCATGCCTCCCTTTCTTTCAGATTCCTCCATCCCTCCTCTCTCCCGCTCTGATCTCCCGCCGTCAAAGGAATTCAAATAGTTTCAGCGCGGTGCACGGCGAGGCCAGATGTAACACCAGAGTTTTGTTTTTTACCCGCAAACTGCAAGAAAGGCCTCGTCGCTCGATAAGTCCACAATAAACCCGAGTCGATCCCTGCAGGAATTTAACCTGATTAGGAATGAATTTTTATTCTAAGTATTTTTTTTTTTAATCTCGACTTCCTTTTGTTCTTGTTTTATCGTCTTTGCTGTTTCGCGGTGTTTCATCAACTAAAGTAAATTGAACTAAACCCCCTCAGACTCCATCCGCTTTATGTCAGCCGGGCTCATAATGTGATTGAGGTCACAACCAGCAATGTCACCGCGTCACCGCTCCCACTCTGTAGATGAAGCCACGCGTCTGTAATAAAATGCAGATTGCTAACGCTATTAGCCGCTAAGATAGCGGCAGTGACGCGATGTCGTCGAGTTGGGTGTGTCAGACTTATTTCTTGCAAGGAAGAATCGACAGCTAATGCACCAAAATAGAATAAAAGTCAGCAAGTGTAAAAATAAATGCATGACTTGAAAATTTAATATAATGAAAATGACCTTTAGCGCAAAAACAAAACTATCTGATGGTTCATTACTTCGTCTGTCTGTCATAAAAATAGTATTTTTGAATGTTTTCTTTTTCTGCTTTAATTGAATATTCATTGAATTACCTGGTAGATATTGTAAATATTAGATTATAAATTCAATTAAAATTAAATTAAACTTAGCGAGCAGTAGTGAACACATTCATTTTAATTTTTAATTTTTAAATTTTTAATTAAAACATTTTTTAAATGTTTATTTTATTTTATTTTCTTCTTCAAAAAATAAATTTTTAATTTTTTCAATTAAAAAATGAAAAAATACATTTTAAAATTGAATTTAAATTTTTAATTTTTGTAATTAAAAATTTTAAAAAATTTAATTTTTAAATTAGATTTAAATCCTTATTTTAAAAAATAAATAAATAAATAGATAAAATTCATCTATTTACTACATCTAGCTACGTTTTGCTAACCGTGGTTTGATTCCAGCTTCATCCTGAACATATTTGACTTAAAAAAAAAACATCTGTTTACATCTTATTCACACATTAGAGCTTCAGTGATGTCACATGTTACTAATAAACTACTGTAAATACAGACAGCTGTGCATTTGTTCTGGTGACATTAAACACATCACGTGCTAACAGCTACGCTAACAGCATATGTCGGTGTTTAACTTGCAGCCTTTTGTTGCTGCGTGTTTAAACTCTGTTTTAATGAATTCACATCAACGCGGATGAGCGTGTGGTTTTTACGTCGATGCTTTGCACAAAGAAACGCCTGCAGGAAGTGAACGGATTCTCAGGGTCGCCTCCTTGTTTCGTAAAGACTTTTAAGACAAAACATCCTGCATAATAAAAGATGAGTTAGGAGTTTATGCAGCATCACAACAATACACTGGAGAAGAGAGGGATTACTCTTCTGAGCCGTTTCTGATCACACATCATTATGTAAAATAGATCTTCAGGCCCCTCATTAGCTGAGCATTAGCGCCGTGTGCAGCCAGTGTTGCTGTAAAGTTGCATGTAATGTCAGTGATATAAAAAAAGCGCCTGTTATTACACCTACAGCGTTTAATCTCTGAGCAAAATGGGGATTAAAAGTCATTTAGATGATATGAAAATCACTACACTTAGACTGTAAAAATGTAAATATACAGAAGATTATATGAAATGATGCAGAATGTGCATGCATGTGTACTTTTGGAGTACTTCTATGATACAAAACGTGCATAAAAATACTCCAAAAACATAAAATTGATGCTCCCATGTGAAAAAAAACAATTGATCTTGTCTTAAATTTAAGCAGAACTAAGATCCGGATGACGTGTTTTGGATGAAACCATCTCACATACAGTATATCACAGTTTCAGAGGTTATATTCTGAGTCAGGTGTGTGTTATAGATTAAATCAATAAGAAAGATTTTGTTGGCTCGTCCCATGTGATGAAATTGTTTATTATTTGTGTGAACTAAATCTCCACTGATGCGATTCTTTGCATCACCTTCGTAAATCTGATTAAGCTGTGTTTAATCGCACCCAATCAGTCAAGTCAAAAACACATCTTAGACCAACAAACATCTTGATGATTTGTTCATTTATATTAATGAGGCCTTTTGATCTGTTTCAGCTGCTTTAGGGCTGACAAATTAAACTCATAATTGCTTAATGGAAAGATGTGTGCGGCGCTTAAATGTGGCGTTATTACTTCTAGAGGAGTTTCTACCTTTGCTAAAAAAAATGAGGATGGAGTTCAAGCTGAATAATTTCCACTTCTGTGAACCAAATGTGCTGCAGATTCACTCTCCATCCTATATATTATTCTTACTCTCTTTTTTCTTCCACTGATGACCTTTTCAAGTACACATTCCTCACTTTTAATCCCCTCAAGTATAATTAATAATGGTACTTGATCTTTCTTTGCATCACTTATTCACAATCCTGTTTAAGCGTCCTTGTGTTGATTCGTAGATCGGTTAAGAGGACATCACGCATGCAAGCCTGGCTTTTCACATAACGTTTAACAGTTAGCACAAATGCTAATGCTAAGAACTCATAATAATAATAATAATAATAATAATAATAGTAATAACTCATAATAATAACTCATAATAATAATGATAATAATAATAACTCATAATAATAATAATAATAATAATAATAATAATATAAAAACTAATAATAATAGTAATAATAATAATCATCAATTAATCTTAGATGATTTGTGATTCAAGCTTTACTCGGACATAAATGTCCTAAAATTGTGGGGAATTAAATAAACCTTAAGGTAGAATAGCCATAATTTAGCTGTAGCTCTATCAGATTACATCCAATCACAATTCAGATGAAGATAGATTCATTTTTTTGGTAGATCGGTAGCTTTACAGCGAGTTAGAACAGAAGTAAAACAGAAACAACGAGCTGAAAGACGCAAAAATTCTCGGACGCTGCAGATTCGAGCGCTAATTAGCCGCTGCTAACACCTGTGGCGTCAGTCGTGTTGAACAGGGAAACGTTTACTGGTGAGGCTTTAACTGTTTTCTGAACTTCATCCTGACAGCGTGTTGCTGGGATTGTTCAAACCCAGACTCTCTCTGGTGTGAAGCCGCCGCTCTGTAAACATCCATTCTGGCTCGTCGCTCGAGAGGTGGCGCCGCCTCAGTCCCGCCTGACGCAGCTTCATTATACTGAACCGCAAACTGGCTGCGAGTCTGTCTGGCAGAGTTTTGGGGAGCAGAAACACTCGGTTTGCGCCAAAAAGCGTGTCTGGTGCCAGAGCTGACTTTGTCTCTCCCAGTCTGAGCAAACATGGCAGCCGTCAACACGGATTAGCCCGGCGCTCTGCTGGGGGGGGGGGTCACTGTAAAGGCTGCGAATGCACACATCTGTAGTGGAGGTTCAGTCTTATGCACCGTCATTAATTATCAGTCTGTCTACACAGCCTTTGAAGGGTTGCGTCCATCCCAGTCGATGTTGGGGAGTTAATGGGATGCACCCCAAACAAGTCGAGCAAACGTCTTTCGGTTCTAAATCGGTTTTTTTTCCACCTTCTTTAACGCTGCCCTTTTTACACCTTATTCGTGCTCCCCTTTTTACAACATTCCACCTTTTCCTTTCTCTTTTTTCTGCCCCCCCTGCACATCAAAAAGGTAGACGGCGAGCCCCAGTAGGTCACAGTGCATTAACCACACTAATAAACCCATTACACTGCAATGGAATGGGATCCAAACGAGAGCGGGAGAGAAGGAGGGGGGGGTGAGTGATGGGGATAAAGGAGGGGAGGCTGACTTCGGCAAGGGGGGGGTGGGAGATTGAGGTGAAAGACGCAAAACCAACGGCATGTTGGGTAAAAATCCCCACTGATGCACATTTACTTTGCCTATGTGCACCTTTACACGCTTATACTGTATGTGTGTGTTCGTTATGTTTTGCACCAGCGTTCATTAAGAGGACGATCTGCCCGCCCCCGCCAGAGGGTTTGTATCGCTCCGCTCCTACGCCGCTCCTCTTCCTGCGTCATTGCGGGGCCAATTACAACACTGCGGCGCGGATTGGAGGGCCATAAATATCCACAATGTGTCCCCCGACCTGCAATGCTCCTACGAGGAGAACGAGGAAGAGGAGGAGGAGACAATAGAGGCAAAGAGATGAAGGAGCAGCGGAATTCACTTTTTATTTGTGAGGTCACAGCGAACGATTACGGACGTCGACGTGAATTTAATTTAGTTCAAGTCGCAAAACACTGATGAGATATTAAGAATTATTCATTTATAAAACGATCAACATATGGATGACATGGTCATCTAGATCAGAGGATTTACATCTATTGGTCAAAAGTGTGTGGACAGATACTTAATGTATACATGCCTGGGTGTCCGCATACATTTAGCATCAAAGTACAATATTAGACAACCAGTGGCAAGAAGTAATGGGACACAGGAAGTGATGCTTGTACCTTTTAATTCATGTGTAGAAAATTTAAAAAAACATGTGTTTTGAAGTTGCATTTGAATAGACTCTTATATTCATTCAATCTTTGAATGATCTTTGAATGAAATATTGATTATTGCATGTTACACAGGAACTTGTCTTAAATGTACATTCCATACATTAATGTAGCATTTAAAATGTAAAAAATAGATTTAAAAAATTACAAATCCTGTAAAAAAAATGAATTCTGTCGCCCCCACCAGACACCCACTTCCTGTGGGTTCATTCCACAGGAAGTGGTTGCTGCTGCTTGTTCAGCCCGGTGCTCTGCTGCCACCATGTGGTCATCCAATGAACTGCACCCCTGAGGTTGGATGAACTGGTGGCAGCAGACTGGGATTGGTGGATGTGTGCTCTGGTGACCAAACAACACATCCATCACCTGCAGACGTTTCTGCTCCCGTTCTAGAGGCGGATGGATGATCCGTCGGCACAAGTTGCATTAGGTTCACTTTATATTGATAAAGCAATCATGCAACGCTTTTCTTCTGCGCGTCACATTTTCCTCACGCTCAAGACGAATGGGGTGTCAGGGCGGGGGGTCCCTCCAACAGCTCTTCCTCTCGGCTGAGGAGAAAAACCATCAGACTCTTCCTCCTGGGTGTTGCTATTTTAAAACCGATCTTTTCTTTTCCTCTAGGAAATCTAGAACCAATCAAGATATCAATGATATCCATTGATTTTAGTTCTTCAATTTTGGAAAATAATGAAACTTTTTTTTCAGCCGTTTATCAGGTGACAAAATGTGAAACGTTTCTCCTTCGTTTTGAGACTTCATTCCACAGCGGACAAAATTTAGAAGTTCTAAAACATGGGGGGGGGTCAAACTCATTTTCATCGAGGGCCACATCAGCATCATGTCTGTCCTCAAAGGGCCAGATGTAACTAATAAATGTAACTAAATGTAACTCTATGTAATGTAAAATAAATGTAACTACTCTTTAATGTTAAATAACTTATAATAATTACTTACTCAAGTTACGAAAATTAGTTTGCTTATTACTGTTATAACATAAATCCTGTTATAACTTTTTTGTCAATGTTAATGTCAATGGGCTTGATTACTGCATTGTGGGAAATGTAGTTTTGGTCAAACCCATTTATTTTTAGACACTCTGACCTTTCATGCTCTCGCGGGCCACATAAAACGATGTGGAGGGCCACATTTGGCCCCCGGGCCTTGAGTTTGACACACATGGTCCTAAAATGACCCTTTCTTCAGATTTAAAATCAGATTCTCACCAAACACAACTCTGACAAATACAATGGCTCCATTTTTTATTAATTCTTCTACAGTATACAAATATTCACACACAAAATCTTCTCCAAAAAAAAAAAAAAACAAAACCCTAATGCCTCGTAAACATTGATTTTCTCCTCCTCTTGCATTTTCCTTCATTGTGTGCTGTCAGAAACGTTTCCTGCGACAGCAGAGGCCACCAAATCCAAAAACCCCATCCTTGAAGTGTCATTGCGTCCGTCCCCCCCCCTCCCTCGGTGGTCACGTGACCTATTCGAACCTGTTGGTGGCGACAGGCGGACGCGGGACTAAGTCAGGAAATCACAGTGTGAAGCAGGAGCTCTTGACATCAGGGCCTCGGTTGCGAGCCCGGAGGTGAGGGTGAGGGTGGGGGTTGGGGGGGGGGGTCGTATTGCATTTGCATGGTTTGTGTGGACACAGGGGAGGAAGGGGGGGCGGTATGGATCAGAACCAGATCTTTAACCGTCACAGTTTGTCTTGAAGAAGCGTGAGAACACAGACGTCAGCAGAGAGTCGGTTACAGACAGAAAAACGATTTGCATTTTTTCAAAAAGTGACATTCCTGCGTTTCTTTAAAGGTGAACGATTGTGGCGCCGTCGTCTGCATCGAGACAAGACAAATCCAGCAGTGACAACAAATTTTACAAGGGGGGTGGCAGGGTTTTTAAGACGAACGTGGAAATGGTTTGTCGGCAGAGAGTTCATCAAGTAATAATAAGGACCGGCTGGATGAACGGGTTCGATCGGGTTCGATCGGCTCGATCGATCAGTTCACAGGAACCCCCACCGATAGAAATCTATTAAAAACATCTCTAGGAACATAACTGTGAAAACAAAGTATATATATACTGTATATATATATATATATATATGTATTTGTATATAAGGAGCGGCCCGTGAGCGGCGGCGTTGAAGGAGCATCAGGTAACTTTGGCTCTGGCGTTCGCTGATGTGTCTCCGCCGCCGCCGCCTGCGTGCGCCGCTCGTCTCTAGAACTTTATTCGTACGTTCTCCGCAAGCGGGCGGCTCTTTCCCATAACGCCAGGAAAGCAGTAGTGCAACAAACTTTTAGCAGGATTGTTTTTATTCATTTATTTACTTTCTTATTTATTTATTTCCCACCCACCCCCACCCCCTCCCCAAGAAATTAATCAAGTACAGTTTGAGGAACTCAAAGACGACGCGAGAAGCTCCGTGATCTGAACGCCGACACGCGGCTGAGCGATAAATGAAACGATGCTTCTGTCGCAGCGGGTGGAGCATCAGCCGTTGGCGTGACAACCGCCATGATCTTTGACCTTTAGTTGACCTTTGCAGGTTCCCCCTGTGAGGCTATGAGTGAACTAAAAAAAAAAGGCATTATTGAAAAATAAGGCTACCAGTCTGCGGCGCTTAAAGGCACCCAGTCTGACCTACATTCCGTTTTTGACGACGAAAATAAGAAATAATAGAAGAAAAGAGAGAAAAAATGTTTTAGCTCGCAGCAACGTCCTGGTTTTGTTTTGATATTTGGGCTGAAACCGTTTTACATTCGGTTTCTCTCTTTCTTGTTTTTCTCTCTCTGCAGGTTTTTACTTCTTCTTCTTAAATAAACTCTTGATTTTGGAGGAGGAGCGCTTGATTTTCTCTCCGTTGTCGCTGGAGTCCTGGGAGGAGGTGCTCTGCAGCTTGGACTCCCTCCCGACGCTCCGGCCCTCCGAGTCCAGCGAGGTGAGGGAGGGGTAGCGCCCCACGTGGGGCAGCATGCTGGCGGGCAGCTGGCCGAAGCTGTAGGACTTCTCCAGGACGCCGTTGTAGGAGCCCCGCCCCTTCTGAGAGGCGGCGCCCCCCCCTTGCGAGAAGGTGGCGCTCTGGGACTCGGGGAGGACGCGGGTGAGGTCGGGGGAGCCCCTCTGTGCGAACGGGTGGTGCTCCAACGCCGGGGAGGGCGAGGTGGAGGGCGGGCCGGAGGGCGTGGCGGCCGGCGTGGGAGGCAGGGAGGGGGGGGCGGAGTCCCGGGGGCTGCTGCTGCTGCTGCTGCTGCTGGTGGTGTGGGTGGAGGGGGTCGGGGTGGGGGCCGGGTGATGCTCGGCGTTCTGACCGAACAGCAGCAGCTCCTCGCGGGAGATCTTACGATACGGGGCGTCCAATCCCGACGCGGGGGCGTGGTTCAGCTGCTTGCGGCCCGACGTGGAGTAGTGGGGGTCCAAGTCGTCCTGCACCAGGTCCCTGGTTGGGGGGGGCAGCAAAAGCACCAGCATCAGACCCCCACCCAAAAAAAAAATGAGTTTATGTTGTTTTTAGTGAATTAAATGAACTTAAAAACTAACAAGGTTTTCAACTAACTAGATAGTTTTTGAACTAACTAACTAACCCACTAGTTTTTAAGCAAACTAGGCTCTAAACTAACTAGGTTAGGAACTCATTGGGTTTTGAACTAACTAACTAGTTTTTGAACTAACTAGTGTTTGAACGAATTAACTAACCAGTTTTTGAAGTAACCGATTACCTAACTAGTTTTTGAACTACTTTTTGAACTAAATGAACTACTTTTTGAACAAATTAACTACCTAGTTTTTGAAGTAACTAGCTAACTAACCCACTAGGTTTTGAACAAATTAGGTTCTAAACTAGGTTTTGAATGATTACTTAACATAAACAGTTTATTTAATTATTATTTGTTTATTGTTTGTTTACATCAATCCTGTTTTATGTACTGTCAATTCGGCCCTTGGGGACAAATAAGACAAACAAGTTTTTAGAATTGAATTGAAATTTCAAACAATTAGCAACTTGCTAATTTAATTAATTTGCATCTAATTAGTAAAACTAAAACCTTTGAATTTAAATCCTGACATTTTAATACGATTTGTTTTTTCTGCAGCTGTTTGTCGTCTGTTTCATCGTTTGATCGACGCGTGAAACATAAAACCTTATTTGCCCCCACCTATGTACCCCCCCCCCACATACATACCCCCCCATACGTACCCCCTCCTGTCGGAGCCGAACACGATGTGCTCGTCGTCGCCCTCGGGGCAGTAGGACAGGGAGGCGCTGGACATGGAGAGCAGGTCGGGGTCGGGGGACATCAGGGACGACTGGGGGGAGCTCAGCAGGCTCCGGCGGGAGCGGCACAGGCTGCTGCTGCGCGTCAGGGGGGGTCGGATCAGCGTGGTCGCTGTGGGGGGGGGGGGGGGGGCGAAGCGATTACAACTCGTTTTAGCATTCCTTTACGTTCCGACGTGTGGGATTCATCGGCCGCCGTCGTACTCACTTGTGAACTGCGGAATGATGGGGGGCGTGTCCTCGTCCAGGTCGTCCACCCCCCCGGCGATGGGGTAGGGGGGCACGGAGACGCGCGGCATCACCACCCAGCTGTGGTCGGCGTACAGGCTGGCCGTCAGGCTCGGCAGGCCCGAGTTGTTCACCACCGGGAAGCTGCACAGCTTCTCGATCTGGTGCCAGCGGTGGAGACGCTCCCTGAGGCACGCCGTCACCTCCGACAGCGCTTTCCTTATATGGTAAAGGGGGGGGGGGGGGGGGGGGGGCGAAGATGATGAAGATGAAGAACACGGGTCTGAGAAACAGGATCTTCACTCGTTTATAAAACTGAAACTTTAAACAAACGGAGACCAAGATCTAGTGTGTGTGTGTGTGTGTGTGTGTGTGTGTGTGTGTGTGTGTGTGTGTGTTTGTGTGTGTTTGTGTGCGTTCCTCACTTGGCCTCCAGTATCTTGTGGTCCACCTCGTCCAGCGATGAGCTGTGGGCGACGTGAAGCGTTCCGAACACGGAGCCTCGTTTCTTTTTGATTTTCTCTGCCTGAGAAACAAAAAACCGAGACAAAACATGAGACTCCGCCCCAAAAAGTGGGCGGAGTCTCGTGGACTCATTCAGAACGAGAAGAACCCGACATTTTCCTTTGAACGGGTTTGGAACTCAACGTTTTATCACATCACTAGACAAACGGCGACAGTGCACCGTTACTAGGTTTGAAACTGAACTCACTAGTTTTTGAACTAACTAACCCACTAGGTTTTAAGAAAACTAGGCTTAATACCTCCTAAGTAGGTTCTAAACTAACTAGTGTTTGAACTAACCCACTAGTTTTAAGCAAACTAGGCTCTAAATTAACTAGGTTTATAACTAACTAGATATTGAAATAACTAACCCACTATTAAGCAAACTGGGCTCTAAACTAACTAGGTTTAAAACTAACTAAACCAGTTTTTGAACTAACTAACCCACTGGGTTTTAAGCAAACTAGGCTCTAAATTAAGTAGGTTCTAAACTAACTAGTTTTTGAACTAACCCACTAGGTTTTAGGCAAACTAGGCTCTAAACTAAGTAGGTTCTAAACTAACTAGTTTTTGAACTAACTAACCCACTAGGTTTTAAGCAAACTAGACTCTAACTAGGTCTTAAACCAACTTGTTTTTGAACCAACTAACTAGGTTTTTAAACTAATCCACTAGGTTTTGAACTACGTAGCTAACTAGGTTCTGAGCCAACTAGGTTTTGAATTATGTTTATTTGAAATATGTTTACTGTACGTTTTCACTTGGACACCAATCCTGCTCTATGTGCTTCTAATTGGGACTAATAAAGTTTTCTGAGTTTGAATGACCTCCTCCTTGGCGACGCACAGCTGCAGCTCTGCGTTCTGCTTCTTGATGTTGTAGTACTGCACCTCCACCTCGTGCGTCAGCTGCAGCCACTTCTGCAGCGCCTCGGGCACCGAGCGCTCCGACTGCATCTCCTTCTCCGCCCGCTTCAGAGCCTTCCTCACCTGGAAGAGATGGAGATGATGATGGAACCATCCGACTGGGGGGGTAGCAGCTGGGGGGGGGGGTGGATTCTGGGATGCCCCCACCTGCACCAGCTCCTCCTCGGCGTACTTGAGCCGACTGAGTTCGCACTCGGCCCCCTCCCTCAGCTCACGCAGCCGGTGAGCCTCGGTCTTGGCGCCGGTGATCTCGTCCCTCATCTTCTGCTCCAGGTTCTCCTTCTCCACGGCGACCGTCCGGTTCTCCTCCTGAGCTTTCTCCAGCCTGGAGGGGGTGGGAGAGGAAGCGTGAGTCCAAACCGGCAGGGAGGACACCCCCCCACTGTGGTTTCCTCCTCTTACCGACTCTGCAGGTCCAGCAGGCTCTGCTCGGCGTGCTGCAGGCTCTCCAGGTCCTTCATCATCTGGGAGATGTGGACCTTACTGGACTTGTTCTGGACGTAGGCGAACCAGCAGCCCCCCACCCCGATCACGATGGACACCATCAGGACAAAGTCCTTCGTCCAGTTATGTTGAGGGCCTGTGGAAGAAAGGAGGACACATCAAGAGGCTTTACTCCCCCCATCCCCTGCTGGTTGACATTGAATCTGCTTACGGAGGGGGGGCCCGAACAGAACCGCGTCCAACGCCTTCAGGTTCAGCTTCTGTTTGTGCCGCTGGTCTAAGATCCTCAGCTGCAGCGACATGAAGGACGGCTCGTTTGCTGCTATTCTGGAACAAGGAAGGAAAAGAGGAATAACAATAAAAGTCAGCGTCTTCCTGTAGGCGGGGGTTGGGGGTGTCTCGCGTCTGAAAGTCTGAAACGACGTCTCACGTTCAAGCAGACGTAAAACGCGAAGCGCTCGCGTCTTCAGTCCCCCCCCCTTCGAAGGTGTCACACCCCCCATGCTGAGTCCTGGTGGGACAAGACGGATCGGCTGCATCCAGTCTGCCTTTGGCCTTCATCTAAAAATACTGCCGTCGGCTCCAAAGGCCCCCCCACCCATCACTCAAACCCTCGCGGGGAGAAGGAGCCCGATCGAGCCTGAAGGTAGGAGCCCACCGCCCCCCCCCCACGCCCGCCCCCCATCTCTGCATTCCAGCACCATCTTAAAGGCTCAGACAACATGGCAGCAGGTGGGAACAGGATCCGCTTCCTGTGACGTCACTGAATGAATCAGCACCCCCCCAGAGACCCCCCCCCTCACTCCTCTCTGTCTAGTCACGCCAGTCAGTGGGTCGCATTCCATTCAATTGTTAGTTCAATCGTCTTGGCAACGGGTTTGTGTGGTGAGCTGCTGGAAAGAATGTTTTGTGTGTTTTTTACATTAGGATTAAAAATCTGTTGATGTCTGCTTCTACCATCATGTGAGGAAATGTGCACCCCCCCCTCACCCCCTTGGGGCAAAAAACTTGGTCTTCCCGAATTAAACAAGCTTCTTCTCCCCTGCGCTGATTTTAATGGCCAGCAGGGGGCAGCATTACACAGACTAATGACATCCAAAGGCGCCTTTGGGGATCATAACCTACTGTAGAATATTAAAGCGTTGCTGTTCACAAAGACTCTTCACTGCACGCGCACACACACACACACACACACACACATACATTGTGAGTCGTGATGTCATCAGGGGGCGTGGCCCTACTGACCGAGGTAAGGTGTTCCCCGTCACCCGGAAGTCCCGGAAGTTCTTCTCGTACTGCGGCAGCTCCACCGACTCCCTCAGCCAGCGCACCGTGTCGTCCAGCGTCCAGTTGTGAACTGAGGAGGAAGAGGGGAGGTTAAAGGTCGCCGCCGTTTCAATGTGAAGATGCTGAATGAACTGTTTGTTGTTGTTTGTTTGCGGGAACGGAATAAATACATCACAACACCAACAGGAAGACGATAAATCAGTGTTTTTTGGGGGGTTTTATTCTGGCGTCTGACGTGACTTCACCTTCGGACATCTTCCAGCCCTTCCACAGCTCCTCCACGGTGATGTGCTGGTCCTCGCGATGCAGGTTGCTGTGCTTGTTGGTTTGCTGCTGCTTCATGTCTTCGATGATGAACTAGGAAGCAAACAGAGGAAGACGAGTGACGAAGGCTTAAGGTTTAGAAACAGGAAGTCAGGAGGCGACGCCGCCACCGCCGGCGCTCGGCGGCGTGTCCATGTGTGGTTTGGAGCTGAGGAGCGCTGCTCGGCCCAAAAGCCTGGATTATAAGCTCACATACACACACACGCACACACACACACACACACACGCTCACACACACGTTTCTTTTCACTCTCCTTTCTTCCTTTTAGGGACTTTTAAAAAGAGAACATGCAGTTCCACCTGTCTGTCTGTGTGTGTGTGTGTGTCTGTGTGTGTGTGTGTGTGTGTGTGTAGGGGTGTGTGTGTGTGTGTGTGTGTGTTTCTTCCCCCATTCCCTGCAGAGAAAGCCCCAGAAATCAACCCCATTAGCATGAAGAACAAGCAGATCCATGGCGACGCAACGTGTTTGTTTGTCTCGTGTTTCCCGTAAATAAAAGGAACGAACAAATAAATGCTTTTAAAATCCTGAGCGACGTTCGACCGCGACAAATATTTTCAGGGCTTCAAGAATTTATTTTTTTTTCCTGTCACAGACGGAAACATTTCCCTCAGGAGGTTCACTCCTGGCGTCGCCTCATTTGAATATTCTAATGACACATTAAAGCAACGCCGCTTAAAAAAAACAAACCTCCACCAACATGAAAGCGCGTGAAGGAACTGCTGGTGTTCTTTACAAGCTGCAGATCAAACCTGTCAGTGCTGACGAGTTCAAAAAGATCTTCATAGAGTCTAAAGTCAGAACCTCATCCTGGAACTTTTTCCTTGTTTCTCTTGCCGGTTTTTTCCTTTTTTTTTTTTTTTCACACAATAAGAACGTGTTTCCTCTCTGAGCTGGGAACCAACAGAAGGAACTGCCTGTCTGCTCAAGCAGCGGGGGGACCACAATGTGTGAGACACCGGTGGAAACGAAGGTCTCCGATGCTTCCAGGGCGATCCAGCCATGCTAGCGTAGCGTAGTGTAGCATGCTGTATATAATACATGTCAAATTCAAGGCCCGGGGGCCAAATGTGGTCCTCCACATCACTTTATGTGGCCTGCGAGAGCATAAAAGATCAGAGTGTCAAAAAAAAAATGGGTCGAAAGTGTGAATTAAACAAAACAACATTTCCCACAATGCAGTAATTCGGCCCAGTTTAACTTTGAAAAAAACATTGTGAATAAAGTTAACGTCCTAACTTGTGTTTGATGTTATTTTTCTTTATTGATTGATAGTTTGATCCTTGATTGATGGAGTTCTGTGGGTTTAATAACCTGACAAGTGAAAAGGATTTATGTTAGAACAGAGAAACAAACAAACATGTTTTTTCTGTCTTACTGTAATGTTTGGAACTAGAATAAGTCAGAAATTCAGAGTTATTTAAAATTAAGAAGTAGATTCGTTTACTTTTCATGGAGTTACATTTAGTTACTTTTATAAGTTACATCTGGCCCTTTGATGTGACCCTCTGTGGAAATCAGTTTGACACCCCTGCTGTATAAACTCCAACCACTAGCATTAGCATAAGTACTCGCCAAAAGTAAAAGCACTCATTGTGTAGAAAGTATAGACGACCTGGAGCTGAAGGTTAGGGTTCAATCTCTGTTCCTTTTCAATAATACAGTCACAACTGATTTATTTGTAGAATCAATGAACTACATTTGAGAAATCAAACTATTAAAGGTGTGTTTCACACCTCCTCTCCGCTCCGTCTGAGGAGCGAGCATCACCCTGAACACAGATTCTTTACGTCTCCAGACACGACCGAGGGGCAGCAGACAAAGACGCGTCTGTCCAATCAGATTCCAGACGACTCCTGACGTCTCCGGCGCGAGCCGATCTGCCTGCATCACTTCATCTCCGTGACTGACGATGACATCACCGGGAATCAGAAAGAACATTCTTCACGCCGCCGTATCGAATCCGAGCGTCAATCACAGTCGTGGGTAATGTGGAGCGGCAGGAAGGAGATTATGGGATTGATTGATTCTTATGAAGCTGCGATGAATTCGGGACAAAAACTCAGCTGTTCTTGGAGGTGATTTATGACGCGTGTGGACAGATGATTCCTCACGCATGACAGCGTGGTGGAGAACGTTCATATGTCTGATAGAATCTTGCTTTTAAGTGATGCCAGTTTAAATCCTGTGTCATCATTTCAGCGCCAATTTCTATTTTAAGCTAACGCTAGTCCAAAAAGCTAAAGCTAAACTGTCACAAACCACAAAGGAATACGTTATACGACTCATCACGGATGATGTTTGGTGACATTTTGTCAAGAAATCCTCGCATTTGATGAGAAAAAAACATTTTACAACAAAGACCTGAGCCTGAATTAAGATTTAATGTAAAGATAATCCCAGGTTTAGCTCGTAGCATCACCGGATTTAAAGGGAGAAAAAAAACTGTAGGTCATAAATAAAGTCATGAATGTTTCATGTAGAACATTCCCAGACAGTCAACACACACCTCCTCGAACCTTTTGGGAGTCACTTCTCAAGTTTCTTGTGATCACACCCATATAAGCACTAGTAGGTCGTCCACATAGTGTGATCACACACATGTAGGCTCTTATGGAAGTTTTTATCCGGGTGAGATCCAGTGAAGTCCCTCAGGTCCAGCGCCCTCGCCCGCCGTCGTGACGCAGGTCGAAGCTCTTTTGATGCAACGCAATCCGGCTCAGCATCCGGGAGACGGCGCACACCTGTCGCCCCCGGCGACCCCCCGCCAACACTCGATACGCCCCAACATTGTCCAGACGCTCTGGAATCTGAGACGCGATCTTCCTCAACGGGACCCGAGTCCGAATAAAAAGTTCTTCCTTCCACCGCGATCAAGTTACGGATTCTTTCAGGAGACTGTTAAATATTTATATTTCTTTTGGTTGAGACAATGAAAACACACCCGGTGTCATGTGATCATGTGATCGAGAACCTATCAGGTCTCAGATCGACTCAGAGGCTTTTCCGTCTTCACGTCAAACCCATCGTGTCTGAACAGAGAGACGTTTGTGTTCACCGGAGAGAAACTTCAACAGCAGCGAAACCGTTTTGTTCATCTGACGTCCGCAGCAAACGGATTTGTGATCGGCTGCTCCACTTCCTCTTTTGTTCGCTTTGGTTTGGTGTTTTAGTGCTCCGGATCATTTTTTGCTTTGGCGACCAGTTCGATATGAATGACTCAGAATCCTCTGCATTTTGTGTGTGTGTGTGTGTGTTTTACCTGCAAACACACTGACAGAATCTGTGAAGCATCGATAAATCTCTTGGGGTTCAGTAAAGCATCGCTGTTGTTAAGATACGGAGGAAATGTAGGTTCAGCTGAACGATAAAAATATAATAAATAAATATATGATGAATAAAAATATCATAAATACGTGTGAAATGATTTATTTGGTGAATAATCTGATGATGCTGCTCGTCATCGGTGTCAGAACCAACGTGTGTCTGAGTCATCCTCTTACATTTTGGGTTACAGGGTGTGTGAGGGTGCGTGTGTGTGTGTGGGGGGGGGGTGTAATGAGAGACCTGGTGTGAGGAACTACCAGTCAAGTCTTTGTTGGGGGGGGGGGGTCTCAGGTTTCAGATAAGGGGAGCGATGACGTCTCCTCCCATCATGCATCAGTCATCCTCATTCCTCACCTTCATTGCTGGTAAGCGACTGACGTAGCAGGTGATGGAGGAATTGACATTTCAGATGTTAAAGGGTTCATGTGGCTTACTGGAGTGATGCCCCCCCCCCACCAAACACACACACACACTCACACACACACACACAAAGTTTCATGGAAATCAGGCGAGTCGTTTTTACATCCTTGATGGAGGTAAAAAATAGACTACATGCACGCTAATGATAGCATTCCTGCTAGCATGACCCGAGTCTTAACTGACTGAGGCTCATTGGGTGTAAAAAGAGCATCAATCATGTGATCAAACCCCCCACCCCCCCCGGAGGGAAACCTTCATCATAGCAATAAGACACGGCCAAGAACAATTCTCTGCAGGAAAAACGCGAACACGACTCGCTGCCCTTATAAAGACAAAGGGTGAAAAGGAGCTAATCACACACACACACACACACACACACACACACACAGCACTGATATATGCACAGACACACACACTGCCTCTGGCGTTAGGAGGGGGCAGCTCCTTATCGAGGGGCCAAAGCCGGGCTGTAAGGTACAACACCAGCTGGTTAGAGAACACACACACACACACACACACACACACACACACACACACACACAGTGACTACAGTCCCAAATGGATTCTTTTGAATGGACACTAACATCAGGGCGGGTCAGGCTGCTCTCAGGTGTTAGCCTGACCCGCCCTCTGTCTCCAGACGTTACACCCGGCCTCCTACAGTTTCTTTCTTCAGATGAAAAGTGTCTTTAGAACTGAGGACCTGTGTGTGTGTCTGTGTGTGTGTGTGTGTGTGTGTGTGTGTGTGTGTCTCTGTGTGTGTGTGTGTGTGTGTGTTATTACATCACTGCTATGATTACGGGTATTGTTAGCTTTGCTCGCTAGCTGTTGGCGCCTCACCTCCACGCTCTCGTTGACCTCGATCCCCCCGTCGTTGTCGTCGTCCAGCTGCTTGTGGATGTGCCGCAGCGCCTCCAGACTGAAGCGGTCGGCCTCGCCCATGCATGGCGGCATCACGATGAGACAGGGATCTGCCAGAAAATTTAAAACCACAGGTCAGGGGGGGTAAAGGAGTCGAGTCAGATCAGGTGAGGAGCAAACAAATCGGTTTTTTATTGTCTACACTGTAAAGAATATGAAGATATTTGTTTTCCTTGGCTCCGCCCATCTCCAAGGGCGTGGTCACACCTTTCCTCCAGGTTCAGACACAACCTCCTTGTGTCAACTTGGAATGGGGACAAATCCTGAAACTCGTTGAAGGAGTTTCAGGCTAAATATGAAGCCACAAAGGGACACAAAATACAAGCGTGACAAAAAAAATTGGGTCATGTTGTCTAAAATGTTGGGTCTTTGTGAGTCACTGGACATGCTAGCTGAGCTACGCTAACAGGATGTGATTTGATACTGTTAGCACAGCTTAAGGCACAAGTCAAACTCAGGGGCCAAATGTGGCCCTCCACATCATTTAATGTGGCCCACGAGAGCATAAAAGGTCAAAGTGTCTAAAAAAAAAGGTCAAAAGTGTGCTTTGACCAAAACTACATTTCCCACAATGCAGTAATTCAGCCCATTTTAACTCTGACAAACACATTTTGAACAAAGTGAATGTCCTAACTTGTGTTTGATGTTATTTTTCTTTTTCATTGATAGTTTGATCCTTGATTGATGGAGTTCTGTGGGTTTAATAACCTGACAAATTAAAAGGATTTATGTTAGAACAGAGAAACAAACAAAAATATTTTTTCAAGTTACAAACTTTAATGTTTGTAACTTGAATAAGTAATAAATTCAGAGTTATTTAACATTAAGGAGAAGTTACATTTATGTTACATTACACTGAGTTACATTTAGTTACATTTATTAGTTACATCTGGCCCTTTGAGGACATTAGGGCATTATTTACCCCCTGGAACGAACGGGTAAATGATGCCAGTTCGAGAACCGCCATACAATACAGACAACCGTTCGGGGACTGTTTGATGTGGGGGTGTCCACGCTGAATCAAGACTTGACATGTTAGCTATGGAGCTGCCACTTGGCAAACGGCAGAAGAAGTGAACGGAGACGCTGGACTGGACATTTGCCCGGGGGCTAAATTTGGACCGGAGGACGTTGGGGGGGGCTGTCAAGAAACCAGCGAACAGACGGAGCCTCGTCACGTTACCAGAGACTGGATAACAGCATGTGTGTTTGTTTTATTATAAATAAATACAGTAGGAAAGTGAAACCGGAGTGTCTGAAAAGTCTCCACCTGTTAAAGGATGAGGTGGTGCCAGACAAAAAACTGTCAGGAAATGGACCGTTTGACCTCTGACAAACACCTTGGTTCACCCCGACGCCAAGAACCGGAACAGAACGACAACAAAGCGCAGAAATCAAAAGGAACTTCACTTTCTAACTTCCTTTTCGGAGCGTCTGCATCGATCTGTGACCGATGGAGGCGATGACGCCTCAGACTGGGTTCAGCAGCCAGGAACCATCGGCCTGCCTGAGAACAAGTTGCATAATACATTTGCTTAGCTTGCCAGAGCAGTTTACATAGCCCGTTGTTTGCATAGCATGCATATTTACTTGGCAGGCAGCGACTAAGACGCTCAAACTTTACACGCCACTCGCAGGTGGTGGCACAGGCTATTATGAGTGTTAAAGCTGACATCTTTGTTTTTTATTCTGCAAAAGACGGCGTGCTTTTGAGACACCGTCGTGTCTCGGAAACTGTCGTTTCCTTCCATGGTGGTGGCCTAATTCTGTTCTGCATGTGTGCACAAGCCTTCATGAAACTTAGACAAAGAATAAGTGAGATAAAACGACGATAACAACAACAACAAAAAAAAAAACACAAAAAAAGAAAAAACCTGTCATTCCCTGTCAGCGTTTAGGCTGGGACACCTAGCGTGCTGAAAAAACTTCTTTGTCGTTCTACCTTTGAGGATGTTTTAGTTGGTTTTCGGGAAAATTAGGAGGCACCATGTGACAGGAAGTGACCCGAGCGTTCCGAAGGGACGCACGCAAAATCAGAACAGATGGAAGACGTGGTCCCAAAAGATGACAAAACTGGAAAAGCGTTGCGTTATTTTTAACTCGTCAGACACCCGGACGTCAGGATGTAAAAGCCCGACAATGGCAGAGGTCTCCCTCTACACACACACACACACACACACACACACACACACACACACACACACACACACACACACACACACACAGTTTAACCAGTCGTACGCTAACACAAGCCCAAAAGATGTATTACAAATGTGTGTGAGCTGTCATTACAGGAGGGGGGGTTCAAAAGAATGAGACAACAAAAGCGTTTAGCTGTCAGCTACTTCCTTTAAATAAAAAAATATCCCAAAGCTTCAAAATGATTTTTTTTAACAATATACGGATGTCAAAGACGGGGTTTGTTCTTATTTTTGCAGAACGCCATCGACAGGAGAAACTGGGGGGGGTGTCTCTGATGTGTTATATGGGGGGGGGGGGACTTCCTTCAACCCAGAGTGTGTATTCTGTCTTCTCAGAGCTGTTGGTTAAGTGTTTGATACCCAGTCTAATTCTGAGTCTCAGGTGACGGGACGTTCGTTTTCAATTTATGCAAATGTTTCATGAAACTGACAAAGATGAACTTTTTTTTTTTTTAGAATCTAATTTTAACATCACCATAATGTACTGTACTGTGTTTTAAATTGCTCATGCATAGTCGTATTTCTTTAAATACTAAAGCGTCCAACCACATCAGTTGGCGGGTTTATATCAACAGCTTCTGTTTGAGTATCATTTACCAGAAAAAACATTCCCAGTTGTCTCAGGTAATTATGTGTTATAAAAATATTTGTCCCCAGTTGAAAGAATGACGTCTTTGGGACGTGAAATACACACAAAGACTCGACAGGCTGATCCGAAACTCATTTGAGTTTCAGGAGTTTAAAAATACAGATTCAAGGGTTTCGGTCGGTGCCGTTAGCCGGGGTCGGAGCTCTCCATTGGGGAGGAGGAGACGGACTGACATCCCCTCTTCCACTAACACCTCACTTCAAATCTGATCTCGGATGAGGAGGCAGATTCAACGTAAGAGGAGCCGTGTGGTGGGAGTGGGCAGGCGCGACGTGGAATTAAGGTAGCAGGATATGATGGGCTCGAGATTCCAGCGAGGGGAGCCAAACGGGGGCTGAAGTGGACTCTTCTTTCCCACAGAGCCCTTGAGAATTCACTGTGTCCTCAACACACACACACACACACACACACACACACACACACACACACACTATCAGAGACACACACGCAGCACCTATTCACACACACTCTCCAGTGTCTGAGGTGGTGCTGAATGGGGGCACAGGTGGAGACACGTCCAGTCAGTCCAGGACAGAGTGATGAGAATGTAATGAGGATGTGATGAGAATGTAATGAGGATGTGATGAGGATGTGATGAGGGTGTGATGAAAATGTGATGAGGATGAGATGAGGATGTGATGAGGATGTGATGAGGGTGTGATGAAAATGTGATGAGGATGAGATGAGGATGTGATGAGGATGAGATGAGGATGTGATGAGGATGAGATGAGGGTGTGATGAGGATGTGATGAGGATGTGATGAGGATGTGATGAGGATGTGATGAGGATGCGCTGCGGCTTGCTGCGGCTGCGCTGCGGGTGTGCTGCGGCTGTGCTGCGGCTGTGCTGCGGGTGTGCTGCGGCTGCGCTGCGGCTGTGCTGCGGCTGCGCTGCGGCTGTGCTGCGGCTGCGCTGCGGGTGTGCTGCGGCTGTGCTGCGGCTGCGCTGCGGCTGTGCTGCGGCTGCGCTGCGGGTGTGCTGCGGCTGTGCTGCGGCTGTGCTGCGGGTGTGCTGCGGCTGCGCTGCGGCTGTGCTGCGGCTGTGCTGCGGGTGTGCTGCGGGTGTGCTGCGGCTGCGCTGCGGGTGTGCTGCGGCTGTGCTGCGGGTGTGCTGCGGGTGTGCTGCGGCTGCGCTGCGCTGTGCTGCGGCTGTGCTGCGGGTGTGCTGCGGCTGTGCTGCGGGTGTGCTGCGGCTGTGCTGCGGGTGTGCTGCGGCTTGTGCTGCGGGTGTGCTGCGGCTGCGCTGCGGGGTGTGCTGCGGCTGTGATGAGGGTGTGATGAGGGTGTGATGAGGATGAGATGAGGATGTGATGAGGATGTGATGAGGGTGTGATGAGGATGTGATGAGGATGTGATGAGGGTGTGATGAGGATGTGATGAGGGTGTGATGTCATATCACATATTGATGATCTGTTGTTTATTATGGATTCAAACCAGTCGTGTTTTAACTGGTTTTATGCAGAAATAGCCTCGTGATGCAGTCGTGGAGTTAAGGAAAGAACTTCTCTCCTCTTGAGTCTCTAAATCAGGTGGGTGGATGAGATTGCAGGTGAGGATGATGCCGTTGCTACTTCATGCATAACAAAGAGTGTGTATGCAGAGTGTGTATGCAGATTATGAATCATTTCCAGGAGATCAGATGCGACATGATTGCCTGCAAACTGAAACTTTCATTCAGGCAGCCGCGACGTGTGTGAAGATGAAGGAAAATGCACTTTCTTGTTAACTTCTATATTTTACCAGCAGCCATTTGCCATCACTGGTATATAAAATAAAAAAATTGCATTACATTCACCAATTAGATGCTCCAAATTGTGATATAGAGGGGAGGGGGCGGGGGTAGTGTGATGTCAGTGTGTACCCGGCGTGTCCCCTGTAACCGCTGCCCATATGCCAGTGTCATAATTCAAAGTGACGGGTCAGTATTAAAAGCAAGTAAATAAAGCTCGTGGAGAGTCTACCATTTCAGCTCATCAGCAGCCATTAGTACGACACAAATATCATTAGCTGCTCACAAATGCCACTGAGGGGGAGGGAGGAAGAGAGAGAAGAAGACGGAGCGAGGTACGAAAAGACTTTGGGATTCTTAAAGATCTGAAAATTCGTGGGTGTCAAAAGTCGTTGTTTTTCAAACCGCATCCATCGATGAACGTGATTCAGATTTCACACCTTTTCCAGCCGTAACGTTCACACTAAACTACATTCATCCACATTTAAACAGGTTTAAACCTGATCCTAGTGGGTCATGCTAACAATACGGGTGGAGCTGAATCAGCTCAGGCGACTGCGGGGATTGGGGTGGGGGGGGTAGTGTCTGTTTTCAGCGTGTGAATAAAGGTTTGGAGCGCATTGAAGGCGTCCTGTAGGGCATTAGCTGAATGACTTTACACTTGAAACACAGGGAAATGGGTAACCTTTCCCTAATGGGTAGCTCAAAGAGGCCGGGGGGGGCAGCAACTAGAGCAAAACATGGGATCAAGTCTGATTTAAAAACTTCCAGAAAAGGAGATGATTCTTGGTCCTGGACGCAGGAATGTTTCGATAATATCCCTGAACACGGGATGTGTGATATATGCAAACGTCTTGAGGAGAGGTCAGCTCAGGGAGGGGGTGAAAAGACGAGAAGAAGGGCAAGAACAGACTTAACAAGGCAGTCAGAGACTGCAACATCCTGGAACACCCATGAATTCAACATTTTACCCTGACCTACACATTTCTGTGCCTCTGGCTTCCTGAAAAAGTTGCTTTTGGTTTTGTGATTATATCTCATCAGGTTTCCTGAGATATGTGCAAAAAATGTATAAAAGTTTATATTTGACATTGACCTAGTTTTCTCAAGGTCATGGTCATCATCTCATCTTCATCCCCATTGCTGCCCGAGTAATGTGCTTTTTCTTTCATCTTTCTATCTGCAACGGTTGTGAAGATATTTAGTGGACGGACGGACAGACGAACAAACACCGACAATTACAATACATTACCGCTTCACGGGATGTAAAAAGCTTCCAAGGCCTCCAAGAGCAATGGATTGAATGCCCATAGAAAGAGAGACGGAGCAGACGGTTGAACCGAGGAAGAAATCTTATGCTTGATTTGTGAAAGTGAACAATGAACAATGAAAAGCATTGTGAGCATCAGGCAGAACACAGTCATCACAGGGGAAACTCTGCATCGATGTTCAGAAGACACAGCCTGAAGTAACTCTGACGGGGATTAAGTGTTCATCAAGCGTGTCATCGCCTCAGGAAAGGAAGGCTGAGGGTTAAGACTTTCCCACTGGACCTCTGGGAAGCATCTTGTTCTGGTTGGTGGTGTTCCCCGACCAGATCACAAATGGGTAAAAGAAATATCAGATGGAACAACGGTGACTAAAAACAGAAACCAGATGTGTGTGGAAGCAAATAGCAACTGTAAGCATTTGAATTGGAGAAGCAGACCAACACCTGATGGGGCATTCAGTCACTGATAAATGATATTAAATGGAATTGAAGTGGTTTACTCAGTTTTAATGTAATTTCTTTCAATATTCCCAGTTTCACTTTTGGGCTCTTGCAAAATTAGGCCCTTACACGTCTAGACAGGAGCAAGACGGTGGTGCAGTGGGTAATTCTGTTGGGTTCAATCCATGGAACTGAATACAAATCCTCCTTTATGTCATTGGTAGACGAGAAAGATATTTCTACTACCTTAAAAAAGTCCATTGGGCATCCAGCTGGTAAACAGGAAACGAGCAGAAATGAATCCAAAATACAACAAAACAATGTCTGAAGTTCTAGGAGGGACTGAAGGAAGGCGGACAGATGAATGAATGGCATTAAAGACACCTGATAACAGAGAGGTCAAAGAGTTCACCTCAAGAGGAGATTCTCAGGACGTGAGAGATGCTGGGATGATGACGATTGTACGTCAAAAGAGGAAGAAGCTCAGAATGATGGATGTCCAGATAATAAACGGTATTTCGTCCCTGCAGAAACCAGAAAAATTGTTCTTCTTTCAAGGACAGCCTTACAACAAGCATCCGTCGTTTTATCCTTTCACGTCCGAGAGAGAGATTGTGAGTCTGTATTTCACGGTGAAATATCTCGAGCACATCACACATGAGTACAGACCGTACATTTACTCGCTGCATCAGTACAGGACAATCTCTGGGTTGAAAGATCGAGCCAAAGATAACAAGCCTTCACATCCATTTGTCATCCAAATCACGGCCTGAGACTCGATGTCAATGATGGCGTCACAAGTGCAGGGACAACAGCGCACAAATACGACTCACGCCACACATGCTTTCATCTGGGTGCCGTGTTGGGACCTTTGATGGTCCATCAATGGTCTGCAGACGTGTGACCATTAGACAGGCACCAGCAAAGAACTGAAGACACACCTCCAAAGAGGTGGGCCTTCATCCTGACGCAACCTTAATCAAAAAATCAGTGCTTTTTATTTTTAAAAAAACAACAAAAAAACCTCATGCAAGTCATGCTGTGTAAGTTTAAGCTGTGATAAATGTTCTGAACTCTACTATGTCCCCATGATTGACCCAATGACGCTTCCCAAAGGTCAGCAAATATACGCGGCTGCCTTTATACAAATTACCTCCTTGAAGGAAACCGTTTGGAAAGATTTGCTCCTGATCGCCGCGGCGTCTTCGAGCGAGGTCGTCAATGTGGATGCAAAAGAGACAGGAAGAACAGATGGTTCTGTACTTCCTGTTTTCCTGGTCTGCAGTGTTTTGACGTCAGCTTTGAGCGTCTGTTCTGCTGTCTAAGAACGCCAACAGAGGTGGTGCCAAAAAAGTAGGTTGCAGGAAAACCAAAAGAGGCGACTAGAAGTCAAACAAGTAGACACCACCCAATGCCCTGGTTTATTGTAGGATGTATTAGTAGTAGCATGGATTCCTTGTTGGATCTATTAATGGACTGCCAAACTCCTCATCTCAGACATCTGCCTGTCTTTGATAATTGGAGTTTTTTTGAAGGAAGTTCTGCCTTTAAACCTAGAAGGTTTGTCAAAAGCAGGCGATATCTGTGCAGGAACAAGTTTCTAGTTTCAAAAGTGAACTCAAAAGACTTCTTTAATGGTTTTAGACACTTCCATCTCAGTCAGATGACTTGTAACTGACAGTAGGCTGCAGGTTTGGATGTCTGCCACCTGTCTATGAATGTTTTTTACCTTCCTGCTTGACAGGTTGTCATTCTCTTCTACTTTTTAACTTGGTGATCCTGTACACGAAATCCAGTAAGGAAGTTATTGATCAGTGACACACCTCAGAAAAGAAGCTAAGAGGAACCAAACAAAGAGACACATCATATCTCAACAAAAAAGAGTGTCACAGAATGAACGGAGAATGCTCTCAACATCACTTCTTGTAAATATGGTTCTCATCAGCCAGAGCTTAGGGGTCCTAAACTTTTAACTGACCTCTGACCCAGTAGCCACTGGTCAGGTGATAACAGTCGTTCCATGGGAAAATCCAGACATGCTACTGTTAGCGATGCTGTGACAGATCGGCGGTGATCTCAGCCTCACAGCCAAACGCCGCCCAAGTGTTTACTTGATAGTTAGATGTTGAGTCAACACCCAACGATAAATAATAATCCGATAACGCCGAAACGAAATCAGCAATTAGCACGTCTGAAGCAGACGTGACGTGACGAAACCACAGAATAAATAGAGATAACTGCAGGACGGGGCAGTAATATTAAGTCAGTGTGGCTTCACAAATGTTCAATTTCACCTTTTTACTGCTTTATTTTCATTTCTTATTTTTATAACCTATTTTTAACTTAAATATACATATATTTACAATTTTAGATTTATTTTACTTTCGGTAAATAAATCTAAAATTTATTGTGGCCTATCTTACCCTCTCCCTCTCTTACCTCTTTCTTGTGTGACCTACCGTCGCTATAAATACCTCAATCACACCTGATGGAGTTCATACACATACAGTTACACATTTTATTTATCAAATTTGAGTCCCACGGTTGTGTTCTTTCTGCTCTGGTGTGTCAGTTTGGTTTGAGCAGACAAGAGCAGGAGCGTTTGAAAAGACAGACTGAAGGGGGGACGACATACCAAAGAAATCCACACCGCTCCTTGGCCCTCTGCATCGGGCCCTCGCATCACGTGCCCTTTGACGAGGGAAAGTCCCTGAAATCAGAGGTGACTGGTCCTTGTGTCCAGAATCTAAGTCTGAATCTCACTCAGATATGCATGTTGTGTGCGTATATAAATATATTCATATCATATATATCCGTTCTCTTCTCTTATTTCTAGTCAGACATATCGTTGAAGTGGAGAGAGGCTGATATCAAAGGGCTCTCACTGGAAAAATAAAGAGATAGCATTGTTAAAACACCATTTTCCTCACAGCGCTGAGAAAACCAACGTTTCGTTTCACACGTGATCGGCCGTAAAGTGACGCGCGAAGCGCCGAAAGCCTTTGTGACATATTTAGCTGTGTATGTGGGGCATGACATTGGCTCCTTCCTGTGTTAAGGTATCAAGTATTATCACAGGAAGATGCCCCTCAAGTAACCGGACACGGCTGGGACCCCCGACATTGTGTGAGAAAACATTGAAAACCGGCTGTCGAAAAGCTATAACAAAATCTTCAAGTTGATTTTTCACCAGAGACGGTTTCCAATCATCGAAAGCAGAGATAACAAAATCACTTAAAGCTTCATGAAGACGTTTCATGTGTTTCCACGTCAAACAGGAAGTGAGGAAGAAACAGAGGAGTGACTATTTCCTACATCTGCTCTGCAAACACATCATCCTTGTATTTGTTGATCTCTTCCTGCCCATTGACAGGTAATGTCGCCGGCTCGTATCCATTACAGAGGGTCCGGCTGAGCCCCCTGGCTTAGGGGATCAACGCCTTCAAGTGTAACCGGACAACAATAGCCCCCCCAGGACTGGATGAGCACAAACCTACTGTGACCTACATGTCTGACGGAGGTGTTTCCTGCACCGGTGGATTGGTTAGCCGGCTGCGTGTGCATTAGGTTCAAATCTCTGGTGTGTGCTGGCGGTGGCGAGCCATTAAATAAAGCCTCATCATCCCCCCGCCCCAGGCGAAGCCGATTGAAAATTCAACTGGTTTCAGCAATAAGACACCGCAGCATCAGCGACACGATGGAAAATGCTAATGGAAAACTTTATAAATACACCAGAGGGCGTTTGTTCCAATCGGCGATCGGCCTCATCATGCTGGATAATGACGCTAAAGCCCCCCGATTGAGACGGCCGGCAGCTGCCCGCTTCTGGAGGGGGCGGGTGGGAAGCCGACGAGGCGTCGGCGTGGCGATGATGTCCACGGGCAGGTGGATTTGGCATTAAAGCCGAATTGATTGATTTATTGGACCAGTTGGACACAGCAGAAACGTCATCGAATGATTCCCTTCATTTCTTCTTCTTCTTCTGTGGAAACAGAAGATTAGGTAATGAAATGTTTAATTTAAATCCATTTTCGCTGACGAAACACTTAAATATTTAGCTTCTGAAGCACACGCTCATTTCTTTTCTGTTCTTTTCTCTCCTTTTGTTTTTTTGGCTGTTGGCTCATGAAGACCCCTTCAGAACAGTCTGTTCTCTCATCAGGAAAAAGGAAATGACTTTGCCCGTCGAGCTGTTGAACACAAACCGGGACATTATGGCTCGTTTGCTCTGATAATCTGTCATTTTGAGCCCCACGTTGAACCCAAAAAAAAGTGTCTCCGGAGGGGCTGCGACGCCACAGCCTGGATTCCCTCAAGCGTGTGTGTGTGTGTGTGTTTCTGCATGTGTGTGTGTCTGGGTTTGATCACAAAGAGGCCGGCCCAGCAGAACATCCTAGTAACGACAGGTAAATGGTGATCCTGCGTTTGCAGCCCCCGATTTGTGATCACAAATGTTCGTGACAAAGATGTCATGTTGCCTTCATGGAGTCTGTAATGTAGCCTGCAGCAGACCCTTTCAGCATCTCGGTGTTATGTAAAGCTTATGTTAAATGGGGGGTGCTATATCTGAGACGGATATCACCCAGCAGGCACGTTACACCAGGACTGACTGTTCCGAGCAGTCCGAGGGAAGGGTTTTGTTTGTTGAAATGCCAAACAAGCTAAATGAAGACGATTAAATCCGAGGAGAAACACGTTCACACGGCCGCTCGGCACATCCTCCCCAAAAAAACGCCGCATATTTCTGCTGATAATCTCAAATTCTCTCATCCTCGGTGTATACACAGATGATTTATGGTTCCTATTGTTTGCATCCGCTCTGAATTCGGCCCCACGATGAAGAACAAGTTTGTTAAATGAGTTTAGCACTAGCACAGAAATAAATTCAATTGATAGCATGTGCAACTGGTTACGTGCAGAAAACACATGAGTTCCAGATTCATCATCCATCAATCATTTATGTTTAAATTATTTTGCAAGTAGAAATAAGCCACACCAGGAAGTAACAGTCCCAGGATGTGACTTCTTGAGTACATTTCATATTTAAATTTGGTTTTAAGTGCCCTACACTTCCACGGTAATCCATCTTCCTCGCTAAATGCTAAACCGTTCTAGTTTCATCATAATCCATCAAACACTGGTAATAACAAACCGTCATCAGCATTAAATTAATGTTTGCAGCTTGTTGTGGTTAAAGGAATAAAAACGATGATCTACACAAGATTGGCTCTTTACCCATGATGAAGAACTTCATTTTAAAGCTGCTTTAAAATCCTAAATCACAAGGGAATACTGTACAGAATGTTGTTTTCTCAAAAATATATATATTGCAATATGGAAAAAACTGTTTTATCAGATGAACTGAAAATGAAACAACAATTTGAAACTAACGAAACACTTTCGACGAGAATGACAAGGGACAGGCGCCGTAATTTGTCAATTCAATCAAACCAGATGAAAAGTGACACCACCCAAATGAAAATACTACAAAACCAGACCGACAACCGTTCCCTTCATGTCTAAACAAAGACTGCAACGCAAAAACTTCTCCTGCGGCCACAGAGTTTACCACAATTTGAAATTTGAAATTTGAATTGGTTTTACAAAATAATTCAGTCCACTTTACGTCACAGATCTGGTCATGTGACTTTTGCAAATCGATGACTGATACAATCGCTCAGCTTTGCATGACTTTAACATGAAATCCCTTCATTACGACAGGAAGTGCGCGTCAAGATGGATGCAGATATGGCTGCAAGACAAAATAGTCACGCAAGAAGACGAGCCAGCGACAATGACAAATAATCACTGAATACACACACACACACACACACACCTGAAAGTGTGGTTAATGACACATCAAACATCTAAGGGTGATCCCCGTGAGTAACTGCAGACATTCAAGAAGTTTAAAATAGTTAAAACTGTATCATAATTTAGTTTTTAAGATTAAATTTGCAAAATCAGCAAAGGAGTCCAAAAATTAATGAAGAAAAGTCAATATTAACCTCTCAAAGGTGAAACAGGAAGTAGTTTACGGCTTTACGTTTGCCTGTTTTGGGGACATTTTGGCACGTCTTAACAACACAAACACAACTCAAGGTTCACGCTGTCAGCTGACGGTCTGCAGAGGAAGTTTGTAACACATGAACACACACAGATGTGTGTTTTCCTTTCCTGACACCAAGACAAGTGAAGAGTCAGCTGACCTTTGCAGGCCAGGAGACGGGTAACACCGCGGTCATGTTTACTGACACTGTATTAAGTCACCACCATATCCACAGCACTGCACTGTTCCCAGGAAGGGAGGGATGATTGTTCCATTAAACGCCGCTGAGGGAAAGGACTTATTGATCAATAAATTGGAAATCCCTGGTTTATTTACAGGGGATGCTCACGGAGTCTGGTCTGTTCAACAGCTGCACAGGAGGACAATATGACATTACAGTCAAACACAAGTAGGTGTGTCAGATAGAACATGAACTAACAGATGAGTCAATATCTCTACATATTGGAGGCACAGAACTCAGTCAACACTGCAAAGAGTTGAAACTGAATGCTTAGAATTAACTTTAATGAGATTCCTCTGGATACTGTGCAAACTAAAACATGAGTTCTTGTATTTGTATCATTAATAAGTCGTTAGACTCGTCTTCAATGTCGGAGCTGTTGCAAAAATGATGAACCGGTGCTGCAGGAGATGTTTCTTCAATATAAAAGCTGGGTCTGATCCTCCCCCCCAGGTCCAGATCAGATAATGGTCCGACACAAAGAGGTGTTCTCGGCCCGCATGAAAGAACTCCTGTTTTTGCTTCAGCTTTTGGACCAATTACAGAACTACTGTTAGCGCTTAACAAAAGAAGAAGAAGAAAAGGAAACTGAAGGAGAAGGAGGTTAAAAATGATCCACAGAGGAGGAAGAGAGGAGGTGTTTAATAGCTGGAAGAAAACGCACAAACTTACTGCAAGGTTAGAGACAATATCAGTGCCACTGGAGGGTGATGTATGAGGCTGCAGCCCTCAGCCAATCAGCTTAGAGCTGAGCCCAACACTGGAAGAGGAACAACAATCCACCAGCGTGTCTGAAGCCGGGTTTTTTATTTGATTTGTACAAAAGCACAGAGTTGTTTTAGAGTGTTTGGAGGGGGGGGGGTAAACCTGGACCATTTCTGGGACAGGACCAGGAACTTCCTGGACTCTCCTCTGGTTGCCTGGAAACGATGCCTGCTTGTGTTTGGAGAACAGCTAATCAGCTAAAAACAGTAACGGATCCATGAATTTTAAGATAAAAGATCAACGGAAATGCTTTTAATACATCAATAGTCTTAATTCACGGTTTCAGATATGAATGTGTCATAAAGTTTTACGTCTGATTGGACGAAGGCGAGAGCTTTACGTAGTTAACACGACGATGTGACTTTCTTCACATAGACGATGACAGAAATATTCAGATGTAGACACTAATATCAGCCCACTGACACATCGACAGTCAGTTGTGTTTGTACTGAGCGGTCCTGAAAATCAGTTTACATGACAGAATATATCTCCAGTCATATCTCATCAGCGTCAATGATTTTTGTGATTACATGTCTAGAAAGACTGTTAGAAAAGGGGCTACAAATGAAATTTGTTAATGTTCAAACACACCTGATTGGATCATTCCACAGGTAAGGACTGTCATAGCCACAGTAACAAGGCGATGGCATCACGGCTAACTACGAAAAGGTTTTGTCACTAGGTAAACAAATTTGAAGAAAAAAATGTTTTGAAACTTGTAACACAGTTTGGCGGAATTTGACGCATTTGAGGCGTTTCTTGAAAGACTGAAAGAATCTGCGAAAGCCAGAAGTTAAAGACTGACTGTAACGTAAACACCGAATGTTTAAAGGTACAGACATTCTTGAACAGATGCATTAAGCTTTGGAATGCAGAATTCCACCTTCCAGGAACGTCCACCTGTCAACAGCATGTTCAAGACTAGTTCTAGACAAGTACTAGTCTAGTACTAGTCTTGTACTAGTCTAGTACTAATCTATTGCAAGTCTAAACCAGTACTAGACTGGTTCTAGACTAGAACTAGGATAGTACTATACTAGTACTAGACCAAACTATCTGCAGTCCAGACCTGCCCCCCCCCACCTTCAACATGAGTGACATCACGTAACACAACAGTGATGACCTTGGGCCTATTGAGCCATCGCTGTTATCTGTCAAAAACTGTCAGGAACAGGACAGAATTCCCACAATCCCTCTCTCTCCTTCTTCCTCACCCTTCCTGAGCGTTTCTAGAGTAGCATGTGACGTAACACGATAATAAACACGAATCTGACATCACTTTACTGAAGAACCCCGACATTCAACGGAGGATACAGTCTCTGCAAACAGATGGAAATCCTCCTCTCTTTAGGGAGGGGGGGGGGTGGTTCACATCTACATCTGTCGTGGGCATCATCACCATCATCATCATCATCATCATCATCATCATCACGCCTGTGTGAGGATGCAGCCCGCATCCCTGACATGTCATCTGCAGCGTGCAGAGCAAAGCAAACGGGCGGATGTAGACATTTCCCTTTAATACCCCCCTGCGAGGGGAGTTCCTTGGCTTTCCCGGGGAAGGCCATCGGGATCAGGGGAGGAGGGGGGGGTGAGGATGATGATGCTGACATAAATTGATGACAACGTGGGCTGAAGGCTTACCTGTGGTGGCCACATTTGCAGCATCAGATGTCTGGTGGCCGGGGAGGTGATTGGGGTAAGTCCACTCCGAGCCCAGTACCGCATAGATGACGAATCCACGTATCAATACATTCAGAACCTGGTGGATGTAACTCATGGTGGAAAAATGAAGGTGGAAATGGGTCTTAATCCCGATTAGAGATGACAGATAAACGCGCCAAAGAGCAATAAATAAATAAATAACGAGTCTATTTTTTTTTTTTTTTTTTTAGGTATAAGTAGAAATAAACCGGTGGAAGAGTTTCCAAAACAAAAAAAAAAAAAAAAGAGAGGCACCGGTTAACCGATAAAAACACGAAGCCACACACAAGCGTGAAAAATACCAAAGGAATAATAGTTCATGGTGGGTCAACGACAACTTTGAAAGAAAAACCCTCCAGACGAAAAACTAATAGCCTCTAATGGCTTTACTGGCTGTTCCACAGGGGAGACTGCTGCAGGCTGCAAGCCAGACCCCCATATCGGATTTTATGGATGCAAAAAAAAAAAAAATATTTGAGCAAATAAAAATATCGCGCACATGCAGATTAAGTGAAGGAATTCCCTAGGAAATAACAGCTATCTGAAAAAAATAAAAATAATATCAGGTGCTGTGTGGGATCCTCAGCGGGCCTGAGATGGAAGAAAAACAGTCTTTGTATTTCCATACAGAGGGGATAGAACCCCAGAAGATCCGGATTGGGATTACCAGATTACCAGGACCGGGATGAATGAGATTCGACCCCAACACATGTACGGTGCACAAACACCGGGGACGGCTTCAGCATATTGAACTCGCAGTTTTAGCGATCCGCCTCTTCATAGCAAAGTAGCAAATCCCATTGCAGCAAAAAAAAAAAAAAAAAAAAAACCAGACTTCTTCGTGTGTTTCCGTTAATCCTTCCCCGACCTATATTATCCGCGCACGACATCCGCGGACTCATACATGGAGTTGATCGTGTCGCGGCTGGCGGCTGGTACCGTGTCCTCCTGTCATGTTAGCTGCTCGCCGGCTGATGCGGGCTGGGGAGGGAGAGCCGAGCGGGGCGGAAGTCGGTATGCAAAACGGGTTGACATCACGGAGGCGGACGGGACTTCGGTTCGGCCCACCGTTCCGTTCCGTTCCGCAAAGCTTCCGCTCCGCCGCGCGCGCGGCGACTCAAGCGGGACTTCTTTCTTTGATTTAAGGGGGAAACCGGGGTTCACCGTCTCTCTCGCTGCTCCCGGTGGGGGTTTGCGTCGCTTTTAACGGCCTCCGTGACTCACCGGGTGTCCACGAACCCGCTGCGAGGCTTTACCACCAATTCCCGTCCGCGGCGGAGGCGTCCTCCTCTTGAACTTGACGTTTTTTCCTGTCATGGTGACGCGGCGGACGGTGCCGGCGTCATTCTTCGCCACTCGGTGGGCCTTAACTTTTCCGGGCGATGGCGTGCTCCCATTGGCTGGAGTGTCCCAACATGGCAGAGCGTGATTGGCTGATTCAGACGGGACACGTCTTCCTGTTTTAAAAACACTCACCGCGGGAAATGTAGTGTATTTAATTATAATACAGCTGATTTTAAAGCATGTCCACTTGATTTACCTGTGATATTTAAGATACCTGCCATTGTTTTAGTTCTATTTTGATTTCGAAATGTATTATAACTATTTAGGACATCCAGATATTACAACTACTATTATGTAATATGCAGTATGTTACCTTAATCTATAAAAAGATGGACTAAAAACACAAAACACTCACATCCATTATTTTTATTTCAAGTTATATGTATTGCACTACATTGTATAAGTGGACTGAAAGCATTATTTTATCAAACTTCAGTTTCCACAGTAAGAAGCATTTTGCATGTCCATCATAGGGTTTCCAAGCAAATTGTCAAATTTGAATATCAGGCTATGTGATTGCGTGTATTAAAATTACACTTAATAATTCTATATCTGGGCTAACAAATAAGAAAAAAGACCACATGATGGTTGAGATTTTGTCTGAAGAGCATTTATTAAGTGAGAAATGTCATATTGAAATCACAGATTATATCCTTATTAGAATCTAAATACCAATAAGATCCCTGTTCTTCCACATGTTCTGGATTAAATGGTACTCACCCTCAGAATTTATTATTTTAACTTTAATAGATTGATTCTGGTCATTGAGGCGTTCTGCAGGGATCTACTTTTTCTAATACTGTCATAAGTATTTAATATATGTTTAAATGCGACACCAGAGTAGCAGTATGTAAATATAATCGTGAACACAGACCAGTCTCTTTGTAATGTTACACTTGATGTGGTTGAACGTCTAATCCTACAGTTGTTGTGTTATTTTATACCATCAGTAATGAGAACACGGAGCTGCACGCTGCCGTCCAAACACTCATTAAGCTTAATGCGGCTTTTTGACCCCAGAGTGTTGATGGACTGAATGCATCGCACCAGCCACCAGGAGGGGCCTCTGTGGGAGCCAACCACACAGGAGGCGCAGGCGTATGAAGGAGGGGGGGGTGCATGATAAAAGCCATGGGAATCCCAGTAAACAGGTGGCAGAAGTAGCAGGAACTGAGAGAGAGAGGGGGGCGGGGGAGACGAACGAGTGGGGCAGCAGAATTCGATACAAGCCCACAGAGGGGGGCGGCGGGGAGGAAGGCAGCCAACAAACCAAGGAGGAATCGAGCAGATGCTCCGTGCAGGAAGGAGCGCAGTCGCGACTCAACGCCGCGACCTGCTGCTCCTCCTGCCTCCTGCAGAAACGCCTCTGATGAGAATCCAGAAAAAAATAATCCCTGTGCAAATAGTTACACCTCAACATTCAGAGAGTCTTTAAAGTTAAGTTTTAAACAATAAATCAGCGCATTGGATTCAGCAGGATTGAATTATATCATGACAAACATTATTTCAGGTCACGGATGAAAAGTATTGCACAGTTTGATGAACCGCTGATGACGCCTGCGTAGGATAGGACGTTTTTTCCTGACATGTAACCCTGCAGCCGTCGCGATTCGCCGGTAGGTTAAAGGTATCGGTGTCGTTATGGCATTCCTGTAGTCATCCTCCATGCGGTGTGTGTGTGTGTGTGTGTGTGTGTGTGTGTGTGTGTGTGTGTGTGTGTGTGTGTGTGTGTGTGTGTGTGTGAGAGTATCGCCGCTCTCACACTCCGGTTTCCCATGCTGCTCAGATGGCGGTGGCGAACAGGAAGACCTGGATGAGCGGCATGACCTTCAAGGTGGAAAGGTCAGCGAGGACAGCCTGCACACACACGAGATTTATCATCTAAAAAAATTATAATAAGAATAAATCACACACCCCCTCACCATACCAGACCCATGAGGAGGGCTATAAACCCCACCCACCCCCCTTACCCAGAGGCATGTTTCAGGATTTAAAAAAAGCACCCACACAGGAGGAACACGCTGCTTAATGATGATGCAGGATTTTCAGGCTGCGACAATCCACGCTTAAGAGAACGCCGCGCCGCACTCTGTCCTTTTGGGATCGGGGGGGATTAAATTTAGGGACCCGATCGCGTTTAGAGACCCGGTTTAATATTTCAACGCTGGGCTTGAGCTTCTAAATATAAGAGAGGGAGAAGTATGTTATGATATCTCCTCTCTCTGCTGGGGGGGCAGGTGGTTAAGTGAGCGGATAAATGCCGGCTAGCGTCTTGAAGGAGCGGGATCATTCGTCATATTGCAGTTTAACCCCCCTCTCACACACACACACACACACACACTGCAGTCTAACGTGAGACGGACGTACCTCAGCGGAGGCCAGTGATGTCACTTCCATCAGGTTCTCAGCGCGGAAGGCAAACACAGCTGCCGCTAAGACTGGAGGTGGTGTCGGACGGAGGGAGGGGTGTTTGAAGAGGTGGGGGGGAAAACAAGATGTTCTGGATCAGAATATGGAAGTAAAAGAGGCTGTGTGGTTATAATAATGTCGGTACAGATATCATCAGGAGGGCAGTAAGTCTCACCTGACACTATTTCCAGCGAGTCGTATCCCAAAATTCGGTCCCAGAGAAGAAGCAGCTGGTCGGTGGACAGGTAGCCAGAAAAGGCCCGAACCATCCACTTAAAGGCGATTCGTAACCTGGTGACATGAGCACATGTGTGAGAAAACTTTTTAGAGCTGAAAAGGACAAAATAGTTTCAGAACAAACTGAAAAAAATCACTTATTTTGAAATGTTTATTGTCCTTACCGGGTAATTGTAATTACGGCTAGTCGCCACAAGATGGCAGTATCTAATTACAGAAATCAGAGGTGATAGCGTGTAAAGTTTTTGGGATTTCTAAAACAACTAAACGCCTTAACAAAATTATAATATTCTTTCTTTAAAAAGTGAGAACAAGCGTCTTTCATGTCAAAGTGAAAAAAATATAAAGGATTTCTTTCTACAGATATGATGGAGAAAAAACTACATATGTGCATTAACAGGTTTCTATGGCGCTGAAAATTATTTTCGAAATCAATTTTGATTTGCAAACTCAATCGACCTTATTGTTCTTGTTTTCTTTTAAATCAGAATCCCCCCCCCCCCCCCCGAGTAGTTTATAGTTTATTTCCTTATCGTATCTGCGGTGAATGTTTCAGTGAAAGTTCTTTGGGCCCTGAAGGAAACACGAACAGCGAATCAAAGTATGTACTACTGGAATAACGCTCTATTGTTCTGGACGTGAAAATATTTCACCCATGAGCAACGTCACTCAACGGCGTCCGTGCCACGCCCGGTGGGCGTACCGCTGTGGGCGGCGGCTCGTACTCACGGCTGCGCTCCGATCTGTCGCAGGTGGTAGAAGAGCTGGGGCAGGTGGGTCTGCAGCAGCCGCTCAAACTGCAGACACAGCGACACGATGCCCTGCAGGAAACACGCGTGCAGACGTTCAAACACGTGCACGAACGTTTCAACACGTAGAAAACTCAGCGTGAGGTTTTTTTACTGAAGCGGAGGAGGAGATGGAGTGTAGTCTGAAGAAGTAGCGGATGTACATTTCCCTGAACACGCTGTACAGCCTGGACGGCTCGTTGTATAAGAAACACAGAGGTGCCACTGAGGGTACAAACACACACACACACACACACTTCCTGTTACAGCCTGCCCCTCGCAGCAGCACTCCCTTTCAGCTTAACGTGACGACGGCGGTTAAAAATACTCACCGTACATCGAGAAACCGTGGAACGGGATCACGCCTGACGGCAGCGTCAGTGAGGACAAGAAGTAAATTCAGTTTTAAAATTTTAACGAAGTAAAATATCAGATCGGAATCAACTTTATGAAGTTAACGTGAAGCTGGCGGCTCACCGTTGGGAGGATACACAACCACACACTCCTCATCTCCCACCTTCCCTGTTAGGTAGAAACACAAACATGACTTTAAACTAACATGCGGTGTGTTTGAGAATTAATTACTACCGCATAAGGCACATGTGTCAAACTCAAGGCCTGGGGGCCAAATGTGGCCCACCACATCATTTTATGCGGCCCACAAGAGCATAAAAGGTCAGATGTGTCTAAATATGTCAAAAGTGTGCTTTGACCAAAAACTACATTTCCCACAATGCAGTAATTAATCCCATTTTAATTCTAAAAAAAAAAAAGTTAATGTCCTAACTTGTGTCTGATGTTATTTTTCTTTATTGATTGATAGTTTGATCCTTGATTGATGGAGTTCTGTGGGTTTAATAACCTGACAAATGAAAAGGATTTATGTTAGAACAGAGAAACAAACAAACATGTTTTTTCTGTCTAACTGTAATGTTTGGAACTAGAATAAGTCATAAATTCATTTAATATTAAGGAGTAGTTACATTTAGTTACATTACATTGAGTTACATTTATTAGTTACATCTGACCCTTTGAGGACAGTATGATGCTGATGTTGCCCTCGGTGAAAATGAGTTTGACACCCGGGCTCGTGTCTTTTGTGTGTGTGTGTGTGTGTGTGTACGGGATCGGTGCCTCACCCTGGATGTAGGATGTGGGAGGAGAAGCGCTGTTGTACTTGAAGTGATCCAACACGGCGGTGTCTCTGGAGAAACACAGCAGCACCTGAGAGCAGACGGGGGCGGGGTGTTAAGCATCCTCACACACACACACACACACACACACACACACACACACACACACACACACACACACACACACACACACACACACACACACACACACACACACACACACACCTGCAGACTTTCATTTGACTGAATTGAAGAGAAAAGGGTTCAGTTTTCCGATTTAAAAACGTGAAATTGTCTGAAATTGCTTCTGAAGTTTTGCAAAAAACACCAAATACTCAGAAACGTTGAATCATGGGAAACGTTCTGCTGGTGCAAACAGGAGGCAGAGAGCCAAATGAAACTATGGCTTGTTTCTATAGCTGTCAGTGTTGCTGCTCTGGTTAAGAATAACAGAACAGGTCAGTCAACATGCTGCGCTTCTCTGTATACACCGAGGTCGGGCTGAGGATGTCGGGGATCTGAGTAAAAAAAGAGATCTTTCTTTTCACACCGGAGCTGAACTCATCCTTACAGGCAGCGGTGAGAGGTTTACTGGTAAGATTCTTACTTCCTCAAGACAGCCTGACGTCTCACGTTCCTGATCGCTGAGTGAATTCCCTCACAATGGCCTCTTTGACTGCCAGGTGATTTTCTCAGCACGCATTCACGGCGATATATTTTTTTTTTTGTCTGCTTGCATCAGGTGTGCGTCAAAATGCACAAACCGGTTTATTAAGCGCACAATCTGACAGCCTGCATCGCTATGTGGACAGGAAACAGGTTCATCCTGAATAAATGATACGTAATTATTAAAATTCACGGATGTTTAATGCTTAAAAAAGCAAACTTTTACCTGATAAAGGAAGTCCTCAAACACAAAGTAGTAGTCGTCGTTGCTGGCTGTGAGCTTCACGTCCTGATGGGAGGAATAATAAAAAAACACAAGGGTTGTAAATGTGTGAGCAGAGATTGTGTGAAACTTATCAGGAAACAGAAGTTTGACGCTTCACAGCACAAACGTTGCGTCTTTGCGGTCGGAGCGAAGCTAAATGTGCACCTTGTAGATGAGGTTGTCCACCAGCAGGTCGTGTTGGATGACTCCAGCCGCCAGCTGCTCGTAGTGCGTCACGTCCTGCAAGAGCAGATTATCAGGTAATAATTTACAGCTATCACCTTCCTTAATCCCATAATGAGAGCGTGATTGAGTGAAGTAATGTACGTTTTTAATGGGCGCCGCTAAATTCAGGTCGCGTATTCCGACAGGAGGTCTAAACACCAGTCTGACGGATGGCGATCGTGTTTCCGAGCGTGTGGTTAAACTCAAACGCGTGGCAGCGGCGGCCGTTTGACAGGATGACCTCGGGAACGTCGTGTTGATACGGATAAAATGAATGGGGGGGGGGGTCACTGGAGGGATTTTCTGGAGACGTCTGAGTCGAAATTCGTGTTTTTAAAAACTCAGAATCGCCTCTTGAAGTGGATTTACGTCGGCGGTGCTTCGTAGGCTAATTCTGATGTAGTTCAGATGATGACACCCCGCCCCATCCCCAGGAGGAGGTGGGGTGCACGTCCTTCTGAATGGAGACACATTTCTCATTATCTTCTATTCAACTCCAGACTCTGAACAATGGCGGCTGCTGATCCAGATTTAGCGTCTAAGTGGAAGCCACTTTTTATTTTAAATATTACAGGTGTGAGTCACGCATGCTAAACATTGTTAGCGTGTCACACCCCGCACATGTTTTACCACCCCCACCAACTTGCTTTACAGCAAAACTCAACCTGCCCCCAGGGGTTAAATCAGTCAGATGATATAGAAGCTGCACATCAGCTGTGACCTGTGTGGGGCGTTCTGAGAAATACAGGAAGTCTGGGAGTCGAAGCAGCTGTGTGTGCACGTCTGCTTCGTGATAAACACTTAGTGGGTGTGTGTGTGTGTGTGTGTGTGTGTGTGTGTGTTTGTGTCGGTGGGACCTGTGGCTGGTTGGTGGCGTTCAGGATCAGGGCCCACAGGTCCCCCCGCAGCCCGTTGGGGCAGCCTTGCCGGCTGTACTGCTGCGCCGCCGCACTGTCCTGCTCGGAAACCACTGGACCAGAATCAGAACGAAAAGGTTAGAAGATATAGAATATAGTTTGTTTGTATAGTTAGAAACACAAAGATGGAAGAAAAGGAAGTAAAATCCTGCAGAGGAACACTCCTGATTGGCTGACGGGATGACATAACCAATGATTCAGGTGGGAAAATGAACACCTGTGTGTGTTTTTTTTTGAAGATCGTAAGAAAACAAGCAGTTGAAGTGCAAAGCTGTTAAAAGGGTTTGTTTTTATCATAAAACGTTGGAACACGAGGGCAAAAATAAAGCGTATTTCAATAAGGACTGCAAATAATTAAAAATCTGAAGGAAAAAGGGGCCAAACAGCAGCAGGTTGGTGGATCGAAATTTTATTTCCATCCGTCAGAAAAGCGTTAAACAGCAACAAATCACATTCACTGTTTCTGACGTAACTCTAATGAAAACTCTCAAGCTCAAGCTGGGAACATGTAAAAAAAAAAATTCCCTTTCTGTTTAACTAAAAGACTGTTTGAACAACCTTTTGTATTTAATTTCATAAATACAAATAGTTTGCTCAAACAGGGATGTCAGCAAAAGCTACAACGATCCGTCAAACGTGGGAAGGTTAAATATGAGATTTAGAATTTGAATAATAATATAATCATCATGCTGTTTTCACACACAGAAACCAAAGTTTTGGATAAAAACTTGCATGTAAGGGTGTTTAAAAACTACAATTTTCCTGAACCACAATGCCGTTCTGGAACGAAACGCCAAAACGGTGGCGTTGCGTCTGTATACACGCGGACAAGGCCTAAATCTCTCGGTGACAGAAGCCAGAAACACAGAAACGCTCGCCTGGACGTGCCGGCCGCTCGTAACATAAACCAACTCCAGCCTTAAATTTTCTCTTTGAGTGCTCTTCACACTTGGCCTGCAGCCCCCCCCCGGTGTGGAGGAACGGCCCCCGGCCCGGTGGTTGTGTGTGTATAGAGTACAGCTTGTGTTTTCACGTCTCTGGTGGATCCGTGTCCTGATTGGTCGCTGTTTACTCAGGGTTCATAGCGGAGCGCTGAGATCAGAGATCGACTGTCGCCCGGGCCGTGAAGGCACCTGAAGAGGAGTCACTGACGACGAGGTGGGGGGGCGTCGAACAGATGACCCCAAACACGATGGATGTGTTCAGTTATATTATTATTCTTATATAACCCGTCACAAATGACTGTACTTTTTATAGCAGTGCCAGTTATAAGCATCCATCCTTCTATTTTAGGTGTTCTTTCAGTCAGAAAGGGGATATAATTAGACTTTTTTTGACACTTTTTCTGAAACTTCACATCAATAATGGTCTAAATTAAGTATAATGTTAAAAAAAATAAAATAAAAATAAACATAAGACAGACAGAAATGTTCCTGTACTGAACGTGGAGTTTAGAGCGAACACCAGGAGTTTTGAGTAAAAGTAAAGTTCCTCTGAGTCTCTGATTGGTTTTACGTCTCCAGATGCTCAGGCTTTAATTTAGATCAATATGTGGAGACAATGCACAACATTTAAGTAGTGAAATTAATCTATACCTGATACCGATTAGAAGGAAACAGGATGTACAGAAAGACTTTTAAAGCAGGAAGCAGACGCTCACCTCTCTTCCCGATTTGAACGAACTCGCTTTCAAACAAATCTGTAGGAAGATAAAAACAGAAGGTTTTTCAAATGAAATGCACATTTTTGAATTACAAACACAGAGATACTGCACTACTGGACACTATTCTATTTAAAGTCTAAACTCCAGAATGCAGTGATGTCAATCTGTGGACTCCTCACAGATACTGTGTGAGGAAACCCAGACGCAGCGGCTGATAGGAGGACGGAGTGTTTTAAGCAGCGCTTCGCTAGATAAACACATCTAGAACCCGATCCACTGATCTGCAGCTCCAACAGGCGACAAATGTCGGCTCTGATAGCAAAAAAAAACCTGATTAGACGTCTTTATTTATAACAGTCGCATTCGTGATGGACACGGGAAGATAAAAATAACGCTTCATCCAAACAGGAAATAACTGGGTAACGACCAGGATGCTGGTGGGCATGATGGGAAGGACGGTTTACACTTCCTGATACGACTGACACAGGAAACAGAAACAGAACGGATACCTGGATGGATGTGTGCGTGGTCGTCGATCCCCAGCTGCCCCGTGTTCAGGTTCAGCTCTGGATACGCCTGTCGCTGTAAAACACACACACACGTTTACAATCAGGTGTGTTTTCTGTGGCGATCGGGACGTCTACGCGTTCCCCTACCAGCTGAGGGACGTCCCTGATGTTCAGAGGAACCTGGATGAGCCCCCAGTGGCTCCGGACGCCTACGTCGTCGTCGCTGCAGTCGTGATTGGGGTTCCGTAATCCAGTCACCACCTGAGAGGAGAGACGCGTCGAACGTTTATTTCATTTAAATTAGAAAACAAGGAACGCGTTCCAGGAATATTCTCACCTCCAGGAAGTCCTTGGGGGCGTAGACGGGCCTGAAACGACTCAGATCTGACAAAAAAAAAGAAGATAATGATCATAATAATGTCTTCCTAATGGTTCCTCCAGCTGTTAGACGCGTGCCAAGTTTACATATGCAGCTCCAGAAAGCCAGACTACACAAACCGACCCGGTTCACTTTAAGATCCGACTTTAATTCACTTCAGCCGTGACTCTGACGGAGAAATTCCACCAAATTCAACCGAACGGCTCAGAAACGCTTTAAGACACAGCAGCGGTTTCAAGTGGCAAGTTGTCCGACCAGAACGGAGGGGCATTAAGGTCCGGGGGCGGATGGAGGGGTGCGAGGAATCTGGACAGCATTGATATTCCCAGTCCAAAGTGTTTATAGCTGGAGGGGGGGACAGCATCCTAAATGTTATGATACGCTATGCTGCGATAGCGATGCTAAAACTGTCGCTGCGTCGTTTTTACATCACATGTGTCAAACAAATGTGGCCCTCCACATCATTTGATGTGGCCCGTGAGACAATAAAAGGTGAGAGTGTCTAAAAATAAATAGGTTTGACCAAAACTACATTTCCCACAATGCAGTAATTCCGCCCATTTTAACTCTGACTAAATGCTGTGAACAAAGTTAATGTCCTAACTTGTGTCTGATGTTATTTTTATTGATTGATAGTTTGATCCTTGATTGATGGAGTTCTGTGGGTTTAATAACCTGACAAATGAAAAGGATTTGTGTTAGAACAAAGAAACAAACTTTCTGTGTAACTGTAATGTTTTGAACTTGAATAAGTAATAAATTTAGAGTTATTTAACATTGAGGAGTAGTTACATTTAGTTACATTTATTTGAATTTTACACAGAATTAAATGCTAACAAATATGTATGACTTTCTGTGAATCGGTCCCGCGAACAGCCAGAAACTACAGATATAGAAGTTGTAGGGCATTACGGGTAACGTCTGCAGACCTGGTTCGTCCGCGCCCATCTCGTTCCACTTGTCGCTGAGCTCCTTCTGCTCCGCAGGGGGCCTCTGAGGGGAGGGGGGAGAGAGGAGAGGGTTTCAAGGGTTCAGGGTTCAGCTAAAAAAACAGAAGCTACGCTGAAAAAAAACGAGAGACGTCAGGAATGAGGCTTCCTGCGCAAAGAATTTTGCATTCCGGTCCGTATGTGTGCACAGTGTCACAGAACAACACCAATAATGAGATTCCAAACATCACCGCCTGCTAATTATCATTCTACAGCTCCAGGATCAATGCTAATTCATTTCAAATAGACTCAAATAGGTCGGGGCTATTTAAAGAGTCAGTATTAAGATTCATTTATGCACATGAAAACGCTTAAATAACACAGAACAGGACAGAAATGCAACTGTATGAAGGTATTCGCGCTGCAGATATAGATGAAATATGAAATTGTCTCTTTTTTGCGTCTTTGCTTTTGATTTGAGGCTCTTCATTGTGTTTAATTATGAAAACCCACAAAATTAAAATAAGATTCTAAAAAAATGGACAATATTTTATGTACCATGCGAGCCAGAGGCACTTCCAGCTCCGTACTCATGCTGTTCAGGCTTTTCAGGACGCGCTTCTCCCAGCTGGCCTGTGGAGGAGAGCGGACACACACACACACACACACACACACACACACACACGTCTTCAGATATCCTGTTAAAATGGGCTATCTGGGTTAATTCAGCGAGCAGGAACAACTAATTTCAGGAGGTGGAGGTGAGGAGTGATGGGATGAGAGCGGACAGCCCGACCTGCGCCTTCCTCATGTAGGCCAGCGGCTCCTTGAGATGCTCCGGAGGAGCTGCAGGGTGACCCGGGGGCGGCTGGCTGGAAAAAAACACACAAGCACAAGAACGAGGGTGAGATACGTTACGGTACAATGGACACGGTAAAAACACACACACACACACACACAAAAGAAGACATCTGCGGCTCGGTGAAACAAACAGGACGTGTTTCAGGAAGCGTTCAGCAGCAGCGAGCTGTCAAACAAACGGTTAATAAAACACTCAGACGTCTCCCCACCGTTGGGGTCTCCTCTCGTGCTCCCCCCCATTAAGTGTGTCGGGGGCGTATTGAGTGACTAAAGGTCTCAGTGTGTCAAACAACATTAAAGCCCATCTAAACACCCATAAGAGGGACGGGACTAATGGCTGGGGAGGCATTAGTCAATGTGACGAGTCAAAGCATTAAGAACCCGATTCATCCAGACAGGAAGGAGAAGATTCTGACAGGTCAAAGGTCAGAGAGCACAGGAACGTTTTAAAGACGTTTATGAGGTCAAAGGATTTCCAGCTATCAGCTGTTTGGAGATGAGAACAGAACCCAGGATTTATCCTGATCCATCAGCAGAAACATTACAGAACCAGAGGCTGATTCTGATTCAGGTTGAATCATTCAGACACTGGGATTTATCAAAATTTGCATTTTTATGTAAAGTTTAATTAAAAACATTTGAAATATCTGTTGTGTTGATTTAACCTGTTCTCAGTGTAATGATCTACTGGTGAGTAGAGTAGTGATCTACTTGTGACACTAGTGAGTAGAGTAGTGATCTACTGGCGATTAGGGTAGTGATCTGCTGGTAAGTAGACTAGTGATCCGTTTGAGAGTAGATCTACTGGTGAGTAGTGATCTACTGGTGAGTAGTGATCTACTGGTGAGTAGTGATCTACTGGTGAGTAGTGATCTACTGGTGAGTAGTGATCTACCGGTGAGTAGGGTCTGTGTGTGTTTACATGTGTTTGTTTACCACAAACATCACATTAGAACATGTGACTCACACATGTAGCTCTCTGTACACAGCATTCTGGAGCTTCCTTTCCCAACCTGTGAATGAAACACACACACACACACACACACACACACACACACACACACACACACACACAAACACACACAGGTGAATTAGCGTTAGCAGTAATTAGCCAGTGGAAGAAAACAAACCTGTGCCCACCTGATGTTCTGAGAAAACTGCGCACGTCATCTTTAATGGACTCCAGTTTAATCTCGGGTTGGTGTAAACACTCCTGAATAACACGGAAGAATAGCGGTTCAGTAAGTGATGAATAGTGTTCTAGCATGAAGCTAACCTAGCAGTGCTAACATGACGTTGACTGAGAGCTACATGCTAACGAGCTAACTCACCTTAGCCTGCCTCTCTATCTGCGAGTGTAAATAACTTCCCTTCAGCCGCTCCACGATCCGACCCACGGTCACTGATAAACTAGTCCCCCCCTCCCTGGTTACGGATAAACTAGTCCCCCCCTCCCTGGTCACGGATAAACTAGTCCCCCTCTCCATCCTCCGGTCGGACTGCACCTGTTTTGCGGCTGGAACAGCGCAGTTTGTCGGCTTGTTCGCCAGCAGCATCCGGCGATGCGGTTTCCGCCCCCCTGCAGAAGTTACCTAGCAACAGAGGAGGGTCAGTCAGAGGGCAGGAGAAACAAGGACTGACATTAGTTCCGGCCTGAGCATCTCCGTTCCGCCCGTGGGAATGTCGGAGCGATTTGAAGGGGGAGACTTTTAAAATTATCATCGTAGAGATTTTATTTATTGCAGTGAAGATGTTTGAAGCAAAATTTTTAACGTAATTGGTCTTATTTTATTAATAACATCTAGTTTTTTGTCCATTTGGGCTCAAATTTTACTTTTTTTTTTTTTTAACTTTAAATTTGATTTTATCACCAACGAACTGCAACTGCGCACCAATTTTGAGGGAAAGTTAGAGTTTACATTATGGGTGTCTGAAAACATTACATTGGAGATGTGAAGAGCGACAGATTTCCCAATTACAACCCAAACTTTGCTTTTTTTTAAAAATATTTTAAATATGATTTTAAAGTTTGATGCCAGGGCAGATCGACCATAACATTATGACATCATGTGAAGTGATTGATATTGTTGTTTTCTTGCGATGGCACTGGTCAGTGGAAGGGATATACTGAGCAGCATGGGAAAATATATTCGTTTTGTCCAGTTGATCTATTGGAAGCATGAAAAAATATACAGCATATTTTGGTATTGCATGTGCTTTTTGGGCGTTCCTGGTATACAGTGGTCAGAACCTGCAAAAGGGGCTGTCAGGGCCCCCACCCATGGGATGAAAGTGCCAATAAAGAATATGTGAGGACCAGATCTCGAGAAAAAGAATGGTTTGAGTCCAATCCATGAAGGTCTCACCTTGCATCTTGCAGGATTTTATGATTTTCTTCTAATATCTTAGTGCCAGACACCCCATCACACCTTCACACCTCCTGTGGACTCCATGCTTCCACTGATTAAAGCTGGGTTTTTTTCCTTCTTCACAGAGAAACCTGACAGATGACCACGAATCATCCAGGAGTGAATCCAGATGAAGGGACAGAGCCATGAATTTCCTCCACTTCCTTGAACATATCCAGATAGAGCTTTTTTTCTGAGCCTCTTCATCAGTACTGTGTAACTTACCGGACAGGTTTTCATGAAAACCTGGTGGAAGAGTGGGGAATCTGCCAAACCTCAAGTTCAATCAGGATCACGACGTGGATCAACTTTTTCATTGACTTTGACAGAAGCTTGAGGGCTGCACTTTTGATGATGGATATGTCTTCTTAGAAGTTGGATTTGGGCTAGATAGATTAAACAAATAGACCTAAAAAAAAATTCTATTTGACAGTCTGATTACATAAAAGGTCACGTGGTGTCCTGCAAACACACAGAACGAATCAACGGGAGGTTAAGACTATTTCTAAATTCTCATTGGTTTTTTTTAGATAATTTTTATTATAAAACAATAAACTGTGTTTATCTGTGATGTCACTATGTGGGATTATACCATTATATTAAATAATAATCCTTTTATCTCTTGTCAAAATCAATAAATTCCCTTAAATTTGACGTTTGTGCGCAGAAATACGTGCGACCGAAACGGCGGGGCGGTTTTGGGCTCTAACGGCGGGACGTCTCAACCCCCCCCCCCCCCCCCTTCAAAACGATCACGACTCATCCACCCCGACGTGTGCGCGTGGAAATGGGTCAGGGGAACCGGGGTCACGGATGCCCCACAGAGGCTGCAGAACTCAGCTGACATCTGAAATAAATGTTATTCCTCTTTATCCATGTTGTCATGTCGTTTTTTGTATTCAATTAATAAAAATCTTTTAGGTATTAATAATCTGAAATAATCCACAGAAACCGGTCGGGTTGCAAATTTAGGATTGGATGCTGCTTGAATGGATGCAGACGGGGAGGGGGGGGGGGGGAGGTTACGCGCACTGCTTCCAAAGGCGGGCTGAGCTTTAGAGAACGCAACCCGCCGCCAGCCGTCAGTAGCTGGAAATACCGACAGGAGCGCTTCTTACCGAGATGGGAGCGCCCCGAAACTTGTAGAAATTATTATTCATATCATATAAATGTATTTTTTCTTCTCGAATTAAATTCAAATGGCAGAGACAAGACCATTTTGACTCTTTGGTGATTTAGTTTTTTACGCACAAGAGCATGCAGGATCCTTTTCTTATGACTGATCTGACTTGAGGCTTCTGGAGAAAACGCAGAAATGGAGACGTTTACAGTCCAGGACATGCTGATAAATTCCACTGACTTAAATAAGATTTTATGTAATTTTGGAATCAAGAACATTTCGGAGTGCGAGAGCGAGAAGAATGCCCGATCCGAACCTCAAGGTAGAGTTGATCCACCTCTTTTTTTTTTTTGCGTTAACGTCAAAGCTTTGATTGTGTCATGAAGAAAATATGATAGTAATTTTGCATAAAGTGACCAAATATCTGCAGTTTTGGGGGGTTTTTTGGGTGAATTTTTACGAAGACACACGACCGCTTTGGGCATTTGTGAGTCAGCGCGCATTACGCATATGGCTCAGGTCCTCTGTGAAGCTAATGGAATCTGCTATACATGCGTATTGACACACATGTTGTAAATGTATGCAAACTGTCACAATTCCAAATGCACAAAATATTCGGTTCTGCGTGGCCACAAGATTTTAATCAAACGCGACATTTACTTGGATTAAATCCAAAAAGAAGAATCCCGACCTGCAAATTCCTTTAAAACCTAATAGAGAAGATTTCATTTTGCACATTCTGACCACTAAAGTGTTGAATTTCTTCACTGAGGTGGTCGCTGAATATAATATTGTGAATATGTGGGATATTTTTACGCGCAGGATGCGTGAATGAATTCACAGAGCGATAGTGTCACATTTAGAATCCCATATCCATGTTTTACGCGCGTCTGTGTGTCCACGTGTCTCCATCCATCCAGACATCAACCAGACGGTTCGGATCGTCCTCTACAGCTTCATCTTCCTCCTCAGCGTCACGGGCAACAGCCTCATCATCGCCGTCCTGGTGCGCAACAAGCGCATGAGGACCGTGACCAACCTGTTCCTCCTGTCTCTGTCCATCAGCGACCTGATGGTGTCCCTGGTCTGCATCCCCTTCACCCTCATCCCCAACCTGATGCGGGACTTCATCTTCGGCACTGGCATGTGCAAACTGGTCATGTACTTCATGGGTGAGTGAGGTGGTGGTTATTTATCTTTAAACTGTGATATAAATGTCCATTTTGCTCAAATAATTTCCTCTGGAGACACATTCTGACTTTTTCTGATTGGAAAAAAAGAAAATATTCTTTCAAATATTCACAAAAACAACTGGAATTCCCACAAATATTTTGTTTCTTCAAGATTAATTTTACTTGATTTTTTTTTTTTTTAAATTAGTAATCCTAACCCAAAACCCAGTGGAGTAATTGCGAAGCAGCTCAGGTAAAAGCAAACATGCCGTCAGACTCACCTGAAGCCATGTTGGTCACAACTGTATAAATAAAATATATTTACCTCCATCTGAAAGCCGCTTCTTGGATGTTTGGGTTTCGTGTGAGTGTGTGTTTGCGTGTGTGTTTGCATGTGTGTGAGCTTTTTAAATTCTATGAAGACATTTCACGCTTTTTAACAAACACTGAATATTTTTTTTTAATTTACTGCAGAGGCAATGGAGCAACACTATCATTCATTTTAGTGTCATGCCACTGGAAACCTGGCAAATGTAATGTACACACACACACACACACAGTGGCTTAAAGTGACTGTTTGGAACTCTGTCATTGAATCTGCTGCCTGTCGTGTCCCAAAAAGGATGAAAATACTTTGAAGGGAACCAAAACTGCAGCTTAAGGATGAATTAAAAGTAATTATAAGTTGTATTTGTCATGAAATATTGAATATTATCCCTTTAAAGTTATTCTTTTCTGCATTTATTACCTTTAAATGTGGAAAAATGAACATATTAATGGCCTGAAAAGACATCTGACCCAAACCGTTCACCTCTGATTTAGTTTTTGGTGAGATTTAAATGTCATGACTTTAAATTATGAGCTTTAACCAGCAGCCAGAATCACTCCTTATGAGTTCATCCATCAGTCACTGCAGCGATAATCAATCCTGCCTCGGCTTTAATCTGCTTGCGATTTCAATCGATTTCCCAGGTTCCTCCAGTCACCTCTCAGGAAGCCTCATGGGAGCTTCCTAATCAGGTGCAGTCGTGACGGATGACGCACCTTTACTAATAGTTCATTATAATCAGATTACAGGAAATCTGATTTTCCTTTTTCTCCCTGTTTCCTGTTGCTCCTTATAGCCGGATGGTGAGATCAGAGCAGGTTCTAATCTCATTTGTTCCTTTTGTTGAAGGTGAGTGAGGGTCTGAGAACGATGTGAGGACAGACGTGGTCTCTGGTGTGAAGTGACACCAGTGTGAAATAAAATGAGAACAGGACTGGTTTCAACACAGATTCCTGACTATTATGGCTGATAAAAGCACAATAGAGAGTTCTTTCTTTCTCTTCATTGCTGGGGGGTGAGGTGAGGTTATCTTAAAGATGTTTAAAAGGTTATAAAGGCTCTTTTATGCAAATTTCTTCAGCATTCAGGTCTCTGACGGAAGAACAACACTGGATTATAATCTGGATCCTGCACCAAAACATGAAAACTGTTTGTTCTTTTATGTTTTCATGATTATTTTATATTATTTTATGACATCACCTATTTTTTTTTTTAATTTTATAAACTGTAATAATCCCCAAAAGAAAATTTGGGGAATGTGGGATTGGAGGACCAGCAGATGAGGAAAATCACAAGATCAGAGAGGATTTTTTTCAAACTGGAATCAACAACAGGACCACAAACCAATCACCATGTGTGTTTTTATGCTGACAGTTTGGGGGGTTTTTTTTGCGCGTTTCAAACATACAACTTGGCGTTTCTCCTTTGAGTCGCATTCCTGCTGGTGTGGCGTTTGTGCTCACAACTTGAGTTGAGACATGTGATCCTGTTCAAACACAGTAACGGGCTCGCAGTAACGAAACAGTCTGTCTAATGTGATAATTACAGCTCCTTACAGCGCTGGTAGTTTGGTTCTGTTCAGATGGAGGCCAGATGTTTCTAAAATTTATGTCTGTGGCGTCTCTCTGACAGGATCCAGTTCCTCATAAAGAACTATTTATCTCTGTTCTGGAAAGAAAAGATATTTATTCCTACATTTCCATCTTTCTTATTGTTGCCGTCGTCTCACTTCCTGTGTTTTTCTCGTTTCCCAGGCATCTCCGTCAGCGTGTCCACCTTCAACCTGGTAGCCATCTCCCTGGAGCGCTACAGCGCCATCTGCAACCCTCTGACCTCCAGGGTGTGGCAGACCAAATCTCACGCTGCCAAGGTCATCAGTGCCACCTGGGTGGTGTCCTTCATCCTGATGCTGCCCTACCCCATCTCCAGCACCCTTAAGCCCTTCACCCGCCGGGACAACAGCACGGGGCACATGTGTCGCCTGCTGTGGCCCAATGACATCACCCAGCAGGCCTGGTGAGGCTTAGACGAACTCTCGCATTTGATTTGGCAAAGTTTGTTGTGCTGGATGCCCTCCCTGTCACAATCCTCTGCATTTACCCGGGCTTGACACTGTTGACACTGGCTTCTGCCCCCGTAGGACTGCAGATGCCAGGGATTGAAGCATGCTAAGCACGCATTCTACCGCTGAGCGTGGCTAAATTAGCTCGTGGCTAATGTCAGAAGGCCCCTTTATTGATTTTGTCAGTCTGGTGCCGCCGGCCAGACACGACCACATGGGGGAAGTCTGAAACAGATCGAAGCCTCCAGAATCGTCACTGGACTCATTGCTTTAATTAAAAAATGCTATCATCACACTGAAAAAATAGGTTTAATTTAAAAAATGTGATGAAAGATACCATAAAAGATGCCGACACGGCCACCGATACGATGACGATGTGATGGTATTACTCTCGACTCGAAGGCGGCGGATTCTAATTTTAGCGCGGCTCTTTGTGCCATGTTGGATTAGACACAACTATTGCTCTTTTGCCTCCACTTATTGCCCTGAATCTGCCCCTCATAGGTACGTTTCCCTGTTGCTGCTGCTCTTCCTGATCCCAGGGATCATCATGATGACGGCTTACGGCCACATTTCCATGGAGCTCTACCGGGGCATCCGATTTGAGATCTCCAGCCGGAAATCCATCAAAGGTATGGAAACAAAATGCGGAGAAGGCTTCGGAGATAAATCCAGAGAAACTCGTATTTGTTGCCTCTCTTCTTCTTCGACAACCAGACCGTGACGCTCCATCTTCTCACCTCCTCTCCCCTGACAGACAAACAATCTCGCTCCAGCAGCATCAAACCGGGCGACAGCGACGGCTGCTACATGCTGCCGAAAAGGAAGAGCATCACCGGTAACCCTGGCAACCTGGGCGGCCAGCAGTCGGTGGGTCGCGTCTGCAGCAGCAACTACGCGGGAAGCCTGGTGGCCAAGAAGCGCGTGATCCGCATGCTGCTGGTCATCGTCTCCCTCTTCTTCCTGTGCTGGACTCCCGTCTTTGTGGTCAACGCGTGGCAGGCGTTCGACCGGCGCTCGGCCTACCGCCTCACCGGCGCGCCCATCTCCTTCATCCACCTGCTGTCCTACACCTCGGCGTGCGTCAACCCCCTCATTTACTGCTTCATGAACAAACGCTTCCGTCAGGGCATGCTGGCCACGTTCCCCTGCTTCAGGAAGACCAGCGAACGCATCGCCGGCTCCTTCAGGGCTAAAGAGCCAATCAGGAGGGCTAGAGGCGAGGCAGGTAAAACGAGAGGTGTGCCAAAGGTCGCCGAGCAGAACGGACGCGCAACGCCGGGCGAAGTCGCTCGATCGGCCTGCAACGGCGTCCGCGGGTCAGCCTGGAACGAGCTGACTTAAACCGGTTGGTGGTGAGGAGCACCTGAAGGGAATCTGTGGTGCGGAGTCCTCGCCGGACCGGTTCGGCAGCTCCACGCTCGGTTTGGAGCGCGGAACGAAGAGGGTACATCCATTAGCGGGCAGGTGGCCAGGTGGCGTGCAGCCGCTCCGGGTCGACGCCGCGCCAACAAGATGTTCTCTGAAGCTTACAGAACCCGCAGAGCCAACTCCAGCTCAAACAGACACACCTGAAATAGTTTACCTGAGGTAATACCTGAAACTACAATCAGCACAAGAAGAATCTAAATCACCCAACAATGGAGTGGAATCTTTTCTCTTTAAGGCCCGTTGCGGTGAAACCCCGCCCACTCCGCACGTCGCCGAGTGTCATGGGACGAAAGCTCTTACAATGAACAAACGGAGGGGAAATCCAAATGTCACGACTGAACTTTCATCTATTACAATAATCTCGTGTAATCTGAAGAACATGATCGTATTTCAACCACTGCGTGTTTTCACCAAGGTGTTTTTTTGTTTGTGGACGGGATTATCCGAAGGAAGGGTGGGTCTTAATCCGGAGTGCAAGTCATCACATTTTGGCGCCGATCCACTGATTAAAACAAGCAACTTTAAAGACATCGTCTTAAGCTGTTAATTCTAAACTAGCTTAGTTTAAAACTACTTTTAAACTAGCTTACTTTAAAACTAGTTTAAATAAAACTAGCTTTAAACTGGCTTTGTTTAAAACTAGTCTAACTAAAACTAGTTTTAAACTGGCTTAGTTTAAAACTAGTTTAACTAAAACTAGTTTTAGTTAAACTAGTTTTAGTTTAACTAAAACTAGTTTTAAACTGGCTTAGTTTAAAACTAGTTCTAAGCTAAGCTAAACTAGCTTATCTTTATATCTTAGTTTAAAACTAGTTTTAGTTTAGTTTAACTAAAACTAGTTTCTAGCTTAGTTTAAAATTTTAAACTAAGCTAGTTTAAAACTAAGTTAAAACCAAGCTAGTTTAGTTAGCTCCTGGCTTAGGATGATTAGGAGCTAACTCCTGGCCATCCTAAATTTAACACCACCAAGCTATTTCCTTTAACTTTCCACGTGATGGATTAGCGTCCATGCAGCCAAAAATTTACCTCCGATGACTCATGACAGGTGGCTCAGATGCCACGCCTTCAAAATAAACCTCCGGTGTACAAATAGTTCAGTTCTATTCCCAAGAAAGCCGCGAGGCCTTATCACGCCATCACACTTTACACACCTGTGGATTCCCACCACGACACACCTGATGTCCACCGGTTCACACTAAAAATACTGCAGTGTTAGCATAGCAGCGGCCACACTGTACCATCGCTCACATTTCGGGGTTTTTTTTTTCGTATCGTTTGTTTACATAATGTTGTTGCATAAAATATTCCTGTTTAATCGCATGAGAATGTGCCTCATTTTGACAGAAGTCATATTAAAGCTGTGGACGCGTAACTGAATTTGATTTTTTTTAAATTTTTTTAAATTATAATCAGAAAATGGTTTTGTGTTAAGATGGAACCGGAACAACAAGTCAAAGAAAGACAAACTCTAGTTAAAAACAAAAAAACACAGAACATTTTATATCACTTTTTTATTTGTTTTTATGCCAATATTGCAAATTTTTTTTCTTGTGTTTTTTTTTTATTCTTCTTTTTATGACATACAGATTTTGCGCATGACCTGGAGCTGCAATATGTACAAAAACAATCTAACGTATGTTATAAAAAAAAACAAAAAAAAAGAATCTGTCCCCTTTGTTTTGACGTTATTGCTAAATGTTACAAACGGCACAGGTTTCTACCATCAGCAACCCTTTGAGCACTGAGCAAACTACCACAATGACACCTCTGCTTACCATCTACTAGAATAATACACAGATACAGCAAGAGTGAAAGGATATGGAAGGAAGAAGGAAATGATGACCAAATAAAAGTGTGATCCAACGGTAGCGAAGCTAAAGCACGACAGGCTGCATGTTAAGATCGAAAAAACAAAAATGTAAAGAGCAGGTCAAGAGTGAAGATGAAATGTGTGGGAGGGAAAGAAAGTTAGTGCAAACAGCCAAAAAGAGTCTTCTAGAAAAGTAAGGCTGAGTGCGACAGAAGGGCTCCACACTCATTTTTCGTATTTGTTTAAAGCTGCCTCTCGCTCGGCCCCCGTTTCGTTTAGCAGTGCATGAAAACTACATTATAAAAAGACATTTGGCATATTAGAGGATACATACATTGTTCAGAGCTCATTTAAAAAAAAAAAAACAAAAACAACAACACACACACACACACACAAGTAGAGCTGCTTTTGGAAGAGCAAAACAAGTATGACCAGAAACACAGAAAAGAAACCAATTTTAAGATCTTTCGTGACCCCCAAAGAGCGTCTTATCGATTTGTATTTTGTATTTATCGCTCTCTTTTTTTAAAAAAAAAATCTCCACGCCTTTAGAGAGGAAATTAAAAACTGTAAACCAGCTGGGATTGTCATGGCGATGCAAAAAAAGGATGCATCACCCCCTTATTTTTATTTTTTTATTTTTTAGCAGTTTGAGCGAGAAGAAGAAGAGAAGAAGATTAAGAAAAACCCAAAATAAATCCAAACGTAAAGCGGAAGTCGGGGTGTGATTTTGTTTCAAACACTTAAAGATCTACAGTCGTGATTTCATGATTTCACCACCTCCATCCTGCAATGTAAAGGGTTCAAGTTGGTTCCCGCGGGAACTCGGCGTGACGACGCGTCAGAGTTTTTTTTGGGTTTGGGTGCTACATCAACGCTGCAGCACCGTCTCCACCCAGCTTCCAGGATAGACAGGAAGTAGCCTCTTTTTTTTTTTTTTTTTTCTTAAAAATACCCAGGCAGCAACGGGCAATAATGCACTTTTATCTTTAGAAAAAAAAACAAAAAAAAAAAAACAAGGGGAAGCTTGGTATCAATAATTTAAAAAAATATCAATATTACAATATAAAACATTTAACATGAATGACGGACAGGCGGGGCGGGTGAGGGGCAGAATGTGGGGTGGGGTGGGGGGGGGGGTCGAAGAGAATCCATTTTTTCCTTCCTATTTCAACAGTTTTTGAGTAAAGAAAAATCAGAAACACTTCATCAAGCAGACATTCACGTCACTTTTACTGTTTGTTTGTTTTTCTCCTGGTGTAACTTTTTACTAAACTCCCAAGTATTACCTTTTATTTATTTTTTTTTTAATTTTCAGACACTTGGATTCCGGTGGAAGACAGAAAAACCTCTTGAAAAAGCTCACTTTGAAATGGAGCGAGTCTGACTCGATCTTCCATTCCAGCCACGACGTTTGAAAAGTCACACACACACACACACACACACACACACACACACACACACACACACACACACACACAGGCGCGTACGTTTGCTGGCTGGTGAATTAGTGCTCAGGCTAACAAAGACAAAGATGAAATGACCTGTACAATATTGCTGTTTTTTCTGTTTTGCAAATGCACATTTCTTCAATATTACACATTTAGAAGGCCGTTTATTTCCTCCACACCGGGAGAAGAAGTTGGAAACAAGACGAGCGTAAAAAAAAAAAACCTCTCGTTGCTGCGAAAAGGTCATTAAAAACAAGAGATGAGGGCAGCTGACGCTCGCGAGACGTTGTACCAAAAAACGTGAGGAGGCGCTGGGCGCCGCGTGAGAGTAAAAAATACTGGAAATAAAACAGAAAACGAAGGCAGAAACAGTTGAATCCTGGGATACGACGGACGAGGCGTGAGCTTGTTTTTGTGCTATGCAAATGTTCTTTCCGAGGTGAATAAACAGCAGAGAAGGAAAAAAAAAAAAGAAGTCTTTCCTTTTTTCTTTTTTGTAATTATTAGTAAGGCCACATCAAATTGGAAAGTGTCCATCTTTTTTGTTGTTGTTGTTGTTTTTGTTTTGTTTTTTTTTGTTTTTTAAGTTTAAATGCCACCAGAATTACAACAAAACCGGAACAAAAAGACACCTGTTTGGGTGTTGAGACGAATTCCACAACATCATTGTGACGACGCGTCGTCGTCGACGACGGCGATGAGTAAAAGCGACAGATAACAAGAGACGTGGTTTAGATATGTGAGTCTGAATATACAGTACTAAGGCTATCCTTAAATCGGCGACCACGATCTGGTTACGTTGCTCATTTTTTCGTAACCGTCGGAAGTCGCGTGATGGATGTGATCTTGCAGGCGTTGCCATGGCTCCGTTATGGGATGTTACGGATGTGTTGACACGATTCAGAGGAGACGTAGCCGCCGCGCACACGAGCAGGCAAGGCAAGGCAGAGGCGTTGCTTAAAGCTTTTTTTCTTCTTAAAGACTTCATAAAAACCAACCGTAAAACAAAAAAAAAAGGCCCTCTGAGGTTATTCCCAAATGAACAGAACAAAAAATATTTTGCTCGTGTAGATTAAAACAACCCAGACTTCTTTTTTTTTTAAAATCCCCCCCCCCCCCCCCCCAAAAAAAAACCAAAAAAAAAAAAAAAAAACAGAAGCAAGAGTATCAAAACAAAAACAAGAGATTGAGAAAGCCGGCGTTTGATTTAAGGTCGCAAGAACGTATAGATTGGTGGGTGGGGGCGGGGGGGGGGTTTGGACCTTAAATTAAGCCGGCACTCAGAGGAAGAATAGAAACTATTTGGTAACAAAAGTTTTACTATATGTTTAATACAAAAAAGGTATGGAGAAAAATGTACCTTTACTAAAGCTTATACAGGATCCTTGGTCCATAGAAACTATGTTATCATCACGTGTGTCCCTTTCCGTGTGTCCCTCTGCATCCTCGCCCCCCCGCCCCCCCCAACAACAATACATCCAGCCCCCCCCCCCCCCCACGTTAAAAAACTGACAAAAAAAAAAGTTTAAAAAAAAAAACACCAAAAAAAAAGGAATTAATTAAAAATTAGAGTAGTGGGTGGAGTTGGAGGTTGGAGGTGGGGGTGGAAGGGGTGGGGGTGGGGGGGTATACTTTCCTTTCAAGATTTTATTTTTGTGCACTTTGGATGTATCGTTGCCGTGGTTTCCGTTCTCGCTGGTGTTCAGAGCCCTGCGGGAACTTGACTCATTCCAAACACCAGAACTGGATAGACAGGTCCCGAAAGTAACCACGGGAGGGGGGGAGGATAGGGGAAGGGGGGGGGGCGGCGAGGTTCCACCTGGTCGCTCCTTTTTCTCACACCAATTTTTTCTTTTTCAGCTTCTCGGTATCCGAATTTTCGACGCAGCACTTCAGAATGAGTCAGTTTGTGGTTTCCCGTAGTCTTTGCACGCCTTGTCGGTACATTTCCTGTCAAGGCATATCGTGTTTGGCGGCGCCCCCCCCCCCGTGTGTGTGTGTGCGTTAGGAGACCACGGCCGCGGCGGTGGAGGACGAGGACGTGACGCCGGCGTTGGAGGTGCTGTTGGGGCCGTAGACGCCGGCGGCGGCCTCCTGGCTGTTGCTGCTGAGCAGGCTGGCGTTCCCGGACCTCAGGATGGCGCCGGCGGCGCTGCAGTGCGGCCGCGGCCCCGGCTCCGGCGTGTAGGTGAAGGTCAGCGTGGTGGAGTAGATGATGCCGTCGTTCCTGACCAGCGTGACGGGCACCTGCACGGGCTGCCGCACCCAGCGCCAGCCCTCGCGGAAGGCCGAGATGTCGGGGACCACGCACAGCATGCTCTCCGCACACCTGGGGGGTTCATAGGGTTTTAAAAAGGCCATTTATTGAAGGTGCGCCTTACAGTGCAGAAAATACTGTATCCGCTCCGTCGGGATGAAGTTCTATCGGGTAATCACAGGATCTGACAAAGAGCAGTTTGAAATCTTTAATCAATTCCATTTACACTTAATCGTTTTCCATGTTTGCTGGATCCCACATGAATCCTCCACTTAGCTGTAATGGACCATTAGCATGCTAATGTCCCTCTGGCTAAGATGTGGAAAGAGGCTTTGGTGTGTCGTGGGAAATTAGAGCAAAAAAAAAAAAAAAAACCACATGAGGTCATGTGACTAAAAATGGGAGGAGAGATGGGATGTACCTGTACATGGTCTCCGCCTCCACGTCTCCGAACCATACCCGCAAATTTGGAGTGAAGTTCTGTCCCGTCAGCTCCAACATGGCGACATCGCCGCCGCCGTTTAGCTGCGCACGAAAGGAGACGATCTCCATCAGGATGGAGGGCTACGAGGTGCTGAGTGTGATGACATCACGGAGCGGCGTTACCTGTAAGCTCTCCACAACAGGCACGGGGGTGACAGGCGAGTGGACAGGACCCATGCCCTCGTAGAAAGTGTATTCGGCCTTGTCCGTGCTGATGATTGTCCAGGAGGCGCCGTCGTTGATCATCTCCTTGTTGGGTTCCTTTGGGCATGGAGTGGCCTGGGGAGCGGAGGGAAGAAAGCTCCGGTTTAATAACGCCGAACGACGGCTGCTAGGTGTGAACGGAGGCGTCACTAACTTGAAACTGGATGATCCTTTCTTGGGAAAGGCACAGGTACATGCGCTCCGTGTCCTTCAGGTAGAACGCGCACTTGTGGAGCTGGGAGACGGGGTCGTCGGCGTCCAGCAGCGCCGTCTGCTTGTCCACCTTACGGATGATCTGAGACGGAAACGGAGATGTGTAAGGATCCAGCTCTAAACCACATGTGTCAAACTCAAGGCCCGGGGGCCAAATGTGGCCCACCACATCATTTTACATGGCCCCACGAGAGCATAACAGGTCAGTGTGCTTTGACCAAAAACTACATTTCCCACAATGCAGTAATTCAGCCCATTTCAACTTTAACAAAACCCTTTTGAACGATGGTACAAATGGTTTCTTTTACCAGTCTGGGGAGGGCCATGCCGGTGACGGAGCAGACCAGCTTGACCGTCTGGCCGTAGTGGATGTACCCGTCCCTCACAGTGAACTCCTCCCCTTCTGACTCCTCGTCATCCACTGGAAATGAACAACACGTCAGTCGGCCTCACAGCCGACATCATCATCCTGAACCGTGACGACTCTGGACTTACACAGGTGGATGTAAAAGGCCCCCCACTGCTGGGAGCTGGCGTGGAAGTTGCCCCCCTCCACGTGGAGATAGCGCGTGCTGACTGTTTGGGACCGTAACCGGTTGAACAGCGCCACCTTCGTCCCTGATGCGATGCACACTGTGAGGAAAAACAGACCCAAATATGACCTATGATGGCTGGATATACCGCCCCCTAGTGGGGAAAAACATGTTTGACCCCCCCCAAAAAAACGGAGTTAAAAGGTAGTTAATATTTATAACATAAGATTATACTTTAATTTATTTTGCTGGTCACGGGGGTTGCATATTAGCATATTAATAACATTAAATAAAGACGTACAGTCAGCGTTTTTCAACGACTGCTTCTTCTTGGAGGGCTTGGAGATGACTTTGATCCTCTTGCTGAGGAAGACGCCGATGTCAGCGCTGTTGCCGTAGAACATCTTGACAGACAACATGAAGTGCTTTCTCTTGTCAGAGTCGGATATGTACAAGGTTTTGGCTGTGCAATAATTCTGCGGGACAAGAGGGAGACAACAAATCGCGACGCGTTACATCACACCCTCCACCGCAGAGAGAATTCCGTGCATCGTTCGAAGCGTCACCGCTGTCACGAGGAGATTAATCATCCACCTTTAGATCCACAAATGTCAAATTGGGATTCCAGTATTATTAGTGTAAGCAGCGCGGAGGCGGGGTGTGTGATTTTGAAGCATCTGTGTCAGGATTGGTGGATTCTGGGGGGAGTTTGGTACCTTTCCCTCTAAGTTAAGCTGTTGCATTTCTTGGTCGCTGTTCCCGATGCCGATGAAGGCGCACGGCTGCGACTCCTGCTCGGAGCAGCCGTCTCGCTCCATCTGCTCTTTCTTTTTCTTCCAGCCGCTGCCCATCAGGTAAACGCAGGGAGGGGGGCAGAAGAACCTGGAAAACGGTGGAAACGTTGAAGACTTTTCTTTAAAACCTGACGTTTACAAATATTTACGACTATTTTCTGCAATGGTAAACACAATCTGGATGCGTGCGTCCCGATCCTGACCACTAGAGGGCAGACCTGCACTATAATAAGATAGTCACGCTTCTTTCTTGCTCAAGCTGTGCAGCTGAACTCTTTGGACGAGCCTCATTTAGCAGATGTGAACACGAGCGGTTCCAGAACGCATCAGATCAGCAGAAGCACAAATAAAACAGAATTTGGGGGATAAAGGTCAGCGTTTTCCATTCGGTGATTTCATACTTTTCTCCCCCCCCCTCCTCTCTCTCTCTCTCTTTCCTACTATCAATCCCATCCCACCGTCCAATCCAGCACTCCCATTGAGAAAAACAAAAAACGTGAAAAGCAGCTCCGGAGCTGCTGCGCACTTCAAAAAAAAATGGAGTTGGTGTGCGTCAGAATGGAACTGCAGAGCGACCTATTTCGCAACGCCGGTGTCAGTCTCTGTGGGTGTTTGTCTACTTTCACCTCCTATGAGAAAAAAAAGAAAAGAGCCCGGACAGAAACAGAGAGGCTGCTGGGGAGGAGAAGACGGCTGTATTTGCATTTTCTGTGCACTCAGTTCAGGAGGAATCAGAGGTGCCAGACACTCGTGTACAGAACTACAACCGTGGGGGTTTGGCATGACTTGTATACGCCACTATAACGCAGCAGAATTCCCCTCTGGGACGTCCCATCAAAACACCGATCTGTGATCCGGCAGCCGGTCGAACCCGTGCAAGAAGAACACACAAGATCCCGCTTTCACTTTCACCACAAAACGTCACACCGAACAGAAACAAGACGGTTATCAGAGGAATTCATCTCACACTCTTCCTGCTGATCTTTTCTGCACCCGTTTGGGGTTCAAACCCATACCCGCGCCCCCCCAGGAGTGGTTTATCTCCTTTATTCCCATCGCCGCCCCCTACCCAACTCCCTTTCCTGTGGCCTTCACCTGAACGTGGCCTTTCCCAGGAGGTCGGCCCTCGTTTCTTCCTCTGACCTCCTCTGATACGGGAGGTCAGGAGGGTCAAAAAGCTCAGGGGGAAGCTGGAATGTGGTTTGCAGTCGCTCCTCAGGCCCAGGATGCCCCCCCCCCAGTGACAGGTCGCCCATTAGTCGACTCACATTTGGATTGAGAAACAACAGATTGGTCTTTTCCACTCACCTTTTCTCATTGCCGTAAGATTTCTGTGCAACTTTTGCGTGGAGGATCATGACGGTCTGGTCGCCTCGCTCCTTCAGGTAATTCCTCATTGCTTCTCTGCATGATTAGGAGAGAGGAAGAGGAACAGAGGGGTCATTACGGGGGTCATTACGGGGGTCATTGGGGGGGCGTTTGTGGTCCGGCAGAAGAGCTGAAATAAAGCAACGTCTTGAAGCTCAAAGCTGAAGCAGAAACACACAAACAATACACTCGCAGTGACCTCTGGAAAAAGACTTGAGTTCTCCCCCAGCTGGGTTCATCGGAGAGGGGGGCGGGGGAGGGGGGGGGGGGCTCAGAGGGACAGTGAAGAGGGGAAGGAGAGGTGGGGGAGTAAGAGATGAAAAACACAAGAGCTGAGCGTCAAAATACAAAAATAAAGTCCCTCTTCCACCCAAATTCTATTCAAAGGTCAAAAGGTCACGAACTCAGATGTTCAATTAAGATACATCACACCTATTGATATTAAGACAGCACGACCCAATCAGCACGCAGGACCAGATGTCAGTGACACTTGACACGCCAGGGCGCTCAGAGGGCTTCACACACACACACACACACACACACACACACACACACACACACACACACAGACACGTAATACCAGACGCACGCTCGGGTTAGACGGGGCCTTTGTTATGAAAAGCAAGGGGCCACTCGCGGTGTGTGTGTGTGTGTGTGTGTGTGTGTGTGTGTGTGTGTGTGTGTGTGTGTGTGTGTGTGTGTGTGTGTGTGTGTGTGTGTGTGTGTGTGTGTGTGTGTGTCTGGGGGGGGTTGGATGAAGGGTGAAGCAGATTTTGCTTCATCTGCTTCGATGGGGAAACCTTTAATTCTCGCTCCACCGTGCGACGGGACGATTCTTTTTCTGGCGATCTCCAGCGAGTGTGATTTTCTGGGTTTTTTTTAAAATTTCAGACAAACAATCCTGGAATTCCACAAGCATGAAGCCGCTAAAACCGACTCGCGATCATCTGACATCATTAACGCGACACGTGGAGGGGAAAAAGTCATTTCCTTTTTGTGCAAAAGCCAAAAAAAAAAGGTGAAAAGAACAAGAGAAAAGTCCCACGATGCGTTCAAATGTCACCGACCAAATTCAAACTTGATGTCCCAGCATGCATCTCACCCACAACAGCACCGCATTCACGTGTAATCAGTCCCTCCACATCTAAACGGCTCTATAATTAATGTCATCCTTTACTGTGGAGCCGTCTGTCAGGACGGAATCAAAACCATCGCTGGGAGTTTTTATGACATCAGGATCTCAAAGCGCCGCTCGTCGCTCTCCGTGTGATCAGCCCAGCTTGTGGTTAACGCCGTTTCTCCGCTCGCCGATGATTCCAAACCGCTGCGGCGAGGCTGGAGGGAGACCGTTTCCCCCCGTCAAGACAGAGAAGATTTAACACTTCGCTCTCAGTCGTTCTTAACGCGTCACCGTCCGTCTCACGGCCCCCAAAGAGACGCAAAGACGCTCCAAAGCGTGACGACAACAACAAACAAGGCAGTCAGAGACTGCAACATCCTGCGACACCCCTGAATTCAACATTTTACCCCGACCGACACGTTTTTGTGCCTCTGGCTTTCCTGAAAATGTTGCTTTTTGTTTTGTGATTATATCTCATCAGGTTTCAGAGATGTGTACCTTAAAAAGGTATAAAAGTGACAATTTGACCTTGACCTATTTTTTCAAGGTCAAGGTTGTGATCTCATCTTCATCCCCTTTGCTGCCCGAGTAATGTTGCTTTTTGTTTCATCTTCCCATCTGCAACGGTTGTGAAGATATTTGGTGGATGGACGGGCAAACACACAAACACTGATACTTACAATACGTCACCTCTTTATGGGATGTAAAAATTGGAATATGGAATATGTTTACTAGTTCCTGACAACGATAAAACATTGTTAAAAGACTCGAAAATAGATGAAGACAAATAGAGAATGACATTTAGGGTGGAAAAAAACTATTTGACGAATGGAGACGGTCCGAGTGAAATCAAGACTGATGACATAAGAGAAGGGGGAAATACGAAGGAGTGCATCGTCAGCAAAAAAAACGTGTTAAAATGAGTTTCAAAGGTTTATTGAAAAATGTGTAGGCAGCGTGGTTTACGCATCTTTACTCATTTCTGTGTGCATGGATGCAGAAAGGATGGAAATAAAGACGAAACAGAAGGAACAAAAACAAAACAAAGCTGGTGAAATAAAGACAGTGACGCGACGCGCCGGCGCAAACATCCAGGAAAAGAGGGCGGAAACTATGTAAACTGAAAGTCATAACCGCGGCGATCGATGAGTCTGCAGGGGATGAAAGGGAAATGTGAGTAATGGCTGGTTTCTCTCGTGCACGCTGGAACAAAAACACACGTCGGATCGGGTCGCTTCCTGAGAGCTGAAGGGAAGCAGAAGTGAGAGAGACAGTGACCAGTAACGCAAACGCCGCTTCCTGTCCTAGGCTGGCGTGCAGACGTCCAGCTGAAACACAGAAGATTCAGCATCCAAATGAACTTTCACCTCTCTCTCGTTTTGCGTGAGGGAACGATGAGAAGTCACTGACTCATCGGTTTGCTGCTAGCGGCCGTTAGCCGTGTGAAAGACGAAGCAGCCAAATCTCAAACTAGCTTGCGGTGGGACGTCGTTACGGATCCACAACGATTTACGTTTCAGAGTCAGTTTCTCAAATGTTGGCATCGACGATGACCCGCGCCTCCAAGTTTCATGCTTAAACTAACGATTCTGTTTTGAGGCTCCGCAACGAAAACTCGCAGCAGATATTCCAGATCTTTCTCTCTGCGGTTGGGTTTTGGATCGGAACTGAGATGTTTTGGGGTTGTGAGGAAAACAAAAGGATTTAGAGAGACTTTCACACAGACACACACACACACACACACACACTGCATCCAGAATCAACTCTTTTACTTCTTGTGAAACAGAATAAACCAGGAGGTCAGGATGCTTTGCAAACACCTTCACGCGTGTCTCTAGCGGAGGCTGCAGTGTCCTATTTAATCAGCTTTCTCACACTGAATTGTGGTAAATGGGCATTTCAATTTTCACTGAACACACAAACAAAAACCACATCCGCGTGTAACACAACAACAAGCAGCACGCAATCGGCAATTACAACGCAACCAGGAGACTTTGCAGAAACAAAAGCTCTTTTTATCTGCAGGGTTGCAGGTTTTAATCGTAGATCCGAGCGGGTTTGCGTCGCCAACGGTAACCGTTTACCTGACTAACTCGACTGTACGGTTTATGCAAAACAGCCGCGTAGAGGAAAGGGTCACACAAAAGAGAGAAAGATCTTTGATGATGTGAGGTTTTGATCAAATGAAAGGAAATGAGAGGAAAGAGACGAGTGGTTGGAGAGAAAACAGAAAGGAATCAGAGACAGGGTTCACTAAAAAGACAAATATTCACTACAGGAGGTCAGGCGTGTGTGTGTGTGTGTGTGTGTGTGTGTGTGTGTGTGTGTGTGTAAGCCGGGCTACAGATGCAGCAGAGCAGACAGGCATCTGTCCTCTACATCTGTCACAGCGTCTACAGCGAAGCGAGGACCTCCTGTGAACATACACACACACACACGCACACACGCACACACACACGCAGCGAAATAGCTCAATTAGGATGACCAGACTCCAATTAGTGTACGCTGTTGTGAATCACAAAAGGTAGATTACACACGTCCACGGTGTCACGCTTTGGTTAAGAGATGATGAATCAGGCTGTGTTTGTGTGTGTGTGTGTGTGTGTGTGTGTGTGTGGATGGGGGGGGGTCTGCAGCCAGGTGCTACGTCTGCTGCTATCTGATCCCTGGAAGGACACGCGCTTCATTGACACCAATGGGGTGCAGCCTTGAATCAACGGTAGGAAGGCAGATATGAATGAACACACACACCTCCACACTGCAAAAACACACACGTTAACACGCTGGATGGCTCACGGCGTGTGTGCATCATATTTCTGGACGTCGGACGGACGGTAAATCGAGAGGACGCCCACACGCCGGCGGCGTTTGAAGGAAGAGTTGGAAGGTTCAAGCGTTTCCCAAAAACCAGGCACGGCCGTTCCAGGCTAGACGCAACCTTTCATTTTCCCTGCTGAGCACCGCATGTAAAGGGTAGCACACGCAGGTCACACACACACACACACACACACACACGCTGACTCCCAGTAAGACACAGAAGTCAACTGGCAAACGAGTGCATCACCAGAAGCGAACCGTAACATCCTTTTATCGTCGTGTTTTCATTCAAACGTTGCTCAAACCAACTTGGAACAAACAGAAGAGGAAGAGGAATAATCACAAAGCTGCAGCGCCGCAGGTCTGAGCCATGAACAGAACGGTGTGACGCGCGCACACACACACACACACACACACACACACGATGGACCGCAAGGTGAAGGTGAAAAGGTGAATCATCGCTTTCTTCAGAAATAACTGTCAGGAGTGCGATTTATTTCAAACGGCAGCAGAGAACCAATCGCAGCGGATAAAACGAGGTACAAATCCTTCCTTCAAAGTAAAAAGCAACGTTTTTCAAGACATTTTCCAAGTAGAATTTCTTTGACATCGTAAAAACTGCTGCAGCAAAAACATCCAGCCGATCAGAATCATGTTTAATGTGGTCGTTGCAACATTTCGGATTCGCATGCAGACGATGTTTTCTGATGTGCTGCAGGAACCTAAGCAGATTTCACTGTATGCATGTGTGTGTGTGTGCGTTCACTCACCGTGTTAGGCGCTGTGGCTGAGGGCGCTCCCCAAACTTCCTGCAAAGACACAAAGTGAGAAGAGAACATGATTGGATGGAGATCAACCGCACAGAAAGAGCAAACACTGCAATACAGAAATCCATCAAACACACACACACACACACACACACACACACACACACACACACACACACACACTTATCGCTGTGGCCTTGACACTGTGTAGCAGCACTGAGCTCAAACAGAATCAACGGACAGCGTGTGTACGTTTTGTACCTTTGGTTTCCAGCTGTCAAACAATCAGTCACAATCAGACATCAGGAAACACAAGTTTGGAGTTTGATTATTGTCGTTCTTGTCATTATCATCAATCCTACAAAATTAAATAAAGGCAGACCAGAGATGATCAGACGGCGACACGAGACAGAGTTGGTGAAAGAAACCACAGGTTTTTATCCAAAGACGAGTAAAAACAGAGCTGTAGAAATAGGAATAGAAGCGTTGAGTTTACTTGTTTGCTGATTTTAAGTGTAAAAACTAGAACTAGAGTATCTGACGTGATCGTTTCCTGACATTCAGAAGACTGAAGGCAGATTTCATTCGGCCTGAAGCATCACGCAGGATTTTAAAAACCAAAACGCTGCCGGGGACTTAAAAGAGAAACGCTCCTGGATTCAAAAAAGAGGCGCTGCTTCATTTTTAATCTCATAACAGTGGAAAAAAAATTATTTTATCAACACTGATTCACATTTGGATGGAAATTCTCCATGAGATGATGAAAATTCTACAAATATTTCAAAATAAATGTTAAAAGCAGACGTGAATCAAAACATTTGCTGAAATAGAATAAGAATTTTTTTTTCTCCTGCTTAAAAAAATATGAAAGAAACCAGCATTTTGGTTTCATTTTGATGTTAAAGATTGTTAGTCATAGATTCAATAGGAAAAGAAAACCTCTAAAGAACGGCTGTAATCGTGATTCACATCACAGCTAAAGACGTTTTTACTCGTCGACTAACACACTCTGATTTGTGCTTTTTGACATCTCCCTGAGTTATAACAGATCCAGGCCACACGCAAACGCCATCGTGACCAGAGCACAAGACCAGAAAGAGTGAAAAGTGAAAAGCAGGAAGTTTCCGTTTCCTTCTAAAAGCTTCTTTCTCCTGGGGGGTGTGAACGCCACGTGTTCGTCACCGGGTCAGTAAGTACAAAGCTCTCCGCTCGGGGCTCCGTTCAAATGAAAACACTTTCACCTTAATGGCCTCAAACGGTCAGATTAACAGCGTCTGCGCCACATGTGTCAAACTCAAGGCCCGGGGGCCAAATGTGGCCCTCCATGTCATTTGATGTGGCCCGCAGAGCATAAAAGGTCAGTGTGTCTAAAAATAGGTCAAAAGTGTGCTTTGACCAAAACTACATTTCCCAAGTAATTCAGCCCATTTCAACTCTTAACAAAAACATTTTGAACAAAGTTAATGTCCGAACTTGTTTGATTTTTTCTTTATTGATATACGTATATTATATATATATATATATATAATCTTATTTTTCTTTATTTCATTATTTTTATTATTACTTATTTTATTTATTCTCATTTTTATTATTTTATTTTTATTTATTTATTCATTGATATGCATTATTCATTTTTATTCATCATTTTTATTCACTGATAGTTTGATCCTTGATTGATGGAGTTCTGTGGGTTTAATAACCTGACAAATTAAAAGGATTTATGTTAGAACAGAGAAACAAACAAACATGTTTTTTCAAGTTACAAAACTTTAATGTTTGTAACTTGAATAAGTAATAAATTCACAGTAAGGAGTAGTTACATTTACTTTACATTACATTTATTAGTTACATCTGGCCCTTTGAGGACCGACATGATGCTGAAAATGAGTTTGACACCCTGATCTACACCACCAATAAAAAAAGGTTTTCCCCCCCAAAAAAAATTCCCAGTTGATTTTTTTTTACAGACGTTTCTTGTTTATTTTTGAAAAATCGGTTGACAGCGATGGAGGGAGAATCAGGGGGGATTCCCAAACATTCACGCTGCTCTCATCCACGAGGTGTTGGGAGATTCTAGAGGTGCATTATGGGTCAGCGTCAGAGTCCACCTCACGGCCTTCAATCAGCTTCAGCAAACTCACAGATGCTGCAGATACGTGAGCATAAAAACAACATTGGCTAATCTCCACGCCGCTAGGAGCGTTAGCATTGCACATGTTCTTCTGTTGTTATTCAGTTTACCTTCTGATTGCTTGGAAATGTTATCAGCAGCTTTATGCACAACCGTTCAGAGTTCAGGTCTTTACAATCTTTAAATACAAACTTGCTCAATATTGACTCCTCTATCTGTCCAGTGAAGTGACACGGCTAGTGCAGCATAACGCAAGCGTAGGTCCACATAATGCGAGTCAGACGTGCTCCTTTTGCAGGACGTGGCAGAAATACAGGCATGAAAATAGCGAGGGGGAGCTGGAGAATCTTATTGGCGCGTGGGGCGGAAGGAGGGAGCGGAGGTGGAATAATTACAATTATAAAGGAGGGCGATCAATAAGGTTCCCACAGAGAAACAGCGATGCTCCGACCGGCTAATGGATTCCAGGCAGCTCGCCTCTCGATTTCCCCACCTCACCCCTTCCAGCGCAAACGGGGGGGGGGGGGAGCGATGAAAGGGAGGATACTGCGGGGAAAAAAGTGTGAGGTGAGATTAGAGGCAAGAAACGGCTGGCGTGTTGGGAACGATGCCGAGATGAACTGTGAGGATTTAGAAGTGGATGTGCTGAATAAAGAGGGAGGTGAAGGGAGAAAAAAGGGCTTCTAAACATCCAACGTCAAAGAAGACAGTGTATTATATATATATATTTATATATATATATTGTTTGTTTTATCTATACCATTCATGCAAATTCACATCGCTAATCCCTAGCATCTACAAGCAATCTAAGGGAACATGTGAAACTATTGTGGACAGTCAGAAATACTTTATGCTGATGACACTGGTGTAAAAACGAGAGGCGAAGGCGGTCAGATGTGTTAAAGGAGTTGGGTTTGCAAGTTCTGTGAAAAACCACCGTTTGTACCACCTCCACAAAAACTCATTTTAACACACTGGAGACGTAAACACCAACAAGACACAGGAGACCAAAGGCAGGAAACCACAAAAAAAGGTAAAGTTGCATGAAGGCAAACAAAGGCAATGCTGACTGATGCATCTGCAGTTTTTCCAAGAGTGGCTCGGATCTGAATCGACATGCGAAAACGGAAAAAGTTCAAGAAAGTTCAAGCAGCGAATCCTGACTTCATGTAAGAGGAGAGTCTGAATGAGCTCAAGAATTATCTCAATCAAATCAAAATGACTCAAAGGCTGGAGGCTAAACACAAAGTTTAACAAACAAACAAACAAAAAAAAAAAACTGAGAGCATGACACACTTGTGTGTTGTTTTATTTCTTATAACTGTTTATGCCGTTGCCATGGTTTGGTTTCCAACACTAAATGTATTCATATGACATGTTTTTGCTGTGATTTTACCAAACTCTCTTATCTAATTTAAATTCATTTTGTCAAGGAGAAAAAAAAAAAAGAAAAATATGCAACTTTTTCACGCCCAAATTTAATTTAAATGTAATTTTACCAAACGCGATTGTTCAATTTAAATTCATTTTATGAAGCAGCTTCTTTTCTGTAAAAAATATGCAACATTTTCACGCCTAAAATTCATTTAAATGATGCCCTAAAAGCAAACACGAGTATTGAAAGTTCCGACGCAGGAACTCTCATAAGACCAGAGGTTAATGGAGGAAGAGGAGGCTCTGTTATAAGAGGGGTTATCGCTCCTCCTTTCCTCACCTCCTGCTCGCTGTCACCGATCCTCAGGAAACAAGGAGGATGACAAACGCTGCAGAAGAAACTGCAGTGGCGAGAAATCAAGCAACATGACAATAGCAATAAGACTTAATACCGGAGGAAAACAAGAGCATAAATACAGACCTTATTTAGCAATTTAACAACCTGAGAATGAGCAAATTGTTTATGTATTTCCACAACATTACATGTATTAAACATGAAAAGAAAAATCACCTGTGGATCAAATTTTATGCCCTTTAAAACATCCTGCTTGTTTTCTCAGGAGACATTACTTTATGTGTCAGTAAACGCCTAAATCAACTGTAATGAGACCACAAATAACACAGCGGGAAATCTCTTTAGTCTGCATCTGCACTATTTCAAACATACTTAGTTTTAGGGGTTGTGAAGGATCGTAAAATTCAATTGAATCACAGTTTAATGTCGCGTAACAAGGAAAAACTGCTCTGCGGTGAATGCCGTTTATTTATCTGATTGTGTAGCTGCTGTTATAACACATCTAATCGGAGCTCAACGTCCCGCACACAGTGCGATCTGATTGGTTGAAGCGAGGAGCAACACTCTTCTGGAGGCTTCAGCAAAGAGAGTAGCGGCGCACATTTATAAAGCTGTAATAAAAACATGTTCCTTTACTTATGCCCTTGTTTGTTCACAGTGGAACAAACAAGGGGGTTTCAAATCTGCTGCCCTTTGACCTTTAGGGAGAAACAACAAAAGCTGCAGCAAAAAATCCCCATCAGAGTTTGAAAGGTTAAAGAAAACAGTACCAGCAACGCGAGTCATCGAACACACAACGGTCTGATTCTACATCACATCTGTCAAACTCAAGGCCCGGGGGCCAAATGTGGCCCTCCACATTATTTTATGTGGCATGCGAGAGCATAAAAGGTCAGAGTGTCTGAAAATAAATAGGTCAAAAGTGTGCTTTGAGCAAAACTACATTTCCCACAATGCAGTAATTAAGCCCATTTTAACTCTGACAAAAACGTTGTGAACAAAGTTAACGTCCTAACTTAAAGGATTTATGTTATGACAGAGAAACGCATTTTTTTCTGTGTAACTGTAATGTTTGAACAAGTAATAAATTCAGAGTTATTTAACATTAAGAAGTGGTTACATTTATATTACATTATATTGAGTTACATTTAGTTACATTATTAGTTACATCCGGCCCTTTCAGCCATTATGCTAATGTGGCCCTCAAGTGAAACTGAGTTTGACCCACCTGCTCTACACCAATGTAAACTTCCGTTAGTTTAGACTATTTCCTCCAGTCTTCCAGGCCCATCGTTTTGTTATTAAGTTATTAATTATGATTAATATGTCTTATTATATCCATAATAAAATTCAATTAGGAACCTGATAGGCCCATTAAAGTTGGCTTGTGAAGAAACAGTTGTTTGGTTTATAATGTTTGAGCGGTGGAATCGGAGGAAGCCGACTCTTTCACTGGGAGCTTGTTGTGATGTCACTATTTACACGACATGTTAAAGACGACACAAGCAGCTCATTAAAAACAGGACCTGACAGATTTATGTTGGTTGTATTTTTGCATCGGATGCAGGACGTTTTATGATTCACGTCGTGTGAATCTCGTCTCCAGGCGGGAATTCTGGAGTTACTGAGAGGAAACCTCAACTTCTTTGTCTTTTCAATGAAAGAAAATACTTAAAATTTATTTTCCATTTAACTTTACGGACCGAACCATTTTGGCTCGACCAGGTTTGTGACTGACAGATTGAGGGTCCTGAACTGAACCACAGCGAGCGTTTCCTATTGGCTGGAAGTTTTCAGGAAGGGAAATATAAATCAGATGAGCGGAGCATGGCGGTAACACACACGCGCACACACACACACACACACACACACACACACACACTCGCTCTTGTCATGTCATCTGTTTGTTTGTGTGTATGCATTAATCTGAGGCCGAGAGGGGGGGGATCATCTGTCAAGATTTACACTTTGAGATTGTTGGTTTTTCTGTTAACACTGATGGATGGTGTCTGAAACTGCATGAGAATTATGGGGGGAAAAAAAATAATAATAATAAAAGCTCCAACTTTCCTACAACATTGCAAGGGAGCGAAAATGTGGCCATTAAAATGTTAAAACTGAACATTGCTAATTAATTACAAACAATTTTCACATTTTCTAAATTACAGTGACAAATTATTAATTTTCCTGACTTAATTTCCAACAACAACACATTAGCTGCTTCACAGCAAACACAAATATGCCCACAAATATGCAGCGACTGACAGTTAAATTACTCAGCGGCTCCACATATGCAGGGTGTGACTGACCACATTTTTTTGTTGCAGTTTATTAAAAATCCAACACCTCCAACCGACAGCAGGTACGACTGCGTTCAAAAACGTTCAGGAAGGACCCGACTTTATATTCCCTCCAGGAAACTCCTACACACACTTAAAGTAAAGACTAAAAATGAGAAGGCAGGGTTTATATTTAGCTCAGGTAAACATCTGCAAAGCGCAGACACGCTGGATGAACGTATGGAACGTCGTCGCTCGTCCGTCTTTGACAGGAAGTGTGACACATGATGCGTTGATGACAGAGAGAGATGACGGTTGCTATCTAGAGCATCGACCACCCGCCTCCACACGCTAACAAACAAACACGCTTTGACAGGCGTCGGCGCACGCGCACACACGTCAACCGACGTCGGTTGAGGTGAGGGCAGACGGCGACGTTTGACGACGTTGAATGACAGTCCAAAGAATAAATAAATATAGCTCGGAAACGACCCAAAACGCACTCCCACGCCTCGGAAAAGATATCACACACATGTAAACGTGAACATAAGTTTTTTGTTTAGCAAACTTTACGGCAGTAGGGGGTCAAACTCATTTTTACCGAGGGCCACATCAGCATCATGGCTGTCCTCAAAGGTCCAGAAGTAACTAATAAATGTAACTAAATGTAACTCAATGTAATGTAACATAAATGTAAAATAAACGTAACTTCTGTGAAAAAAACGCTGAATTTTTTACTTATTCAAGTTACAAACATTTCAGTTTGCAACTTGAAAACATATGTTTGCTTGTTTCTCTATTATAACATATATACTTTTAATTTGTCAGGTTATTAAACCGGCAGAACTCCATCAATCAAGGATCAAACTATTAATGAATAAAGAAAAATAACATCAAACACAAGTTAGGACATTAACTTTGTTAATTAATTTGTTCAAAATGTTTTTGTCAAAGTTACAATGGGATTAATTACTGCATTGTGGGAAATGTAGTTTTTGGTCAAAGCACACTTTCGACCTATTTATATTTAGACACTGATCTTTTACGGTCTCGTAGGCCATATGAAATGATGTGGAGGGCCACATTTGGCCCCCGGGCCTTGAGTTTGACCCGTGTGCGTTACACAAATGTACGATAGTGAAGACACAACATATGAGACATAATAAGCAAGGAAAGCAATATCATGACGTATGTAATAAAGCTGTCATGGACTAGGACTTGGTCAAACACAAGACGTTCAACCAGGAGGTTTGTGTCGTCTGTGAAACCAACAGACTTCTTTAAAAAAAAAATTTGATATGCATTTTTTGGTCGTTGGTCACAGTTCATTTCAGTTTAAGCAGCTCCTCGGTTCTTTTTAGGTCACCGCGGCTTCAGGCGAATAAGTCAAAAGTCAACGTTGACTTTTGGTTTCATGCAAAGACAAGACGAGCAGTTTTCAGTGAAAAGTCCTGGAGGCAGACGTTTTGAGATCCACACCACCGCCTCTACCTGTGGGGTGACCCGCCGATGCTGCGCTCGGCTGATCTCAACCCAGCATGCAACGCTCATCGTCATGGTTTCAAGAAAACTAGGTGTCGTCACACACAAACACTTGGCTCAACATTTTCCTGTTTCGTCTAAATTTCGGACGATCACACTGAGAAACAGATCTTCCCAAGGGACCCAAACACGACCAACGGACGCCAGACGCCGTATTCACATCCTCAAGGTCAAGGGTTAGGCTGTGACCTCTGGGGTCGTGTGGGAGGCGGTGCGGTCACGCGTGTTGATGCCGCCTGAAATGCGACTACACCAGATGAGTTTCGATGCTTAAACACAGCTGATGTCGGTGTTTTTATCTCCGACTCATTAAATAACGACTGCAGATATTTTGGGCTCAGAGGAAGGTGAATGTGTTTCCACAGCCCCGACCTACTTACTGTTAATTGAGAAGTAACTCGGATGTGTGTGTGAGGCGCTTGTTATGATTTAAATATTGCAGTGTCGATGGTTTTTTTATGGTCGCATTTATTCCTGCATCATCAAGACCCCTTAAAGGATATTCAACAGTCTGCTCTAAATCTTTAATTTCATAAAGCTTCAGCGTGCGCCCAATCACGCCGTTTTTCACACCCCAGGGCGGGCCGACGACACTCTGTGTGCATACGAGTCCGCATATCTGTCCTTGTGCGTACATGGATTTACATTTGACACACTCCACACACTCGGTGCTCCAGGACAGAGCACACACACACACACACACACACACACACACACACACACACACACACACACACACACAAGTTGGTGTGAGGCCAACAGGAGGGTAGGGACAAGGGATTAGGCCTATAAAAAGGTGTCTGGTTTCTCCGCCTGAGGGATGATAGCAGATATCACAACTCCTCCGTGTGGCTGTACACCTCATTATCGACCCCGTGGCCCCCCGCCAGCGTCCAGTGGGCTCCATCGCCAAAGGCCTTTTTGCGACACCAAATAGATGAGAAAGAAGCCTGCATACAGATTCTACAGACAGTTATTTCCAATAGCAAGTTTATTCAGTCTTTTAAACACAATCAATTTGTCTACAACTGAGTTTACGTGTATTATCAGCACCTGGAAGGTAACACAGACAGGAAGTCTAGAAAATAAAGTGAAAACTCAACAATAAAACAGTGGATGAGGTGCTTCGGAACAATAACATCAGACCACGTGTGTCAAAAATCAAGGCCCAGGGGCTGAATGTGGCCCTCCACATCATTTTATGTGGCCCACGAGAGCATAAAAGGTCAGAGTGTCAAAAATAAATAGGTCAAAACTGTGTTTTGACAAAAACTACATTTCCTATAATGCAGTAATTAAGTCCATTTTAAAACACAAGTTAATGTCCTAACTTGTGGTTGATGTTATTTTTCATTATTCATGGATAGTTTGATCCTTGATTGATGGAGTTCTGTGGGTTTAATAACCTGACAAATTATTTTTTCAAGTTACAAACTGCAATGTTTTTAACTTGAATAAGTAAATTCAGAGTTATTTAACATTTAGGAGAAGTTACATTTAGTTACATTACATTGAGTTACATTTAGTTACATTTATTAGTTACATCTAGCTCTTTGAGAACAGCCATCATGCTGATGTGGCCCTCGGTTAAAACGAGTTTGACACCCCTGGTGTAGACCCGGTACACACTCATCAGTCACGCCGGCAGCCATAACTCGCCTCGCGTTACTTTATTAACTTTGGAGGAACCGTGTGAAGTAATTCATCCAATCAGAAAGCCTTCTATTGTTTCCACCTCTGCGAGGCTATGTGAAGGTTTGGATATTAAATAACACGTCGTTATTCAAGTGATGTTGACTAAGATGACGTGCGTAAGTGGCGTTGACGTACCGCTCATAACTCCAGGAGAATTAATCCAATTAGTTCTTAAAAACAACATTTTATAAATGAATCTGCAGCTGCATCACAAACTGATGCCCATCTGCAGGATTATTAATATTCTTCAGACGTAATCAGAAGAAAAAATCCCTGACTGGAGTTTCCAGGCTAACTCGCTATCGGGCTTCTAAAAGGATTTCTGAGAAGTGCCAAGTCGTGTCTTTACTTGTTGAAGTCCTGCCAAAATTTTGAGCTCTATGAAAGAGACAAGAGCAGGCTGGAATCGAGACATTGTGCTCCGCGCTACAATTACCTGCACATGCCATTGTTTCCAAAACAGTCAAGACTGGACGGGGAAAAATGGGTGGAAATAACACGTCCCACCAGGCGAGTGAGCGTTTGTGTGAACACAAGACCACGAAAGAAAAATTTGGAAATTCAAGCCCGTTGGCTACACTCGCTCTGGAATTCACATGAAATTAAAAAAAAAAAAATTAAAAATACCAGCATGTTGACGTCACAGCTCGAAACACGCACTCTCACCTCATAGCGTGTGTGTGTGTGTGTGTGTGTGTGTGTAGGTAAGCGTGCACACATCACTTTAGCACGTATTCAATCAACCGTCGGGAGTAAACGCGTCCAAGTTTGGGCACAAAGTCGACCCTGTGTGAGTGTTTCTAGAGGGAACGAGGGCAGGAGGGACAATGAGACGCGTCAACAGGAAGGAGAAGCGCTGGCAGAAGGTCTGTAGACAGACAGCGAAACACCAGAGAGATGTGGCCTGGAGGCTCGCTGGGTGCTTGGCATCGCCGCCTGGCATGTGCTAGCATGCATGCCAATAATCACAGCAGCCGCAAGGAGCGGCGAGGGCAAAGTCACTGCGAATACACTGTGGAGTGTCCACATTATTCCTGTGGATGGGGAGAGGATAATGGTGCAAGGAAAGGAAGGGAGATCACAGGATGACCTGCAGGACGGAGCTACAAGAGCGTTTATGATGGCAGTGACACCGTTTTTAATGCATGAACATGAATTAACAGGCGTGTGAAGTAAAAGGCTGCACAGTGTGTATCTTTACTTAATCTACTGCAAAACTGGAAGTTAAATTCATCTCATGTCTCACATGACTTCCTCCGACCTGCTTCCTAACGCAACATTCAAATCTCTTCCTTTTTAGAGTCGAGCTGCAAGCTAAAAAAAATATTAGTCGAAAAAAAAAAGAAAAAAAAAGGAAGTTCTCTTTGACATGGAAGAAAATGCAAGAAAACGCGGAATGGATCTTTTTTCAGGAATAAAATGTTAACTGTTGCGGATCGAGGCAGAAGCAGAGAAGTTAAACGACGGCTGATGATGCCGTCCGACCCTCAAGGCTGACTGACTCCAGATGGCAGAGGTCTGTTGGCTGCCCCAAGACGCCCCGCTTCAGGCAGAACCAAGGGCAGGGCAACACCAGTGTGTGTGTGTGTGTGGAGTTAGGGCGGTCAGATCAGTCTACACTTACCAGTGCCTCCATGCACGCACACACACGCACGCACACACACACACGCGCGCGCACACACACACACACACACACACACACACACACACACACACACACAGGGCACAAGCTCCATCTGTCTTTGACATGGGAGAGCTTAATGACAGAGGCAGAAAAGCCAAAGAAAAGGCTCCTCGTTCCGTCTCCCTCACTCCCTCCCTTCGTTTCCCTCCCCTGTCCTCCCCCCTTCTTGACCACATGCTCCAACATCAATGCTCCATATGGAGTTCTCTGGACGGACTTTTTAAAACTTGTCTCTGCCTGGCACACAATCAATAAGACATCTTGACTTACACTTGCACACAAACTGTACATATTAAACAAGTGTAATCTGGCAGCGAGTCCGTGCTGCAGCCCTCGTGTGCGTTTAGTACAGTATGTCCCTCCGCACAATAATGAAATTTCCAGTGTGTTGCTGTTGAGCCAAACTTGCAGACGCACGTCCCTGATTCTCCTTCTATCTCTGATGAAGTCTCCATTGCAAAAACCCAGCAGCTCCTACCCAATTTACCCCAGACTGGTTAAAGGTAGGGCAGGGTAGGCGTGAAAGTAATGCAGGTATACCGGGATTGTCGGTGTCACTCCACCTTGGAGATGGATGTGGTGACGCATGTCAACTGGCAAAAAGCAATTTTTGTAAAAACTTAGGTGATGCAACCCTAATTTGCACATTTCTCTTACAATTTCAGTCTAATAGTCAAACGTGACCACAAAACCACAAAAACAATGCAAGACTATCAAATTTTGTTTGTGCTGCAGAATCTGCTGAGTTTGTTAAGACTTCTCTGGGAACAATTTGATTAACAAAACAATTTCATTGTTCAAATTCAGCTGTTTTCAAGTGTGCATGTCTTTGTTACACTGCCAACTACTGGCCTGGCATGCAAACCACAGCCTAGAACAGTTACTGTTCTCATACTGCTGCACGAATAAGAAGGAGATGGAGAAATATTGAAGCTGTCGTGCAGAAATCTTGCAGAGGTATTTGCATTTGCTAAACTTGCACAAGACTACAATAAATTCAGCATGTGCTTTACTCTCCAGTCTTGTCAAGGAGCAGTTAAAACATGTCTGCGCACAAAAAAAAAAGGGTGATAAGTTAATACTGGAATGAAAATGTACATAATCAGGTCAATCCAATCACAACAGTGTTTAGTTTCGGGAAAAAATCAAAAGAGTATCTAGTGAAAAAGAAAACTCCTGAAACAACAAGTCGATTACAGCTGGTGATGGCTTGTCTGCTCGTTCCTATTGGTAATGTAAAAAAAAAGATGACAGGTCAAAGTCAGGTGGGGTGTTGTACATAAACACAGCTGAAAAAGAAAGAACAGAAGTTTTCAAGTCTGGAACGAAGACACGCAAGAAAGGCGATCTTACAAAATGACTGCCTTGTAGTGACAAGCGGGACTGGAGCAACAAAGCCACATATAACGCCTGAGGTTTTGGGGTCAGGACAGGTCATTCGCTCAGGGGAAACTGTCAGTGAAGAGAAGAGATGGGATGAGGCAAGCGAGCCCTGAACCCTGCATGAACCAGAAGATACCCCGTCCCTTTTCCCCCCTTTTCTCCTTTTCCCGTTCCCTGCTGAGCTGATGACTCAACGCTGGAACGATAAGGATCTCAGTGGGAATCCTGGGAGTCCGATGGACGTCTGCAGCTCTACTGTAAGTCGGTGCTTTTGTGCAGAAGATCAGCGGGGAGCAGACAGCGGTTCTGGTGAAGGATGGGTTCACCACAGCTGTGTGTGTGTTCAGACATGTGCAGTTTAAACGCATCGCTGGTCACAAATTAACAACCGTAAACAGTCTGATTGCACGGCGGAAGCGGTGTGACTTTGACCTGGCACAAAAAGAACCAATTCACACCTGCACATGCAAGTTTAGAGATGCACAAAACAATCTGCATGTTGAGCGATAAAAAAACTGTAATACAAACAAAAGAGCAACAGCCTGATCAGCCAATCACCATCAACGGTTTGCAGTCACTACTGTTAAAACTGAAAATACAAAAGATATGAAAAACACTGATAAAACCACACCTGTCCTAAATTAGTTGAATAATTCGAAATTATAAATATTTACATGCTGAAGAAGAAAGGATGTTGAGGATGTTGATAGAGAAGTACAGAGAAGGCCAGAGGGAGCTGCATTGTGTTTTTGTAGATCTGGAGAAAGCTTATGACAGGGTGCCCAGAGAGGAACTGTGGTATTGTATGAGGAAGTCTGGAGTGTCAGAGAAGTATGTTAGAGCGGTGCAGGACATGTATGAGGACTGTAAGACAGTGGTGAGGTGTGCTGTAGGTGTGACAGAGGAGTTCAAGGTGGAGGTGGGACTGCATCAGGGATCAGCTCTGAGCCCCTTCTTGTTCGCTATGGTGATGGACAGGCTGACAGACGAGGTTAGACAGGAATCTCCATGGACTATGATGTTTGCAGATGACATTGTGATCTGCAGTGAGAGTAGGGACGAGGTGGAGGAGAAGCTAGAGAGGTGGAGGTTTGCCCTGGAAAGGAGAGGAATGAAGGTTAGCCGCAGTAAGACAGAGTACATGTGTGTGAATGAGAGGGACCCAAGTGGAAGAGTGAGGTTACAGGGAGAAGAGATCAAGAAGGTGGAGGATTTTAAGTACTTGGGGTCAACAGTCCAGAGCAATGGAGAGTGGGGAAAAGAGGTGAAGAAGCGTGTCCAGGCAGGATGGAATGGGTGGAGGAAAGTGTCAGGTGTGATGTGTGATAGAAGAGTTTCAGCTAAAATGAAAGGAAAGGTGTACAAAACTGTGGTGAGACCAGCGATGTTGTTTGGTCTAGAGACAGTGTCACTGAGGAAAAGACAGGAGGCAGAGCTGGAGGTAGCAGAGATGAAGATGCTGAGGTTCTCTCTGGGAGTGACCAGGAAGGATAGGATCAGGAATGAGTACATCAGAGGGACAGCACATGTTAGAGGTTTTGGAGATAAAGTCAGAGAGGCCAGACTGAGATGGTTTGGACATGTCCAGAGGAGAGATAGTGAATATATTGGTAGAAGGATGCTGAGTTTTGAACTGCCAGGCAGGAGGCCTAGAGGAAGACCAAAGAGGAGGTTTATGGATGTAGTGAAAGAGGACATGAAGGTAGTTGGTGTGAGAGAAGAGGATGCAAAGGACAGGGTTAGATGGAGGCGGTTGATTCGCTGTGGCGACCCCTGAAGGGAAAAGCCAAAAGGAAAAGAAGAAGATGCTGAAGAAGAAAAAGACAGATAAGGTATCCACACGAATTAATTATGCAAATAATTATGCATTATCTGGATACAGGTAATGTGAGAAATATTGTTTTTTTCTTGATATCTTATTCAGCTGAATCGAACACATGAAAAAAAATTATATTTGCTTCTTGATCAACAAAACCAACAGCAGCCAGGGACGACTCCTGCAGCGGGTCTGAAGTCAATTAATTCTTTGAGTTTATATTATCGGAACTTTATTCTTTCATAATACTCATAATATAACCTGAGGATGGGCACTGGAGTGATATTTCTTGAATAAAAGCATAATTGACCCATCAACTTAATTGCAACTAATTTCAGCTCAACAGCGATTGTTGTGTAACTGTTGAAACGAGGCACTGACCCTCTGGGCGTCTATCGGTTTATTTAACCGCCGTCTTCTTTGCCTGAAAACCGTCTGGAGGATCGGTTGCGTTGTGGCACAAGAAAAAAATAGAATTCCTGGCAGAAACAGAGCGAAAGCGGAGAGAAAGAAGGAGGGAGAGGGACAGACGTGACCTTTAGCCCACATACTGAGAGACGATCCTGGGCAAACTGAACCAAACGTAGAGTCTGTGAACGGTTTCTGTTCGTTATGTAGACGACTGTCTGGTTTCTGTGTTGTGATGCTGCCTGTTAAACGCGTGTTTGACAAGCCCCAGTTCAGACAGTATGAATGAGAAACGCAATCGCATAAATCGTAAAAAAAAATAAAATAAATGGGAAGTAGGGGAATAATAAACACAAGTTGAATGCTGGTAAATTACGACGAAGCCAACTTCATTTGTCCGCCAGACACTTTGGCGAGCCGGGGGTTGAGGTTAGAATATTTGAGGTCCAATTCTAATAAATCTAGATGGGGGCGATAAATAAAGAAACTTCGCTGGTGAGTGACTTTTTTTAAGGATAAACCAACAAATTAGATTCCTTCCATGAGCTCATGTGAAAACCTCACGGACAATTCTTCAGCAACGCTTCCAAAAAAGACGGCGAAACGGTGAAGAACATCAGAACTCCAGCCGCAAGTGTGAGTCGATCAACCGCAAGATGAACAACGTTGGAAAAAAAATGGCATTGTTTGCTCAACCACAATCAAGAGAGTGTTCCACAAAAAGGCACACTATGTCTATTACTTCATTGTGATTCTCAGCGAAAGGCCAAAACCTCCTGACGTCACCGGCCACTGGAATGCCACCAGGCAGATTCTTCAGTCAAACTCTCCAGCAGTCTTAGTTAAACAACCAGACAATGCAAAGAAACATCGAGAGATAACAATGAGCCTTTTCCCGGAATCCCAGCTCCTATCTGTCTTTACCCTTTCCCTTGAATATTTCCCTGACACTCGCTCACTCCTTTCCGTGCCCTTCTGCCTCTTTCTCAACACCCCCCCAGGGCTGCCATCGCTTGTCTGTGCAAACACCGGCAGTCGGTTCCCTGGAGGATTAGTTTGCAGGAATCGAGAGGGTGTTGGGGTTGAGATGCATGCTAAATGTAGCCGTGCATGCAATTTAATGAGTCACAAAAAGCTAACTCACTTGCATGCATGCAAAAGATAATTAAATAAATCTATTTGGGAAGGTCCTACTGAAGTCTTATTCCTATATTTAGTCTATGGGCGAGTTTGAATTAATTTACCTACAGACAAAGGAAGTGAGATGCTACTCAACAGAACGTATATACCGCCACTAAATGTCCCGAGGCTTCAACAACACGTTTCTTTCCAGAAGCGTTACTACAGGCCGGCTTGCAGCTCACCACTCCCATGTTATCTAATTCAGCAATAGTGGCAACTGCCTGGGGAGGTGGCTTCGTTGGGGGATTTCCCAACCAGGGAGATCCGAGGCGTATTTGTAACCTTCCTCTGTGTGGATGCAGAACGGGGCTAAAAGTAGCCGTCAGACAATAGACAGACGGTTCCGACAGCAGCGGGGAGTCTTTGAGCAATCCCTCAAATAAAAAACAAAAAATTTAAAAAGTGATTATTTGAGCCAGATTGAAAACAAGAGTGAATTTCGTCAAAGTTGCAGGTTCATAAACATATTTATACATTCACAAAACTCCAGCTCTACGGCTCAGTTGGTGTTTCTGCAGGAAAAATCAGCTTTTCAAAATTTTCTATAGAGCTGCAGTGGATAGAAACGGTTCAATAAACACATGGTTCAATAAAATTAATGAATATCAGGGATGTGTCGACCCTATCTCTGCTGCCGGATGCAGCAAATGATGCTATTCTCTTTAAGCCTGGCTCTCCTGGGAGACTGGAGCAGCATTTTCTCACCTCATGCTGCATATTTCAAGCCTTTAGCATGTATCCTCTATGAAAAGACTTGAACAGAGAAAACGATTTAAGACCAAAAAAAAATCTGTCCATGTTTTTACAATAAAATGTCCTGAACGTGGAGGGACAGCAGGGGCAAAATACTGCTGACACAGAAGAACCCAACCTTCCATTGATGAAGCAGCAATCGTTAAAAACAGTGAAGGAACGGGGAATGACTCATTTCTGAGCCAATCAGCAAGCGGATCTGGGCCCCTATCAAACATAACACTGGGGCTGTTTTCAAAACCACACCGGCTTTAGATTTACATCAGAATATTCTGTCTCATCCTAACGGCAGAGAGAGACAACCCAGAGAGAAAATGCGAAATATGAGCTCACGCTAATGCATTCCAAGTCTTTCACAAGTAAATAAAAGTCCCCTTGTCGTGGCTTTGTGGGAGAAATGCAAACCTTTTATGACCCCCGGGAGAAATAAAGGTAACGAAAGCACAACTCCATAACGTCTTGAGTAATCCTGCTGACCGACAGGCAAACTGATGCAAACCAAACCTCCTTGTTGCAGGGCATGATGGGAATACCTGGGACACGTGTGTGCATCCTGGTGTATCTGGATCGTGCACACATATAGCATGTGGCTGAGTATCAAGAATGCAAAGTACCAATCTGGCAACTCACCAGGACAAATTACGCAAAAATGTGCATTTCGAACCCCTGGGGGTCTCCTGTGGTTGTTTCCCTGCAGACAGACGCACACAAACAAGCAGAATGAAGGCAGTCATCATCATCATCAGTTGACTAGCAGAGATGAATCTGAACCCTGGATGAAACTACAATCTTTGGGGGGATATTTCAACCATGTGGAGTAATGGATATGCATGAACTTCCAAAACAATAGGCTACTGTAAGCATGAGGATAAACCCCCCTAAAGATATTTGGCAGGAGTACATTTCCTTTGGTACTTTTTCCTACGACTTCTGTACCACCACACCACACACACTCACACACACATACACATGCTTGTACCACACTCATCCACACACACTTTGAAGATTTTCACAGCTCTGTGTGGACGCAGGAACGCTTTGGAGGCTGCAGGAAACGAAGGTGATGTGCAGATCAGGTAGCGTCTGACGTTAACCTATCGGCGATATAGCAACGGTTCTGTGCGTGTGTGTGTGTGTGTGTGTGTGTGTGTGTGTGTGTGTAGGTGTGGACATGGGGGCTGCTACTTTGAGGGAGCAGGGGGCCTTTTAACTCCAGCCCAAGCCTTCGCCACCATAAAGGTCAGCGCTTCAACATCTGCTGCTCTCTATGAACCTCTCCTTTCATAAAGGGAAGCAGGGAAGACGAGAGGACCCTGGGGAATGGACGCACGTGCACACACACACACACACACACACACACACACACACACACACACACACACACACACACACACACACACACACATATAATTATGTCAAGGTACACTCACTCTCTTCCACGATCACCTTTAAGCTCCAACACAACACTCATTCACTCGCTAACAAACGCGAGAGCACCAGGTTTGCGTCTCGCAGACGGACTTGGTATCATTACAGACCCTTGGCTTTCAGCCTGAAAGACTCTATCGTTCTTTTTTTTTTTTGGCAGATGGATGGATGGAAGGGGGGGGCTAAATGGAATCTCATCCCCGAGGGGCACAGCAAAAGGCGAGCCGTGTTGAAATAGGTGATTCATGCTTTTATCATCCCAGGTGAACAGCGCTGCTCCGTCAGCTATCGCTTCATCAGTTACTCAGAAAAACAGGCGCAGATATTAATAAAGCAACAGTTTTTTCACGGATTTTTGGCGACCGCCTTCCCGACAAGATATTTTCTTGTCGGATCTGTGTTATTGTGACAAACGGAGGTCATGGGTGTGACGCTGCTGCTGCATTGTGGGAAAAGACGCCAGGTAGAAAAATACGACCTGAAAATTCAGTCGTTTCTGAGACGCGTTTCAAATAAAAATGTTCAGTTCTTTGTGTTTCTATCCATTTTATCTTTAAGGAATGCTTTTTAACTGTTCCGACAGTTTCAATTCCACAATGGTTTATGTAAAATTAGTATTTCTTTCCCCAGAGGTCATTCATTTATAATATTTAGTGAATAATTTGAATTTTAGAAAAATAATCCTCATGTTTGGGTTGTGTAAACACTATTTATATTTCTTAATATTCATAATGTTGAACTAATTTAAAAAGCAACAATAGGACATAATCGTCTATGTGTGAATGCTTTTTCCTTTCTCACTGCTGCTCAAAACCCTTTGAAAGTGACAACAACAACAGGTGAGTGTGTCCAAAACGTCCACCATCCAGTTCGGTCTTGACGTGTCCTCATTTATTCTCTACTGGTTAAGATCTGGTGATCCTGGAATGGAAACAACCCTTTCAATCAACATTTCCCATTGCACAACCAACACCAGATGCAAAAAACCAAAAAAACATCCACAGACAATAATCACACCTCCTACATGTTTGTTTTAGTGGTGGAGGGGGGGGGTACATCTGACCTATAAACACAGAATTCTGCAGCATCGGTTCTCAGAATGTGACTCATCTTTCCTGACTTCAACAGGTACAACATATTTTTACATTTTTAAAAATGAAATCAACAGCTTTGCTTTCTGGTTGGCGATCCATTACACTCCTTTGAAACATGCTGCTTCAGAATTCACAATATTTTTGACATTTTGACATTTGGTCTACTTTTCCTCAGCAGCTCAAGCTCATTGGTGATGACAGGAGCTTCTACATTAAATAGATGCTCTTTACAATACACTGCATAACAAAAGCTTTACGGTCACATTAATAATTAACCAGGGTCGGGCATAGCAGTGAATTTTTGCATGGCAATATTTTGTGGCTTACTGCAAAACATATCACAATAAATGATAAAACACCCATCCTGACATTATATGCGTAGAGACTGTGATAAATGAGCCATGCATTTACGATTTAGAACAGTTTTAGTGGTTTTATTACTAATTTGTCATAATCTAATACGTGTTTATAGATTTTATTTTATACTTATTAAATACCATAAACACCATGTACTAAAGGGAGAGCTGTGAAAACCTGTGGTTGTAAACCCCCTGTGGTTGTAAAATCTGATCCATTCAAATATCATACACGCTCATTAGGCTGTGGTCGAGCTCCATGATGCCCCCAACCATTACTGAGAACATGGCCTGCAATCGGCTAAAGAGACCCCTTATGGCACTCTAATTTTCCTGTAAGCCTCTCTCATGCACGTACACCCCCCCCACCCCCATGTTCCTCTCAAACACTGACCCCCACACTCCCTCCCCACCCATGGAAAAACACACAGCCAAACGCACATGAATCTGGAGGTATCATCTGGACAGGTGGCCAGCCACCCAGACCTGAACCCCCCTGCCCTCTAGCTCCCTCCCTCTGTCTACCTCCCCCTCCACCAAACACCCCCTGCAACTGAAATCAGGTCTGCTGGAAAACCCCAAATGAAATGTCTGCAACCCACTGAGCTATCTGTAGGGATTACAGCCTTAAGAGAGCAGAAATAGGATTGTGTCCAGCTAATGTGCAGGAAAATAATTTTAATAAGGTTTTACTGAAAGGACTGACAATAAGGACTATAAATGAGCAGATCCTGACAGAAGCCAATTTATACCAAATAATATGATCATATTACTCATGATGCAATTAAACAAAACAAGACAGCTCTCCTATAAATACATTTATGACATCCTCCACTATGAATTCAATAGACAGCTTGGAAATACTAACCAAGACAATTTTTCCATCAACATCCTTCACTATTTCATTTATTACAGACTCACTGAATCACCTAGCAGCCATGACTGAACATGAATAAAGCCTAAATTTTCCCAGTCAAATAAGTATTTCAAATCTAAAGCTAAAGCAGCTGGTTTTTTAAAAAAATAATTTGAGATCATTGAAGGAAAACAATTTTAAATTTGTAGGAAAAAAAAAAAAAAGTAACTTAATGTAACTTTTAATTTCCCTTCACAAAAGTATATAAAATTAAAATAAAAAAAATTTAAGAAAATCTAGCATTAATAGAAAATACATTTAAAACTGAACCAAATGTCTGGTATAATAAAAATTTAAAAATTAAAATAAATAAATAATAATAATAATACGTGGATCATACAGGTAATAAACGTAATTCCGTTATTAGCGGTGAACTGTCCACAGCTTGTGTCAGCTCATAGCCCAGATGCTGTCACCATGTCACTAACAACTACTCTATTCTGACACCGCTGCCTGATTAAGATTGGTGGAGGTTGTAAAAGTGTGGCAGGAATGAGTTTAAATATTTAAACCCAAAAATACGAGTTTAAAAAAATACTGTAAAAAAAAAAAAAACAAGCAGAGGATGCCTTGCTCACAAAAGCAACAACGTGTTTCAGTCAGATATCGCTAGCCGGCTTCCATTATCGGACAGCTAGCTGGAGTGAGTCGTAAACGCAAACCGTAAACATTAGAACCAAACAACTAAAACCGGTCAGGTATTATTTAATTACTTTCAGTCGGCATTAAAGATAAGCACATCGGGGTTAAATATTTCTAAACCAAGTCTGACTGGTTGTGTTTAGCTCGCTGGCTAGCCTGCTAGCTAACAGCTCGCCGTTGTCTGGCGAGAGGGACCACCGAGGGCGAAGTAGCCGAGGCTAGCTCACCAAACACCGCAGCAACAGTCAGGCAAGTCGCGTTCACTGCTCCGGGGGGAAAAAAAACACCCGCACGCAAACACGTTAAAAGAAAGAAATGACTTCTATCAGACGTCCCTGGAGTCAGAATAACAAACTAGAACGCATTTATGGAAATTAATCAGTTTAGAGTGAATAACTTGTGCTCTCCCCAACTCCGCTCCCCACCGCCGACCCCGAATTTCAGACTCACCCTGTCACAACAGGCGCCATCTTCCACAAACTCTCACCAAAACTCCAATACTCGCGATATCCTTTCTCTCCCAGCAGCGCAACAATCCGCCGAGACAACAGAAGCAGACTGGAGGTGTAGGGACGAGGGAGTCGGAGAGAAAGGGGGTGGGTGAGGAAGACGGAGAAAAGGGGAGGCGGCGGAGAGCGAGAGAGAGTGAGAGAAAAGGGCAGACGCCACAAAAACAGGCGTGGGAAACTTCCGAGCTCTCGCGAGAGTTGGAAAACTCTCACAATAGGCGAGCACAGAGGGGACGTCAGGTATCGCGAGATTTGCTCCAAGTCCACTAGTTGTTTATCTTGCGGCGCTGAAATACTATTCCCACGTGTTTACCGTGTAATAAAGAGCAGCGCCGGTTGGTTTGAGGAAGAAAAACGGTTGTGCTGATTTTTTCCCAGACTCACACAGATGTCATAATTTGCATCCTGTTTCCTCATAGTAATATAATATTTTTATTTCAAATTCTTTTCCTAGAAGTGAAACAAGAATGATGTCTTCTCTTCTTTTTTAATGAAAAGCAGACAGTAATAGATGGTTTCAACACGCCACATTTAAAATTCCCTTGGGTAACATTGCAGTTCCTGTTTAGAATGTGGAAACAATGGTGTGAACACGTGTGAATGGGCCATACAGGGCAGAGCAGCACTTTGCCATCACATTGGGGAGCCCCATGACCACCATCATCACCACCCAAACCTCAGCTAAAACACAAGAGAGGCTATTATTTAAAAGGCTCATGCTTGGAAATGTGGCATTGGCTTTATTTGCCCTTCTGTTTCTGACTGCTTTGGTTTCTCCTCAAGCTAGATTGCATTTCCAAAAATATGCGCGCGTGTGTGTGTGTGTGTGTGTGTGTGTGTGTGTGTGTAATCTTCCCCACCTCAAGCTTGTCAGGTCATTCTTTTTTATTTGAGAGGAGGGTCAGAAAGCAGTAAACCTTCATGTAGGTCTGCATGTTGTTATCTCTAAAGCCTTAATTTAAATATGTTTGGCATCTTTGTTCACGTATCTCTTGAAGGAGTTTTCCAACTTTAAAGATAAAAGTGAATACTTGTGAGACTACAGTGATCTCAAGTCAATACTCTCATTTGTTAGATGTTGTCTTATCTGCCCCGGGGCTGTTTTGTGTGGAAAAAGTCGCTGTTGGCTGGATGAAATAACACCATAAAAGACAAATACAAAGTGAAAAGTTGGCAGAGTTGCCACAATGTTGGAATGCAGTGAATATTTTAAGATGTTTAGGTTTACTTGTTTTCTTAAAATGGGTGGGTGTGACTGGTGAAGCGTTTTTGGAAATAAGCTTCATCAATTTTCTTCCTAAGATACCGGAAGCTCAATTGTTCATTTTTACACTTTTTGTGAAGATGGAACTTTTTTTGCAGTGAATTTTGATGCCTTTGTACAGAAAATACAAATTATTTCCCCCTTTTTCTTTTTCGTCATAGCTAGGCTAATTGACACCTGCTTTACATTCATTGCACACATCAATTTTCTCTCTGAAAGACAGTTTTTGCAAAAAAAATATGCTTTCAGAGATGAATAAAAAAGAAAGTAAGGAATTAAAAGGCTAATATTTCTATTAATCAATAAATACACTCAAATGTAGTGCATTTAATGCAGCTTTGTGCAATTTAAACTGTACAAATCTACACATTTCAGATTTTTCAGAGGCATATTTCAATTTTATGGAGCTTCACTGTTCTGCCAGAAGGAAAGAAGGAGGAAAAAAGGGGTAGAGAGAAGAGTTTGGAGAGATGAGGTTTTGCATGAGAGTGTGCCTGGCCCCGGGCCCGTGCTATGAAGACGCTGGGACGAGGACCTCATCCTGCCCTCAACCATTTTTCCTTTCCCTCTCGTTTTTATGGTCAGCAGAGAACCTCCAGTTACACTCCGGCTTGAATGGGGGGAGCGTAAAGTTTCCTCAAATGTTTTACAGCTGAACACAGTAAAAAAAAAAAAAAAAAAAAATGAAAGAAAGACAAATATGGAGAGAGAGAGTACAAGTGCAAGAGCTTCACAGAGAAAATGAGAGCGAAATAGAGGACTAGAAGTAATTTTTCAGGATATGTTAACTTTAAATCTAGAGCTGTTTGGGGTTTGAACATGCAACTTGTATTTTTTCAAACCTGGAAAGATGATTTTTGTCATTTCTTAAAAATATATCCAGTAAAAAAGACAAAAACGCACATTTTCAACAATTTTATTTTAATCATTTAGCCGGCATGGAGTTTCCACAAAAGTCTCAACCTTCCCACACGTCCCATTAGGAGTAAAAGCATTTATTTTAATTGAGACACGGCCAATTCCAGCCGTTGTGACTAACTCATAAGCCTCAGGTCTATAAATCCACTCACTTGACTGCTTAAGCTCATGGCTCAGAAGGAAAGAGAGATTTAGATTGAAAGATTCTGGTCCCAATGTGGAAACATTACTCACCAATAGATCATCCCATCCGTGTTATCTCTATTTAAATTTGGCCTCCTCCGCTGACGTGTGTCAATTTTTCAACCGTGTTTGTCTTCCAGCACACGTACTCGCTCTTGAAAAACGTTGAAAGGGTCACCAGATGAAGCAACTTTGTGACTGGCGTTGCTCAGATCGACAGTTAAGTCTCGTAATCCTTTTCTATTGAGCACTTTAGCTGAAATTGCGAAATGAGAAAGTTTCACACTGCGGTTCAGGAAACTTTCACACCCAGTTTATCACGCCGAGCTGATGAATCGACGACATTTGTTATAAAAAAACAAAAGGAAAGATGAGAAATGAACGTGAGATAATTAAGAAAATGCAGTTAACTTTGAGGTTAACTTATTCAACACAACCAGGTGGAAATGTGTATCAGAAAAAGACAGAACAACCTGAAAGTATTCAACCCAAGCAGTAACGACAGAAAGTTAATATCATATTCCCTCATTATATGTAACAATATTAAGTCAGGATTAATTAAGTCAGGCTTGATTCAGTTTACAGCGTATGAAAGGGCATCCCCGTCTGTCCGTCCATCCATCCGTTAAGTCCATCTGTCTTTCTTTCCCAGCTGCATGGGGTGACCCAGGGTGGGCCAGGGGCGAGTCGGTCCAGGAGGGGCCACGCCCTAACGCCCTGTTCAAATCCTAGCTTCAGCGTCCAAACACGTCAGTGACAGAACGCCCGGTTTGCAGACAGTCAAAGGAACTAAAGCCTGTTGACTGTTTTGAAAGAAAAGGGGAATCAGAAGCGTGAGGAACGAGACGTTTCCCCTTTTGTCGGCCTGCTCGGTTCACGGCGAGTTCAAGCTGCCAAAATGGATGTGGGGTGAGAACGGCGCAGCACGCGATGTGGAGCCTCTGACACAGCCTGGAGACGACAGCGGAAAATAAGCACTGAGATATGACGGATTTATATTATAGTGGCTCTGTAGAGGCTAAAGTGTCCAACTGTTTATGGCTTTAATTCAAATCTTTACAATCTGTTCAGTTTGTCTCATGACTGATGCACCAAAGATTCATAATGAAGAGCAATGAGAGTTTATAGTTCTAGTCTTTCCCACTGTGGTAGCAGGGCTTGATTGTGAGGTTTCATACACATGACATAATCAGAAGGAGCCATAATTCCAATAAATACCGTAATGGATTTATTATCAGAAGCTACAAACACAGAGAGACAGGAAAACAAAGGCCGTCACGTCTCCTTCATTACCGACACGTCAGCTCTCAACGTTCTTCAGGTTGAGGATTGGAGCTCGGCACGTTTTAACCTCGTTCTCACGCGAAGAAACGTCGGTTTGTAAAATGTTTTCTGTCATCATTTTTGACCAGTGTTTGCTTCAGGCCAAGCTGATCATAAAATATATATTATAGAGCATACTTAAATTTCATTTTCAGCTAAAAGTATGAAAGGAATTTCGTCTTCATGCTTTACATTTGCCTTACTTTCATCACGCTTTTGTTTTAATGATTTAATTACTATTATTCGGTATTTCACGGATGTTAAGGATATTAACTGTCCTCAGATCTTACTTATCTTAAATATAGCATAGATGCTATAAAATATAGCTTGACTCTGCACAAAGACGATGCACTATAACACTAGTTTGCTTATTTTAGTCCATCCATCCATTTTCCATTGCAATCTTCTTGTCTAAAGCCATTTATCCCTCCTGTGGGTAGAAGATGGGGTACACCCCGGATAAGACGCCGGCGCAATCACTGATTTAGCTCAATCTGACTCTCCAAAATCAGTTCAAAATAAAAAACTTTAAACTCAAGATTTTAGGATATTATATTGTGTCTTGTTGTCAAATTTAAAATGACAATTTGTGGACATTTTAAACAAGATGGGGGGGGAAAAAAACAATCACCTGTGAGCGCTAAATGTTTTATATGGATTTTAGCTGTTTTACTTTGCTTAGTCTGCATGCTAAATGGTGCTAACTATGTAGCATCTCCAGGTCAATTTATCACACTTTGAAAATCATGAAAAGATGATGTTGGAATTGATTGAATTCTCATAGAGAAGCAAATACAGAGTGATAAATTATCATCATTACACTTTGAATAAGGAGCTTTGGCTAAATACTGGTTCTGGTTTCTACTTGACTTCTTTTAAATGTCCAGAAATCTAAAACCTGATCTACAAATGCTATTTATTTTGTTTGTTTCAGGATGTGGTTGAAACATCATCTCCCAGGCCTTCAGATTTGGTATCGTGATGGAGAAAGACGTTTTTTGGGGGGGGGGGGTTTGAGACGTTTTGTCCCGGAGAGAAAGAAAAGAGCAACAACTCCTCCAAAATCCAAACCCTTAAGAGACTAATCAGGAACAGGGTCAAAATGTCATAACAATGGAACCTTCCAACAAAAGTAAAGCTCTCCACTTTGTGGAAACCCTCCTGGGAGATTCAACATCCAGTAAACTAAGAGCATAAGTCGTTTAGTTTGGCCCGCCGCCCCCCCCAGGTCAGAGAGACTTCTAAAGCGAAGGCTCGTCGCTCTCTGAGCCCTGAATGTCAATGTTTTTTTAACAACAGCGAGTGACGGGTTGTGTTATATCACAACATGACTGATGGACGGAGAAAGTATGGTGAAGTCGACCCCAACCCCCAGGAAATAACGGTTTCTTCTCAGATGGATCGCTCCAAAAGAATAATGGTGATTATGAAACTAATATTCCTGCAGCTTTGCTCTCATTTTTCTGCAGCTTGTGCACTCGTGAACTCGTAAAGCGTGATATATCGGATATTTATATTACTTCTTTAAAAAAATTCCGGCCTGCTTTTGCAATTGTTTAGGAGACAGTGTTTAGATAGAAAGCTTCACTTTGGGAACTGCAGTGTTTGGCTGCTGGGGGGCGGTTGGAGGGAACCAGCCTTCAGCCAAAAGAACCTCTAAAACCTTGACCTTCACCTCTGAAACACCCACACACTCCCTCCCTCCCCCAGCGAGGGTTTTTGCAGCCTCATCTGCAAAAATAAGGGAAGAGGCGATGCATGCACACACACACACACACACACACACACACACACACACACACACACACACACACACACACACACACACATGCACAACCCTCCCCTTCCAGGCTGTGTGTCTGGTGGCCAATGGAGGCGAAGGAGGCGGGGGCTTTGCAACAGGAAGGGGACTGGTGATTAGTATGGGGGGGTGAACATACCCCTGACCCTCTGTCCCATTCTTGGCAGCTGCCCCGGCCGCTCCAGGAGAGTACAGAAAGGGGGGGGCCTGCAAATATTTGTGACGGACCCCCACCCTCAGATTAGATAGAGGACGTCCACTCATGATGGGCAGCGGCTCTGTTTGGACTGAAAACAACGGTCATGGTCCCCTGAGGATGGATCGTAATAACATTCATGATCCGCTGATGTTTGTCTGATGATTATTTTTATGACCTAAACCTGTAAAACCAACAACCTTCCCATCAGCCCCGGCTCCACCGGCCTCACGCTGTCACAAAAGGTCGAATGAGAGGTCAGATTAACGGGTTCTCGTTAATCTGAGGTGGAAACGGATCGTTCTGAAGGGAAATCATTCTGTCTGATTTCACTGCACGTGAACAAGACGGTGAAATCAGAACCGTTTGATTCCGTCGTGATTACCTGTTCGTCCCGATTTTATTATATTTAGGACACGTGTGTCAAACTCGAGGCCCAGGGGCCAAATGTGGCCCTCCACATCATTTTATGTAGCCTGCGAGAGCATAAAAGGTCAGAGTGTCTAAAAATAAATAGGTTTGACCAGAACTACATTTCCCACAATGCAGTACTCCAGCCCATTTTAACTCTGATAAAAAAAAGTTGATTTCCGAACTTGTGTCTGATGTTATTTTTCTTTATTGATTGATAGTTTGATCCTTGATTGACGGAGTTCTGTGGATTTAATAACCTGACAAATTAAAAGGATTTATGTTAGAACAGAGAAACAAACAAACATGTTTTTTCAAGTTCTTCTTCTTTTCCTTTTTGGCTTTTCCCTTCAGGGGTCGCCACAGCGAATCAACCGCCTCCATCTAACCCTGTCCTTTGCATCCTCTTCTCTCACACCAACTACCTTCATGTCCTCTTTCACTACATCCATAAACCTCCTCTTTGGTCTTCCTCTAGGCCTCCTGCCTGGCAGTTCAAAACTCAGCATCCTTCTACCAATATATTCACTATCTCTCCTCTGGACATGTCCAAACCATCTCAGTCTGGCCTCTCTGACTTTATCTCCAAAACCTCTAACATGTGCTGTCCCTCTGATGTACTCATTCCTGATCCTATCCTTCCTGGTCACTCCCAGAGAGAACCTCAGCATCTTCATCTCTGCTACCTCCAGCTCTGTCTCCTGTCTTTTCCTCAGTGACACTGTCTCTAGACCAAACAACATCGCTGGTCTCACCACAGTTTTGTACACCTTTCCTTTCATTTTAGCTGAAAAGTTACAAACTGAAATGTTTGTAACTTGAATAAGTAATAAATTCAGTTATTCAACATTAAGTAGTAGTTTAATTTACATTTATTAGTTACATCTGGCCCTTTGAGGACAGCCGTGATGCTGATGTGGCCATTAATAAAATACACACACTGATTACTGACCTTACTTTGATATTTTTACACAAGAAATATTATTTTATAGAAGATAACGTGCTAAACTATGACTGTAAATGCCACATCAAAATGTTGGCATCTTGATTGCTAACCTGTTAGCATCACATCCACACAGTAATAAAAACTTTCACATCTTTTCTTTGGGTAAAAAAAAAACAGATTTCAGATTTCTGATCTGCGTTTATAGAAGCGAAACCGAGAAAACTGAGCGAATGAGCGAAGCCGGATGCGAGCAGAAGTGAACGAGGAGAAGAGAAGTGTGAACAGACGGGTGAGGAAACGGGGTGGCGGGGCATTCAGTGGGGGGGGGGGCTTTAGAAACGCAGGTGCCTTAATTGTTCCGCCATAAAAAAAAAAAGCCCCGGCGAGTGGGCAAACCTGTGAATGAGAGGGAGATGAATTAGATGCACGTGAATACATGAAGGGGTGAACGAGTGAATGGGTGAGCAAACAAGTGGCCGGAAGAGCAAAAGCTGGAGGCAAAGAGGGAGGGGGGGGGCAAGTAATGAGATGTATGGGAGGTAAAAATAGAAGTACAAAAAGGGAATAAATAGAGAGAAATGGTGAAAGAGTGATGGAATAAAGGTGAGCAAATGGGGAGAAGAATTGGAGGGAGGGGGGGGTTGTAAAAATGAGGATGGAAGTGGGGCGAGGGGGGGGGGCGTCTCAGACAATGTGACATGGCACACCCAATTAATTCTGGCTCAGCGGAGAGACACGGCCTCGCCATCTGCTCAGGGTCAGGGGCGTTTGAAGGGGTCGGCGTCACTAACCCCCCCCACACACACACACACACCATCACACACACACATACACCCTCCCCTCCGTCCCTCGCCTGGCAGACACCCGGTCAGCCCCGCGTGCGTTTTTCCATAAAACAATCGCGAGGCAACCTGCTCCCGTGTCGGGTGGGTGGGGTTAAGAGGCGAGCGGCGCGGCGGCTAGCACCCCCCCCACACACACACACACACACTCAACAATGGCCTGTCACATGAAAAGGCCCCGGGTGAACTTGATATACATTACAAAAGAGCCACACCACGTTTGGCCCCGGGCCCCGCCTGGATGACCCGCGGTTGGATTTGAGCTTGGCGTTCATTCGCTTGTTTGCATTTTGCAACCCCCCCCATACACACACACACACATACACACACACACACACACACACACATACACACACACACACACACACACACACGTGGCAGGCGGAGGTGGTTTCTGTCATTTCCTTCCTTCCTTTTTCTCACTTTTATATCAATTCTGCAAAAATAAACGACTTGATGGATTTTCATTAAACAAAAATGCAATTTTTTAAAATTATATATCAAATCCAGATAAAGAGATGGGTCCTTTTTTTTTTTTTTTAGATCTTAAACTCACCAGTTTGTTGGTGTTCATAACATTCTATAAAAAAATAACCATAAAATAAAATAATACTGAGACGAAATAAAAGCACAAGAAGAAATCTTCTATTCAAAACTGAGCTAAAACCATAAAAATGACTGCATGTAATAAAAATTTGAAGTGCAGTATAAAAAATAATAATAGCCACATCATTAGTAGAGTAATTTGATCTGGTTAAACATATTTTTTGATTAGTTTGCATTGCCTTCAGATAAACGCAGCAAAATAACAGCGTGTGTCTGACCAGCAGAGCCATTAAATGAAAATACTTGCAGTTAAAAAAAGGTTCTACATGTTTAATAACGTCAAATTACGCCAAAGTAAATATGGTGATTAGAATGTAGAACGCTGCAGCGCTGAGGAAAATCATTTTAGTTGTAACAGAGATGCTTCTGTTCTCCCGTAAAGCAGTTTGCGTGCCAGACTTGGAAAAGCCACCAGAACGGGGGTCCCTAATTCCATCGGTGCTTAAAGTTGGGATTAGCACTAAAACAAGAGAAGATCAGACGGCTGGAAGAGGTACCACTGTGTCAACACATCACTTCCTGCCCCCCCACCCCTCCAGAAAACCCCCACCTCTGCCTCATCAGTCGTCTTTTATTATGCGTCGAAAACTTCTTGATTTCTCTGACCTTCTTCACGGTGTTTGTGTTCATCAACCAGGGACATAAATGGGTGACGAGTTTAAGTCTGTCCCCCCCCCCCCACTCCATCCCCAACCCCCCCCCCCATCCCTCCCCCGCGCTAAATCCCTTAATCTGCTCTCTGACACGTCTGGAGGGCAAAACAAACAAATAGGATCCCTCTTGCCTTCCTCCTCCCTTCTACTGCCGAGTCCACACACACATGCAGAAAACCCCCCCACATCATTGTGCATGACATCACGGGGAGGAGAGGCTGACATGAACCCTCGCAAGGTTAATGGAGTGAGGTCGCGACCACGTGGCTGGTGATTCAACTCACGATGGCGTCCTGGAGTCCTGAGGTCTTTACGGCGCAAATTAATGCTATGTTAGCATTTAGCTGCTAGCTAAAAGTTAGCAGCATAGCGCTACATCTCACACCTAAAACAGATCATGTCAGGTGGTGATGTGAAACAATACCGTGATAGCTTTCTGGGCTAACAGCAAGTGACTGCTGGTTTGAAAGGAGAAACCAACAAATGAGGCATTGGTTTGACCTATCCATCCACCGCCATCCTCTTTTGCTCCCTTAATGAATCGTTCGGCCCTTGGAGGACTCTATAAATGGAAAATAAATGGTGAATATTTTTGAAACATTACTTTGAAGGATGTGTTACCTCATAAAGTACACCTGTTCATCTTTAAACCAAATTTTCTGGCATATTTAAAAGGAAAAAACTCGCTATTGACGAGTCGTTTACCTGATTATATCGAATGCACTTAACTCTGGTTTAAATTGATTCTTTTATTTCCAGTTCTCCGTGTTGTGTTTGTATAATTGTTGGCACGCACAGGACGCCCATGAGGCCCAAACCGACGCTTGTTAGACGTCCTTCTTTGTGCACACACACCCGTAAATGTGTATCAGGTGGCCTGAATGAGGCTTACTGCGCATTAAATCGAAAGTGTGTGAGGTGGAGTGGGGTTTTTTTTTTTGTTTGCAGGGGTTAAAGTTGAAAGGTCAAGAGGTCAGCGGGAGTCAGTGTCGTGAGGCGCAGCTGGTTCATCAGCTGAGGATGGATGAAGAACGGTCAAGACAGACGTTAATCGTCTCTATTTAAACAAGGCCGCGCCCGCTTTTTCCTTTGACCAACATTATTAAATAAAAAGCTACTTCCTGTCGTTCCCTCTGTTCGCTTCTTATTTCTGTTCATCTCAGCCTCTTCCTGCCTTTGCTGTGGGTTACCTCTGACTCCTGACTGGGTGGGAGCAGTGATGTCACCACTGTTATTTTCAATAGAGGTGAGCTCATTGGTCGAAAAACCACAGACGAGCTGGCATCCAAGTGTCAGGCAACAAGTGGCCGCCGTCGGTTCTGGTCTCCCTTTGCTTCACATCTGGGGAAAAGATCTGGGACAAACTGTGGTAGCGCTGTAAATTTCTATCTATCTTTTCTATTACTTGTCTAGTTTTCGCTCTAAGGAGGAAATAAATCAGTAAGAACTCATTAAAGAGGTGAGGATATAGGACAGACAGCAAAAATGTCAATTTAATACCGCAGCGGACTAGAATAAATACTGGATTTCACATTCAGAGAGCCACTCATGATTGGTCGTGACATGCAGCGAGTGTCACAGCGGTGTGAGAGCTGATAAAAGATTCCAATAAAGTCAATGCTGCACCGTTTCCTCTTGAGATGGATGTTATAGTAAAGAAACACGTCACATTTGTTAAAAATATTGATATAAAGCATCGCTGTGCAGGAACACAGTCATATTTCTGGTTCAGTCACAACAAAGTGTGAAATTGTTGTTTTTTTAGTCAAATACTTGTTAGTAAAGGGTTGTCTGATCATAATAAGCATTTAAAAGAATAAAAAAAGGAAAGAAAAACAATACAGTATACTTTATAGTAGTACATTGACTGCAAAAACAATTCCTGATAACTTTTGCAGAAGGACTAAAATATGTATAAAAGTCACCAGTTGTCAGAATCTCATAAAATATCCACTTGGATTTGAAGGATGTAACGCCATGAATATTCCTGAATTGGACGCCTTTGCCCCTGAGGAATGGAGTAATATTCCTGGTGAACACTGGATCCTGGATTTGCACCACGTTTGCATCAGATCATCACAACAACAGGGTATAAATACTAGAGATGTGTAGCCAGGGTTTGAATAATAAAATAAAACCGCAGCAATCAGTAAGAATAGCCTTTTGTTTTATGTTTGCACAAAAATCGACTAATGTAACATAAATTGCACCGAGCTGTTTAAACTTTCCTGGCGCGCTTCCGTTATTGCAAACAGCTGATTAATAGTCTGTTTGGCCGATAAACCCAACGTTCATCGGGTGTTAAATAATTCTGCTTCCAGCTGTAAATCCGTGCATCTACTGCTCACAGATACAGTTTTAAGAGATATATGTGTGAGTGGTGTGTCGGGGTGAATTAGTGTGTGTGTGTGTGTGTGTGTGTGTGTGTGTGTGTGTGTGTGTGTTACTGTAATGGCCCACAGCTGTGTGCCAGTCAGACTATCTCCCTGTCTGTTTGTGAGGGGTCAGTCTGGGCAGCGGTCCAGACTGACGAGAAGAAAAGGAGTGAGTTTCACCACAGGAGGCGGGCCTGGGCAGCAGGCCAATCAGCCAAACACACACACACACACACACACACACACACACACACACACACTGCCCTGAGGCGATGGCCCTGTGTTGTTGATGACTGCAGGCAGGCCTGACCACTCGCTGCCCCCGCAGTTGTGCTGAGGAAGCAACGATAGCCGGAGAGGAAAGGATGCAGCGAGACGGGGAGGAGAGGAAGACGGAGGGAAGAGCAGAGAGAGGACAAGCTGATAACGTGGAGACGTGGACGGGGAGGGAGAGAGTGATAGATGGAGGACAACGGAGAGAGAAAGACAGAATGAGGTGCCGGGAGAGAAGAGAGATGGAGAAGGGAAGAGGGATGGTTCGGGCGTGGCTTCAGTTTTTCAGAAAGGGGGGGGGGATCTACAGGAGCGGAGGGTGAGAATGAGGAGAAAAAGATTGGAAAAGGAATGGAAAGTGTTTTTGAAAAAGGAAAAGGGGTGACGGGGGGGTGACGGGGGGGCAGACGGAGGCTTTAGGGATGGTGGAAAAGGGATAAGATAAAGACTGAAAGTAGGGGAAGTGTGTGAAAGGCGAAGAGAGGGTGACAGAAACAGAGCTAACCGGGGGGAGAAAGCATCTCTATTTGAACTGATTGGGAAAAAATCATTTAAATGTTTATGAACCCCCCCCATACTGATATTAAACCACCTTTTCCCACACTCTGATAGACTGTTTAAAGCACTTTTGTGTCTCACGGAAATCCAAGACTCACAGAACGTAGCTCACTTCCGGGTGCCGTCAGCCAATAGAATGCGAGTACGCTATCACGTGACCGCCGACCAAAAATCCACAATGAGGTGAAGTCGCGAGCGTTGATGCACGAATGCGCTGTCATGTTCTTCTTATGTGATATAAATCCAATTCGTGACCATGTGATGCACTGATTTCCAGCAGCAGAGTTGTTATCCTGTGCTGTTGGTAAAGAAAGGAACCAATCAAACAATTCACAAACGGACGTTCAGCATTCTTCTTCTTGTAGGAGGCAAAAAATCAGCAAAGACGGTTCAGGACGGGGCGAGAAAGAGAAAGAATTCAATTGTTGGTATAAAGAGATTTGAACTCTGAGCGAGGTCATCGCTGTTTCCTTAAGAGCACCGAGTGTCAAGGGTGGCTTTTGTTCGCTTGTTGCTTCAGAGAAGGGCGAGAGAGATACAGCAAGACAGAGAGAGAGAGAGACAGATAGAGAGAGTGAGACAGAGGAAGAGAAAGAAAGAGCGTCTGTGTCGGTGCCAGAGTGAGGTATAGAGTTTCTTGAGACTTGTTTTCCTGACTTACCCGTTCTGTAAGTCATCCATCCACTTCCCCTGTTACACAGACGCACACAATCCTCGCCTCTCCTCCAATCACACTACATATCGGAGCAGATAGAGGCTTTTGTGGAAAACTGAGCCCGGTTCCCCCTGGGCTATTCCCAAACCCACGCTCCGGTTACCACCACCACGTTCCACAGGGCAATTCCTCAGCGTTGGGCCGAGTTTCCGTAGGCAGACGCCACTCTCCACAAAAAACAATGCACAATCATCCCCAGAGCATTCAATCTCCGCTATTGGAAGTCTGCTCCTATCAGTGCTCTTCCATCTAAATATTGTTGGAGGCAAGGGGCAATAAAAAATGCAATAAATATGTGAAATTGCACGGGGAGTGCAGAGCAAGTCCATTTCCTCAGCACTTAGCATTGGAATGGATGGGTTAATATGCAAAAAGTGTCCATGAAACTGTTGGCTAAGGAAACCTTAAAGCGTAGAAGTGAGGTTCTTCATTTGAAATACAGTCTAATTCATAGTTTTTATACAAATATACTCTGAAAATTGCCCCATATCTCCAACGAAGAGCGTTTTTCAGCGGATCGCTCTGAGCTGAGTTAGCTCCCGACTGCTTCTAGCTGCTTTTTTAAATATTCCAGGCAGTGGATCGCAAAGATGTCGCAATGCATCCTTGAAATGTGACACCTTGGTTGTGTCCTACTAACTCACAGTGACAGGCAATCAATCCAAAGCCGGTGACGCAGACGGTGTCTTTGTGGTGCGACAAAGCTGGAACACGCTAATCTTCCGGCAGTACAAAAGGGGCTGATCCTTACCGTCGTAGTCGTAAAAGTTTAGATACAGGTAAGTCTCAGGACAGGTAAGTCTCAGGTAGATCTGGGTCTTTTAGTATGTGGATGACACATTATTTAAAGTCCAAGATGAAGTTATCGATGTTAAAGTCAAAGTCAAGCTACAGGTTGCTTTTGATTTTGTTAAATCGAGCTAAACTTGACAGGATTGTGAGTCTACACCAGGGGGTCAAACTCATTTTCACCGAGGGCCACATCAGCATAACGGCTGTCCTCAAAGGGCCAGATGTAACTCTGAATTTATTACCTATTTGAGTTACAAACATTACAGTTGCAGAGAAAAAACATGTTTGTTTGTTTCTCTGTTCTAACATAAATCCTTTTAATTTGTCAGGTTATTAAACCCACAGAACTCCATCAATCAAGGATCAAACTATCAATCAATAAAGAAAAATAACATCAAACACAAGTTAGGACATCAACTTTATTCAAAATGTTTTTGTCAGAGTTAAAATGGGTTGAATTACTGCATTGTGGGAAATGTAGCTTTGGTCAAAGCACACTTTTGACCTATTTATTTTTAGACACTGACCTTTTATGGTCTGGCGGGCCACATAAAATGATATGGAGGGCCAAGTTTTGCCCCCGGGCAATTTTGAGGCAAAACAAATTCAAAAATTGCACCAAAGAAATACAAATTGTCCATTCAGACGAGGCTGGGTAATGATTTTATTCAAAGTTATCTGATATTAGCAGTTATCATGCTGCATAGAGAGTCAATGTGATGTGCTAGGGAATGAAATAAGAGAATGAAACCCAACCAATTAGAAGCAGCTCAGCTTCATGCTTGAACAGAAACGCTCTGGATAATGACTTTCAGTCCTTGCTGTCTGTGGTGCATCTGATATGTTCCATACAGCCTGCTGTAAGTAGCGGCTGGGAGACAGGCATCACTGTGCAGTAGTGTGTGCACGAGGAATCCAGAAGCCACAAGTACAAGTTGGTTTTCCTTCTCTCATGTCTCCCCCCTCCTCACCCCCCAAGCCAAACCGCTCTTTGTGATACCTCAGCCTCCGTCCAAATGATTCATTCAACCATCCACCCACTAAAGAAACAGCGAAACAAAGAGCGAACGCTACATAAAAAACCCTATACTTTTCCAACCACATGCCTAGAAAACCAACACACACACACAAACACACACACACACACTGAACATCTTGTGCACACCCACAGTACAAAAACACATATATTTACCCATCCAGATACACATCAAACAAACACATGCCAAATTAAACACGCTCTTGTTTGCCATATTCATTCCATCTTCATCTGCCATTTCCTTCGCTGAAGTCCAAAGGAAACACCCCCCCCCAGCTCCGACCTGGGGTGACATCATCCCTCTATCTCCTTAGCTCCCTGTCTTTCTCCCCCCCCCCCTTGCAGTCGTCCCACTTGAACAAAGGGCCGCGTTCCAAAACAAATCATCCAGCCCTGTTCCTAATGACAGGGTAGAGCTAAGTGATGCCATTGGTGGGGGGGCAGCAGGAGAGATGGAGGTACTTTGGTTTGGGATTGTGCCCAGTCAGGATTCCTCCCTGAAACATGTGGTTTGTCCTCTCTTTCTGAATGAAGCAGCGATGGAGGGATGGATGGATGGATGGATGGATGGGGAGAGCAGGAAGTCAGGAAAAGGGAAACCACAAAAGTCATTCGATCGCCCAAACGGAGAGATCGTTCGCGGCTCAGGTGAATCTACTTTCATCCGAGGCATTTTTAAGACGGATCCTTTTGATTTCACATTTCCAGCTGACATCAATGCACATGGTGCTATTTCATCCTGTGGTTGGGTTTAGGGTTATGCACATGCCACGACCACGGTTTATTTTTGACCCTCCATTGCATGTACAGCTGAGGCGAACAAATGTAGGAAATAATGAAGTTCTTTAGCAGTTGTGGAAAGAAGTCAGGCAAAGCTAGCATCAAGTTAAGACTCAAGTCCTTAGGGAAGACTTTTAATGCCAAGTCCAGTCATATAAGGGTATTACATGTCAGGTCTCAAGTAGTGTTGGAGAAGTCGAGTCTCGCAGCTTGTTATGGAGAATATATTCAAGTCCAACGCATGTCTCAATTATTTTGAGACAAGTCTGAAGCACTGGTCGAAGTCTTTAGAATGAGTTCAAGTCTAGTCTCAAGTGTCGCAATGGCAGATCTGAAGACGTTAGCTCTTTCACGTAGGTATGTTTCTCTAAAGGTTCAAGTCAATTAAGACAAGTCAATGTCAAAGTCTGGACCCTAATTTAGTCTCCAGGTCAAGTCTTGTAATAGCCAGTCTCGAGTGTCTGAGCCCGTTTCGTAGTTATTTTTGAAGTTTAAATCCAATGGAGACAATGTCTAGTCTTGAGTCTTGCAATAGAGTAGATCAGTTAAAGTCTGAGTCAAGCCCTTTAAGGTTGGATCAAGTCAAACCAATCAGAACAAATCAAAATGAAGGCTCTATCCTAGGTTCTGTCATATCAGGTCCAAAATAAGCCCCAACTCTTCTAATCATGATGGTTCGAGTGAAGTCACGAGAAATTCAAGACAAGTTCAGGTTAGGGTGAGAGCCTTCAAGTCCAAAGTTGTCTCAAGTGATCCTGATCAGTTTATTCCTTCAAGTCTGAATGCTGGAGATTGAAAAGGGACAGATTTGAACATTTTCCTTTCGAAGCTATTTAGTTTAAACTAATACTGACTTTTTATTGTTTCCAGGTAAATAACCCGACTCTTGAATGGTTTTGCTCTCAAGATTCTCAGAGAGGTCAAGTCTCTCCAATTCAGATTCAGATCCAGATCCAGATCCAAATCAGATCCTGATGACCCTTTAGTCACGTCTTGGAAAGCTTTGCACCCAAACCCATCAGCCAAAGAATATAAAGAAGTAGTTTCTCTAAAATATATGTGACTGATTGAGATTACCAATCTTACTAATCAATGGACAGTCTGTCTGCGTCAAACACTCCAGCGATCCTGGTCTCAATTTGATTTTAGCCTGGTTCTGTGCTGTAAACCTGTCATTGTTCTGGGTCAGCTCCCCACGGATGTCCCGAAGGCCCACCACCACACACACACACACACACACACACACACACACACACACACACACACACACACACACACACACACACACACACACACTCTACAGCAAGATTCCTCCTCCACCTCCTGGATGGGGAACTGGCCAAAAGCGGACAGCCTGTGTTCCGTCAAGGCGTCCAAACTTCCATGACTTTCCCAGAATTCCCATCTCGAGCCAAGCCATATATTCTGTTGTCATCCACGAGGCCCTAATGAAAGCCCACGAGGAACAGAGGCGCACCGTGTCTGCGCGACCGCATGCCATTTACACTAAAAAATGAAAACACACACCGAAAGGGTGACTCATCACGCACACGGCTGCGGCGGCTAGATAGCCATTAAAACCGTTTAATTCCATACAGCTGCTGGTACGGCGTTGGATGTAGGTCCGACTTATTGAATTAATTTGCTCTGTGTGTAAACCACCAGTAACAGGATACAGTTCATGGAGCTGCAGGAAAATAACAGGGTATTGCGAGTATTTTCAACACTGTGAATCATTCAACCCAGTGGTCCATCAGCTCCAACTCAAACAAGGACCTACATGTCATGATAGGAAGCGTTTTTCTCCATCTTTACTGGATAAATTCCGCTAAACAGCACTTTAAAATTATTTACAACCGTCACAACAGAGTGATCTTTAAATGCTGCCTTGGGCTTAAGTTGTTTATTTGGACGTCGTCCCAAAAGGCTGAGGGGTAGTAAAGGCCAACGCCAGGAAATATGAATGAAAACTGGTCCGAAGAGACCAAAAAAAAAAAAGAGGTTCCACATTTATTTTAATGAAAGCAACGGTTTTGATTGGCCGCAGACGTATTTTCACACATGAATGTGTCGATTAAGGTGCCACATAAATCAGTCTCCCCTCTTTTCTCGGACATTTCTGAGGGGGTTTTGGAAGGGAAGAGCGGCGTGATTGCTCCAAGCTCTGGCCCTCTTCGTCAGTAACGCTGCCTAAATCAACAGCCGCCCTGCTATTTTAGTGCATAAGAAGGTTTTAAGTTTAAAAACGGAAACCTAGCAGAATAACGTGATTGACGGGCCGAGGCTCGCACGAGCCGTAACAGCGTGTATGTAGACGACAATCATGTTTCGCTCCGTGTGTGCGTGGGTTTGTAGGTTAATCAAACAGTTCTGAGTTCAATGCAATTGTGGTTTTGGGTATTTTCGGGGTTCCGTGGACTCAGCGGAACGCAGGAAAACGCGTTTAAAAGAGGAAAAGATAGCCCGTGTGGTCAGGTTTATTTACAACAAAGATTTTCCTCCCTTTAAAAAAAAAAAAAAAGATGGAAGAAATACTTTTTTTCCATCCTTAAACTTTCACTAATTGCTTAAACATTTCCTCTATGGATCTGAGGGTGGACGCCAGCCAAGAAAAAGGTTTTTGGAGACACGCTGAGGAACTTCCTCACCGCAGCTTCCAGAGGTGTTGTTTGTTGCTCCCTATGGAGAAGCTTAGCCATAAACAACGTAGACGCTAGCAATTTAGGGATTGGAGCACAACTAGGATGCCAGATCCCAAAGGAGCCAACATGTGCTCCTGCTAGCCGGAGCGCTAACCACATGTTTGGACCGTCTCCGTTTATAGCTGTGTCTTGTATTGGTTTGTAGCGTAGCTAAATATGTTACTGAGCTAAAAGCGAGGAGAAACAACTTCATTACGGTAATAAATATTGCGAAAAACATGCTACTTTTATTCTCAATTACAGGTTACCGGCTAGCCTTTAGCATCAGCGTGCCACGAACCACAGCTTAGGCTTCAGGAGTTCGCGGATTCCTCTCTGCTGAATTGTTCTGCTTTTCCTTTCCTGGCGAACACATGTAAGCGTGCACGCTCGCACGTGCACTAAATGTAACTCCAGCACGCTTCCAGACCACGCTGTCACCAGGGCGTTCGATTCGCCCGCCTGGTTGGTGCCTTTTTTCCTAGACGTTGCTTCAGACTCGTGCTATCTGTTTCCACAGTGCGCCGCTCCAAACATGAGGACATCACATGGTTCTAGGAGGCCAAGCAGCGTTCAAAGCGACAAATGTTGGCTCGCGCTTCGTCGTTAGTGAAGATCTGTGACGTATTTGTTTTGAATTTTTAGACTATTTTTGAAAGTGAGGGGAAAAAACGCTGGATGATGCCATTTTTTAATTTATTCCTGTTCCAGACAAATCGCCTCATGTGATGTCATTCGAGTCGGCGTCCAGCAGGGCTGAAGAGGACAGGTGTGAAATGAAACCATGAGTTGTGACATTGTGATTGGGTGACTCCTGTGTGTGTGTGCATGTGTGTGTGTGTGTGTGTTGTGTTCAGAGCACATTAGAAAATGGGAAAATGTGATTTCTAACCATGGTCGGATCTCTTTTAAAACGGTTCATTACCTTCTTGTTCAAAAAAAGATAATAAATAAGATTTTTATTCCACATATGCAATAAAAACCATTTAATTTAAAACATAATTTAAATAGAATAAACTGTATACAGCATATTAACAATTGACACAACTTTATCTAAACAACTATGGACTTTATTTTCACTTCCTGTGTTCTTTTTGGAACCGAAGTGACATCACTTGTGGTTTACAAACCATTTTGAGTTCTTGGCTTTATTTTTTCTGTAATTTTATGATCATTTTAGGGCTGTGTTGTGTATTGTCACATCTTTTTCTTCTTCTTCTGCACATGCGCAGCGTAAACTTTCTGTAAACATCTGGGTGTTTTTCCACGTTGCATTCACTGGCTCTTATAGAATCAGACACCCTAAACTAAAGCCAGAGGCCTGGGCGACCTCTCCGCGACCTGCGTTCCGTGATCACGTTGACGTCCCGCGCTCTGAATCACCGACGCCGGATACGCTCTGGACACATCAGACTGAATTCATCTTCACATAAACAAAGACGGAGGAATTCTCCCGTCCTTCCGGCTTCAGCGCCGGTTTCTGCCTTTAATTACTCTTGTTTTCTGTTTCTGTTTACTGCGCTTGACTCGGTATCAGCGAGGCGTTCGCCGCTCACATTTCACATCCCACCTCTTCCCAAAACGCTGTTTTTCCTACCCCGTGACCTGTCTGCCAACTCCCGTTCCCATAGCAATTAGTTAGAACCCGTGGCCAAATTATCTGCTGGGGGGGGGGGGGACAGATTTATGTGTTGGGTTAAGAGCAGCATTGTAAAAGTGTTGCTGAGGTGACATCTTTGGGTTCACTGTGATCCTGCTGGTTGTTTTATCATGAGGGGTCTTTCTCTATAACACACGTGTCAAATGTGGCCCTCCACGTCATTTTATGTGGCCCGAGAGAGCATAAAAGGTCAGATTGTCTAAAAATAAATAGGTCTGACCAAAATTACATTTCCCACAATGCAGTAATTCATCCCATTTTAACAATGACAAAAATGTTTTCAACAAAGTTAATGTCCTAACTTGTGTTTGATGTTATTTTTCTTTATTCATCGATAGTTTGATCCTTGATTGATGGAGTTCTGTGGGTTTAATAACCTGACAAATTAAAAGGATTTATGTTAGAACAGAGAAACAAACATAATTTTTCAAGTTACAAACTGAAATGTTTGTAACTTGAAAAAGTTATTTAACATTAGTTACATTTGGTACATTACATCAAGTTACATTTAGTTACATTTATTAGTTACATCTGGTCTTTTGAGAACAGTATGATGCTGATGTGGCCCTCAGTGAAAATGAGTTTGACCCCCCCTGTTCTATATATTCAGCTGAAGGTGACGAGACCAGCGAACCCGTGACAGTCTTTTTCAGGCCTGTTTCTGAACACAGATGTCTTTGACTGTGTTTGAACCTGACTGTCGTTGTCGTCGCGATCCCAGCGGTGATTAATGCTTCGCCCCCCCGGCTGACGACTGGTGCTGCACAACCTGTTGCATACTTCACCAGGGAGAGAACCAGAGATCGAGTGTCTGTCTCTATTCTGTGCGAAGGTGACGCGTCCCCTCAAGAATGCGCTTCTCTTCCTCTTGCCGTTCTCTTCGGTTTCCCCTCTGGTGTGCTCACTTCACTCGGCTGCAGCCGAGGAGCTGTCGCTGGAGGAATCTGGAAAACACCAGCGGGGAATGAGAGGAATTTCTGCTTTTTTTTTTCCCTTCGACCACCCCCTCACCCCTCGCTCTCTTTACTTTGGATGCCTCATGAACGGCCGAGCTCTTCGGTTTCTGTTGTTTCTGAACGCGGCCCAACAATAACAACCTCTCATAAACAATGGTTCTTGTTGATTGGGGGGTTTGAGACGGAGAGTGGCCACTGCTGGCCGGTTCTGCTGGCAGCAGGCCTCGCTAACGGGCCTAGAAGTCCACAAGTACAGGTTGCAACAAGGACAGTGAAAGATTTAAGGCCAATTTTAAAAATGCAACATCTCCAAAGGACCATAAACACATGCTTTAGTCCGTTCCTAATCCATCAGCGTCTAAAAAAAGGGGGATGCTGCTCAATATAAGGAAACCACAAGCACATATGGGAAAATGTAGTTTTTTTGGAATTCCATGCTTTGACATCGTAAAGGGAGTCTGGATCACGTGGAACGTGATTCCGAAGGAGACAACCGTCTCAATCTGCAAAACACGGCGACATCTGAACGCCTCCATTAACGGTCGATCAATAATCACACCCTGCGTCTGATCACCCGCTGACTCCTGGAATAACTTTTGTCTCTTCTGGTTACATGTTGGAAGACGATCCCTCGCGCTGCCGCAGCTCGTCCCTCATAAAGTGTTTTTATGACTCTCATACTGAATGAATCATAGTTGAGAAAAAAACATGGGGGGGGGGAATATAAAACATTAGATTTGAATGTAATTTCCTACAGGCTGCATACCGCAGCAAAAGATTCTCAACTGAACAGCATTCAGGCCAATGCTTTGTATTCAGACAGTGGTGGAGCGCCCCCTTGTGGTCTACAGAGAACGAGCAGCAAATTGTCTGAATTTTTAATCCTGTCCTCCACACTTTTTGATTTTTTTAAAACTTATTTTGATGTCAATAAATCATTTTTACATCATGTTTTAGGTATAAGTGCTTTATTTTTAACATTTAACAAAACCCCCCCCAAAAAAACACATTCTGCCAAGCATCCGCTCACTCCCACACCATGCATTCTTCCCTCAGAGTCTTCTTCACTGGCATGAGTGATAGCCGTTGCTGGTCGTCACTTTCCTGCAGGTTTGAATGGATCCGACCATACCTTTAAACCTTCAGACGGAGAAATAAAACAGAATTATTTTAATCGTTTTAATGGAATTATTGTTTAATCCTGACGGCTCTAAATGGGAGCGCCACATTTTCCTGATGAGGAATGAAAATCAGTTTGAAGTGAGCGTTTGCTTTTAATTATCAAAAACCAAAAGAAGCATCTGGATGTTTTATCTTTCTATCTTAATATCCCCATATGAGTCCAGAATGAGATAGACGAAATGCAGTTCAAGTTATTGCACCTAATTTAAATGGAGAATGCCACATCCTGATTCTTCTTTTTGCTTTTGAGTTTGTACATTTTGTTCCCAATTTACTGATGAAATGCAATTACATGTGAAATAAACGTTCAGTGTGGTCCACTGCAAAACAAATTATCAAAACAGTTGTCAAAATAAGATCAACTCTGAAAAAAAGTATAATACAAAGATCAATTTCTGACATTTAATTCAGATTGTCATTCTTCATGTATAAATCTGCTGTGGATTCTTACCCACGGGTTGAACATCTGCCTGGTTGATCCCTGCCCGGTTTGTCTTCTGGGCTTCTCCTTCAAAAGACAGAACAAACGTTTATTCGGACGTAGTGGCAGCTTTATTGTTCCCTTTTATCTGCACTCTCAGTAACACTGGGTTTTATTTATCTACAGTATTCTCTTTGTCCTGACTATAACTTCACAAATTGGTTCACAATAAAAAGATAAGTGAAAATGTAAAAAACAAAATTGAATCAATACAGACAGTTTAAACAGCTCAAAGCAAAAGATATGACATTTATCTCTAATACTTTATATGAGTTATAGCCAGAAACCAGCTTCTGGCAGCATTCCTCAGGAATCTTAACCCATTCCTCACGGACAAAGGCTTCTAGTTCTGTCATATTTCCCACTATAGACGCCGCCTCCTTCACATCCAACTTTAAAGTCTGCTTATAATCTCTTTCTTTTGGAACGTCCAATGGTATCCACACTTAAACTTCCTCACAGACATGTTCTCTTTGAGGATTTATTGATCCTTGATGGAATCCATCTGAACTTCTGGGTTTCCAGCCCCTGATCATCAATGAGACACCACCATTCTTCCTCCTCCAAACTTCTGGGTCATATTTTGCTTCACACTTATTGCATTGAGATCTTACAGCTGTTCTTCTATTATATTTTTTATGTATATCTATATTTTTGCAAACAGCTGATGGACAGGACAACATGCATTTCTTCAGAACACGTGTTTGCGATGCTGAACGTTTTGGGAATGTTAAACTAGTGGATTGTGAAAGAATTTGATAATAAACTAATAAATTGTCCCAAAACAGAATATTGTGGATTAAAAGTGTAGCTAATGCTAAAGCACATAAAGGTACCTTGCTAGCTAGGTACCTTTATGTGCCATGTGTGACATCTTGCTAGCTAGATAAAAAGTACTGACTTTAGCTTAAAGCTAGTTAAAGCTACATTTATTTAACATTAACTGAATACATTTAGCACAAAAACAATTATTTTAAATTATGAATGGCATTAAGGTAGAACTTGCAGAATATTCACATTCATGTTGACAAACGGAAAACTTACTGTACTCGTCTTTATGAACGAGCGGGTAGAAAAATATGGGATAAAACGCAGCAGCGATGGCCGTAACAAAACCTCCAAAAATTAAAACTATTCTGGTATTATTAGACATTTTTACTGTCGCTTTGAGTCCGAATGTCTCACCTCCAAACACACGAAACGCTTCCGTGAACTATTTCCGGTGTAAAGGTCACTAAATAAACAAAATCGCGTTTTCAGCTATTTTGTTTGTCCAGGGCTTCCGTACGGGGCTCGTCAGAGTCACATGACGCATAAAAACAAAAACAAGGAAGTCAGAGTGAATATTTTGGAAGATCTTTAGTTGTTTCTTCTTTAACGGGCGGAAAATATGAAGATTTCAAGCCTTGTTGTGTTTTTTATGTGCTTATATTTAGTTAAAGGAGGAAACGAGCTCATTCAAACGTTTGTTATCCCTCACAGTCACATGGATGTCGGATGGATTTACACTGTTCAGGTAGGTTTATATCACCATATTAGCAATAATAATAATAATAATAATAATAATAATAGTAATAATAGTAATAATAGTAAAGTAATCATATTGTGGTGTGATATATATTTTAATGTCATCATCAAGTAACTAGTAGTTTTAGATTTAGTAGATTTTTTTTAGTAGATTCTTTCTTGAGATTCTTCTGTAGATTCTTTTTTAGTAGATTCTTAGTATTCTTTTTTTTTTTTTTAATTAAAAAGTGACTAGTAGATTTAATCATGCAAGATTTCTGTTTGTATATTTTATTTTACATAATGAATATTTATATTTCCACAGGAGAGTATGCACGCCTACGCAGCCAATGTTTACACCAGTGTGACTGAAGAGCTGTCCAAAGCTGAAAATCGCCGCTTCATCGCTGTGGAACAGGAGTTCTTTCGACTGTGGTGGGACACTGTAGCCACAGATGTCCAGAAGAAACAGGTAAGAACACATGATGGGGGCAGAAATGACCTCTGACGTCATCTGTAATCTGACTGCTAAGTGTTGATTTTCTAGGTGCGACAGCTGGTACAAGAGGGCCGACTTGAGTTCATCATCGGGGGCCAGGTGATGCACGACGAGGCTGTAACCGATTTAGAAGATGAGATATTACAAATGACGGGTGGGAAACAGATAACCTACTCTATAGAGGATCATCTGAAGGAGGACACGTGTTGTGTTGATGCATCCGTGTGTCTCTGTTCTGTTTCAGAGGGACACGGCTTCCTCTACCAAACGTTTGGGGTGCGTCCTCAGTTTTCCTGGCAGGTGGATCCGTTCGGAGCGTCTGCCACCACGCCGGTCCTCTTCGCTCTGGCCGGTTTCAACGCGCACCTCATCTCTCGCATCGACTACGACCTCAAAGACGCCATGCAGAAAGACAAAGTATTTGACGTCACGTTCACAACAATCCAAATGAAATGTTTTCTTTCATCAGAGATGGAAACTGTTATTTTAAAAGCATGCTGTTCTTTTTTTTTTCAGAAGCTACAGTTTGTCTGGAGAGGCTCTCGCTCTCTAAAGGAGAAGCAGGAGATCTTCACCCACACTATGGATCAGTTTAGCTATTGTACCCCATCGTACCTGCCATTCTCCAACAGGTAGTCCACATATGGTGTGTTTTTACTTCAGGAAATCTACTCTATTCTGTTATTGAATCTGCGTCTACCATAAATTGTGTGTAAATTGTTGACCTACTTATTGCATTTTTACAATAAATCTATGTCTACAAATGAACAAACTGCTCTTCTGTTCCAGCTCTGGTTTCTACTGGAACGGAGTTGCTTTGTTCCCCGATCCCCCCAAAGATGGGGTTTACCCCAACATGAGCCTGCCGGTCACCAAGGAGACGGTTCAGAACTACGCCAAGACAATGGTGGAGAACATCAAACAGAGGGCGGCGTGGTTTAGAACCAATCATGTCCTCTGGCCATGGGTGACTGAATCAGTTTTTTCTTCCCGTGACACCTGAGGAGGAGCTGAACGTGCAGCTAACACCCGATGCTCCGTCCGTGTGTTTCAGGGCTGTGACAAACAGTTCTACAACGCATCAGTCCAGTTCAACAACATGGATCCCCTCATGAAGTACATCAACCAGAACAGCAAAGACTTCGGGGTGACGGTTCAGTACGCCACCCTGGGGGAATACTTCCAAGCCATCTACCAATCAGATCTAATCTGGGACCAACGTGGGAGTGAAGATTTCCTCCCGTATTCCAACGGTGACGATCTGCATCCCCTGCTTCCTGTGAGATTATTTTCTTTCTTTGGCTGATTGTTGTGTTGTTGGTTTTCTTTACCAGATGTTTACCAGGCCTGGACGGGATTTTACGCCTCCAGAAATGTTCTGAAAGGCGTGGCGCGGCGGGCCAGCTCGCTGCTTCATGCCGCAGAGACGCTCTTTGTTCGGTACCGCATCAGCTTCCCTGGGGGGCCTGTGGCTTTAGACTGGGCTCTGGGGCAACTGAGGGCGCTGCGCTGGGCTGTGTCAGAGGTAACTGGACCCTCCATTAAAGAAAGTCAGAGTAGTTATAGTTAAATATGGGATTAAGATTAGGAAAGTAATGAAACCAGTTCAATGTCTCATATATTCGTTAGCATTCGTACCTTTTTATGCTTTTCATATCGATATTTCACTTAGATTTGTGTTTCAGATGAACACAAGTTGTTGTTTGTTGTCCTTTTCAGGTCCAGCATCACGACGGCATCACCGGCACCGAGTCTCCAAAGGTGGCAGAGATGTACCTGCAGCATCTCACGCAGGCCGTGATGGGGGTGCAGGAGCTTGTGGCTGCGCTGTTCCTGCTGCCCCACAACCCGGAGACAGCCAGAGGCCACAGCAGAGGTTTGAGCGCTTCATCGGCGTCACGCCGCGCCTTAGCACGCTTTAACTTTTAAATAACTTCATGCTCTTGATGCCAGATGCTCATCAGGCTCTGGAGCAACATGTGATCGTTTACAACCCGTTAGCCTGGAACATCACGGCGATCATCAACTTCACCGTCACCTTTCCCACCGCCGCCGTCTACGACGATGATGGACGGCCTGTACCTGCACAGGTAGGGTTTCTATTAATAAAGAGACTCAAAACGCGATAATAATATTTCACAGGAACCATCTTCCTCCCTCTCGTTGCAGATCCAGAAATCTGCAGAGTCCGACACCACCTATGATCTTTTCTTTGTGGTGGAACTCGGGGGCCTTCAGGATACGAAATACCTGATTAAGTTCTGCTCTGGGGGGTCCGGGTGCGGCTGGACCTACGAAGCCACAGCGGTTCTGTTTGAGCAACGCCGCATCCGGGACTCACCAGGAACAGGAAGTAGACTCCTGCCTGTTCAGAACGGATGCTACGAGCTGATGTTCGACCGGGAGACAAACCTCCTGCACGGCATCACCAACCTGTGAGACTCTGAGCTTCGGTTTTCTTATTCATTAAACAAACAAAACGGATACATCCGTTAACTTTTATGATCCAAGCTAATTGTTCATGAGCTGAATTAGCTGGTAGATCTGTTTCTGGCTTTAAAGCCAGCATCAATCTGACCTTTGACCTCTCCATCATCCTTGCCAGTGAAGACAGAAGAACCGTAAAGGTGACTCAGGATTTCTGGGAGTACCACGCCAACGGAGACGTGAAAGCAGGACCCATCTCTGACAACTACATCTTCAGCACCTATTTCTCATCAGTTCGAGCCTACGAGGCCGTAGACATGGAGATCATCACTGGAAAGATCATGACGGAGATCAGGCAGCGCTTCTACAAGTTGGCCCGGTTTACTAGTTTGGCACATTCACATTTCATGCTTTTATTTGAGCTTTTTTAACATTTTTTTTCCTTTTTTTTACTCTTTACATCTTCCAGAAAGGAAAGTGATCCAGACTATTCATATGCCGTCACCACCCGCGTCCCAGAATACTCTGGGAGTGGGCTAGGGTGTTCCAGGCTGGAGCAGACGTATTCTGTCGGACCGCTGGACCTCAACACGGAGGTGGTCCTGAAAACCAGCACGTCCTTAAAGAACGGCAGGATCCTGCACACGGACGACAACGGCTACCAGATGATGAAGAGGACGTACAGGAAGGGCAACAACTCTCTAGCCAGAGTAAGCTGGGGGCTGATAATTTATTACCACATGCAGGTCGATGTAAATTAATCCGTAAATAATATTTTTTATGCAGAACTACTTCCCGATGGTCCGGGCGGCCTACATCCAGGACGACCTCAGCAGACTGGTTCTGCTCAGCGACAGAGCTCACGGCGTGTCGAGCCAAAGCAACGGACAACTAGAGGTAAAAATATACTATCCAATTGAAATCCTCACAAAAACAAACATATTTAGATCCTGTTTTTACCCCCCGCCCTCCAAGGTCATGCTCCACCGCCGCCTTTGGAATAACTTGCCCTTTAACCTCAACTACAATCTGACCCTGAACGACACTTCGGTGGTGAGGCCCACCATGTGGATGATGCTGAGCTCCATCAGCTCCACCTCCAGGCTTCACCAGAGGGAGGCGGTGGAGCTGCAACACAGACCCGTCGTCATGGCAATAGATAAACCTCGTGAGTGATGTTTGTAGGGCTGAAAACTCATTTTTTTTAATCAGAAAAAGTATTTAAATGTTACTTTAAAATCAAAGTTTGAAGGCCTGTGATGTGTAATGTGCTGTCAGAGAGGTCCGGGCAGGAGAAGAAACCCAGAGGAAGTTCTCCTGGACCTTCAGTCGTTCTCCCGCCCAACCTCCACCTGCTCACGCTCAGCATCCCCGGATGGAACTACAGCTCCAACCACGATGTTCATCTGAGCCACATTCGCTCAGGTCAGCCATGAGACGAAGCAACGTGTGATTGTTTATTCACTTGACACGTTATAAACATGTGATAACATGTTTTAGGGAAGGACTCGCACTCAGAGCCGGACTACAACCGGGTCTTGTTGAGGATCATGCACCTTTTTGAAGAGGGTGAAGACACGGAGCTTTCAAAGCCAGTCACCATAAACCTGAAGGTGTTGAAAATGTACCAAAGTTTTAACAGTAAAATTTGTAGTTTAAAACCAAATTTATGTGATGTTTTTGTTTTTGATCGTCGTTTCAGGATGTTCTGCAGCGGATAGGGGAGGTTAAAGTGATGGAGGAGCGTTCTCTCACAGGAACCTGGGATATCACCAGTCTGAAGAGATGGAAGTGGAAGACCGCTGATAACTCAGAAACCAGTGAGACAACCTTTAAATATAAGAATAAATCACAGTAAAACGACTGATAATAATAATAATAATAATAATAATAATAATAATAATAATGATAATAATAATAATAATAACCTCGCTGTCTCTGTTTTCTTTATCTCAGGCAACAGAAGCTGTCAGAGTTGTGGAGACGATGCGTTCACTGTCACCATCTACCCCAAAGAAATCAGAACCTTTTTCATTCACTTTGCATCCACAAACTTTTAGGTCGAGTCTTCTGTGAGGATGGAATGTCTTTTGAGATAGTTTGATACTGCTGTGAAGATGTCACCTGCTAAACTGTCGATCGATGCTCCTTTTGTATTGATTTGTTAACAAGCACTAATCTTTAAAAAGCACTCACTGAATAAAATTATTTTTGTCATATGTCTGACATGACGAACACAGTCTAGTTTTTTTTTTTTTTTTTAAGCTTTAATTATAAAGAGGTAACATGAAATTTCACATTTAAATGGCCAGAAATTTTCACCTCCTTATGCTGTGGGGGGAAGAGATACCACTTTTCTCATCGTGAAATTAAATAATATTTTCCTCAAAATTAGAATTAGCTTTAAATACAAAAGCCTGATCTCCTGGACCCTCATTAGCATGAGTGATGTTACCCTTATGTTAGTTTTGGCATGAAGGTAAAGTTATTTTCTGCAAAATTAAGAAGTTGTTTTAAATGTAGAAGTCTAACAAATTTATTCAAATCACTGACTTGAGCAAGAAAATAAATCTTTGTTTAGCATTATACTTTTTACCAGGCTAAGCTAATCACCTTATGGACCTCAGGTAGCATGAGAATTATATTGCTATTCACATTTAACTTCTTACATGGAGAAATTAATAATTTAATTTTCAATTTCGACTAAAATTATCTAAAATAGCTTTAAATGATGAATAAAAATAAAGACTGACACTTTTCTCTCAGCAAGAAAGGGGATTTTTTTTTTTTTGAATGGTTTTAAATAGCCTTCGGTGAAGCTGTCATGTCCCCTCTTGACCACTAGGGGCTCCCTCGCTCCGATAGACCCGCTTCACGCCGCGGCAGACGAGCCAACACCCGGGAGGAGAACCGCGTCGGTGCGTCCGACCGCTGCCGGAACCACAAGCCGGACCGCAGGAGGTGATTTAACCCGTGAACGCATCATGAACCCCCCCGGAGGAGCCGCCATCATCTGCGGTTTGCTTCAGGATGAGCAGTGTGAGTCGTTTCCGGTTGATCAGATCCGCATCAGAATTGGAATCGATTGTGAATCGATTAAGTTTGACGCATTTCGTGACGCACGATGTCACGTGACACGAATTTGCTGTATATTTTCTTTATTTGCGTTCCAAAAATGTGAACGCAGTCACATGATGCTGGGAGGGGGTTGCTAGGATACCAGACAGGGAGAGATGGGAGGGGGTGTGGGAGGTTTCTCCTTCTGGATTTAGATTAAGACTACCAAAAAAATTCTCTTTTGTGCAATTTTTCTTTTTTTTTATTAATTTTTTTTATTTTATTTATTTTGTTTGTTATTTAAAAATGAATACATCCACACTCTGACTAGAAAAGGGAGAAGGAGCAGAAGAGGAAACTGCAGCACTTCCTGAGTGACCTGGCTCTGCTGGGGTCATTGCAGGCGAGTACATTTAAGTTTTTTAACATGTTAATTTATTTAAATATTTCTTAGAATTAAACCTTGTCTCTGTTGCAGGGCTTCAAATATTTCCAACCTTGGCTGAGAGGTAAAGAGGAGGTGCTGCTGACGGTCGTCAACGAGGATCTGGTCAGATTTTACTGAGACATTTTGTGTATTAAAGAAGACAAAGAATTGATATAAATGCTACACATTCTCTACAAAATATAAATTTTGGGACTATAATATTATGCATTAAATTCTGCCTTATAAATAAATAAATTTAACCATTGTTTCCTTGGCGACTCATGCATGTTTGCCCGTTCTGCAGGGATGGCGTTCCCCCGGTTTTGCCGTCTCCAGAGCCTCGTCCTACTCGTCCACCAGCAGCTGCAACAGCAGCGACGTCTCTCCCAGCAGCAGCTCCCCCAGCCTGGATAGCCGGAGCAGCTCCCCCCTACCCGGGGAGCCCATCGGTGCAGGAGACCCACCGGTGCACACGTGCACTAATGTGCAGCCAAAGACTATCAGGTGAGTTATGTCGGGGAATCTCCTGGAGATTTGAGCTCATATTTGTGAGGAACAGCTTCATGATTGATTGATTGATTGATTATCCTCTTGTCTATCTCCTCAGGAGCCCCAGCAGTGAGGAGCATCTCCTCCCAGCCTCTCCCAGTGAAAGAGAGATCGCAGTGCCGGTAAGTTCATCAGTCAGACGCTTTGGATTTAAATATTAACTCCCAGCTCCGTCACATCTTCTACTTTGATCCCCAACAGGAAGTGAACTGCACGCTCTTTTTACTCGCCGGCTACGTCAAATACGGGCGTCCCTACGCCTGGATACGCTCCAATCACGAGCGCCTGGTGAACATCGGAGGCACGGATTCGATGGTGAAGGACACGCCCATGAAACTCAAGTCCATCTCGGACTGGCAGACGAGAGGTATGGAAACAACCAGCAGGAGAAAGTCACTGGTTACACCGAGTTCCATGAGCTAAATCAGAGTCAGATGTGTGGACTTTAAACGTCTCGCTGCTGATCTGTGGGTCAGATGGTGGAAAAATGCTCCGGGGGCTTTAGTGGGAATAAATTAAATTCATTGTGGACATAAACAAATGTTTACCTCTGGTTTGTTGTTCTTGTTGGTTCAGGTATTCGTGTGTGGGACGTTGTGAGCGAGCTGGTGTGTTTGTGCACCGTTCCCTCCCCCTCCAACCCCTTCGCCCTGGACATGCGTTACATCCAAAACCTTCCCCTCCCCGACCGGTTCCTGGTCACCGGCGCCCTCCTCAACTTCCTGGAGATGTACGTGGTGTACGGGAACCGGGATGAGCTGCACTACGATAGAGGTGGGACGGTTTGGAGAGAACAGCTGGGTCTAGTTTCAATTTAACAGAACACTGATGGTGAAAAGCTTTGATTTTCTACTCTATTATTATTGTTATTATAGTTGTGACCAGCAGGTGGTGCTGTTTACACAGTTTAATGGGATCAGGCATTCAGCAGGAAGTCAAGTCCCTTTGTATATTAGGTATATTGTTAAATAGTGTTTTATAAACAATCTAAATGGCTTTATTTAACAAAAATGAGAAATTCTTTCCTTAAATACACCAAACTGCAGTCTCAAAATGGTTCAACTCCTTAATGATAATAATCTTTAGTACTTTTTTACAATATTTTGCTGTTAAAGCTGCAGATGTGACATACAGTATATCCAGACACCAGCTTCTGGCAGTATTTTAACCCATTGCTAAAAGGAAAAAGCCTCCAGTTCCATGATATTTATGGGATTATGTATAATCTCTACAGAGATTACAATTTTTTTTTAAATTTTGACATGTCCAGAATAATTCAAGACTTCATCTGGAACAGTCTTCATGTACTTAATAAAGTTTTCATCTGAATTGTCTGTGATGAGGAATATTTTTAGGGAGAAGTTGAAAACTTAGTGAAAGTTACTGATAAATAAAAAAATTTTTCCAGTAAAGCTGGAAATGAATGTGAGCTGTGCTTGAAAATAACTGGTTTAATGATTTTCCTTTCAGTGGTGGAAGAAGTGAAACCTCTGAGGCGTCTTCATGTCCAGTCGCTGATGGAGCTGCAGCGACGCAGAGAGAACGCCGGACCGACCGCGGATTCGTCCGGAGAGGTGTGATCATGTGATCCACCATCAAATACCCTCAGTGCATTTTGTAGATAGAGCGTGACGCTCAAACCTATTAAACTCCAGTTTGAGCCGAATCCGTTTCTTTACTTCAGAATCATGTAGTTTTGCAAGAGCTGTAGAAAAAACCCTGGGAAAACCAGTCACATGACTCAGATTAAACATCCCAGGACCTCTTTGGACGTTTTGCCCAGTTACCCACATACCCTCTCTCCCACACGGACGCGCACTCCAACACAGGAATTCCACTTTCAAGCCAAATATAGCATTTTAAACGTATCCAGCTCTACGGAGGCTAAAAGGTGCTGAAATGTTTGTCCTTTTGAAATTCAAAACAACGTAAAGACAAAAAAAATGTTGTATAAAAACTTTATTATTCCATAAAATACATATTTAAATATGTACAATGACATAAAAACAGTACACTGATAAAAACATGCCTTAAAGCAGGCACTCTGAGCCCACTTGAGGGGGGGCTTGTTACCGAGAATTAAAAACGAACTGATAAAAACAAATTCCTGTTTCATTCAAAAAAAAATAAAAAGGAAATGATTCCAGCTTAAACAATAACTGAAACAGTTAAATGGCTTCAGTGATCATCGACGTGGAGAAGATGCCGTCCCCCCCCCCCCACGTCTCCGTTCTCCCCCAGTTGGAATGCAGGTTAAAATTTTGTAAATTCCACACGGAGGCTCCACATGAGAACACAGCGTTCCCATTGTTGGGATGTTTTCCACCGTAACGCTGATAATTCACGACGGTTTAGACGTTTCCCTCCCCAGCAGGATGGAGCTGTGGTTGTGAAGAAGAGACTTTAAATCCCTGCTGGGGTGTTAAACCAGGAGGTGCAGGAAGACTCGCCTCTCGATGTAGCAGGAAACGACCAAACTGATGCGTTCAGGGGTCGGGTTTTACAGTCGGAAACTTGGATGACATTTGTTTGACATCTGATTTCAAAAAATGTTTCTACTTTTTGTCCTACGTTTAAAATAAAGACGAGGCTGCAGCTTAATAATCGTTCTTCACCAATGTCAGATAAATAAAAATCAGCCTTCAAAATGAAGTCCTTGTCATCTTCTTCCAGTTGTTAGTTGTTTTTGAGGGATACTGGCATCGCCAAAGTCTTTATTATCAAGTAGGCAACTTAAAAATCAAGAAGCCAAACTAAATAAAATTAAATATCCCAGGAAATGAAGCGTTTGGCTGAAGTCAAAGTCCGTCAGCAGCATCCTGCGTCACAACGGACGCCAAAACCGACAGAAGTCCTTACGATCACCGATTAGAACGTCCTCCAGCAAACAGAGTCGTGTTTCCAGCTTTAGATCTGGACCAGTTTGAGCCCCTTTTGTCCCACCAGCGTCCCCCCCCCCCAGTCTGAAGGGTTCAGTTCCAGCTGTTGGATCCTCTTCTGTTCAGCGTCCTGATGGGGCTGTGAGACACCGAGCCCCTCTTCCTCCAGCGAACTGGAAGAGAAGAAGACGAAGAGGGGAGGCACATCAGCGCGGGAGCTAAAAGTTAGCGCGGCAGCTAAAAGTTAGCATGGGAGGTCAAACACTTTTTTTAGTTTCAAAACTAAAAAAAAAATTTATTAGCGTGGCAGCTAAAACAGTTAGCACGGGAGCTAAAATAGTTTTTTATAGTTTAAAAACTAAAAAACTAAATTAAAATAGTTAGTGCATGAGATAAAAAAAAACAATTAGTGAAACAATTACTTTATTTTATTTAATGAAAAAAAAAAATTAAATTAGTGCGGGAACTAAAACAATTAGCGCTGGAATTTTTTTTTGTTACTTTCACTAAATTTGCTTCTTTCAGCCGAAATCTTGTCTTAAAAATAAACTTTTCAGAAACTGAAGAAGAAACATTTTCTAAAAGAGCTCCAACTTTAATATTTACATTTACCAAACCACGGTCAAACATTTCTCTAGTTTCTCCACCTTCCCAAATCGTCGTTAGCGTCTCACCTTTCCCGAGGCTAGCTGGCAGCGTGGCGCTCTTGGCGATGGCGGGAGCGTTGGGCGAGTCGTCGCCCCGTTGCCCCCTGTCGTCGCCCGGCTGCAGCGTGGCCGAGCCGTCCTGCTGCCAGTCGCTCAGCGCCCGCTGGAACGAACGCGCCAGACACGCCGTCATGTCTTTGGCGCGCTCCGCCCGGCTGCACCAGAACACGCGGCACTGCAGCTGCTGGCCGTGATGTTTGCAGATGTACAGGAAGACGTTGGGCCGCCGGGCGTCGGCCGCGCAGTAGGCGATGTCCTGCAGGTACGTCTTGGTGAGCTGGCGGCCCGTGCTCAGCTCCTTCACCTCCACGTACCGCGGGCGCACCACCAGGGCGTGGTCCTTGCTCAGCTTCTTCCCGTTGGCGATGCCGTCCAGCAGGTGGCTGATGGCGTCCTGCGCCTGCTCGCGCTCCAGGGAGAAGATCTTCTCCGTCCCCAGGTAGTGGACCTTGAACAGGGGGTCGCCGTGGGATAGAGACTCTGTCCGGTCGCGGCGGAACCGGCGCCGCAACGCCGCCGGCGAGTTCTTCAAGGTCTGCATGAGGTGGAAAGTGCTGAGGGACATGACGCGCTTCAAGCTGGGTTGGGGAGGGATCTTCAGGGAGGGGGTCTGATGGTGGTCTTCAGAGACCTTCCAGCGTTCTGCCCGCGATGGAGCGCAGCTGCTTCCACGGATTTGATCTGAAATAAAAGGCAAATAAGATGGTTAATATTTCAGGATTTATTTCTAACCTCACGGCAGGGAAATAAAATGAAAGTTCAGAGGTCACATGACCACCCCCCATCACTAACACCACTGGTTTCTGGACGTCTTACGCAACACCAACATCTGGCCCCCCCAGCGCTACCCGATCTCCATTGTGTTCAAGTTGTTTTTCCACCCTTTCTCTTTTCTCCTCCATTCTTTCAACATCCTCGCTCTGTCCTCAGAAGCCGGTCGCACACAGAACCGCCGACCGCTCCAAGGCGGGGGCCATTGTTTGTCAAGCTCCCTCTGCAGGAAACAGCTTTGCATTCCCCCTCCTAAATATTTCTCCTGCAAACAATGGCATACCTCTGAGAGTATTTCAACTCACACTGGGGTACAAGTTGACCCAGGACACTCATCCAGTTACACATGGGCTTTAAACTGAGACTGCTTTCACTGAGAAGCACACAAATTAAGCTGGAAGCAAAATTTCATTCTAAAGATTAAGAAGAATATATTATTTATCAGATATTTGTTGTATTATTTTGTTTACACCTGATTGCAAGCCAAGCACAACAGTCAAACGCAATCCAAATTTAGTGAGACTATAATAAAAACGCATCATCCAGCTGTCACCTCCAAATGACTGCGAGGATACCTTGAAAGTAATCCCCAGTAACTATAAACATTTTTTTCTGTTGACAAACTAAAGATCATATGTATTATTACCCGATACTTCATTTTAAATATACTTAAAAAATAAATTACGCATGGCGCAAGCTGCGCCTTGAATAAAACATACGTGCGTCTAGTGGGCAATGGCAAACCAGTTAAAACAACTTAAAAATGGAGTTATTTCAATTTCTTTTAACGCCGAATTAACCCACAGAAACTCTTGGTCATGAAAAAACTTTAAAATCATTTGATAGACGTGTGGGTTTTTTTTGGTAATAAGCGAGATAACTATAAATTAGTAGATTTTCAAGTGCGGTTCGGTGAACCCCGGAACGTCTCTCACTCCGAGAGGAAAAACAGCTGCTAAAAGTTCTTTTTCCTTAACTGACGCATCGATTAAAACAGATTTCATTTAAAAAAAAGTCTTAATTTATTAATATATTTATTTATTTTAAAAAATAATTACCTGGCCACAGTTTCATGCAAACGACGTCCTCGTGCGTCTCAGGTGAACCGAAGCCGTTCGTGGCCCCCCCCCCCCCAGGGAAGAGAAAGCTCTCCCGGTCGTAAAACAATCGATAATCAATCGATGTCGATCAAGTCTGGTTAAACCGTCATGTTTCTCCGCGGGGGCTCCTCGTTCCACGCGTTTATGTATCCCGCGGACTGAATCATTCTCTGCTCGGTCGTTCAGGCGCGACTGAATCACGGAACCCGTGGGAAGAGTTTTAAGGAGCGTGGGCGCGCTCCCGTCACTCACGTGCACGCGCACCGGCGTGGAAACGGGGAAGAGGCTGAAGGACAGATGATTTATTAGAGAACCAGCAGGAACAGCGAGGTGGATAACAATTAACCAACATTTAGTGTGTTACTGGAACTGCTGTCTGAAAGAAATTTATTATATTTATTATATATAATAATAAAGATTTATAATGTAAATATTTGCAAACAAGTGTAGTTAGAATATTTGTGATTTATTTGCTCTAAGGCTAATTTATATTCCCTCTAGGTGCAAAAATATTTCAGTTTCAAAATATATTATATACCTGTATATGAACACCAAAGGCTTCCATGCTGATGTCAGCATTGCGTCCACCAGAGGGCAGTAAAGAGTCAAACGTTTCCACAACGCTGAATCAAACACGGACGCTTTGCAAACATCGAACATGACGCAACGCGTGAATGGAGAGTTTTCATTAATAATAATTTTTAAAGCCCTCTTCATTGTGTTTGTAGATGTTTAGCATGCCTTGCTCTTTCATGGCTGCACTGCCCCCCCTGTGGTTGGGGGTGTTACTGACCACCACTCAACCATTGCTGATTTTACATCCCGCAAACCGGTGATGTTTTGTAATTGTCAGTGTTCGTTCGTCCACCAAATATCTTCACAACCGTTGCAGATAGAAATTACTCGGGCAGCAAAGGGGATGAAAATGAAATGATGACCTTGACCTTGAGAAAACTAGGTCAAGGTCAAATTTCAACTTTTATACATTGTTTTGCACATATCTCAGGAACCAGATGAGATAGAAAGACGAAACAAAAGGCGTTATATTCAGGGAGGCAGGGGGATGAAAATTAGATCACAACCTTGACCTTGAAAGACTAGGTCAAGGTCACATTTTCACTTTTATACCTTTTTAGGTACACATCTCGGAAACCCGATGAGATATAATCATTAAAAACAAAAAGTAACATTTTCAGGAAGCCAGAGGCACAAAAACGTGTCGGTCAGGGTAAAATGTTGAATTCTGGGGTGTCGCGGGATGTTGCAGTCTCTGACTGCCTTGTTTTCTCTGTTGAAACTCACCACTGCTGTGGTGGAAAATCAATTCATTATAATATAATTTGATGGAAAATGTCTTTATTTTGCATTTGCATAACCATAGAAATCATTTAATGAAAGCTATTAATCCCAATTTATTAATTCCCCATCAAACAGACGACACAAACCGAGCGTTTCATATTACTCTGAATACAAGTCAAGGCCGCAGACACACGTGAAACACACTACCGTTCATTAGCCTCACGTTGCATCACAGCCCGTCTCAAACGGGGATCGCTGGCGTCGCCGGCTCAGATCTGTTTCAAGTGCGGTTTTTCTTTCTGGGGGCAATTTGAACAGTGGCAGGGGGAAAACTCTAACCGGTTCCATGTGTGCATCTGTGAGTGTGTGACTGGGTGTGCCTGACGGGGGGAAACAGTAGGGCCTCTGTTTCTCCTGGGTTCAGCCCAATAACAGTTAAGGTCTTAACGTCACACTCCCTTCGGTGCCTTCCAGGACACACTGGAACTATTCTTGGGGCACCGGTGACATAACGGAGCATCTCAGGGAGGCGCCCCGCCCTCCCTACGTATCTCAGAACGGGCAGCAAAAACAAAGTTAGCGTCCAAACTGTCGCGTAAGCAGGAGGGCAGCTGCAGGTTTTGTTGAGGCCAGAGAGAATTCACAGAGCTGGCAAATCATTTCACATTTATAATTCACGACATTCAGACTGAAATGCGGGACGTTTTGCAGAAATGTCAGTCATTTTCGTCGAACTTTGCATATGCAAAAATCCACACGGATCCTGATTCAACTGATTTTTTTTTTTTTTTTCATGGTAGAATTCATTCATGCATCCGACGACGGAGCTCGTGGCTCCATCTGATTTGATACAGGAACAGGATTTTTGTGTTTGTACAGTGAGAATAAATTTGATTTGCGTCACATTCAGGCATAAAACCTGATAATGTGAACACAGCCTTACAGTTGTACCTTGTATCTCCAGCCTGACACGGCCCAACAGTCTGGTACGGAACACTGTGATCAGTGCTGATTGCATGCTTAGTTAGCATTCTAATACACAATGAACCAGGTTCCTGCATGTGTGCTAAATGTGCACCGTAGAACTGTCATTTCGAACTGTTCTGCCGCTGCCGGTGAAGCCTTTGGATCACAATTCTAACGGGTTCCAGCTGCTAGAATGTTTATAGACTCTCAGTGTCGTTAATGAACCGAAGCAAACATATTTAAACTCCTCTCACAGAGACTAAAGTCTTTTTTTAGACTTAACAGCATGAGGAGCATTATTATCAGTGGGTGCGCCGCTACTAGAGGCACGCCCGATTGTTTGGAAGCTAATTGGTAGTCGTTATTTCCATTGCACTGATTGTTATTTTACTACTGAATCTAATGATTTAACAAGAGGCAGGTTGGTTCAAGCCATTGTGGAGAAACGGTTGAGAAACCCTCATCTGGAAATGAAGAGTTGTTCAAGAAAGACTATACTGGAATGGAATGGAATTAAGAGAGTTTTTTAAAGTCATTTAGAAATGCCATTAGAAATTAATCTGGGATGCTTTCTTTGGAAACGGGACTGAAACAGAAAACACATGAAGTGGAGCGACGCGATACGACCTGGCCGTTCGGGTTTACTGTATGCTCTGTTCCTCTTTCTGACACGTAAATCACCGTTAAATGACGTTTATTGATGATAAACCTATCAGAAACACGGGCAGCGGTACCGTCAGTTTTATTGAAACATGAAGAACTTTTAGAAACTGTCCCTGAACACAGTTACAACCGGTGCTGTAAAAGGAATGTCATGAACTTTCATCCAACAGGATTTCATCACAGAGTTCATCAGAAACTGAGAAGGACTTAGACCTTCATGATGCCCCATAAGCAGTTTAGCATGGCAGAATTAGCATTTAGCTGGACTCAGATGGGGAAATCTGATGCATCATCACATCTTTTCACATCTAATATTTTTGCATTATATTTATTTAGCATCCTTGTCATATCTGGTAACTCCCATTTTTTACACATTTTTTAAAAAATTATTATTAATTTAAACGCCAAACTTACCAGAACCTCCCTGCAGAGCGCCAACCTGGAACAGGAAGTCGGATGAGGCGTGGAGATGCGAGAACAGGAAAAGATTTACGAGTTGATGAAACAGAATGATGATGAAAGGATGGGTTGTGTCTTATTTTAGCTTTTGCAATCTCTTTGGCTCATTTTTAATTTACGGCAACGAAAAAGAATTCTCTGCAGGTTGTAAAGCTAAAATGCAGTGTGAGTTGATGGTTACCACCTTCACACCTGCACAAAACGGACGAGAGTTCACGCCGAGTTCATGAAGATGTCGTAAATAAATAAAAAAAAAAGTTGTTGGTGTTGTTGAGAAATGTTAAATGAAGGAAATGTTGAACAATCAATCCTTGAGTCTATTGGTGCGTTTTCCTCTTTGAACATTCAAAGGGACAAAAGCTGAGTTTCCTGTCGAGAGATGATTCATGCTCACGCTTTCCCCATTATCGGACCGGATTCAAACAAATTAAATCATCTGAGAAAAGAAGAACTGGATAAAAAAAAATGTATTTTGATTTGATAACTTTTAGTCAACTGTGAATTTATTTTCACTTCTCACGGATTTTTTTGAGCTGATCCCACCAGATTTTTTTTTTTTTGATCCGGCCCAAACTTTGATGCCTCCTCTGAGTAAAGCTTTAAGGGGGAGGCCATTTCCTCAGGATGTTGCGACAATCGCTCGTGTGGCTTCTGTGTTTTTTGGAGTTCTGACGGCTAAGTTTCATAACCTGCCGAGGTTGTGTGGAAATACAGGAATGTGCGGCGCTGATGCACAACCCTTTCTGTTGTTCTTTGGTTGTTTGCTGGCTGTAAACGCGAGGGGGCGTCGGTAAAGCCGGTTACAAACGGAGCTGATTAAACATGTTTGGGTGCAGAACAAACAGCCAATCATCACACAGCATTCCCAGCTTTTCATTTTCATTTAGATTTCAGCCAGCATCTGTCAGCCAGACTGAAATCTCTCAACGCTGGATGGATCGAAATGTACCGACACTCCTGATCTCCAGAGGATGAACCCTAAGACTGTGATACCTTTATTTTTGTAGGACGGAATTAGCTAAATAAAAAAACCTACTCATCAGGTAACCATGACTCTTGCAGGAGCGTGAAAGTGGATCTCATTCATTCCTGCATGGATGTGCAGATGTGCATGTACTGCACAGTAACCCCCCCCCCCCCCAGGGCTCATTGGAGGATTATTACGCTTTAAAATATTTCAAATGTTTGCAGTGACAACAGGTTTATGCATATATTGGTGTTGTCTGTAAACAGCTTTTACCCTTAGAGCATAGACTCTTTCGGGAAAATGCTTTTTACCTTTAACCTGGAGAAAAAAAAAAAAAAGGGAAGCTGAGGGTCAGTAAAGGTGTCATCAGCGTAAGAGAAACATAAGGTCTGTAAATAACTCGAGGCCGGCTCGGATAAATCACACCGACGGGACGTTTGCCAGTATCTTTCTTTTTCAGGAATGTTTGGACGTTCCCGAAAAAGAAATGTTTGTGTTTTTATTCCCTGAAAACTGGTCAGTTATTGATTTATTTTTTTTTCCCGAAAGCGTATTGTTTGACTTGCTATCATGTGTCCCACGGCGGGATCACATGACTCAGACGGCCTGTAGCGAGAGGTGGGCTGAGCAACAGAAAAACAGACGTGCAGCAACTCAGCAGATGTCCAAATAAGGCCTGTTCATTTGCCCGTGTGAAGCAGACGGGTGACACCACGTCTGTTTTCTCCTCTCCGGTTATCTGTACATGAGGGTCGCGTCAGTCTGCTGATGAGATAATTTCCTCTTTTTTTTTTTTTTGTTGGTCAGATTGAGTTGGCTGGACAGGAATTAGGATTCGTCTGGGGGAATTCCTCAACTCGTGAGGTCTACTTTTTGACTTTTATTATCTTAAAATGAGTAATTATTACTATTAGAATACCTACTGCTGACCCAAAACCAACCAATTATGAAACAGCCAAAAAAGAAATCAAGAATTAGACCAAAGTTTTTGTTTGCACAGCTTAGCACAATGTTTTGTTGTACTGAAAAATGACTTTCACTTTGAAATTGATATAACATTTATTATATATTTAAGTTGATTTAAGCGCATTCCAGTCCCACCCCCACAATATCCCCCAAAGCCATATTTAGCTTTTCAAAGAAACTGATTAATGTGGTGTTGATGTGTTTGTTGTGGAAATACTATAGGGGGCCAATCAGAGTCTAGACTAAACAGGAAGCAGAGGTGACTTCCTATCCAGGCCTGCCTGACAGAACTGATCTTACCCAGCATGCAACAGCATTGATTACTAACAACAATGCACAGAAATTGTTTTCTGAAGAAGCATCCGGTAAAAACATTCTATCTAAATTCTAAAGTTAGAATCTAAAAACTGTTATATAATTAAGTTAATTTGGATATAGAAGTTTACACAAGAAGTTATGTTCTTATGTTTAAAATGATCAGATATTTACAGCAGAACAAAATTAAATGATCTATAGAAGCTCAGGTGTGAATGTTGGCATCTGTGTTATAGTGCAAAAGCAAAAGATGGATTTTTTTTTCTTTATTTGTGAATTTTATGTTCAAATTTGTCTTGAAAGGAGGTTCCACATTCTTCATTCTGGCAGCTTTCCTCCCTGTTTCATCATAATTATGTCTCTGTTCTCCTTTTTATGAAACTTTTTTCTCCTAAAAATTATTCTCATAATACCAAGACTTTATTTTTTAAAAAGTACTCTTTTATTCTTGTAAAATTACAACTTTATTCTTTATATAATGTGACTTCGATTTTTAATTTAATTTCAAAATTAGTCTTGAAATGGCTCTAAAATTCCATCATATGTTAGAGTTTAAGCTCTATTCTAAAAAAAAAAAGATTAAAAAAACAGTTTTATTTAAAATACTTACTGCTCACTAACTCTCACATCATCAGTGAGACATCATGATGTCACTTCCTGTCTTTTATCAGTAAAACTCTCTTTGAAGCATCAGTACTGCGTATCCTAGCAACAGGTCTATAGGTACAATCATTTTCCGTGAGCCTTTCTATACCCAGTGAGAGGCACAGTTTCCTACACAGTCCAGTGACTAATGCTTTGTGTTTCTGCTCATGCAGGTTCTCGAGTGCGTCTGTGAAACCTGCCAGGGTCGGCTTGCTCGCGTCATCGGCCACGCTACAGAGGCTGATGAAAACAGAGGCAACGCTCTGCTTTCTCTGCCTTCGTCTGAAAGGTGGCATTAGTCAGCCTGAAAGAGCCACGCCGTCTTCCTGGAGCTATTAATGGCTGCACAGGCAGCGTTGTTTTTTTTTTTTTCAGGAGAAAGCTGGCTAAAATCCCCCTTTCCCTCATCATTTCCTCCCCACCCTCCAGTCTGAAGAATGCTATGCACTGTGGCAAATCTCTCATAAAAGTATTTTTAGCCCAGAGCAACTGCAGAGTCTCATTATCCTGGGACTTGTCTGAAGAATCAGCACATAAATAAGCAACGCGGTGACGCACACACACACACACCTGATTTACACCAGATTTATTAGACAAATTAAACACTAGAAAACTTTGACCCATAAGGAGGTCAAACACTTCTGAAATATTTAGCTGCTGAATCTTTCATCAATTATTATTTAAAGCCAGACTTCACACAAACCAGTGGTTTTCTGCGTTCACTGGGAATTATTATACTTTAACCAAAGGTACACACAAACATTAACTCAGGCTGAAGCCCCTCAGCTGCTTTAAGACTTTGTTTTCTATTCTAAGAAAAACGGTTGTGAATGGAAAACGCAAATCTTGAAGTTTGGTGTTTTGTGTAAGTACAAGTGTTTGGTTTGAGCACAGATGTGTTTGATACAATCACAAGATCCGCAGCTGGAAACACGAGTCGCACATCTTTTCCTCCGTCTATTCAGCTGAACACCCAAAAGCCAACATCTAAGAGCCTCTGTTTGTCCGAGGCTCTTTTATCACCTCTGGCGTATTTGTGGACTAACGGGATTATGTTCCTACAAAGTTTGTTGAAATGAGATAAAATTGAAAAGATGACATGAGATGAGATGTGAGTTGAGATGGGATGAGATGAGACGGGATGAGATGACGTGACATGGCAAGAGATGACATGAGACATCATTAAATGAATTGGGATGAGATTACATGACATGAGAAGACATGAGATGAGATATAATGAGATGAGATGGGATAAATGAGATAAAATTGAAAGGTTTAGATAAGATGATGAGATGGGACAAGATGGACGGGATGAGATTACATGACATGGCATGAGATGACATGAGACAACATGAGATGAAATGGGATGAGATTACATGAGAAGAAGAGATGAGAGGACATGTGATAAGATGTAATGAGATGAGATTGGCTAAAATTGAAAAGATCAGATGAGACGATGGGATGGGATGAGATGAGACGGGATGAGATGACATGACATGGCATGAGATGACATGGGTGACATGAGACAACATTAGATAAAATGGGGTGAGATTACATGAGATGAGAAGAGATGAGATGAGATTGGATAAAATGAGATAAAATTGAAAAGATGAGACAACATGAAATGAGACAATGAGATGAGATGAGATGTGTGTGTGTGTGTGTGTGTGTGTGTGTTTGTGTGTGTGTGTGTGTGTGTGTGTGTGTGTGTGTGTGTGTGTGTACACATACTGTATATGTGAGAAGTATGATAACTAGAGTGGAAAAATAATTTCCCCCAGAGGGGATGAATAACATAAAGGATATTTCTAAACTGATGTTTAACTTTGAACAAACGGCGCCTCCCTGGGGTTGGAAAATAAGCAAATAGGAGGAGAGAAGAAGAATAAATATCATTTATTAATCCCCTAAGTGTAAATTATTTTTTTCAATCTAGTTTTTCAGACACGTATATGTGTACAGCCCCAGGACACACACACACACACACACACACACACAAACACACACACACGCTAGGGACCTGCAAACAGACTGAGTGGTAGAGCAGATGACGGTTACATCGTGTTGCTCCCAGTGAGCAGCTCGCAAGAGGACGGTGCCTTGCTCAAGGGCTCGTCAGCAGTGCTTAGGAGCTGAACCAGCACCTCTCTATGGCCAGTTCACACTGGTCCACACAAAACTTGGACAAGACACAACGGACTGAGCTGCAAAATTAAACACAAAATTAAAGTTGGAGCCGGGAGCGGAGCTACTCAGTAAAGGTTTGTAACGCAGCGCTAAAACTGTACTGCATACAATTGTTAGCAGGCAAACAGAAGTCAGCAAACTTTGATATCGTCCTCCATACAGATCCTTAGCCCGACTCAGATCTCACTCAACCTGTTTCTATCTGCTGTCATTCCAGTCGTCTTTCATTCCACATCCATCAGGACTCAACTGGAGAATCTCCACACCGACGTCTTCCAGGTTTCACAATGGAGTTCTCTATCCGTCCAGCCACCCGGGACGACTGCAAGGACCTGGCCCGGATGGTCAGGGTGTGTGAACCCAGCATCCTTATAGGCTGTCCATACATCATCAATGTTGATCAATGGAGTGTGTTTTTATGTTTAACAGGAACTGGAGCAAATAAGTCAATAATAAATAACAAATGGAGTTCTTATCAGTGTTTTCTTTTATTCTACATCCAGACTTGGAGCAGGATGGCTTCAGGGAGAACCCTTGTTTCCATGCATTCATTGCTGAGGTGTCAGAAAAACATAAAGGCACTGACGGTGAGTGAGCGTTTTGACTTAACAAGTAGTAATATAATCTATGACTGTGATGAAGGCCCTAAGAAGATATGTTAAAAAGGTTATTAATTCTGGATTTTCTCCACACACTCCCTTTCAGGATACACAAAGATCGGCATGGCATTGTACGTCTTCTCCTACTCCATGATGTGCGGCAGAATCATCTTTTTGAAGATCTTGTATGTGATGGAGGAGTTCAGAGGTACAGAACACCGTCTCAGAAGAACACCGTCCCATCGCTACTTCATGATTTCAATTTAGTCATCATTAATAAGATTAGATATTATATTTAATACGTAGTTCCTGTCTCTCAGGGAAGGGTGTTGGTAAAGCGCTTTTCAAGAAAGTCGCACAGGTGAGTCAAACAGCAGCCTGTGGTTAATTTCTTACAGTTTAGAAATGTAAATGTCCTGCAGATGTTGACTCCTGGGCATTTTCTCACTTAATACTTTTAAACTTCTTGTCTACTACGCAACAGACTTTCACGAAACAGTAGTGATATGTCTTCCTGCTTCCTGTAGGAGGGCGTGGCCGCCAGCTGCAAACAGATCAGCCTCCACGCGGCTCATTGGAACGAACCAGCCGTAAGGTTTTATGTCAGCCTGGGTTGTGATGACGAAACGACTCAAATGGGAACCCACTTACTGTTCTGCAGCGGAGCTGCAATGGAGCGCCTGACCCGGTCCTAAACCAGCATTGCATTAATGGTCATGACCTTCTCCATCGCGAGGTCAGTTGACAAAAAGCACCAAATGAACTGCCATGAAATAAAAAGTTAATATTCCACATCCGCTGAGAAAATTTTTATGCTACTGTCAAAATAATATGATCATAAATTATCAATGATCATACAGCCTTTTGTATTCGTATTTTGTTTGTATTTGTGTTGTGTTTGTATTGTACTCCGTCCACAAATGAAAGGACAGTGAAGAAAGTTACTTTACTGAGAAAAATTTTTTAGTACAATTTCCAGACATTTAATGAAAGCTGTGTGTGTGTGTGTGTGTGTGTGTGTGTGTGTGTGTGTGTGTGTGTGTGTGTGTGTGTGTGTGTGTGTGCGTGTGTGTGTGTGTTGTGGGTTATATTTAGTTTGTTTTCTCTCACTGTAAACGAGTAGAAACCACTGATTTACTTTTGTAGCTTTTGCAATTTGTGTTCCTTTTCATACTTTGTGTTTGAGATGACATGAGACAACACGAGATGATAAGACATGAGATCGAATTAGATGACATGACATAAGATGAGATGACACGAAATCACATGAGACAACATGACATGAGATGGCGTGATATAATGAGACTGGATGGTATGAGATGAAATGAGATGACATGAGATGGGAAGAGATGGGATGAGACAATATGGTATGAGATGATATGAGATATGACATGATGTGAGATGAGAAACATGAGATAGGACTAGATGACATGACTTGAGATGGCATGATAAAATATGAGGTCGGATGACATGAGACGACATGAGAACAGAAGGCATGAGATGAGGTGGGATGAGATATGGTATGAGATGAGGTGACTTGAGATGACGACATGACGTGAGACAATATTAGATGAAAAGGGATGAGATTACTTGAGATGAGAAGAGATGAGAAGACATGAGATGATGAATCTTGTGTCTAGTGGGTGTGTAAAATAAACTCAGCATGAATTATCAACTAAACTATTGTCTCTTTTTCAGATTGGAGTCCACCACCCTGAGACTGATACCATGTGAATATCATTATATAATGTCACATGATGATTATAGATTATCATACGTACAACTTCTCCATTGGTGTCAGAGTGAAACAAACGGAACGATGTGTCATTCCAAAGTCTAAAGAGCTCATGAATCTCAAGATATTCTCACTTCCTCAGATTTGGCACTCAGCTGTTTGGGGATTTTTTTTAACTTGCCTGCATGAAATATGAATAAAAAGATCTTATAATGAAGTCATTTTTATTTCTGGTGCTGAACTCAGTTTGATGACATATCCACAACGTGCGTCATGAAGGGAAGTTTTTACTAAACATAACCTTCTTACTACCGACATCAGCTCTGCAAAGCCTCGCAGTGGAATGAAGCAGCCCTCCACCCACACACACATCAACCCACATGAAGACGCACAAGCTTACAGTGTGCATCAGCTTGAATAACAACAATCTTCATGTTGGCTTTAACACAAACTGAGTCACAAAAGTTAGAGGTTCTGACTGAGCTTCTAACTGCTTGTTTTTTATCTCCATGCATACTTTCCCTCTGGGCGTTCTGCTCTTCTACCAGTCCACAACCTGACAACACAATAAACCTCGGCGTATCCGCCATGTGATGACCTGGTGACCTGTCCAGGGTGTGAGTGACGTCACTACTCCCTTTTATTTCACATTCATCAGAGTTTATACAGTCATTCCACTTGCTGTCAGGCCTCATGTCTGTGTAGATTGTTGACTCCATGGCGCCCTCTGTTGGAGGGAAGTCACCAGACACCACTGGCTGCTATGAGTTTGATGTCACGGAATATTGAATCCTACTATGGTGAGGGAAGAACCCGCTCTACTCTGCCTCTGATTGGGTACTATATAATTCCTGCAAGCTGGGGACGTCATCTCAGTTTAAGCGAATCAGAGAAAGAGAAGGGCAGAACATGAGATGACGTGAGATGATGAATCTAGTGTCTGGTCCTGGGTATGACATTAAACTGCATCCAACCTGGACAGGGAAGGGTTTAATTGACGAAGACACACCACACCATTCTAAGATGAAGAGATGGTAAACGAGGCATTCTTCGAAGCAGCTGACTCAATTAATTTAGAAATAGTTAATGCTGTCAAGCGATAGATGCAACATTTCTCCTGATGATATGAGATTCAATGACATGAGAAAACATGAGATGACATGACATGAGATGAGACGGATATGAGATGACATGAGATGACACAAGATGGTATGAGGTGAGACGAGGTGGCATGAGATGACATGAGATGTTATGAGATAAGACAAGATGACGTGAGATGACATGAATGGTATGAGACGTCATGAGATGAGATGACATGAGATCACAAGACATTAGATAAACTGACATGAGATGACATGAGATGACGTACCATGTGAATATCATTATTCACACGGTATCAGTAAAGCTCATCATTTAGGAGCTGCAGTCAGAGATCGGAGTATATGATCTGATGGCAGTGTCAGTCTTTATTATGAAAAACAACAATTTCAAGCTGGAGTCATGAATTTGATGACAACTTAACTGGAAACAAGCTGTACCTGTATTTTATTTTATGTAAAAATTGTTGTGAGTCATGATAAAGTAGTCAAGTATCCAAGGTAGGAAGCCTGATGCTCTGAGATGCTCAGAGACAACGACATGAAAGTGGAGGAATGACAGGTGAGAAATAGGGAAGATGATGACAGATACACTTCTGGTGTCTCATCAGCTGCCTGTCCAGAATGCTTCTCCTTGTCGACAGAACAGCGAAACACCTGCAGGAGGAGAAACAGAAAACAGGACTGAACAGAACACAAACACAAAACACAGGATCATTAACACTTTTAACTTTGTTGGTTTTTGTTTGCGTGTTTTGGGGACGTGGTCTCACACTTCATATTGTTCATTCCAACTTTTGCTCCAGCTGTTCTTTTCAATAAAAAAAAAAAATGTCACCACAAAACAAAACATTTTTATCTCTTCATGTAACATCCCTGTATGAAGGTGATGATGGTGTGCAGGGGTTCTTCATCTCTTTATGTTCGGTCCCGCATTTGGAAAAGTTTACATAAGTTGTCAGTTTAATCATAAAGGCTTGTCCTGAATTTCCATTTAACAACGTAAACGACCACAAAACGCGTCTGCTTACACAAACATAGATAGCACAACGCTTAGTTTGTGTCTATCGCGTAATTTTCTGAACACAAAAGTACAGAACAAGCTTAGCACATCGATAACTATAACAGATAAATGCGAGGATGAGTCAGGCAGCTGGTGAGCTCATTCTCCAAGGACAGTTTAACCCAAACAATATAAGGATCACGGTCAATGACCATTGTAGACTCTTCTCAAGAGGTTTGTTGCTGCGTCTGTGGAAGACCCCAGCGCTGTATCCACACCAGCTTATAGACTGTTGAACTTCTTCAGTAAACCCTTTTTGGAATACAATTTGTCTTATCGTTGAACATACACCTCTAAAACGAGCTAAAGAGCCAAACAGGGTTTTGTTCAGAGCAAAAACCCTAACAAACTAGTGCCGTGACCCGTGACTAGAGAGAGGTGACCTTCTCCGTGAGAACCAGGCCATATCTGACTGTGCAAAAAAAAGGTAAGCAGAAACGATTTCTAAAATTCTACCAGATAGCCTGCCTGGTTTTTCACGTGAGTCTGTGTAAATTTTGTTACAAATAGGAAACAGTTCAACATAAATGTTTATAGTTGTCTTTTAATTTGTGACAAAAATTGGTCAGGAAGGGAAATTAGGAGAGTCCCGGGTTAAATGTCCTGGTGGGAGTCCGCGTACTCCCACCTAAACAGGTTTAGATACCTTAGATTGCGTGAGCGAACCAATTTTAAAACCAATCTTAGAGGTGCACTGGGTCACGTCACCATATGACCCCCTAAAAGGTTGAGAATCCCTTGACCGCGCGGCGTCGTAGGCGAAAAAATATCTGGAGGGAACTTTATTCCTGAAGGACCTGGGGGGACTGTAAACTAAGAGAAGTGCGAAATAAGCGCTGTAGAAATAAGAGTGAAATAAGAATGAAATAAGAGTGAAATAAGAGTGTAAAAGAGAAACAGTGTGACTCCACCGTCGGTACAAAACCAGCATTTTGGGTTTAAAGTCCTGTACGCGACACAATATAGATCTGTCAAGGGCAAATAAATCAAAATTTTGGATTTGCGATCCCGCTGTGACAAAGATTCGGACACTCACGTAATAAGTTTAATCAACCATACCATTACTCAGAGTCTAAAAAAGTGAAAAATGGTTAGAAGCCCCTAGAATCCAAGACAATAAAATGAGGCCACATAAGTTAAAAGCTCCAAATCCAGGTTTAAAGTCAAAATTTACATATAAATTTGTGTTTCTAGCACTTAGGGCACCATCTACATGGTTGCTATGTTGTCTTTGTTAGATGTATTCTTGTGCATTCTTATGTAACGTATGACTGCATGTGTACTTAACAGAGGTAAATAATTTCCCTGTAGGATTATTACAGTATTCTTCTTTCATTCAAGTCTTAAAAGAGTTTTTGAGAAAAGAGTGAACAGAAAGAAATTGTTCAGTAAACCCTTTTTGGTATACAATTTGTCTCACCATTGAAGATACACCTCTCAACCGAGCTAAAGAACCAGAGAGGGTTTTTTCAGAGAAAAACCCTAAAATGGTGAGAAAAAAAAACGTTTGAGGGAACAACAATAGTTATTTACTCAGTTATTATGCAAAACTTATCATGAACAACACCTGCCTGGGTTTGGAATACAAGGAAATATACACCAAATTGAAGTTGAAGCCGGGAGTGGAATGACCCAGTAAAAGTTTGCGTCAAAACTGTTCTGCATACAATTCTTGGCAGGCAAAGAGAAAATGGCAAACTTTGATACTGTCCTCCATACAGATTATTAAGTCATCCCTGACTCAGATCTCAACCTGTTTCTATCTGCTGTCGTTCCAGTCGTCTTTCATTCCACATCCATCAGGACTCAACTGGAGAATCTCCACACCGACGTCTTCCAGGTTCCACAATGGAGTTCTCTATCCGTCCAGCCACCCGGGACGACTGCAAGGACCTGGCCCGGATGGTCAGGGTGTGTGAACCCAGCATCCTTATAGGCTGTCCATACATCATCATGATGCTGCTGCGATGGCTTTATTGATGAACCGTTTTGATATGTCGATCAATGGAGTGTGTGTTTTTATGTTTAACAGGAACTGGCAGACCATGAACAGATTACAGAATATGTGACACAGACAGGTGGAGTTACACTGGACTTTTTAGATTTACCCATTCATGCAGTTCTGTGACAATCTGACAGAAAGGCTAACAAACGATAAATAATAAATGGAGCTCTTAACAGTGTTTAATTTTATTCTGTGTCCAGACTTGGAGCAGGATGGCTTCAGGGAGAACCCTTGCTTTCATTTTTTCATTGCTGAGGTACCAGAAAAACATAAAAGCAAAGACGGTGAGTGAGCGTTTTGCCTTAACAAGTAGTAATGTAATCTATTACTGTGATGAAGGCCCTGAGAAGATAGGCTGAATAGGTTACTAATTCTGACTCCTAACTCTAACAATAAAGACATTGACTCTGTCTGGCCTATCTGTCTCTCTCACTCTTGCCCTGTCAGGACCCAGAGTCTGGGTCCTGACCGAGTTTCTTCCTCAATGAGGGAGTTTTTCCCCATCGCTGTCTCGTATGCTTGCTCTGAAGGGTCTTGTTGGGTTTCTCTGTCTGTTAAAGCACTTTGAAATGTCTGCTGACCACATACCCCCTTTCAGGATACACAAAGATCGGCATTGCATTTTACTTCTACTCCTACTCCATGACATACAGCAGAAGCATCTTTTTGGAGATCTTGTACGTGATGGATGAGTTCAGAGGTACAGCACAAAGTTGACCTCCTATCTCATCATTATTTCAATGTAGAGACTTTAGTCAACATTATAAAGGTTGTATATCGTATTTAATACTCAGTGTCTGTCTCTCAGGGAAGGGTATCGGTAAAGCACTTTTCAAGAAGGTCGCACAGGTGAGTGACTTTAACCGTCATTATCCGCTTATTTAAGGTAATTACTTCACACAAAGTACTACAATCCTGGGAATATGTTAGCAATGTTTTTTAATATTATTGTAATATGTAAGAAAACTATTTTCGACAACGTTAATATTAAAATGTTAAAACGATTGTCACTCCATGTAAGCTAGCTCCAGGGGACCGCATGGCTGTAAGCTAGGTGCTGTTCTGACTGTGTGAGTGATTCTGGGTGTGTTCAGTGTGAGTTTGCCTGATTATAGAGATGTTTTTTTAGTTTCAGATCAGGTTGAAAGTTAGAGCAGCAATGTAAACGATAGGCTGTCTTCCTGCTTATTTGTCTTTCCTATAGGAGGGTGTAGCAGCCGGCTGCAGACAGATCAGCTTCAACGTGGCTCGTTGGAACAAATCAGCCTTTGGGTTTTATTTCAGCCAGGGTTGTCAAGATATGACGACTGAAACGGGATACCACCTAATGTCCTGCAGCGGAGCTGCAATGGAGCGCCTGGGCCAGTCCTAAACCAGTAGACTGTATGATGTCACTGTCAAGCAGGAGTCATGAATTTGGGGAATTTCTTTGACAAGTTTTACGTAGAACAATGTGTCTTCCAAAGTTTAAGAATTCATGAATCTCAAGATATTCTCACTTCCTCAGATTTAGCGCTCAGCTGTTTGGGGATTTTTCTACATGAATAAAAGGATCTTATAGGGAAGTCATTTTTTTATTCCTGGTGCTGACCTTCAGTTTGATGACTTATCCACAATGTGCGTCATGAAGGCAAGTTTTGACTAAACACAATGAGCTGATTCCATATTGAGTCTGATTACATTCAGTGGCTTCAGATGTGAGACTCATTTAAACCAACTTCAAGGCCACAAATAGACGATATGAAGGCTGTGCATAAATTACCACTACATACACACTAAGGGGAGTGTGGAGCTGAGGTGTTAGACCCTGACCACCAATAGTTCCACTATTGGTGGTCCACTGGCTAATGGTCCACTGGCTAACAGTGACCATTTAATGTGAAAAAACAAATAATACAGGATTAATTAAATTGTTGCGATTGTTGCTCCAGAGCGCCCTCTGCTGGAGGCGAGTAACCAGAGAACCACTAACTGCACTGAGTTAGACGTTAAGGAATATAGAATCCTACTATGGTGAAGGAAGAACCCCCCCCCTACTCTACCTCTGATTGGGTAGAATATTTTAAAACTGGGGACGTCATTTTCGCTGTGAGCGAATCAGAGAATGAGTAGTGCGTGTTATGGCGTCGTCATAGTAGTTTACGTAAATTCACTTCCGCGCGTCATGGCAGACGTATCGGAAGTGTAAAGAATTACGTCATGACGCACAAATTGCCTGGTACAGTTTGCGTAGATCTTTGTATATTAATAGATAAGGTAAACATTTACATAATGTGGAATCAGTTCATTCATTCAGTTAATTTTATATTAAGTTAGTGACTTCAAATAAAATTTAAGACACGTAAACAAAATTATTTTTCATATCACTTGTTTTTTTATGGCCTGAAGGGTTGTGTACATAACATATTGCTATATTAGGAGAAGCAGCGAGACAGAGAAATCAAGAAGTGTCCTCAGAAGACCTTAGCACACCTTGAAACCCACTGACTTAGACAAAACATGTTTTGGGAAACTGGTCCCAGCCAGGTTGAGTTTCACACAGTGAAAATTCCACAAGAAGTCACCTAAAGATACGCCTTCTGAAGAGTACGAATCCTAAGTGATCTCTTTGTCTCGTTGCACTTGAGCCCTGTTATTTCACGTGTAAGACTCTGAAGCTTTATTACAGAATATATTCCGGTCACAAAGAACTTTTCATCTGTTTCCAGTCTTTTTTCGTGACCAACTTTCTCACTACCCAAAATCAACAAACACGCGGAGACAGGAGAAAAGAAGAGGATCGCCTCCAGCAGGCCTTTACGTGAGTTCATTAAACATTGCCTGTTCTTAAATACTTTTTTCTTTTAATTGTTGATAAATGAGCGGTTCATTTAAGTTTGCATTTGCTATGTGTTATTTGTTTCCGTGTGTGTGTATTTGGAAAAGTGTACATAAGTTGTCATTTTATTCTTAAAGGGTGAAGAAAAAAAAAAAAAGACCTGGCTGAGATTGGAATACAAGCAAATATACACCAAATTAAAGTTGGAGCCGGGAGTGGAGTGGCTCAGTAAAAGTTTGCATCAAAACTGTTCTGCATGCAGAAGTTCTCTATATAGATCCTTAGGTCACCCCAGCCCAACATGAATAAAAATATTAAAATGAAAATTTTTATTTCTGGTTTGAGTTTGGGTCCTGCCCGGAGTTTCTTCCTCATCGAGGGAGGTTTTCCCCGCCGCTGTCGCTTATGCTTGCTCTGGAGGGTTCATTTGGGTTTCTCTGTCTGTTAAAGCGTTTTGAAATGTGTTGCCATGACTAAGCGCTTTATAAATAAAACTTGATTGATTGAACTTGATTTCAGTTTGATGACATATCCACAACTGTATCATAAAGGGAAGTTTTTACTAAACATAATGAGCTGATTCCATATTGAGGCTCAGAATTGAGTCTGATTACAGTCAGTGGCGCATTTGCCCCCCCGGCCTCGAGTTTCACACACGTGGCGTAGAACTTTGTGTATGAATAGATAACATCAACATCTAGAAATTTGTGACATCATTCATTCAGTTAATTTTACATTGTTTGTGACTGCAAACAAAAAATATGACATACGTACAAGCAAAATTATTTTTCATATCACTCGTTTTTAAGTTGTCAGTTTACTGGTTGAAATACAAGCAAATATACAGAAACATTAAAGTTGGAGCAGGGAGTGGAGTGACCCAGTAAAAGTTTGCAGTGAAAACTATTGTGTGTAATTATTGGTAAACAGAAGTGAGTAAACCACTTACAGATCCTTAGGTCACCCCAGACTGAGATCTCACTCAGCCTGTTTCTATCTGCTGTCGTTCCAGTCGCCTTTCATTCCACATCCATCAGGACTCAACTGGAGAATCTCCACACCGACGTCTTCCAGGTTCCACAATGGAGTTCTCTATCCGTCCAGCCACCCGGGACGACTGCAAGGACCTGGCCCGGATGCTCAGGGTGTGTGAACCCTGTGACTTACAGGCTGTCCATACATCATCAGAACCTTTTTGAGCTTAACAAGTGTGTTTTTTTTATGCGTGTTTAACAGGAACTGGCAGAACATCATGAGAAGACAGATTTTGTAACGCAGACAGGTGGACTTTTTGAAATCTTTTTTAGGTTTGATTTACCTGCATATGCAGTGAAATTAATGAACGGTTCCAGGACACAGAGGCTGATAAATAGAGCTAATAAATAACAAATGGAGCTCTTATCAGTGTTTTTTATTCTCCATCCAGACTTGGAGCAGGATGGCTTCAGGGAGAACCCTTTCTTCCATGCATTCATTGCTGAGGTGCCAGAACAACATAAAAGCAAAGACGGTGAGTGGAAAATTTCATACTACAAGTAGTAATATAATCCATTACTGTAATGAAAACCCTGCAGATACATTATTATTTCTGCCCTCATTCCACATACTCGTTTTCAGGATACACAAAGATCGGCCTTGCCTTTTACGTCTTCTCCTGCTCGCTGACGTCTAGCAGAACCATCTCTTTGCAAATGTTGTACGTCATGGATGAGTTCAGAGGTACAGAACAAACTCCACATTGATTTCAATGTGGAGACTTTAGTCATCATTAATAAGGTCATATGTTATATTTAATATGTGCCGTCTGTCTCTTAGGGAAGGGTGTTGGTAAAGCGCTTTTCAAGAAAGTTGCACAGGTGAGTCAAACAGCAGCATGTTGCTTCATGTCTTACAGTTTAGAAATGTAAATGTCCTGTTGATGTCGTCTTCAGCGTGTTTTCTCTCAACATATAAAGCTGCCTCCATTTAATACTTATTTAATACTGTGAAACTTTTGTCTACTACTCGGCATTCGTGAAACAGCACTGACACGTCTTTATTTTTCCGTCCTGTAGGAGGGCGTGGCAGCCAGGTGCAAACTGCTACACTTGAAAGTTGCTTATTGGAATAAACCAGCTTTAGGGTTTTATGTCAGTCAGGGTTGTCACGATATCACGTCTGAGAGGGGAATCCACTTAATGTCCCTCACGAGAGATGCAATGGAGCGCCCGGGCCAATCCTAAACCAAGACCAACGGGATATGTAGGGTTATGATGATTAATTTGGTTTATTTAGATGTTATCTTGCAAGAAATCAGTCGTCCTGTTATCAAAGTTTATCTAACTCATCTGCTTGATCAGACGTTTAATAGAAAACACAGCATCTACTTGTTTCATCATTCAGACTTAAAATCAATGTACAGTAAATTATGTTTGATTATAAACATGAAGATCCACTTACTGCAAAAATGTAAAACATATTTGTTAGTATATTGACATTATAAAGTATGTACAATTAACATTGATATATCTTGCATAAAATAATGAAATGGAGCTGAATAATGCAGTCAAGGAGGTAGCACATTTCCTCGTGTTGGGGTATTTTCCTGAGTAAGTTCCAACACTGTCCATGAGCTCTGGACTTCAGCTGAATGTTGGTTTGCGGTGACAACATCTCATCTTCCACTCCAGAAGAGTTCAGGTGAAAAAGTCCTTCAATTCCTGATGCAACTGAATCGACCTCAGCATCTTCCAGAAAAAGGATAGCACACGACTGGCTCAAGCAAAAAAAAAAGTCTTGAAAGTGTTTGTCAAACACACTTCAAAAGTGTCATAATAAAAATAAATCCTCCTATTCTAAATTAAGGTGTTAAGTTTAGTCTAGAGAGTGGTTAAAATAAATTCAACATGAATCATCAAATGAATTATTGTCTTTTTTCACACTTGAGTCCACCACCCCGAGACTGATACCATGTGAATATCATTATATCATAATGTCACATGAGGATCATAGATTCTCATACTTACAACTTCTCCATTGGTGTCCGAGTGAAACAAACAGACTGTGATTTAATGTAAATGCATTGACATTTCCGGTAAAGATCATTATTCAGGAGCTACGATTGGAGAGCGGGGTGTGTGATGTCATGTGATGTCACTGTCACTCTATTATGAGAAAAAGATTTCAAGCTGGAGTTATGAATTTGGGGAATTTCTTTGACGTTTTACGTAGAACGATGTGTCTTCCAAAGTTTAAAGAGTTCATGAATCTCAAGATATTCTCACTTCCTCAGATTTAGCGCTCAGCTGTTTTGGGACTTTTCAACATGAATAAAAGGATCTTATAATGAAGTCATTTTTTATTCCTGGTGCTGAACTTCAGTTTGATGACATATCCACAACGTGCGTCATGAAGGCAAGTTTTTACTAAACATAATGAGCTGATTCCAAATTGAGGCTCAGAATTAAATCGGTGGCTTCAGATGTGAGACTCATTTAAACCAGTTTCCAGGCCACAAATACAAAATGTGAAGGTTGTGCATAAATTACCACTACGTACACACACTGAGGGGAGTGTGAAGCTGGAATGAGGGACCCTGACCACCAATAGTTCCACCGTCTGGACCCCCACACAGTCACCGGTCCTGTAGCACTCCTGCATATTAAAAGACAACTAAAACATGTTAAAAGCCAGCAGGAAAGCTGCACCAGTCCGGTATAACTGTCTTTAGGAAGGCAAATCCAATTTTTTTCAGTATGAAACTTTTTCTGCTTGCCTTAATTATAGTAACCAACATACTGAATGAAAATTGTTTATCTCACATTTTTGCAACCACCCCCTGCATATATATAAAAGGGGAGGGACAAAACGTATTAATGATTCTCTGCGTGGGCGTCCCACCAACATTACACTCTGTCAGACAGACCTTTACAAAATGAGCAGCAGAAGCAAAAAGGTGACAGTCCAGGAGCCTGTGGAAGTCATCCTTGATTATGACTGAAATATAGGAGGATGTGTCTGAAGATAAAAACTATCTTGAACTAAATTCCGATTGTAATGATTCTGATTTTGAGCCAGAAGGGGGAATTGATATTCCCATTTCTCTAACTAGACATTTATGTCAAAAAATGATGAAATACAGTGGTCTTCATCCCCAAACATGCGTCAGACTAAACGTCTGCAGAAAACACAATAAAGACAGTGCCAGGACCCAACAGGATGGCAGTGACAGACGTCAAGTCAGCTTTTGAGCTGGTTATGCCTAATTCCATACAGTAAATCATTCTAGGAATGACTAATCTACTGTAGAGGGGCGGTGTGTGTTGGGGGGGAACAGAAGGAGCTGGACAAAACACATTCAGATGCATATCTGGGGCTCCTCATCCTGGCTGGGGTCTAGAAGTCAAAGGGCAAATCCACACCCAGCCTGTTGGGTACAGAGACAGGCAGGGGTCAATTTTGAGCCACAGTGAGGGAGATCCAGGAGAGGACTGCACCTAGTACAACCCTAGTACACTAGTGCCTGAGGCCAGTAAGTGTGTGTGTGTGTGTGTGTGTGTGTGTGTGTTCATATTGCCATTGCTTGTTAGTTGTTGTTTTTTTTCTGATTCACGAATAGTGCATATAAAATGTAACTGTTATGTTTCAATGTTAAATGTTCAGTATAAATCTTTTATACATTGAACTTTCAAAAAATAATAATATGGTGAAACAATCAGAAAAGTTGTGAATTAGAGTGAATTATCCTCATTGATTCATTACCTGAGAGAGGTAAGGAACAATATTGCATTAAATATTGATAGAATAGTTAGTAACGGAGTTAGTGATGACATAAAGTATAAACAACATTTTTTCTGGACAAGTTTTGGATAAATAAACATCTGCTGGGTCAACGTGACCCGGAACATCAATGTCATTTGTGACAGAAGGACTATTTAATTTAAAAAAGAAAAAAACAGAATTACAGAAACTACAAGGAACAAACTGAACTAACAAACAAATACGATTAAAAAAAATGGAAGCAAAAAAAAAAATAAAAGGAACAAAAGTTAACGTGTGACAAAAATGATCTAAGTGAGCACACACACAAACATTAACAGATACACACACACACACACAACTCACCGCAGAACCAGTGTCAGCCAAAGAGAGAGGGTCAACCTGAACTCCGTCTGCCAGCTGATACCAGTTCCTGCTGATTGGAGGGGGGGGGGGTGCTGACAGCCACCAGAGTCTACGGTGGCTCAGAAGGAACATTCACTACCACTCACAATATGTCATTATATGACACATCTGTGTGAGGATGATGAAGGTGTGCAGGCTTTCTTCATCTCTTCCTGTTTTGACCTGCATTTGACAAAGTTCACATAAGTTGTCAGTTAATTTTTTTCTATCTGCTGTCCTTTCAGTCGTCTTTCATTCCACATCCATCAGGACTCAACTGGAGAATCTCCACACCGACGTCTTCCAGGTTTCACAATGGAGTTCTCTATCCGTCCAGCCACCCGGGACGACTGCAAGGACCTGGCCCGGATGCTCAGGGTGTGTGAACCCTGTGACTTACAGCCTGTCCATACATCATCGTCAGATATTGATGAACCGTTTTGATAGGTCGATCAATGGAGTGTGTGTTTTTATGTTTAACAGGAACTGGCAGAACATCATGAGATTACAGAATATGTGACACAGACAGGTGGAGTGAGACTGGATTTTTTATTACCTTTCTTACATTTGATTTACCTGCATATGCAGTTGCAGGAAAATCTCACGTAATAAATAGAACAAATAAGTCAATAATAAATAACAAATGGAGTTCTTATCAGTGTTTTCTTTTATTCTACATCCAGACTTGGAGCAGGATGGCTTCAGGGAGAACCCTTGTTTCCATGCATTCATTGCTGAGGTGTCAGAAAAACATAAAAGCAAAGACGGTGAGTGAGCGTTTTGCCTTAGCGAGTAGTCATGTAATCTATTACTGTGATGAAGGCCCCAAGAAGAATAGGTTGTTGGGGAGTTAAATAGGTTATTAATTCTGGATTTGCTCCACACACTCCCTTTCAGGATACACTAATATCGGCATTGTGTTTTACGTCTTCTCCTACTCCTTGATGTACAGCAGAAGCATCGTTTTGCAAATGTTGTACGTGATGGATGAGTTCAGAGGTACAGAACACCGTCTCAAAGTGTTACCTCACATCTGTACTTCATGATCTCAACATTATAAAGGTTGCATATCTTATCAAACACGTGGTGTCTGTCTCTCAGGGAAGGGTGTTGGTAAAGCGCTTTTCAAGAAGGTCGCACAGGCGAGTAAAACAGCAGCTTGTTTAATTTATTACAGTTTAGAATGTAAATACCTATTTAATAATTTAACCCCTCGCCTACCGCTGATACGTCTTCCTGCTTATTTGTCTGTCCCGTAGGAGGGCATGGCCGCCGGCTGCAGACACATGAGTTTCCAAATGCCTCATTGGAATAAATCAGCTTTGGGGTTTTATGTCAGTCAGGGTTGTCACGATGTCACGACTGAAAAGGGATACCACCTAATGTCCTGCAGCAGAGACACAATGGAGCGTCTGGACCGGTCCTAAACCAACACTAGAGTCACACTACAAGGTCACGACCTTCTCCATCAGGAGGTCGGCCAACAAAAAGCATAAAATCAACTGCCACGAAATAAAACACTACCATAATACTCCACGAAGGTGTTTGCATTTGATTTTATTCACGTTCATCAGAATTCATACAGGCACTAAATCCACCTGCTGTCCAGCCTCACGTCTGTGGAGATAGTTGCTCCAGAGCGCCCTCTGCTGGAGGCGAGTGTCCAGACTCCACGGGCTGCTCTGACGCTGACGTCACGGAATGTCGAATCCTACTATGGTGAAGGAAGAACCCGCCCTACTCTGCCTCTGATTGGGTAGAATATGTTGACATCGGGATGTCATCTCGATGTGAGCGAATCAGAGAAAGAGTAGAGCGGGTTATGGCGTCGTCATAGTAAGTTACGCAAATTCACCTCCTCACGTCATGACAGACGTAACGGAAGTGTAAAGAATTACGTCATGACGCACAAATTGCCTGGTACAGTTTGCGTAGATCTTTATATATTAATAGATAACGTAAACATTTACATAATGTGGAATCAGTTCTTTCATTCAGTTAATTTTATATTAAGTTAGTGACTTCAAATAAAATATATGACATGTAAACAAAATTATTTTTCAAATCGCTTATTTTTATGGCCTTTAAGTGAGTTCATTAAACATTGCCTGTTTTTAAATACTTTCTTCTTTTAATTGTTGATAAATAAGTGGATCACTTAAGTTTGTATTGCTATGTGTTGCTATGTGTTATTTGCATCCTTACAGGCTGTCCATACATCATCATCAGATATTAATGAACCGTTTTGATAGGTCGACCAATGGAGTGTGTGTTTTTATGTTTAACAGGAACTGGCAGAACATCATGAGTTTCCAGAATGTGTGACACAGACAGGTGGAGTTACACTGAACTTTATACAATCTTTTTTCAGACTTGATTTACCTGCATATGCAGTTCCATGTATTTACTTTATTCTCCATCCAGACTTGGAGCGGGATGGCTTCAGGGAGAACCCTTTCTTCCATGCATTCATTGCTGAGGTGCCAGAACAACATGGAAGCAAAGATGGTGTGTGGATTATTTCATACTAGAAGTAGTAACGTAATCTATTACTGTGATGAAAGCCCTCAGCAGTGAGACTAAATAGGTTTATAATTCTGGATTTGCTCCACACACTCCCTTTCAGGATACACAAACATCGGCATTGCACTTTACTCCTTCTCCTACTCCATGATGTACTGCAGAATCGTCTATTTGCAAATGTTGTATGTGATGGATGAGTTCAGAGGTACAGAGCAAAGTTGACCTCCCATTTCTACTTGATGATTTAGTCAGCCTTAGACTGGTTGTACATCTTATTTAACACGTGGTGTCTGTCTCTCAGGGAAGGGTGTTGATAAAGCGCTTTTCAAGAAGGTCGCACAGGTGAGTAAAACACCTGCAGATGTTGTTTCCTGAGTGTTTCCTGATGCTTCTGCCTCGACACCCCACGGGCAACAAATGGCACCCTCCTCACATGTCTTCCTGCTTATTTGTCTGTCCTGTAGGGGGCCGTGGCAGCCGGCTGCAGACAGATTCAATTCCTCATGGGTCTTTGGAACAAACCAGCCTTTGGGTTTTATATCAGTCAGGGTTGTCAAGATGTGACGACTGAATCGGGATACCACCTAATGTTCTGCAGCGGAGCTGCAATGGAGCGCCTGGGCCAGAGTATATGATGGCACCGTCAGTCTTTATTATGGGAAAAAACAATTCAAGCTGGAGTTATAAATTTGTAGAATGGGGGATTTTTCAGCATGCCTGCATGAAACATGAATAAAAAGGTGTGAAAATGAAATTTTTATTTCTGATGCTGAACTTCAGTTTGATGACACATCCACAACTTTTGCTTTTGCTCCAGCTGTTGCTTTTACTTTAAGATTCAAATTCCTGCAAAAAAAATAAATAAAAGATTGACGTCATTTTTGTCTCATTACATATCATCTCTGTTCTTCATCCCTTCCTGTTCTGTCCTGCATTTGGCCAAGTTCACATAAGTTGTCAGTTTATTGGTTGAAATACAAGCAAATATATATAAAAATTAAAGTTGGAGCAGGGAGTGGAGTGAGCCAGTAAAAGTTTGCTGTGAAAATTGCTGTGCATGTAATTATTGGCTGGTAAACAGAAGTCAGCAAACTTCATAGAGATCCTCAGGTCACCCCAGACTCAGATCTCACTCAGCCTGTTTCTATCTGCTGTCCTTTCAGTCGTCTTTCATTCCACATCCATCAGGACTCAACTGGAGAATCTCCACACAGACGTCTTCCAGGTTTCACAATGGAGTTCTCTATCCGTCCAGCCACCCGGGACGACTGCAAGGACCTGGCCCGGATGCTCAGGGTGTGTGAACCCTGTGACTTACAGGCTGTCCATACATCATCAGAACCTTTTTGAGCTTAACAAGTGTGTTTTTTTTATGCGTGTTTAACAGGAACTGGCAGAACATCATGAGAAGACAGATTTTGTAACGCAGACAGGTGGACTTTTTGAAATCTTTTTTAGGTTTGATTTACCTGCATATGCAGTGAAATTAATGAACGGTTCCAGGACACAGAGGCTGATAAATAGAGCTAATAAATAACAAATGGAGCTCTTATCAGTGTTTTTTATTATCCATCCAGACTTGGAGCAGGATGGCTTCAGGGAGAACCCTTTCTTCCATGCATTCATTGCTGAGGTGCCAGAACAACATAAAAGCAAAGACGGTGAGTGGAAAATTTCATACTACAAGTAGTAATATAATCCATTACTGTAATGAAAACCCTGCAGATACATTATTATTTCTGCCCTCATTCCACATACTCGTTTTCAGGATACACAAAGATCGGCCTTGCCTTTTACGTCTTCTCCTGCTCGCTGACGTCTAGCAGAACCATCTCTTTGCAAATGTTGTACGTCATGGATGAGTTCAGAGGTACAGAACAAACTCCACATTGATTTCAATGTGGAGACTTTAGTCATCATTAATAAGGTCATATGTTATATTTAATATGTGCCGTCTGTCTCTTAGGGAAGGGTGTTGGTAAAGCGCTTTTCAAGAAAGTTGCACAGGTGAGTCAAACAGCAGCATGTTGCTTCATGTCTTACAGTTTAGAAATGTAAATGTCCTGTTGATGTCGTCTTCAGCGTGTTTTCTCTCAACATATAAAGCTGCCTCCATTTAATACTTATTTAATACTGTGAAACTTTTGTCTACTACTCGGCATTCGTGAAACAGCACTGACACGTCTTTATTTTTCCGTCCTGTAGGAGGGCGTGGCAGCCAGGTGCAAACTGCTACACTTGAAAGTTGCTTATTGGAATAAACCAGCTTTAGGGTTTTATGTCAGTCAGGGTTGTCACGATATCACGTCTGAGAGGGGAATCCACTTAATGTCCCTCACGAGAGATGCAATGGAGCGCCCGGGCCAATCCTAAACCAAGACCAACGGGATATGTAGGGTTATGATGATTAATTTGGTTTATTTAGATGTTATCTTGCAAGAAATCAGTCGTCCTGTTATCAAAGTTTATCTAACTCATCTGCTTGATCAGACGTTTAATAGAAAACACAGCATCTACTTGTTTCATCATTCAGACTTAAAATCAATGTACAGTAAATTATGTTTGATTATAAACATGAAGATCCACTTACTGCAAAAATGTAAAACATATTTGTTAGTATATTGACATTATAAAGTATGTACAATTAACATTGATATATCTTGCATAAAATAATGAAATGGAGCTGAATAATGCAGTCAAGGAGGTAGCACATTTCCTCGTGTTGGGGTATTTTCCTGAGTAAGTTCCAACACTGTCCATGAGCTCTGGACTTCAGCTGAATGTTGGTTTGCGGTGACAACATCTCATCTTCCACTCCAGAAGAGTTCAGGTGAAAAAGTCCTTCAATTCCTGATGCAACTGAATCGACCTCAGCATCTTCCAGAAAAAGGATAGCACACGACTGGCTCAAGCAAAAAAAAAAGTCTTGAAAGTGTTTGTCAAACACACTTCAAAAGTGTCATAATAAAAATAAATCCTCCTATTCTAAATTAAGGTGTTAAGTTTAGTCTAGAGAGTGGTTAAAATAAATTCAACATGAATCATCAAATGAATTATTGTCTTTTTTCACACTTGAGTCCACCACCCCGAGACTGATACCATGTGAATATCATTATATCATAATGTCACATGAGGATCATAGATTCTCATACTTACAACTTCTCCATTGGTGTCCGAGTGAAACAAACAGACTGTGATTTAATGTAAATGCATTGACATTTCCGGTAAAGATCATTATTCAGGAGCTACGATTGGAGAGCGGGGTGTGTGATGTCATGTGATGTCACTGTCACTCTATTATGAGAAAAAGATTTCAAGCTGGAGTTATGAATTTGGGGAATTTCTTTGACGTTTTACGTAGAACGATGTGTCTTCCAAAGTTTAAAGAGTTCATGAATCTCAAGATATTCTCACTTCCTCAGATTTAGCGCTCAGCTGTTTTGGGACTTTTCAACATGAATAAAAGGATCTTATAATGAAGTCATTTTTTATTCCTGGTGCTGAACTTCAGTTTGATGACATATCCACAACGTGCGTCATGAAGGCAAGTTTTTACTAAACATAATGAGCTGATTCCAAATTGAGGCTCAGAATTAAATCGGTGGCTTCAGATGTGAGACTCATTTAAACCAGTTTCCAGGCCACAAATACAAAATGTGAAGGTTGTGCATAAATTACCACTACGTACACACACTGAGGGGAGTGTGGAGCTGGAATGAGGGACCCTGACCACCAATAGTTCCACCGTCTGGACCCCCACACAGTCACCGGTCCTGTAGCACTCCTGCATATTAAAAGACAACTAAAACATGTTAAAAGCCAGCAGGAAAGCTGCACCAGTCCGGTATAACTGTCTTTAGGAAGGCAAATCCAATTTTTTTCAGTATGAAACTTTTTCTGCTCGCCTTAATTATAGTAACCAACATACTGAATGAAAATTGTTTATCTCACATTTTTGCAACCACCCCCTGCATATATATAAAAGGGGAGGGACAAAACGTATTAATGATTCTCTGCGTGGGCGTCCCACCAACATTACACTCTGTCAGACAGACCTTTACAAAATGAGCAGCAGAAGCAAAAAGGTGACAGTCCAGGAGCCTGTGGAAGTCATCCTTGATTATGACTGAAATATAGGAGGATGTGTCTGAAGATAAAAACTATCTTGAACTAAATTCCGATTGTAATGATTCTGATTTTGAGCCAGAAGGGGGAATTGATATTCCCATTTCTCTAACTAGACATTTATGTCAAAAAATGATGAAATACAGTGGTCTTCATCCCCAAACATGCGTCAGACTAAACGTCTGCAGAAAACACAATAAAGACAGTGCCAGGACCCAACAGGATGGCAGTGACAGACGTCAAGTCAGCTTTTGAGCTGGTTATGCCTAATTCCATACAGTAAATCATTCTAGGAATGACTAATCTACTGTAGAGGGGCGGTGTGTGTTGGGGGGGAACAGAAGGAGCTGGACAAAACACATTCAGATGCATATCTGGGGCTCCTCATCCTGGCTGGGGTCTAGAAGTCAAAGGGCAAATCCACACCCAGCCTGTTGGGTACAGAGACAGGCAGGGGTCAATTTTGAGCCACAGTGAGGGAGATCCAGGAGAGGACTGCACCTAGTACAACCCTAGTACACTAGTGCCTGAGGCCAGTAAGTGTGTGTGTGTGTGTGTGTGTGTGTGTGTGTGTGTGTGTGTGTGTGTGTGTGTTCATATTGCCATTGCTTGTTAGTTGTTGTTTTTTTTCTGATTCACGAATAGTGCATATAAAATGTAACTGTTATGTTTCAATGTTAAATGCTCAGTATAAATCTTTTATACATTGAACTTTCAAAAAATAATAATATGGTGAAACAATCAGAAAAGTTGTGAATTAGAGTGAATTATCCTCATTGATTCATTACCTGAGAGAGGTAAGGAACAATATTGCATTAAATATTGATAGAATAGTTAGTAACGGAGTTAGTGATGACATAAAGTATAAACAACATTTTTTCTGGACAAGTTTTGGATAAATAAACATCTGCTGGGTCAACGTGACCCGGAACATCAATGTCATTTGTGACAGAAGGACTATTTAATTTAAAAAAGAAAAAAACAGAATTACAGAAACTACAAGGAACAAACTGAACTAACAAACAAATACGATTAAAAAAAATGGAAGCAAAAAAAAAAATAAAAGGAACAAAAGTTAACGTGTGACAAAAATGATCTAAGTGAGCACACACACAAACATTAACAGATACACACACACACACACAACTCACCGCAGAACCAGTGTCAGCCAAAGAGAGAGGGTCAACCTGAACTCCGTCTGCCAGCTGATACCAGTTCCTGCTGATTGGAGGGGGGGGGGTGCTGACAGCCACCAGAGTCTACGGTGGCTCAGAAGGAACATTCACTACCACTCACAATATGTCATTATATGACACATCTGTGTGAGGATGATGAAGGTGTGCAGGCTTTCTTCATCTCTTCCTGTTTTGACCTGCATTTGACAAAGTTCACATAAGTTGTCAGTTAATTTTTTTCTATCTGCTGTCCTTTCAGTCGTCTTTCATTCCACATCCATCAGGACTCAACTGGAGAATCTCCACACCGACGTCTTCCAGGTTTCACAATGGAGTTCTCTATCCGTCCAGCCACCCGGGACGACTGCAAGGACCTGGCCCGGATGCTCAGGGTGTGTGAACCCTGTGACTTACAGCCTGTCCATACATCATCGTCAGATATTGATGAACCGTTTTGATAGGTCGATCAATGGAGTGTGTGTTTTTATGTTTAACAGGAACTGGCAGAACATCATGAGATTACAGAATATGTGACACAGACAGGTGGAGTGAGACTGGATTTTTTATTACCTTTCTTACATTTGATTTACCTGCATATGCAGTTGCAGGAAAATCTCACGTAATAAATAGAACAAATAAGTCAATAATAAATAACAAATGGAGTTCTTATCAGTGTTTTCTTTTATTCTACATCCAGACTTGGAGCAGGATGGCTTCAGGGAGAACCCTTGTTTCCATGCATTCATTGCTGAGGTGTCAGAAAAACATAAAAGCAAAGACGGTGAGTGAGCGTTTTGCCTTAGCGAGTAGTCATGTAATCTATTACTGTGATGAAGGCCCCAAGAAGAATAGGTTGTTGGGGAGTTAAATAGGTTATTAATTCTGGATTTGCTCCACACACTCCCTTTCAGGATACACTAATATCGGCATTGTGTTTTACGTCTTCTCCTACTCCTTGATGTACAGCAGAAGCATCGTTTTGCAAATGTTGTACGTGATGGATGAGTTCAGAGGTACAGAACACCGTCTCAAAGTGTTACCTCACATCTGTACTTCATGATCTCAACATTATAAAGGTTGCATATCTTATCAAACACGTGGTGTCTGTCTCTCAGGGAAGGGTGTTGGTAAAGCGCTTTTCAAGAAGGTCGCACAGGCGAGTAAAACAGCAGCTTGTTTAATTTATTACAGTTTAGAATGTAAATACCTATTTAATAATTTAACCCCTCGCCTACCGCTGATACGTCTTCCTGCTTATTTGTCTGTCCCGTAGGAGGGCATGGCCGCCGGCTGCAGACACATGAGTTTCCAAATGCCTCATTGGAATAAATCAGCTTTGGGGTTTTATGTCAGTCAGGGTTGTCACGATGTCACGACTGAAAAGGGATACCACCTAATGTCCTGCAGCAGAGACACAATGGAGCGTCTGGACCGGTCCTAAACCAACACTAGAGTCACACTACAAGGTCACGACCTTCTCCATCAGGAGGTCGGCCAACAAAAAGCATAAAATCAACTGCCACGAAATAAAACACTACCATAATACTCCACGAAGGTGTTTGCATTTGATTTTATTCACGTTCATCAGAATTCATACAGGCACTAAATCCACCTGCTGTCCAGCCTCACGTCTGTGGAGATAGTTGCTCCAGAGCGCCCTCTGCTGGAGGCGAGTGTCCAGACTCCACGGGCTGCTCTGACGCTGACGTCACGGAATGTCGAATCCTACTATGGTGAAGGAAGAACCCGCCCTACTCTGCCTCTGATTGGGTAGAATATGTTGACATCGGGATGTCATCTCGATGTGAGCGAATCAGAGAAAGAGTAGAGCGGGTTATGGCGTCGTCATAGTAAGTTACGCAAATTCACCTCCTCACGTCATGACAGACGTAACGGAAGTGTAAAGAATTACGTCATGACGCACAAATTGCCTGGTACAGTTTGCGTAGATCTTTATATATTAATAGATAACGTAAACATTTACATAATGTGGAATCAGTTCTTTCATTCAGTTAATTTTATATTAAGTTAGTGACTTCAAATAAAATATATGACATGTAAACAAAATTATTTTTCAAATCGCTTATTTTTATGGCCTTTAAGTGAGTTCATTAAACATTGCCTGTTTTTAAATACTTTCTTCTTTTAATTGTTGATAAATAAGTGGATCACTTAAGTTTGTATTGCTATGTGTTGCTATGTGTTATTTGCATCCTTACAGGCTGTCCATACATCATCATCAGATATTAATGAACCGTTTTGATAGGTCGACCAATGGAGTGTGTGTTTTTATGTTTAACAGGAACTGGCAGAACATCATGAGTTTCCAGAATGTGTGACACAGACAGGTGGAGTTACACTGAACTTTATACAATCTTTTTTCAGACTTGATTTACCTGCATATGCAGTTCCATGTATTTACTTTATTCTCCATCCAGACTTGGAGCGGGATGGCTTCAGGGAGAACCCTTTCTTCCATGCATTCATTGCTGAGGTGCCAGAACAACATGGAAGCAAAGATGGTGTGTGGATTATTTCATACTAGAAGTAGTAACGTAATCTATTACTGTGATGAAAGCCCTCAGCAGTGAGACTAAATAGGTTTATAATTCTGGATTTGCTCCACACACTCCCTTTCAGGATACACAAACATCGGCATTGCACTTTACTCCTTCTCCTACTCCATGATGTACTGCAGAATCGTCTATTTGCAAATGTTGTATGTGATGGATGAGTTCAGAGGTACAGAGCAAAGTTGACCTCCCATTTCTACTTGATGATTTAGTCAGCCTTAGACTGGTTGTACATCTTATTTAACACGTGGTGTCTGTCTCTCAGGGAAGGGTGTTGATAAAGCGCTTTTCAAGAAGGTCGCACAGGTGAGTAAAACACCTGCAGATGTTGTTTCCTGAGTGTTTCCTGATGCTTCTGCCTCGACACCCCACGGGCAACAAATGGCACCCTCCTCACATGTCTTCCTGCTTATTTGTCTGTCCTGTAGGGGGCCGTGGCAGCCGGCTGCAGACAGATTCAATTCCTCATGGGTCTTTGGAACAAACCAGCCTTTGGGTTTTATATCAGTCAGGGTTGTCAAGATGTGACGACTGAATCGGGATACCACCTAATGTTCTGCAGCGGAGCTGCAATGGAGCGCCTGGGCCAGAGTATATGATGGCACCGTCAGTCTTTATTATGGGAAAAAACAATTCAAGCTGGAGTTATAAATTTGTAGAATGGGGGATTTTTCAGCATGCCTGCATGAAACATGAATAAAAAGGTGTGAAAATGAAATTTTTATTTCTGATGCTGAACTTCAGTTTGATGACACATCCACAACTTTTGCTTTTGCTCCAGCTGTTGCTTTTACTTTAAGATTCAAATTCCTGCAAAAAAAATAAATAAAAGATTGACGTCATTTTTGTCTCATTACATATCATCTCTGTTCTTCATCCCTTCCTGTTCTGTCCTGCATTTGGCCAAGTTCACATAAGTTGTCAGTTTATTGGTTGAAATACAAGCAAATATATATAAAAATTAAAGTTGGAGCAGGGAGTGGAGTGAGCCAGTAAAAGTTTGCTGTGAAAATTGCTGTGCATGTAATTATTGGCTGGTAAACAGAAGTCAGCAAACTTCATAGAGATCCTCAGGTCACCCCAGACTCAGATCTCACTCAGCCTGTTTCTATCTGCTGTCCTTTCAGTCGTCTTTCATTCCACATCCATCAGGACTCAACTGGAGAATCTCCACACAGACGTCTTCCAGGTTTCACAATGGAGTTCTCTATCCGTCCAGCCACCCGGGACGACTGCAAGGACCTGGCCCGGATGCTCAGGGTGTGTGAACCCTGTGACTTACAGGCTGTCCATACATCATCAGAACCTTTTTGAGCTTAACAAGTGTGTTTTTTTTATGCGTGTTTAACAGGAACTGGCAGAACATCATGAGAAGACAGATTTTGTAACGCAGACAGGTGGACTTTTTGAAATCTTTTTTAGGTTTGATTTACCTGCATATGCAGTGAAATTAATGAACGGTTCCAGGACACAGAGGCTGATAAATAGAGCTAATAAATAACAAATGGAGCTCTTATCAGTGTTTTTTATTATCCATCCAGACTTGGAGCAGGATGGCTTCAGGGAGAACCCTTTCTTCCATGCATTCATTGCTGAGGTGCCAGAACAACATAAAAGCAAAGACGGTGAGTGGAAAATTTCATACTACAAGTAGTAATATAATCCATTACTGTAATGAAAACCCTGCAGATACATTATTATTTCTGCCCTCATTCCACATACTCGTTTTCAGGATACACAAAGATCGGCCTTGCCTTTTACGTCTTCTCCTGCTCGCTGACGTCTAGCAGAACCATCTCTTTGCAAATGTTGTACGTCATGGATGAGTTCAGAGGTACAGAACAAACTCCACATTGATTTCAATGTGGAGACTTTAGTCATCATTAATAAGGTCATATGTTATATTTAATATGTGCCGTCTGTCTCTTAGGGAAGGGTGTTGGTAAAGCGCTTTTCAAGAAAGTTGCACAGGTGAGTCAAACAGCAGCATGTTGCTTCATGTCTTACAGTTTAGAAATGTAAATGTCCTGTTGATGTCGTCTTCAGCGTGTTTTCTCTCAACATATAAAGCTGCCTCCATTTAATACTTATTTAATACTGTGAAACTTTTGTCTACTACTCGGCATTCGTGAAACAGCACTGACACGTCTTTATTTTTCCGTCCTGTAGGAGGGCGTGGCAGCCAGGTGCAAACTGCTACACTTGAAAGTTGCTTATTGGAATAAACCAGCTTTAGGGTTTTATGTCAGTCAGGGTTGTCACGATATCACGTCTGAGAGGGGAATCCACTTAATGTCCCTCACGAGAGATGCAATGGAGCGCCCGGGCCAATCCTAAACCAAGACCAACGGGATATGTAGGGTTATGATGATTAATTTGGTTTATTTAGATGTTATCTTGCAAGAAATCAGTCGTCCTGTTATCAAAGTTTATCTAACTCATCTGCTTGATCAGACGTTTAATAGAAAACACAGCATCTACTTGTTTCATCATTCAGACTTAAAATCAATGTACAGTAAATTATGTTTGATTATAAACATGAAGATCCACTTACTGCAAAAATGTAAAACATATTTGTTAGTATATTGACATTATAAAGTATGTACAATTAACATTGATATATCTTGCATAAAATAATGAAATGGAGCTGAATAATGCAGTCAAGGAGGTAGCACATTTCCTCGTGTTGGGGTATTTTCCTGAGTAAGTTCCAACACTGTCCATGAGCTCTGGACTTCAGCTGAATGTTGGTTTGCGGTGACAACATCTCATCTTCCACTCCAGAAGAGTTCAGGTGAAAAAGTCCTTCAATTCCTGATGCAACTGAATCGACCTCAGCATCTTCCAGAAAAAGGATAGCACACGACTGGCTCAAGCAAAAAAAAAAGTCTTGAAAGTGTTTGTCAAACACACTTCAAAAGTGTCATAATAAAAATAAATCCTCCTATTCTAAATTAAGGTGTTAAGTTTAGTCTAGAGAGTGGTTAAAATAAATTCAACATGAATCATCAAATGAATTATTGTCTTTTTTCACACTTGAGTCCACCACCCCGAGACTGATACCATGTGAATATCATTATATCATAATGTCACATGAGGATCATAGATTCTCATACTTACAACTTCTCCATTGGTGTCCGAGTGAAACAAACAGACTGTGATTTAATGTAAATGCATTGACATTTCCGGTAAAGATCATTATTCAGGAGCTACGATTGGAGAGCGGGGTGTGTGATGTCATGTGATGTCACTGTCACTCTATTATGAGAAAAAGATTTCAAGCTGGAGTTATGAATTTGGGGAATTTCTTTGACGTTTTACGTAGAACGATGTGTCTTCCAAAGTTTAAAGAGTTCATGAATCTCAAGATATTCTCACTTCCTCAGATTTAGCGCTCAGCTGTTTTGGGACTTTTCAACATGAATAAAAGGATCTTATAATGAAGTCATTTTTTATTCCTGGTGCTGAACTTCAGTTTGATGACATATCCACAACGTGCGTCATGAAGGCAAGTTTTTACTAAACATAATGAGCTGATTCCAAATTGAGGCTCAGAATTAAATCGGTGGCTTCAGATGTGAGACTCATTTAAACCAGTTTCCAGGCCACAAATACAAAATGTGAAGGTTGTGCATAAATTACCACTACGTACACACACTGAGGGGAGTGTGGAGCTGGAATGAGGGACCCTGACCACCAATAGTTCCACCGTCTGGACCCCCACACAGTCACCGGTCCTGGAGCACTCCTGCATATTAAAAGACAACTAAAACATGTTAAAAGCCAGCAGGAAAGCTGCACCAGTCCGGTATAACTGTCTTTAGGAAGGCAAATCCAATTTTTTTCAGTATGAAACTTTTTCTGCTTGCCTTAATTATAGTAACCAACATACTGAATGAAAATTGTTTATCTCACATTTTTGCAACCACCCCCTGCATATATATAAAAGGGGAGGGACAAAACGTATTAATGATTCTCTGCGTGGGCGTCCCACCAACATTACACTCTGTCAGACAGACCTTTACAAAATGAGCAGCAGAAGCAAAAAGGTGACAGTCCAGGAGCCTGTGGAAGTCATCCTTGATTATGACTGAAATATAGGAGGATGTGTCTGAAGATAAAAACTATCTTGAACTAAATTCCGATTGTAATGATTCTGATTTTGAGCCAGAAGGGGGAATTGATATTCCCATTTCTCTAACTAGACATTTATGTCAAAAAATGATGAAATACAGTGGTCTTCATCCCCAAACATGCGTCAGACTAAACGTCTGCAGAAAACACAATAAAGACAGTGCCAGGACCCAACAGGATGGCAGTGACAGACGTCAAGTCAGCTTTTGAGCTGGTTATGCCTAATTCCATACAGTAAATCATTCTAGGAATGACTAATCTACTGTAGAGGGGCGGTGTGTGTTGGGGGGGAACAGAAGGAGCTGGACAAAACACATTCAGATGCATATCTGGGGCTCCTCATCCTGGCTGGGGTCTAGAAGTCAAAGGGCAAATCCACACCCAGCCTGTTGGGTACAGAGACAGGCAGGGGTCAATTTTGAGCCACAGAGAGGGAGATCCAGGAGAGGACTGCACCTAGTACAACCCTAGTACACTAGTGCCTGAGGCCAGTAAGTGTGTGTGTGTGTGTGTGTGTGTGTGTGTGTGTGTGTGTGTGTGTGTGTGTGTGTTCATATTGCCATTGCTTGTTAGTTGTTGTTTTTTTTCTGATTCACGAATAGTGCATATAAAATGTAACTGTTATGTTTCAATGTTAAATGCTCAGTATAAATCTTTTATACATTGAACTTTCAAAAAATAATAATATGGTGAAACAATCAGAAAAGTTGTGAATTAGAGTGAATTATCCTCATTGATTCATTACCTGAGAGAGGTAAGGAACAATATTGCATTAAATATTGATAGAATAGTTAGTAACGGAGTTACTGATGACATAAAGTATAAACAACATTTTTTCTGGACAAGTTTTGGATAAATAAACATCTGCTGGGTCAACGTGACCCGGAACATCAATGTCATTTGTGACAGAAGGACTATTTAATTTAAAAAAGAAAAAAACAGAATTACAGAAACTACAAGGAACAAACTGAACTAACAAACAAATACGATTAAAAAAAATGGAAGCAAAAAAATAAATAAAAGGAACAAAAGTTAACGTGTGACAAAAATGATCTAAGTGAGCACACACACAAACATTAACAGATACACACACACACACAACTCACCGCAGAACCAGTGTCAGCCAAAGAGAGAGGGTCAACCTGAACTCCGTCTGCCAGCTGATACCAGTTCCTGCTGATTGGAGGGGGGGGGGGTGCTGACAGCCACCAGAGTCTACGGTGGCTCAGAAGGAACATTCACTACCACTCACAATATGTCATTATATGACACATCTGTGTGAGGATGATGAAGGTGTGCAGGCTTTCTTCATCTCTTCCTGTTTTGACCTGCATTTGACAAAGTTCACATAAGTTGTCAGTTAATTTTTTTCTATCTGCTGTCCTTTCAGTCGTCTTTCATTCCACATCCATCAGGACTCAACTGGAGAATCTCCACACCGACGTCTTCCAGGTTCCACAATGGAGTTCTCTATCCGTCCAGCCACCCGGGACGACTGCAAGGACCTGGCCCGGATGCTCAGGGTGTGTGAACCCTGTGACTTACAGCCTGTCCATACATCATCGTCAGATATTGATGAACCGTTTTGATAGGTCGATCAATGGAGTGTGTGTTTTTATGTTTAACAGGAACTGGCAGAACATCATGAGATTACAGAATATGTGACACAGACAGGTGGAGTGAGACTGGATTTTTTATTACCTTTCTTACATTTGATTTACCTGCATATGCAGTTGCAGGAAAATCTCACGTAATAAATAGAACAAATAAGTCAATAATAAATAACAAATGGAGTTCTTATCAGTGTTTTCTTTTATTCTACATCCAGACTTGGAGCAGGATGGCTTCAGGGAGAACCCTTGTTTCCATGCATTCATTGCTGAGGTGTCAGAAAAACATAAAAGCAAAGACGGTGAGTGAGCGTTTTGCCTTAGCGAGTAGTCATGTAATCTATTACTGTGATGAAGGCCCCAAGAAGAATAGGTTGTTGGGGAGTTAAATAGGTTATTAATTCTGGATTTGCTCCACACACTCCCTTTCAGGATACACTAATATCGGCATTGTGTTTTACGTCTTCTCCTACTCCTTGATGTACAGCAGAAGCATCGTTTTGCAAATGTTGTACGTGATGGATGAGTTCAGAGGTACAGAACACCGTCTCAAAGTGTTACCTCACATCTGTACTTCATGATCTCAACATTATAAAGGTTGCATATCTTATCAAACACGTGGTGTCTGTCTCTCAGGGAAGGGTGTTGGTAAAGCGCTTTTCAAGAAGGTCGCACAGGCGAGTAAAACAGCAGCTTGTTTAATTTATTACAGTTTAGAATGTAAATACCTATTTAATAATTTAACCCCTCGCCTACCGCTGATACGTCTTCCTGCTTATTTGTCTGTCCCGTAGGAGGGCATGGCCGCCGGCTGCAGACACATGAGTTTCCAAATGCCTCATTGGAATAAATCAGCTTTGGGGTTTTATGTCAGTCAGGGTTGTCACGATGTCACGACTGAAAAGGGATACCACCTAATGTCCTGCAGCAGAGACACAATGGAGCGTCTGGACCGGTCCTAAACCAACACTAGAGTCACACTACAAGGTCACGACCTTCTCCATCAGGAGGTCGGCCAACAAAAAGCATAAAATCAACTGCCACGAAATAAAACACTACCATAATACTCCACGAAGGTGTTTGCATTTGATTTTATTCACGTTCATCAGAATTCATACAGGCACTAAATCCACCTGCTGTCCAGCCTCACGTCTGTGGAGATAGTTGCTCCAGAGCGCCCTCTGCTGGAGGCGAGTGTCCAGACTCCACGGGCTGCTCTGACGCTGACGTCACGGAATGTCGAATCCTACTATGGTGAAGGAAGAACCCGCCCTACTCTGCCTCTGATTGGGTAGAATATGTTGACATCGGGATGTCATCTCGATGTGAGCGAATCAGAGAAAGAGTAGAGCGGGTTATGGCGTCGTCATAGTAAGTTACGCAAATTCACCTCCTCACGTCATGACAGACGTAACGGAAGTGTAAAGAATTACGTCATGACGCACAAATTGCCTGGTACAGTTTGCGTAGATCTTTATATATTAATAGATAACGTAAACATTTACATAATGTGGAATCAGTTCTTTCATTCAGTTAATTTTATATTAAGTTAGTGACTTCAAATAAAATATATGACATGTAAACAAAATTATTTTTCAAATCGCTTATTTTTATGGCCTTTAAGTGAGTTCATTAAACATTGCCTGTTTTTAAATACTTTCTTCTTTTAATTGTTGATAAATAAGTGGATCACTTAAGTTTGTATTGCTATGTGTTGCTATGTGTTATTTGCATCCTTACAGGCTGTCCATACATCATCATCAGATATTAATGAACCGTTTTGATAGGTCGACCAATGGAGTGTGTGTTTTTATGTTTAACAGGAACTGGCAGAACATCATGAGTTTCCAGAATGTGTGACACAGACAGGTGGAGTTACACTGAACTTTATACAATCTTTTTTCAGACTTGATTTACCTGCATATGCAGTTCCATGTATTTACTTTATTCTCCATCCAGACTTGGAGCGGGATGGCTTCAGGGAGAACCCTTTCTTCCATGCATTCATTGCTGAGGTGCCAGAACAACATGGAAGCAAAGATGGTGTGTGGATTATTTCATACTAGAAGTAGTAACGTAATCTATTACTGTGATGAAAGCCCTCAGCAGTGAGACTAAATAGGTTTATAATTCTGGATTTGCTCCACACACTCCCTTTCAGGATACACAAACATCGGCATTGCACTTTACTCCTTCTCCTACTCCATGATGTACTGCAGAATCGTCTATTTGCAAATGTTGTATGTGATGGATGAGTTCAGAGGTACAGAGCAAAGTTGACCTCCCATTTCTACTTGATGATTTAGTCAGCCTTAGACTGGTTGTACATCTTATTTAACACGTGGTGTCTGTCTCTCAGGGAAGGGTGTTGGTAAAGCGCTTTTCAAGAAGGTCGCACAGGTGAGTAAAACACCTGCAGATGTTGTTTCCTGAGTGTTTCCTGATGCTTCTGCCTCGACACCCCACGGGCAACAAATGGCACCCTCCTCACATGTCTTCCTGCTTATTTGTCTGTCCTGTAGGGGGCCGTGGCAGCCGGCTGCAGACAGATTCAATTCCTCATGGGTCTTTGGAACAAACCAGCCTTTGGGTTTTATATCAGTCAGGGTTGTCAAGATGTGACGACTGAATCGGGATACCACCTAATGTTCTGCAGCGGAGCTGCAATGGAGCGCCTGGGCCAGAGTATATGATGGCACCGTCAGTCTTTATTATGGGAAAAAACAATTCAAGCTGGAGTTATAAATTTGTAGAATGGGGGATTTTTCAGCATGCCTGCATGAAACATGAATAAAAAGGTGTGAAAATGAAATTTTTATTTCTGATGCTGAACTTCAGTTTGATGACACATCCACAACTTTTGCTTTTGCTCCAGCTGTTGCTTTTACTTTAAGATTCAAATTCCTGCAAAAAAAATAAATAAAAGATTGACGTCATTTTTGTCTCATTACATATCATCTCTGTTCTTCATCCCTTCCTGTTCTGTCCTGCATTTGGCCAAGTTCACATAAGTTGTCAGTTTATTGGTTGAAATACAAGCAAATATATATAAAAATTAAAGTTGGAGCAGGGAGTGGAGTGAGCCAGTAAAAGTTTGCTGTGAAAATTGCTGTGCATGTAATTATTGGCTGGTAAACAGAAGTCAGCAAACTTCATAGAGATCCTCAGGTCACCCCAGACTCAGATCTCACTCAGCCTGTTTCTATCTGCTGTCCTTTCAGTCGTCTTTCATTCCACATCCATCAGGACTCAACTGGAGAATCTCCACACAGACGTCTTCCAGGTTTCACAATGGAGTTCTCTATCCGTCCAGCCACCCGGGACGACTGCAAGGACCTGGCCCGGATGCTCAGGGTGTGTGAACCCTGTGACTTACAGGCTGTCCATACATCATCAGAACCTTTTTGAGCTTAACAAGTGTGTTTTTTTTATGCGTGTTTAACAGGAACTGGCAGAACATCATGAGAAGACAGATTTTGTAACGCAGACAGGTGGACTTTTTGAAATCTTTTTTAGGTTTGATTTACCTGCATATGCAGTGAAATTAATGAACGGTTCCAGGACACAGAGGCTGATAAATAGAGCTAATAAATAACAAATGGAGCTCTTATCAGTGTTTTTTATTCTCCATCCAGACTTGGAGCAGGATGGCTTCAGGGAGAACCCTTTCTTCCATGCATTCATTGCTGAGGTGCCAGAACAACATAAAAGCAAAGACGGTGAGTGGAAAATTTCATACTACAAGTAGTAATATAATCCATTACTGTAATGAAAACCCTGCAGATACATTATTATTTCTGCCCTCATTCCACATACTCGTTTTCAGGATACACAAAGATCGGCCTTGCCTTTTACGTCTTCTCCTGCTCGCTGACGTCTAGCAGAACCATCTCTTTGCAAATGTTGTACGTCATGGATGAGTTCAGAGGTACAGAACAAACTCCACATTGATTTCAATGTGGAGACTTTAGTCATCATTAATAAGGTCATATGTTATATTTAATATGTGCCGTCTGTCTCTTAGGGAAGGGTGTTGGTAAAGCGCTTTTCAAGAAAGTTGCACAGGTGAGTCAAACAGCAGCATGTTGCTTCATGTCTTACAGTTTAGAAATGTAAATGTCCTGTTGATGTCGTCTTCAGCGTGTTTTCTCTCAACATATAAAGCTGCCTCCATTTAATACTTATTTAATACTGTGAAACTTTTGTCTACTACTCGGCATTCGTGAAACAGCACTGACACGTCTTTATTTTTCCGTCCTGTAGGAGGGCGTGGCAGCCAGGTGCAAACTGCTACACTTGAAAGTTGCTTATTGGAATAAACCAGCTTTAGGGTTTTATGTCAGTCAGGGTTGTCACGATATCACGTCTGAGAGGGGAATCCACTTAATGTCCCTCACGAGAGATGCAATGGAGCGCCCGGGCCAATCCTAAACCAAGACCAACGGGATATGTAGGGTTATGATGATTAATTTGGTTTATTTAGATGTTATCTTGCAAGAAATCAGTCGTCCTGTTATCAAAGTTTATCTAACTCATCTGCTTGATCAGACGTTTAATAGAAAACACAGCATCTACTTGTTTCATCATTCAGACTTAAAATCAATGTACAGTAAATTATGTTTGATTATAAACATGAAGATCCACTTACTGCAAAAATGTAAAACATATTTGTTAGTATATTGACATTATAAAGTATGTACAATTAACATTGATATATCTTGCATAAAATAATGAAATGGAGCTGAATAATGCAGTCAAGGAGGTAGCACATTTCCTCGTGTTGGGGTATTTTCCTGAGTAAGTTCCAACACTGTCCATGAGCTCTGGACTTCAGCTGAATGTTGGTTTGCGGTGACAACATCTCATCTTCCACTCCAGAAGAGTTCAGGTGAAAAAGTCCTTCAATTCCTGATGCAACTGAATCGACCTCAGCATCTTCCAGAAAAAGGATAGCACACGACTGGCTCAAGCAAAAAAAAAAGTCTTGAAAGTGTTTGTCAAACACACTTCAAAAGTGTCATAATAAAAATAAATCCTCCTATTCTAAATTAAGGTGTTAAGTTTAGTCTAGAGAGTGGTTAAAATAAATTCAACATGAATCATCAAATGAATTATTGTCTTTTTTCACACTTGAGTACACCACCCCGAGACTGATACCATGTGAATATCATTATATCATAATGTCACATGAGGATCATAGATTCTCATACTTACAACTTCTCCATTGGTGTCCGAGTGAAACAAACAGACTGTGATTTAATGTAAATGCATTGACATTTCCGGTAAAGATCATTATTCAGGAGCTACGATTGGAGAGCGGGGTGTGTGATGTCATGTGATGTCACTGTCACTCTATTATGAGAAAAAGATTTCAAGCTGGAGTTATGAATTTGGGGAATTTCTTTGACGTTTTACGTAGAACGATGTGTCTTCCAAAGTTTAAAGAGTTCATGAATCTCAAGATATTCTCACTTCCTCAGATTTAGCGCTCAGCTGTTTTGGGACTTTTCAACATGAATAAAAGGATCTTATAATGAAGTCATTTTTTATTCCTGGTGCTGAACTTCAGTTTGATGACATATCCACAACGTGCGTCATGAAGGGAAGTTTTTACTAAACATAATGAGCTGATTCCAAATTGAGGCTCAGAATTAAATCGGTGGCTTCAGATGTGAGACTCATTTAAACCAGTTTCCAGGCCACAAATACAAAATGTGAAGGTTGTGCATAAATTACCACTACGTACACACACTGAGGGGAGTGTGGAGCTGGAATGAGGGACCCTGACCACCAATAGTTCCACCGTCTGGACCCCCACACAGTCACCGGTCCTGTAGCACTCCTGCATATTAAAAGACAACTAAAACATGTTAAAAGCCAGCAGGAAAGCTGCACCAGTCCGGTATAACTGTCTTTAGGAAGGCAAATCCAATTTTTTTCAGTATGAAACTTTTTCTGCTCGCCTTAATTATAGTAACCAACATACTGAATGAAAATTGTTTATCTCACATTTTTGCAACCACCCCCTGCATATATATAAAAGGGGAGGGACAAAACGTATTAATGATTCTCTGCGTGGGCGTCCCACCAACATTACACTCTGTCAGACAGACCTTTACAAAATGAGCAGCAGAAGCAAAAAGGTGACAGTCCAGGAGCCTGTGGAAGTCATCCTTGATTATGACTGAAATATAGGAGGATGTGTCTGAAGATAAAAACTATCTTGAACTAAATTCCGATTGTAATGATTCTGATTTTGAGCCAGAAGGGGGAATTGATATTCCCATTTCTCTAACTAGACATTTATGTCAAAAAATGATGAAATACAGTGGTCTTCATCCCCAAACATGCGTCAGACTAAACGTCTGCAGAAAACACAATAAAGACAGTGCCAGGACCCAACAGGATGGCAGTGACAGACGTCAAGTCAGCTTTTGAGCTGGTTATGCCTAATTCCATACAGTAAATCATTCTAGGAATGACTAATCTACTGTAGAGGGGCGGTGTGTGTTGGGGGGGAACAGAAGGAGCTGGACAAAACACATTCAGATGCATATCTGGGGCTCCTCATCCTGGCTGGGGTCTAGAAGTCAAAGGGCAAATCCACACCCAGCCTGTTGGGTACAGAGACAGGCAGGGGTCAATTTTGAGCCACAGTGAGGGAGATCCAGGAGAGGACTGCACCTAGTACAACCCTAGTACACTAGTGCCTGAGGCCAGTAAGTGTGTGTGTGTGTGTGTGTGTGTGTGTGTGTGTGTGTGTGTGTGTGTGTGTGTTCATATTGCCATTGCTTGTTAGTTGTTGTTTTTTTTCTGATTCACGAATAGTGCATATAAAATGTAACTGTTATGTTTCAATGTTAAATGCTCAGTATAAATCTTTTATACATTGAACTTTCAAAAAATAATAATATGGTGAAACAATCAGAAAAGTTGTGAATTAGAGTGAATTATCCTCATTGATTCATTACCTGAGAGAGGTAAGGAACAATATTGCATTAAATATTGATAGAATAGTTAGTAACGGAGTTACTGATGACATAAAGTATAAACAACATTTTTTCTGGACAAGTTTTGGATAAATAAACATCTGCTGGGTCAACGTGACCCGGAACATCAATGTCATTTGTGACAGAAGGACTATTTAATTTAAAAAAGAAAAAAACAGAATTACAGAAACTACAAGGAACAAACTGAACTAACAAACAAATACGATTAAAAAAAATGGAAGCAAAAAAATAAATAAAAGGAACAAAAGTTAACGTGTGACAAAAATGATCTAAGTGAGCACACACACAAACATTAACAGATACACACACACACACAACTCACCGCAGAACCAGTGTCAGCCAAAGAGAGAGGGTCAACCTGAACTCCGTCTGCCAGCTGATACCAGTTCCTGCTGATTGGAGGGGGGGGGGTGCTGACAGCCACCAGAGTCTACGGTGGCTCAGAAGGAACATTCACTACCACTCACAATATGTCATTATATGACACATCTGTGTGAGGATGATGAAGGTGTGCAGGCTTTCTTCATCTCTTCCTGTTTTGACCTGCATTTGACAAAGTTCACATAAGTTGTCAGTTAATTTTTTTCTATCTGCTGTCGTTCCAGTCGTCTTTCATTCCACATCCATCAGGACTCAACTGGAGAATCTCCACACCGACGTCTTCCAGGTTCCACAATGGAGTTCTCTATCCGTCCAGCCACCCGGGACGACTGCAAGGACCTGGCCCGGATGCTCAGGGTGTGTGAACCCTGTGACTTACAGCCTGTCCATACATCATCGTCAGATATTGATGAACCGTTTTGATAGGTCGATCAATGGAGTGTGTGTTTTTATGTTTAACAGGAACTGGCAGAACATCATGAGATTACAGAATATGTGACACAGACAGGTGGAGTGAGACTGGATTTTTTATTACCTTTCTTACATTTGATTTACCTGCATATGCAGTTGCAGGAAAATCTCACGTAATAAATAGAACAAATAAGTCAATAATAAATAACAAATGGAGTTCTTATCAGTGTTTTCTTTTATTCTACATCCAGACTTGGAGCAGGATGGCTTCAGGGAGAACCCTTGTTTCCATGCATTCATTGCTGAGGTGTCAGAAAAACATAAAAGCAAAGACGGTGAGTGAGCGTTTTGCCTTAGCGAGTAGTCATGTAATCTATTACTGTGATGAAGGCCCCAAGAAGAATAGGTTGTTGGGGAGTTAAATAGGTTATTAATTCTGGATTTGCTCCACACACTCCCTTTCAGGATACACTAATATCGGCATTGTGTTTTACGTCTTCTCCTACTCCTTGATGTACAGCAGAAGCATCGTTTTGCAAATGTTGTACGTGATGGATGAGTTCAGAGGTACAGAACACCGTCTCAAAGTGTTACCTCACATCTGTACTTCATGATCTCAACATTATAAAGGTTGTATATCTTATCAAACACGTGGTGTCTGTCTCTCAGGGAAGGGTGTTGGTAAAGCGCTTTTCAAGAAGGTCGCACAGGCGAGTAAAACAGCAGCTTGTTTAATTTATTACAGTTTAGAATGTAAATACCTATTTAATAATTTAACCCCTCGCCTACCGCTGATACGTCTTCCTGCTTATTTGTCTGTCCCGTAGGAGGGCATGGCCGCCGGCTGCAGACACATGAGTTTCCAAATGCCTCATTGGAATAAATCAGCTTTGGGGTTTTATGTCAGTCAGGGTTGTCACGATGTCACGACTGAAAAGGGATACCACCTAATGTCCTGCAGCAGAGACACAATGGAGCGTCTGGACCGGTCCTAAACCAACACTAGAGTCACACTACAAGGTCACGACCTTCTCCATCAGGAGGTCGGCCAACAAAAAGCATAAAATCAACTGCCACGAAATAAAACACTACCATAATACTCCACGAAGGTGTTTGCATTTGATTTTATTCACGTTCATCAGAATTCATACAGGCACTAAATCCACCTGCTGTCCAGCCTCACGTCTGTGGAGATAGTTGCTCCAGAGCGCCCTCTGCTGGAGGCGAGTGTCCAGACTCCACGGGCTGCTCTGACGCTGACGTCACGGAATGTCGAATCCTACTATGGTGAAGGAAGAACCCGCCCTACTCTGCCTCTGATTGGGTAGAATATGTTGACATCGGGATGTCATCTCGATGTGAGCGAATCAGAGAAAGAGTAGAGCGGGTTATGGCGTCGTCATAGTAAGTTACGCAAATTCACCTCCTCACGTCATGACAGACGTAACGGAAGTGTAAAGAATTACGTCATGACGCACAAATTGCCTGGTACAGTTTGCGTAGATCTTTATATATTAATAGATAACGTAAACATTTACATAATGTGGAATCAGTTCTTTCATTCAGTTAATTTTATATTAAGTTAGTGACTTCAAATAAAATATATGACATGTAAACAAAATTATTTTTCAAATCGCTTATTTTTATGGCCTTTAAGTGAGTTCATTAAACATTGCCTGTTTTTAAATACTTTCTTCTTTTAATTGTTGATAAATAAGTGGATCACTTAAGTTTGTATTGCTATGTGTTGCTATGTGTTATTTGCATCCTTACAGGCTGTCCATACATCATCATCAGATATTAATGAACCGTTTTGATAGGTCGACCAATGGAGTGTGTGTTTTTATGTTTAACAGGAACTGGCAGAACATCATGAGTTTCCAGAATGTGTGACACAGACAGGTGGAGTTACACTGAACTTTATACAATCTTTTTTCAGACTTGATTTACCTGCATATGCAGTTCCATGTATTTACTTTATTCTCCATCCAGACTTGGAGCGGGATGGCTTCAGGGAGAACCCTTTCTTCCATGCATTCATTGCTGAGGTGCCAGAACAACATGGAAGCAAAGATGGTGTGTGGATTATTTCATACTAGAAGTAGTAACGTAATCTATTACTGTGATGAAAGCCCTCAGCAGTGAGACTAAATAGGTTTATAATTCTGGATTTGCTCCACACACTCCCTTTCAGGATACACAAACATCGGCATTGCACTTTACTCCTTCTCCTACTCCATGATGTACTGCAGAATCGTCTATTTGCAAATGTTGTATGTGATGGATGAGTTCAGAGGTACAGAGCAAAGTTGACCTCCCATTTCTACTTGATGATTTAGTCAGCCTTAGACTGGTTGTACATCTTATTTAACACGTGGTGTCTGTCTCTCAGGGAAGGGTGTTGGTAAAGCGCTTTTCAAGAAGGTCGCACAGGTGAGTAAAACACCTGCAGATGTTGTTTCCTGAGTGTTTCCTGATGCTTCTGCCTCGACACCCCACGGGCAACAAATGGCACCCTCCTCACATGTCTTCCTGCTTATTTGTCTGTCCTGTAGGGGGCCGTGGCAGCCGGCTGCAGACAGATTCAATTCCTCATGGGTCTTTGGAACAAACCAGCCTTTGGGTTTTATATCAGTCAGGGTTGTCAAGATGTGACGACTGAATCGGGATACCACCTAATGTTCTGCAGCGGAGCTGCAATGGAGCGCCTGGGCCAGAGTATATGATGGCACCGTCAGTCTTTATTATGGGAAAAAACAATTCAAGCTGGAGTTATAAATTTGTAGAATGGGGGATTTTTCAGCATGCCTGCATGAAACATGAATAAAAAGGTGTGAAAATGAAATTTTTATTTCTGATGCTGAACTTCAGTTTGATGACACATCCACAACTTTTGCTTTTGCTCCAGCTGTTGCTTTTACTTTAAGATTCAAATTCCTGCAAAAAAAATAAATAAAAGATTGACGTCATTTTTGTCTCATTACATATCATCTCTGTTCTTCATCCCTTCCTGTTCTGTCCTGCATTTGGCCAAGTTCACATAAGTTGTCAGTTTATTGGTTGAAATACAAGCAAATATATATAAAAATTAAAGTTGGAGCAGGGAGTGGAGTGAGCCAGTAAAAGTTTGCTGTGAAAATTGCTGTGCATGTAATTATTGGCTGGTAAACAGAAGTCAGCAAACTTCATAGAGATCCTCAGGTCACCCCAGACTCAGATCTCACTCAGCCTGTTTCTATCTGCTGTCCTTTCAGTCGTCTTTCATTCCACATCCATCAGGACTCAACTGGAGAATCTCCACACAGACGTCTTCCAGGTTTCACAATGGAGTTCTCTATCCGTCCAGCCACCCGGGACGACTGCAAGGACCTGGCCCGGATGCTCAGGGTGTGTGAACCCTGTGACTTACAGGCTGTCCATACATCATCAGAACCTTTTTGAGCTTAACAAGTGTGTTTTTTTTATGCGTGTTTAACAGGAACTGGCAGAACATCATGAGAAGACAGATTTTGTAACGCAGACAGGTGGACTTTTTGAAATCTTTTTTAGGTTTGATTTACCTGCATATGCAGTGAAATTAATGAACGGTTCCAGGACACAGAGGCTGATAAATAGAGCTAATAAATAACAAATGGAGCTCTTATCAGTGTTTTTTATTCTCCATCCAGACTTGGAGCAGGATGGCTTCAGGGAGAACCCTTTCTTCCATGCATTCATTGCTGAGGTGCCAGAACAACATAAAAGCAAAGACGGTGAGTGGAAAATTTCATACTACAAGTAGTAATATAATCCATTACTGTAATGAAAACCCTGCAGATACATTATTATTTCTGCCCTCATTCCACATACTCGTTTTCAGGATACACAAAGATCGGCCTTGCCTTTTACGTCTTCTCCTGCTCGCTGACGTCTAGCAGAACCATCTCTTTGCAAATGTTGTACGTCATGGATGAGTTCAGAGGTACAGAACAAACTCCACATTGATTTCAATGTGGAGACTTTAGTCATCATTAATAAGGTCATATGTTATATTTAATATGTGCCGTCTGTCTCTTAGGGAAGGGTGTTGGTAAAGCGCTTTTCAAGAAAGTTGCACAGGTGAGTCAAACAGCAGCATGTTGCTTCATGTCTTACAGTTTAGAAATGTAAATGTCCTGTTGATGTCGTCTTCAGCGTGTTTTCTCTCAACATATAAAGCTGCCTCCATTTAATACTTATTTAATACTGTGAAACTTTTGTCTACTACTCGGCATTCGTGAAACAGCACTGACACGTCTTTATTTTTCCGTCCTGTAGGAGGGCGTGGCAGCCAGGTGCAAACTGCTACACTTGAAAGTTGCTTATTGGAATAAACCAGCTTTAGGGTTTTATGTCAGTCAGGGTTGTCACGATATCACGTCTGAGAGGGGAATCCACTTAATGTCCCTCACGAGAGATGCAATGGAGCGCCCGGGCCAATCCTAAACCAAGACCAACGGGATATGTAGGGTTATGATGATTAATTTGGTTTATTTAGATGTTATCTTGCAAGAAATCAGTCGTCCTGTTATCAAAGTTTATCTAACTCATCTGCTTGATCAGACGTTTAATAGAAAACACAGCATCTACTTGTTTCATCATTCAGACTTAAAATCAATGTACAGTAAATTATGTTTGATTATAAACATGAAGATCCACTTACTGCAAAAATGTAAAACATATTTGTTAGTATATTGACATTATAAAGTATGTACAATTAACATTGATATATCTTGCATAAAATAATGAAATGGAGCTGAATAATGCAGTCAAGGAGGTAGCACATTTCCTCGTGTTGGGGTATTTTCCTGAGTAAGTTCCAACACTGTCCATGAGCTCTGGACTTCAGCTGAATGTTGGTTTGCGGTGACAACATCTCATCTTCCACTCCAGAAGAGTTCAGGTGAAAAAGTCCTTCAATTCCTGATGCAACTGAATCGACCTCAGCATCTTCCAGAAAAAGGATAGCACACGACTGGCTCAAGCAAAAAAAAAGTCTTGAAAGTGTTTGTCAAACACACTTCAAAAGTGTCATAATAAAAATAAATCCTCCTATTCTAAATTAAGGTGTTAAGTTTAGTCTAGAGAGTGGTTAAAATAAATTCAACATGAATCATCAAATGAATTATTGTCTTTTTTCACACTTGAGTCCACCACCCCGAGACTGATACCATGTGAATATCATTATATCATAATGTCACATGAGGATCATAGATTCTCATACTTACAACTTCTCCATTGGTGTCCGAGTGAAACAAACAGACTGTGATTTAATGTAAATGCATTGACATTTCCGGTAAAGATCATTATTCAGGAGCTACGATTGGAGAGCGGGGTGTGTGATGTCATGTGATGTCACTGTCACTCTATTATGAGAAAAAGATTTCAAGCTGGAGTTATGAATTTGGGGAATTTCTTTGACGTTTTACGTAGAACGATGTGTCTTCCAAAGTTTAAAGAGTTCATGAATCTCAAGATATTCTCACTTCCTCAGATTTAGCGCTCAGCTGTTTTGGGACTTTTCAACATGAATAAAAAGATCTTATAATGAAGTCATTTTTTATTCCTGGTGCTGAACTTCAGTTTGATGACATATCCACAACGTGCGTCATGAAGGCATAATAAACATAATGAGCTGATTCCAAATTGAGGCTCAGAATTAAATCGGTGGCTTCAGATGTGAGACTCATTTAAACCAGTTTCCAGGCCACAAATACAAAATGTGAAGGTTGTGCATAAATTACCACTACGTACACACACTGAGGGGAGTGTGGAGCTGGAATGAGGGACCCTGACCACCAATAGTTCCACCGTCTGGACCCCCACACAGTCACCGGTCCTGTAGCACTCCTGCATATTAAAAGACAACTAAAACATGCTAAAAGCCAGCAGGAAAGCTGCACCAGTCCGGTATAACTGTCTTTAGGAAGGCAAATCCAATTTTTTTCAGTATGAAACTTTTTCTGCTTGCCTTAATTATAGTAACCAACATACTGAATGAAAATTGTTTATCTCACATTTTTGCAACCACCCCCTGCATATATATAAAAGGGGAGGGACAAAACGTATTAATGATTCTCTGCGTGGGCGTCCCACCAACATTACACTCTGTCAGACAGACCTTTACAAAATGAGCAGCAGAAGCAAAAAGGTGACAGTCCAGGAGCCTGTGGAAGTCATCCTTGATTATGACTGAAATATAGGAGGATGTGTCTGAAGATAAAAACTATCTTGAACTAAATTCCGATTGTAATGATTCTGATTTTGAGCCAGAAGGGGGAATTGATATTCCCATTTCTCTAACTAGACATTTATGTCAAAAAATGATGAAATACAGTGGTCTTCATCCCCAAACATGCGTCAGACTAAACGTCTGCAGAAAACACAATAAAGACAGTGCCAGGACCCAACAGGATGGCAGTGACAGACGTCAAGTCAGCTTTTGAGCTGGTTATGCCTAATTCCATACAGTAAATCATTCTAGGAATGACTAATCTACTGTAGAGGGGCGGTGTGTGTTGGGGGGGAACAGAAGGAGCTGGACAAAACACATTCAGATGCATATCTGGGGCTCCTCATCCTGGCTGGGGTCTAGAAGTCAAAGGGCAAATCCACACCCAGCCTGTTGGGTACAGAGACAGGCAGGGGTCAATTTTGAGCCACAGTGAGGGAGATCCAGGAGAGGACTGCACCTAGTACAACCCTAGTACACTAGTGCCTGAGGCCAGTAAGTGTGTGTGTGTGTGTGTGTGTGTGTGTGTGTGTGTGTGTGTGTTCATATTGCCATTGCTTGTTAGTTGTTGTTTTTTTTCTGATTCACGAATAGTGCATATAAAATGTAACTGTTATGTTTCAATGTTAAATGCTCAGTATAAATCTTTTATACATTGAACTTTCAAAAAATAATAATATGGTGAAACAATCAGAAAAGTTGTGAATTAGAGTGAATTATCCTCATTGATTCATTACCTGAGAGAGGTAAGGAACAATATTGCATTAAATATTGATAGAATAGTTAGTAACGGAGTTAGTGATGACATAAAGTATAAACAACATTTTTTCTGGACAAGTTTTGGATAAATAAACATCTGCTGGGTCAACGTGACCCGGAACATCAATGTCATTTGTGACAGAAGGACTATTTAATTTAAAAAAGAAAAAAACAGAATTACAGAAACTACAAGGAACAAACTGAATAACAAACAAATACGATTAAAAAAAATGGAAGCAAAAAAATAAATAAAAGGAACAAAAGTTAACGTGTGACAAAAATGATCTAAGTGAGCACACACACAAACATTAACAGATACACACACACACACAACTCACCGCAGAACCAGTGTCAGCCAAAGAGAGAGGGTCAACCTGAACTCCGTCTGCCAGCTGATACCAGTTCCTGCTGATTGGAGGGGGGGGGTGCTGACAGCCACCAGAGTCTACGGTGGCTCAGAAGGAACATTCACTACCACTCACAATATGTCATTATATGACACATCTGTGTGAGGATGATGAAGGTGTGCAGGCTTTCTTCATCTCTTCCTGTTTTGACCTGCATTTGACAAAGTTCACATAAGTTGTCAGTTAATTTTTTTCTATCTGCTGTCGTTCCAGTCGTCTTTCATTCCACATCCATCAGGACTCAACTGGAGAATCTCCACACAGACGTCTTCCAGGTTCCACAATGGAGTTCTCTATCCGTCCAGCCACCCGGGACGACTGCAAGGACCTGGCCCGGATGCTCAGGGTGTGTGAACCCTGTGACTTACAGCCTGTCCATACATCATCGTCAGATATTGATGAACCGTTTTGATAGGTCGATCAATGGAGTGTGTGTTTTTATGTTTAACAGGAACTGGCAGAACATCATGAGATTACAGAATATGTGACACAGACAGGTGGAGTGAGACTGGATTTTTTATTACCTTTCTTACATTTGATTTACCTGCATATGCAGTTGCAGGAAAATCTCACGTAATAAATAGAACAAATAAGTCAATAATAAATAACAAATGGAGTTCTTATCAGTGTTTTCTTTTATTCTACATCCAGACTTGGAGCAGGATGGCTTCAGGGAGAACCCTTGTTTCCATGCATTCATTGCTGAGGTGTCAGAAAAACATAAAAGCAAAGACGGTGAGTGAGCGTTTTGCCTTAGCGAGTAGTCATGTAATCTATTACTGTGAAGAAGGCCCCAAGAAGAATTGGTTGTTGGGGAGTTAAATAGGTTATTAATTCTGGATTTGCTCCACACACTCCCTTTCAGGATACACTAATATCGGCATTGTGTTTTACGTCTTCTCCTACTCCTTGATGTACAGCAGAAGCATCGTTTTGCAAATGTTGTACGTGATGGATGAGTTCAGAGGTACAGAACACCGTCTCAAAGTGTTACCTCACATCTGTACTTCATGATCTCAACATTATAAAGGTTGTATATCTTATCAAACACGTGGTGTCTGTCTCTCAGGGAAGGGTGTTGGTAAAGCGCTTTTCAAGAAGGTCGCACAGGCGAGTAAAACAGCAGCTTGTTTAATTTATTACAGTTTAGAATGTAAATACCTATTTAATAATTTAACCCCTCGCCTACCGCTGATACGTCTTCCTGCTTATTTGTCTGTCCCGTAGGAGGGCGTGGCCGCCGGCTGCAGACACATGAGTTTCCAAATGCCTCATTGGAATAAATCAGCTTTGGGGTTTTATGTCAGTCAGGGTTGTCACGATGTCACGACTGAAAAGGGATACCACCTAATGTCCTGCAGCAGAGACACAATGGAGCGTCTGGACCGGTCCTAAACCAACACTAGAGTCACACTACAAGGTCACGACCTTCTCCATCAGGAGGTCGGCCAACAAAAAGCATAAAATCAACTGCCACGAAATAAAACACTACCATAATACTCCACGAAGGTGTTTGCATTTGATTTTATTCACGTTCATCAGAATTCATACAGGCACTAAATCCACCTGCTGTCCAGCCTCACGTCTGTGGAGATAGTTGCTCCAGAGCGCCCTCTGCTGGAGGCGAGTGTCCAGACTCCACGGGCTGCTCTGACGCTGACGTCACGGAATGTCGAATCCTACTATGGTGAAGGAAGAACCCGCCCTACTCTGCCTCTGATTGGGTAGAATATGTTGACATCGGGATGTCATCTCGATGTGAGCGAATCAGAGAAAGAGTAGAGCGGGTTATGGCGTCGTCATAGTAAGTTACGCAAATTCACCTCCGCACGTCATGACAGACGTAACGGAAGTGTAAAGAATTACGTCATGACGCACAAATTGCCTGGTACAGTTTGCGTAGATCTTTATATATTAATAGATAACGTAAACATTTACATAATGTGGAATCAGTTCTTTCATTCAGTTAATTTTATATTAAGTTAGTGACTTCAAATAAAATATATGACATGTAAACAAAATTATTTTTCAAATCGCTTATTTTTATGGCCTTTAAGTGAGTTCATTAAACATTGCCTGTTTTTAAATACTTTCTTCTTTTAATTGTTGATAAATAAGTGGATCACTTAAGTTTGTATTGCTATGTGTTGCTATGTGTTATTTGCATCCTTACAGGCTGTCCATACATCATCATCAGATATTAATGAACCGTTTTGATAGGTCGACCAATGGAGTGTGTGTTTTTATGTTTAACAGGAACTGGCAGAACATCATGAGTTTCCAGAATGTGTGACACAGACAGGTGGAGTTACACTGAACTTTATACAATCTTTTTTCAGACTTGATTTACCTGCATATGCAGTTCCATGTATTTACTTTATTCTCCATCCAGACTTGGAGCGGGATGGCTTCAGGGAGAACCCTTTCTTCCATGCATTCATTGCTGAGGTGCCAGAACAACATGGAAGCAAAGATGGTGTGTGGATTATTTCATACTAGAAGTAGTAACGTAATCTATTACTGTGATGAAAGCCCTCAGCAGTGAGACTAAATAGGTTTATAATTCTGGATTTGCTCCACACACTCCCTTTCAGGATACACAAACATCGGCATTGCACTTTACTCCTTCTCCTACTCCATGATGTACTGCAGAATCGTCTATTTGCAAATGTTGTATGTGATGGATGAGTTCAGAGGTACAGAGCAAAGTTGACCTCCCATTTCTACTTGATGATTTAGTCAGCCTTAGACTGGTTGTACATCTTATTTAACACGTGGTGTCTGTCTCTCAGGGAAGGGTGTTGGTAAAGCGCTTTTCAAGAAGGTCGCACAGGTGAGTAAAACACCTGCAGATGTTGTTTCCTGAGTGTTTCCTGATGCTTCTGCCTCGACACCCCACGGGCAACAAATGGCACCCTCCTCACATGTCTTCCTGCTTATTTGTCTGTCCTGTAGGGGGCCGTGGCAGCCGGCTGCAGACAGATTCAATTCCTCATGGGTCTTTGGAACAAACCAGCCTTTGGGTTTTATATCAGTCAGGGTTGTCAAGATGTGACGACTGAATCGGGATACCACCTAATGTTCTGCAGCGGAGCTGCAATGGAGCGCCTGGGCCAGAGTATATGATGGCACCGTCAGTCTTTATTATGGGAAAAAACAATTCAAGCTGGAGTTATAAATTTGTAGAATGGGGGATTTTTCAGCATGCCTGCATGAAACATGAATAAAAAGATGTGAAAATGAAATTTTTATTTCTGATGCTGAACTTCAGTTTGATGACACATCCACAACTTTTGCTTTTGCTCCAGCTGTTGCTTTTACTTTAAGATTCAAATTCCTGCAAAAAAAATAAATAAAAGATTGACGTCATTTTTGTCTCATTACATATCATCTCTGTTCTTCATCCCTTCCTGTTCTGTCCTGCATTTGGCCAAGTTCACATAAGTTGTCAGTTTATTGGTTGAAATACAAGCAAATATATATAAAAATTAAAGTTGGAGCAGGGAGTGGAGTGAGCCAGTAAAAGTTTGCTGTGAAAATTGCTGTGCATGTAATTATTGGCTGGTAAACAGAAGTCAGCAAACTTCATAGAGATCCTCAGGTCACCCCAGACTGAGATCTCACTCAGCCTGTTTCTATCTGCTGTCGTTCCAGTCGTCTTTCATTCCACATCCATCAGGACTCAACTGGAGAATCTCCACACAGACGTCTTCCAGGTTCCACAATGGAGTTCTCTATCCGTCCAGCCACCCGGGACGACTGCAAGGACCTGGCCCGGATGCTCAGGGTGTGTGAACCCTGTGACTTACAGGCTGTCCATACATCATCGTCAGATATTGATGAACCGTTTTGATATGTCGATCAATGGAGTGTGTGTTTTTATGTTTAACAGGAACTGGCAGACCATGAACAGATTACAGAATATGTGACACAGACAGGTGGAGTGAGACTGGATTTTTTATTATCTTACTTACATTTGATTTACCTGCATCTGCAGTTCCAGGAAATCTGACACAATAAATAGAGCTAATAAATCAATAATAAATCATAAATGGAGTTCTCATCAGTGTTTTCTTTTATTCTACATCCAGACTTGGAGCAGGATGGCTTCAGGGAGAACCCTTGTTTCCATGCATTCATTGCTGAGGTGTCAGAAAAACATAAAAGCAAAGACGGTGAGTGAGCGTTTTGCCTTAGCGAGTAGTCATGTAATCTATTACTGTGATGAAGGCCCCAAGAAGAATAGGTTGTTGGGGAGTTAAATAGGTTATTAATTCTGGATTTGCTCCACACACTCCCTTTCAGGATACACTAATATCGGCATTGTGTTTTACGTCTTCTCCTACTCCTTGATGTACAGCAGAAGCATCGTTTTGCAAATGTTGTACGTGATGGATGAGTTCAGAGGTACAGAACACCGTCTCAAAGTGTTACCTCACATCTGTACTTCATGATCTCAACATTATAAAGGTTGTATATCTTATCAAACACGTGGTGTCTGTCTCTCAGGGAAGGGTGTTGGTAAAGCGCTTTTCAAGAAGGTCGCACAGGCGAGTAAAACAGCAGCTTGTTTAATTTATTACAGTTTAGAATGTAAATACCTATTTAATAATTTAACCCCTCGCCTACCGCTGATACGTCTTCCTGCTTATTTGTCTGTCCCGTAGGAGGGCGTGGCCGCCGGCTGCAGAGAGTTAAACTTTAAAATGACTCATTGGAATAAATCAGCTTTGGGGTTTTATGTCAGTCAGGGTTGTCACGATGTCACGACTGAAAAGGGATACCACCTAATGTCCTGCAGCAGAGACACAATGGAGCGTCTGGACCGGTCCTAAACCAACACTAGAGTCACACTACAAGGTCACGACCTTCTCCATCAGGAGGTCCGCCAACAAAAAGGCACGAAATGAACGTCCATGGAATCAAATGTTAATATTCCACATCAGTGGAGAGTATCTTTGAACTGATGTGATCATTTTGTAGAGACCAACAGGATACGTGGGCTTATGATGATCAATTTGGTTTGTTTAGACATTATCTTCCATTAAATCAGGCGTTCTGTTTTTAAATTATTATCTATCATTCATCTTCTTGATCAGACATTTATGAGCAAAACACAGTGTGTACTTGTTTCATCATTTGGGGACAAAATCAATGTAAATTATCAATGATTATCAAGAATGAAGGTTGAATTTCAGGCTTCTTGTCACCACAGGTTGAGATTGTTTTGAAAGATGCTTTGATTAAGATTAAAGATTAAGTTTAATGATTAAATCAGTGATTAATTATTTTATTGTTGTCACTTTTTCAAAACTCCAGTTGTGTGACAGTTATTAAGGTGTTTGCATTTGATTTTATTTCATATGGGTCAGAGTTCTGCTGTCCAGCCTCACGTCTGTCTGGATTGTTTGTTGCTCCAGAGCGCCCTCTCCTGGAGACGGGTAACCAGCCGCCAGTGGCTGCTCTGAGTTTGACGTCACGTCATGGCAGACGTATCGCCAGAGTGCTGAATTACGTCATGACGCACAAAGGTCCAGGTGCAGGTTGCGTACATCTTTGTACATTAATAGATAACATCAACATTCTATATTACGTTTATGACTTAAAATTTAAAAAAAAACATGACATGTAAACAAATTATTTTTCCCATCACTTGTTTCCTGGTCTTCAAGTGAATTCTCTACACATTCTCTACTTCTTGTCTTTTAATTGTTCATAAATGAGTGGATAAATCAAGATCGTATTACTGTGTGTTGTCTGTTAACACTTGTGTGTGTGTGTGTGTGTGTGTGTGTGTGTGTGTGTGTGTGTGTGTGTGTGTGTGTGTGTGTGTGTGTGCGTGTGTGTGCCTGTGTGTGTGTGCGTGTGTGTGTGTGTCTCGTGGGAGCGTGGCCTGACACGCCCCATTTTGCTCCAGCTGCTGCCCTCACTGAAAGATTCAATTTCCCACCTGAAATAAAAGATGTACGTCATTTTCATCTCATTACATGAGCTCAGCTGAGTTTTCTGCTAAAAACTGAGTTGAGAAAGAGAAAGGTGAAGGAACTGGATGGACATTTGTCCAGACAGCAGTCATTTTTCTCACAGCCAACTTTAAAGCGAAGCATCGTTCCGGGTTAAGAACAAGAAGTCCTTCCAGGACTTAGACAGAGTCTGACAAACACTTTCAAGACATTTTTTTGCTTGAGCCAGTCTCTACATTCATGTGCTGTCCTTTTCTGGAAGATGCTGAGGTTGATTCAGTCGCATCAAAATTGCAGAACTGGTTCGGATGAGATGAGACCAAACTGATATTCAGCTGAAGTCCAGAGCTCATGGACATTTCTGGAACTTTCTCACAGAGAAAAATACCCCAACATGAGGAAATGTGTTCCCTCCTTGACTGCATCAGTCAGCTCCTTTTCCCACATGAGGATCATTAAGTCCAAGTCCCGTCCCACAATGACGACTAATCATTTGCCAGTAGTTACTGTCTAGACTAAGCATCACTGGCTGATTCCATTCAAGATTACTCATCAGAGTGAACTCAGGACAAAAAATTAGCTTAGATTGAGTTGCGTTGTGCAACATGGTTTCATGCTTTTATGCTAGATACATCAACGTAAACTGTACATACAGTATAATCTAGATATATTTATAAATAAATGTGTTTTGCATTTTTGCAGTTGGTAGATCTTTTTGACTTAAGTGGTCAGTAATCATTAATAATTTACATTAATTCTAAGTCCCTTAATGATGAAACAAGTAGACGCTGTGTTTTACTAATAAAAGTCTGATCAAGCAGATGAATGTTAGATAAAGTTTAATAACAGGACAAACAATTTAATGGAAGATAACATAAACAATCCAAATTATTCATCATAACCCTACATATCCCATTGGTCTCAAAAAATGATCACATAACATTAAAATTAACTTAAAAGATTGACTCCATGGAATATTAACGTTTTATTTCATGGCAGTTCATTCCGTGCCGAAAGGTCTTGACCTTGAGGTGTGACTCTAGTTCTGGTTTAGGACTGGCCCAGGCCTGGTTTTAGGACTGGCCCAGGCGCTCCATCACATCTCTGCTGCAGGACATTAGGTGTAATCCCATTTCAGTCGTGTCATCTTGACAACCCTGACTGACATAAAACCCTAAGGTTGGTTTGTTCCAATAAGACATTTTAAAGTGTAACTGTCTGCAGCCGGCGGCCACGCCCTCCTGCAGGACAGACAAATAAGCAGGAAGACGTATCAGTGCTGCTCAGTAAAAAACAACAGGTTCAAAAGTATTAAACAGGTATTTACATTCTAAACTGTAAGAAATTAACCACAAGCTGCTGTTTGACTCACCTGTGCAACTTTCTTGAAAAGCGCTTTACCAACACCCTTCCCTGAGAGACAGACACCAAGTATTAAATACAATATGCAACCTTTTTGTGGAAACTAAAGTCTCCACATCGAGATCATGAAGTAGAAATGGGAGGTCTAACTTTGAGACGGTGTTCTGTACCTCTGAACTCATCCATCACGTACAACATTTGCAAAACGATGCTTCTGCTGTACATCAAGGAGTAGGAGAAGACGTACAATGCAAAGCCGATCTTTGTGTATCCTGAAAGGGAGTGTGTGGAGCAAATCCAGAATTAATAACCTATTTAACGCCCCAACAACCTATTCTTCGTAGGACCTTCATCACAGTAATAGATTACATGACTACTCGCTAAGGCAAAACGCTCACTCACCGTCTTTGCTTTTATGTTTTTCTGACACCTCAGCAATGAATGCATGGAAACAAGGGTTCTCCCTGAAGCCATCCTGCTCCAAGTCTGGATGTAGAATAAAAGAAAACACTGATGAGAACTCATTTAATATTTATTCATTAGCCGTATTTATCAGCCTCTGTGTCCTGGAACTGTTCATGAATTTCACTGCATATGCAGGTAAATAAAATCTAAAAAAGATTTTAAAGAGTTCAGTGTAACTCCACCTGTCTGTGTCACATATTCTGTAATCTCATGATGTTCTGCCAGTTCCTGTTAAACATAAAAACACACACTCCATTGATCGACCTATCAAAACGGTTCATCAATATCTGATGATGATGTATGGACAGCCTGGAAGGATGCTGGGTTCACACACCCTGACCATCCGGGCCAGGTCCTTGCAGTCGTCCCGGGTGGCTGGACGGATAGAGAACTCCATTGTGAAACCTGGAAGACGTCGGTGTGGAGATTCTCCAGTTGAGTCCTGATGGATGTGGAATGAAAGACGACTGAAAGGACAGCAGATAGAAACAGGTTGAGTGAGATCTGAGTCTGGGATGAATTAATAATCTGTAGGGAGGACAATATCAAAGTTTGCTGACTTTTGTTTGCCTGCTGACAACTGTATGCAGAACAGTTTTCAAGGCAAACTTTACTAAGTCACTCGACTCCCGGCTCCAACTGACTTTTTGTATATTTGCTTAATTTCCAACCAAGGAAACTGACAAGTTCCGTGAACTTTGTCAAATGCAGGACAGAACAGGAAGGGATGAAGAAGGTCAGCACACCTTCATCACCTTCATACAGTCGGTGTCTGTTTGTATTGTCTGCACATTTGCGGTGACCTAAAGTCATTCAAGTTTCTCTTGTGTTGTGATGTTTGGGTGTTGAATGGATCATTTAAAACAACCTCTCTGTGTGTAAGGAGTGCAAATATTTGGATATGAGATGAAGCAAAAATAAAAGATAAGGGAAATGTTAAAGATTCTCCTAGAAATAAAAAACAGTAAGGAAAGCCAGGTTTTCCGTTACTTTACAGAAAAAAAAAAACCTTTAGTATAATTTCCAGACATTTAATGAAAGCCGTGTGTTTGTGCATGTGTGTGTGGGGGGGTTATATTTAGTTTGTTTTCTCTCACTGTAAACAAGTAGAAACCACTGATCCGCCTTTGTAGCTTTTACAATTTGCGTTTCTTTTCATACTTTGTTTGCTGAATATTTGTATGAATGTCTGGTATTTTTTTCATCTTTGGGACGTTTGTTTGTGAAATATTCATACATCCGTCCTTCAACATGATCAATCCAGACGTCATCAAGGGGGAAAAGAACATTAAGTGTGCTCACAAACATACTAAGATATTTTTAATCTCCCTCGTCTGAAACTTCCCATCAGACTGCCAGACATGGAGCTATTAATTCTTTTTATTCCCAACTTGGATTCCTCAAAACAGATTTCTGTCATATCTGTGGATTCAATGTTTCTATACAAAGACAAGAAAGTACAGAAGTGTTTTAACATATTGATTCCCACATTTTGGCTCCTAAAGCAATGAAAGCATTTAAGTCTATAACTGTTTTAATTCATGAATATTTTATATTGGACTTCCAACCATACTGTCAGAATTTTGCGGTATTATTATTGTTGTTGCTGTTAATAATAGTAATAATATTATTATTATAATTATTATTATTATTAGATAGATAGATAGATAGATAGATAGATAGATAGATAGATAGATAGATAGATAGATAGATAGATAGATAGATAGATAGATAGATAGATAGATAGATAGATAGATAGATAGATAGATAGATAGATATAGATAGATACTTTATTAATCCCGGAGGAAATTGCACTGTTTGTATTATTATTATTATTATTATTATTATTATTATTATTATTGTCGTTGATGTTGTTTTTGGTGGTGGTGTTGATCTTAATAATAATAGCTTTATTATTAGTATTATTATTATTATTATTGTTATTGTTATTTGGCCCTAATCGTCTTCCGTACTGAAGCGCTCTTTGGCTCACCTGTTGGATCGCCCCACACGTCACAGCCGTCTCCGTGCGCGCTGCCGCCACCGTGCGGTCGCGGACGGAACTGTTCCACGCGTGAATGGCACATATTTTCAAGGCATGCAACTTGATGAAAGCCGTGTGAGGAGCGGAGGAAGCCGCTGTGTGTTTTCCTTTCGCTCCCCTCGTTGGTTTTTACGACGGACTCCCGCTGGTAGCGCAACACCGGATCCCTCCGAGGACGCACGGAAAGTTCACCTCCAAAGTGTGCGTGCGCGTGTGAATCCACGCGTGTGCGCTCAGTGTCTAATAAGAGTGACCCCCCAGCACGCAGTTTAAAGGGAAGGCAAGAAGCTGAGTCAACGAATCGCAAGGAGAAGGATGCAACAGTTGATGTGCGCAACTTGCAGTTTTTCTGGCATTTGGAGACGGATCGCTCCGCTGAGGATGGTGGCTGTTATTTACGCGGAGGGAGGATCGGATGTTTTGTTGCTTTAAACCTCCTATATCCGAAAAATAACCCTTCAACGTGTTTGAAATTACTGCTTCTGGCGAGTATTTCTTGCCCCCCCCCCCCCCCCCCAAATGGACATTCGGACAGGAATGCGTCTGGAGGGACTTGAAGCCCCGCTGGAATGGAGTTGAAGCGAGGGCTTCGTCTTCGGAGGGGTCTGCGGCGGTGAGTAGCGGCACCAACATGCATCGGATTCTGCAGAGGAGGCGAGTGCGCAAGCTGCGGGTCGTCTGGGCGTCCCTGGCCCTGGTGGCTCTGTCTCTGGCCGCCTGCAGCGCGCTGTTCACGGCGTGGACCTGGAGACAGACGCGGGACTTGTCTCAGTCCTTCAAGACGCTGCAGGAGCGACTGGAGCAGGTTCGTGTCCGCACCGCGACGCGTAATTGGCGCAGTAGTAATATTTACAATCACAGATTCAAGTGTCTCTTATGTAACTTCTTATTTTGGCTGCTGTTACTGGGAACCTTCGCGGGGGGTTTATAGAAAAATGCGATCTCTCCCCCCCCACCACCACCACCTCTCCAGTTCACTCCTTTCACCTCCTTGCACGCACTGTATTCTCTTGCGCCATTTTTCCGCTTTGGCACATTTATTGGTTACCAAAAAAACAAGAAACAAAAAAAAGTGCAGTCAAGTGAATGTGAAGTGACTTATTTTTGTGCGCAACTCCCCCCGCCATGTTTAATTACTCTGGTGCCAGTTGTGCTCCAGTTTTATCTCAATTTACTGGAAAGCCTCAACTATTTTGGCACAGGAGCGCGTTTTCTACTCCGCTGACTGCACAGCGGCTGGAGGGGATGATGAAGTGTGGCAAGTGTAAATTATTTGCACCGTGCGCGCCTTTACGCGCAGCTCAGGATCACATGTTTTCAACAGCAGCCCCATTTTTTATTTCTATTTTTCATATTTTTGCAGGAAACGAGCCTAAATCTTTTTAATTTTTTTCTCGTGCAAAGTGCATTTTAGAAACTCGGTGCCCTTTTTTTTTTTTTTTTTTGCAGTAAATGTTAGCCCCCCCTCCGGTATGAAGTTGCATCACAAGACAAAATTATGTCTGGTAAAAGGAGCCAAAAAGGAGCTGATGGAAATTCTTCTGGTTTCAAGTTCACGGTATTTACAAATCCAGGTTTTTGCACTGGATTTGAGATCAGGAGGGACAGGTTTGGCTGTGGATCATCCTGACAGACCTACACACTCACACACACACACTCACACACACAAATACCCCAAAATTGGCCACGTGGAGTGTTGACGCTGGAGCCTTTCCCAAGAGGCCCCAGTTCTGTCCATTTGACCGTTGGCCAACTCCTGATGAGAGCCAGCGAGCGAAACGTCTGGAGCAACTCTGTGCCTTCATTTCCACAGTAGCAGTAAATTTAAACATACTTTCCCTCCGCTACTTGTCCTCATACTTCATATAGAACCTCCTTCAGTCACTGCGACGGGCCCCCGGCCAAGGAATTAAAACTTTTTGCTGGCTTGACAAAATTCATTTCTTTCTTAGAAAGGGGAGTGAAGACATGTGAGGAATGCGAAGCACTAAAAACACGCGTTTAGGTGTCGCAACCGGTCTGAGGAAGTGTTGGGGTTGTTTCTAAAGCCAGCATGGCAGCAAGGGGGGGGCCAGAAAAGTCATCATAATCTGATTGGATGTTTGTTAACGGTGTGTATTTTCCCTTCTTCTCCAGGTCAACACGCAGAGGAAAGCCATCGTTCAGCTCATCCTGGAGAAGAGAGAGCTTCTGGTCGGGCAGAGGGTGAAGAGAGACGGTACAGAAGCTCTGGAATCTCCTGCTTTTTAGTCGTCCGACTCAAATCACGACAGACACGAAACCCAACAACTGTTTTTTTGTTTTTTTTCTGGGGTAGAACATTTAACACAAGTGCTGGCCAGCCTCGTCCCACATGCCACTTTGGTCAGGCCCCGGCAGGCCGCAAAAGGCGCAACCCGCTGCTAAAAGTTGACACAGGAAGAAGTAGGCAGCTGGATGACTGTTTGAGAAATTACAGGTTTGAGCAGAACGAGGCCTCAAAAAAGTCCAGAAAACCAGCTGGCGCGGGAGCGAGGGCTTGTTGCACGCTTCTGGGCAATCAGATTGATTTGTTCGGCCCTCCCTCTGAGCGCGGCGGCGGCAGCGGCGGCGGCGTCTGATGACCCTATCATTTCAGTATTCATAGCCTCCGTTTGGCGTCACCGTCACGGGATTGTTCACATTTTGTTCATAAGCGAATCCTCAGATGATTTTTTTTTTTTTTTTTTAAATAAATTTTTTATTCTGGATGGATGAAAACCCAGATTTGACAAAAGGATTCACTTAGACAGCTGCGCGCTTTTGCCAAAAATATATCTTTTTTTTTTTGTCTTTCTTTCTTTCGTAACTGATATCTTACTTTTGTCTTCCAAAACACATGAAACCGTGTTCAGAAAATTCATGGATATCAATTGGTGGGAAAAAAAAAAAAACAACCATCTTTTTCCAGTTTGCGTTTTTTTTTTTTTTTTAACAGGATGCGATCGTGACTGACAGCAGCTCAGCAGCGCCTGAAGGCGTCACGCTCGCCCACAGAACCCCCCCCCCCCAAAAAAAACCTACCGGGGTCACCCACCTGTGACTTATTTTAGCAGGGACTTAATATTCCTGCGTGGCGGTGGGGCCTTCTCCAAACACAAAAGCGCATATTTCACAGGTCATACATGCAGCATCGTGTTCGGGATTGAAGTTCAAGTCGCTCCCCGTGTGCAAAATCGCAAAAACTTTTACATCAGGGGGGTCAAACTCATTTTTCAGCATCACGCTGTCCTCAAAGGGCCAGATGTAACTAATAAATGTAACTAAATGTAACTTAATGCAATGTAAAATAAATGTAACTACTCCTTAATGTTAAATAACTAAATTTATTACTTATTCAAGTTACAAACATTAAAGTTATACAGAAAATATTCTAACATAAATCCTTTTGTCAGGTATTTAAACCCACAGAACTCCATCAATCAAGGATTAAATTATTAATGAATAAAGAAAAATAACATCACACAAGTTAGGACATTAACTTTGTTCACAATGTTTTTCTAAAAGTTAGAATTAATGCATTGTGGGAAATGTAGTTTTGGTTAAATCACATTTTTGACCTATTTTAGACACTATGACCTTTTATGCTGTCGTGGGCCACATAAAATGATGCAGGGGGGCCACATTTGGCCCCCGGGCCTTGAGTTTGACACATGTGATCTAAGAAAAGCAGTATGACTTGTCTTTTTCTTGTCATTACACTGCATTGTGGGAAATGTAGTTTTGATCAAACCCATTTACTTTTAGACAAGCTGACTTTTATGCTCTCGCGGGCCACATAAAATGATGCGGAGGGCCACATTTGGCCCCCGGGCTATAAGTTTGACACATTTAGAGAGTAAAAAGAGCAGCGATCTGGATCTTGTTGCGTTTTATTTATTGTTTTTATCACAGCTGTTGCTTCACGCTCCAAATCCAGTCTTTTGGGGTCACGGCGCCGCCGGAGATGGTTTTTTTGGACTCGCGTATTCTCGCACTTCATTTCTCTTGTTTAGCATTTCCTGCGGCGTCTCTTCGGATGCTTTCTCATTAATTCCCCCCCTCCCTCGTCAGAACACACACACACACACACACACACACACACACACAGACACACACACACACTCTCTCCATCCTCCCTCAGCCTCTTCCTCCATATTCTGTATTTTCTAGATGACTGCGACCAGCTGGCACTAAGATTAGCCCCCACAGGAAAAAAAAAGAAAGAAAAGAAAGGAGGCACATGCCTGCGACTGAAAATAGTTTGAGGAAATATATTGAAGCACGTGAAAGGAAATCCTTTATCCATCTGCTAACCGCATTAAAACAAGCTTAGGTCGGAATCGAAACGGCTGCAAATTAACACACCGTGTTATTAGACAGATACAGATGGGAATGATTGTTTTATCAAAGAAACCACAGAAGTATTTTCTCTGCCATTCAAACTCATATTCTCTCTCTCTCTCTTGCTTTTCCAAAAAAAAAAAAAAGGGGGGACGATGCGAGGGAGGAATGGAAATGGAAAGAAAGCAGCGTCTCATTTCGAGAGTAAGTGGCCTGGCAGATCGCTGCTCGCCGTCTGCTCCAGCGGTTTAAATCATACACCCCCCGATATGATTGCACTCATAAAATCTTAATTGACTTTCCCCTTTTCTTTCTCTTTCAATGTCTCCTTCGCTTTTCCGCCAGTAACCAGAGTCTCCTCTCAGCAAGGTAGGAGTCATCAGAAATGAAGGATGGGGATGGAGGTGGGGGGGGGGGGGTGAAGTCTATGAAATCCTTGAAAGTGAAATATTTGTGTGTTTCTGTTTTGCGCATCAGTGGGAGAAGGCGGCGTGATAAAAGGATGGGAGGAGAGGACGCTCAATATGAGCAAAGCGGTGAGGTACAACAAGGAGCAAGGCACCTTCACCGTGGAGAAAGCCGGCGTCTACTTCCTGTTCTGTCAGGTGAGCGCTGACTGCTGGGACTTGTAGTTTATTGACGCTAAATTCTGGCCTGATCTCCACTTTAAAGCTAAATCAAGCCGGGATTCTTATTCTAATAACGGATGGAATGTTTCAAACGCACCGCGAATGAGTGCGTTTTGTTACCTTTCAGCTCGTTGTTTTGATTTTCAGTATTTTCCGCACTATAAGGCGCACCTTAAAACCTTTAATTTTCTCAAAAACCGACAGTGCACCTTATAATCCAGTGCGTCTTATATATGAAAATGGTTTTAAATGGGCCATTCATTGAAGGTGCGCTTTATAATCCAGTGAGCCTTATAATCCAGTGCGCCTTATAGTACGGGAAATACTGTATTTTGATCCGCCGTCACAGATCTCACCTGCCTTCAACATAAAACGGTGTGAAAACAGGTGAACATAGTGACGTTTAACGCCAGATGTTTCACCTGGGAGGTGATGGAAATCAAAAATTACTTAAAACGAGATGAAAATGACGTCAAGATCTTTTGTTTCCGCTGAATTTTTGTCGATGAAAAGTGCTGATGGTGAATGTTTTTTTTATCATCCCCAACTGAATTCAAGTCCCCGTAAGAATTTGTCAAAAATACCATTAGAATAAGATGGTTTTACGATGAGAATAATGATTTTTATATTCCTCAAATGTGACAGGTATGGAAAGTTTTGTTATCAGCACCAAAACCTTTTAAATCCAAAACTATTAGAAACGATTGATGTCTTTTTAAAAGCAACACATGGTTTTAATTTGGTCCAACAAAAAAAAGAATTCAACAGTTTTAAGATAGAACTTTTCCATTCAGCGCGGCGTCATAGTTTCCTGATGTAGGTAAAGAAATCTTAGAAACCTTCGTTGCGTTTTCTTACTATTCCAGTGCAGCTTTATATAAAACAGCCTTTATTTTGAACAAACATCACATCGCTGGTGTGTCTCGTGTGTGTTTTTTTTTCTTTTCTTTTCTTTTTTTTTTGTGGATATCATGTTTCCACTAATCTCCAGACTTTTGGTCTGGTCAAGCTGACAGAAGTCTGGATAAAATCTAACCAATAAAAAAAAAAAGGAAAGGGTTGTGATAGCAGGACTCTGGAAAGCCTGAATCAGTGGGATTAGCTTTCGCTCCCGTTCTCCTCAGGTGCTGTTCAACGAGCAGCAGTCGCAGTACGTGAAGCTGGACGTGATCACCATCGGCCAGAGGCCTCAGAAGCTGCAATGCATGGAGGGATACGGGACCACGCCCTCCGCCGGGCCACACCCCTTCCACTTCCTGAAGCCCTGCCAGGTGTCCGGCCTCCTGCGATTGGACAAAGGCGTGGAGCTGCAGGCCATCACCGGCTCGTCCTTCAGGCTCCACACGGTGGGGAACCGCTCGGCCTCGCCTCACATCTTCAGCATCTTTAAAGTCAACTGAAGCTGGAACCTTCTGACTCATCTGAAAACTGCTTTTATTTTTTTGGTACGGATGAGATTTTTTTTTTTTTTCCTGCATGGTAAAACAGTCACGAGCTGTCGTCGCCAAAAGACTTTTAATTTGAAAGACAAATGTGGAAGTTGTTGCAGGATTAAAAAAACATTTTTTTTTTTAATTTTTCTGGACAGCGGTGCTGTTTTGGATTAAAACCACGATCCTAAGTGGACAGAACTCCTCGTCGTCTGACGAGATGTTACGGAAAACCACTCTGTAGATGAAGGGCTTCATATTAAAGAAAAAAAAATACTTGGATGTTCATCTTATCTTTTGTATCATGTCAATTTAATAATGCTTACACTCTTTTTTTGTTTTTTTTTTGAAAGACTGACAGTAAAGCTGTGCATGCACCAACCACTTTTATATCACCGGTGCCTCAAAACGTCTGAGAGCTGGAGTCCAAAAAAAAAAAAATCAGCCGACATGAGTTTTTAAACGACGCAGTTCTGGTGAAATCCAACGAATCCAACGATCATTTGTTGATACCAATTCATCTTTGCATTGCTTGATGTGTGAGAGTGAAATTACTGCAAATTTTGTATATACTTCACACTTTTTTTTTTAATATATATTAAATATATATATATATGTGCATATCAAGTCAGGAGCTGGCAAAGAAAGGGCAACGGATGTGAATTTGTGCTGTAAAATTAAATTTGATTGTGAGGTATTTTTATCGGCTTTGCTGTTTCTACTTTTTTTAAAGCGTATAAATTTAAATATGAACTGTCTGACGACACGATAACCATCACGTCCAAGGATTCTGTTAAATCATCCGTTTACAACAGTTTAACGGCAATTGAAAATTTGGAATTCATTGGATTTTCCGATCCCGTAACTAAGAAAAAAATGATTTTGGTGTCTGATTGAGGAAAATCTCTATTTTTCATCTCTTCTCAGTGGCATTATGAGATGCATTACACAGTCATTTTTACTTCTTTTTTTTTTTTAACACTTTCAGGCACATTTAAACTTGATTTTTTAAAAACATTTTTCTGCTATGATCGACGTCCGTTTGAGTCCGCAGACACACATCTTCTCATATGCTGCTGCTGCGTTCTATAATATTCCCGGCTGCTACACAAACAGTGTATTTCCAGCCGTGGGTTCAGCACTCCCACTCTTGTTTATAAGTAGTTTTTGTGGATGAGCCGCTTTTGGTTTCCTCCTCAGCACTTTACTGCAGCGAGTTTTTAATTGGAGCCAAACCTTCATGTTTTTTCAAAGAGAAAGATGTCAGATTCTGTTTCGACGTGTTCTGTGTGATTTCCTCATCGCTGTCCTCTTCCCCTTTGTCTCTCAGTCGTCCCTCCACGCCTCCCTCAACCCCCCACCCACCCACCCCCCAGCACCTCATATTTCCCTGTCAGCACCGACCACACACACACACACACACACACATCTAAATTTTCACTTCCTGAATCTGAACCTGAACCACACAGCTGAAGGTCTTTTGAGTGTGCATGTAGGGAAAATACTTGTTTTTTTACACACACACACACACACACACACACTTTTACACACTTTTTCACTTTTCTGCCCCCATTATTATATTTTCTATTAAAAAAAATCTGTTTTTTACCATCTTGGAAAGTCTTGTGAAGTGTCCTTAGTAAAATGATGATGTATGCAACGGCATTTCTTCTCCACTCAGTCATTATTATAATGTTGAATAAAGTTTTCTGTCGTGTTGAAGGGTGGTGCTTTTTCAAATTAGTTTGGTGAAATACACATTCTGGGTTCTAAATGAGCCTTAAAACCAAGTCTTTTTAAATCAAAACAGAAATGCATAATGTCCTCCAACTGTCAAAGTCATTACCGATCTGCAGTGCAGCTCTATGGAGCGTTTTAGCATCTTTCAGCTCCTTGTTTTGGCTGTTGCTCGTGACTCGACTACAACCAGCAGCGCGTTTGAGCTGAGAAGCTGTGATGAACTCGCTGCAAACGTCTTAATCTAACATGGAAATGCAGATTAAAAGTCAAATTAGGAGAATATAGAGGAGCGTTTAACAGCTACAGAACCAAAAGTGTTCCTCAGGAGTTGGTGGAGACCAAAACTGAACCTAAAGTAAAGCAAATTTAGGATTTAAATTCATCTAAAAATCTACTTCTAAAGCTGCTCAGCGTTGATCGACAGTAAAAATGACGACTCTTTGAGGGAATAAACTGTTAGAATTATAATTATTAGTTGTCACACTGCCCCCAAGTGGCAAAAATGTGTCATTATTGCATTTCTAAACCTATGGCATAAATTACAATAAGGTATTCAAATATTTAAATGAGCTATACCCTTTAAGCAGCAGATACAGTGGTTTGAAAAAGTTTGGGCACCTCTGATAATTTTAAAGATTTTCCTTTATAAATAACGGATCTATAAAGAAGATATAGCATACAACAAATAAATATATCATATAGCAGACAAACACAGTGAATAGTGACAAGTGAAATCTAGTTTATAGGATTTACAGAAAGTGTACAATAGTTATTTAAACAAAAGCAGGCAGGTGCATAAATTTGGGCGCCCCAACACAAAAATTACATCAGTGTTTAGTAGATGTTTTACAGAAATAACAGCCTAAAAACACCTTCTAGCCTCCATTAAAGGTCTGGATTCTGTTTGAATGTATCCTTGATAAATCTTTACCAAACATCTCCATTTCAGTTGGTTTGATGGTTTCCAGCGAGAACATCTCACTTTAAGTCACACCACAGTGAACAATCGTTGCTTCCAGGTCATTTGACGGCTGCTTTGAGGCTCCCATGTTTCACAGAAGACGCAAAAGGAGAAGAGCTTCCAATCAGCTCCTTAAATACACTTCCTCTTGATTGGCTTCACCTGTGTACGTAGGTCAAGGGTCAACAAGCTGAACAGACAAATTATGTGTTCCAATAATCAGTGCTGAAGGTACCCAAATTTATGAACAACCAGTGATTTATATAGGAAAATCACTTTTTCATACCATTATAGTAGAACACACACTGGACATTATGTCTGTGAAGTCAAACTGAACAAATAACCCATTAACTACTTTGACTGATCAGCCTGTAATCAGAGTTAGCTTGAGACGCTAAACAAACAGTGTTTACTTTGGAAAAGTAATTCCTATTAATGAAGCTAGATCTCTAAGATTATTATAAATATTGTATTATTATATATAGTACGGGGAGAGTGAAAACAAGTTTGCCCCATTTTCTGTTATAACCATTTATTCACTTTGTAAAGCAAAGATTTGTCTTGGGCCCCTTTGGGGATTAATCCATTTATCTTTATCAAGATTAATGCGACCGAGGCCTTGATTTTGTTCCAGAAATCTGTTATGTCTGCGAGTCAAATGTTCTTTTCTTGCAAAACTAAAATATATACACTAAATACACATATTTAGTTACACTTCTTAGATTCCTTTCCTTCTTTAAAAACATTCAGCAGAAGAAACGTATAGAAAAGCAATTCACCCAAGGCAGTAAGGTTATTATCTATAATGAGCGTGTCAGTATGCGCTGAATGGGAATCCAGCAGAAACCATAAAGCAAAGATAATAGTGACTAGTGAACGGTGCAGCATCAATCTGTCTGAACTGATGACCCCTCACCTTCACCATGAATCACCAGCCATCAGTTCCTCAAGGTCACTGCAGTGCAACCAGTGGGAGACGAGCCAACGCCAACCTGCAGAACCACCTGATGAGCAACGGTAACCCCCGGCAACAACTGTCATTAATGTGTTCATTAATCGATCCGGTGTTACGGACGTTCATTAATCAATACAAGCAATGCAGAGTTACGTTTAGCACATCTACCCTTCTCAAGCAGCAGGAATCTAGAATAAGAATTTAACTCCAACTATTCAAATCTGGTAGAGCCTAATTTATAAGGATCTGCAATAATTATTACATATAAATAAGTAAATTTACAGTACTAACGGACATCTTTTTCATTTAGATTCATGCATCTCAGGATCTTTAAGTGTTTTTATTTCAAAAAGTCACTTTAAATATCATCTAAGTTTAACTTTCATGGATATCCGTTGTGTAATGTTTGTAATACTTCTGACCGACCAACATGTGAAAACAAAACCTACTTGGCGGAGATACTAATAATCACAGCATCAAAAATGCTTCTTTTTATTAATGTTGAAGTATTATCAGGAAATGAGACACGTTTTAATTTTAGATTTCAGGATTTAATTATAGACTTCATGCCGTCATAAAAAGTACGGGATTGAAATGATGCAACAGAAGAAGCCATGAAACATATTTTAGGTGGAATTTTGCACATAAAGAGAGGAAGTTATTACTTTTTTAAACCACAACTGTAACCTTTGAAAGAAAGAAGTTACACAACCTCATCCACACAAATATAAACTATTAATATACAAACTTGTTCAGTTCACTGAAAGGTGTGATTTTGCTAGCGCACGCTACATTACCGTATTTGGGGCTAATGCTAGCAAACAAAAATATGTTTTTCTTTCTCTTTAAACATGTGTTGCTATATTTTAGCATTTATCCTCAATGTTTATGTTTAAACTAGCACTGATAAGTCTGTTTTATGCCGTATGCATGTTTGAAACATGCTAGCTGTAGCTGCCGTAGCTCCCCGCGGATGCACCTGAGCGGCAAATTGAGCTAAATGCTAACGCAAATAAAAGAAGAACCAATGCAGTCACAGACTGCAACATCCCGCGACACCCCTGAATTCAAAATTTTACCTACTTGCATAGGTCAAAGATCTAACCTAGTGCTCTGACCTACTGTCATTGATCAAAGCACTAACTTTGATTTACTGTCGTACTCACACTGGCCTTCTCCTTCGTCTGTCGATCTTTTTCTGTTCCGTAGTGTACAAAAGTTGAAATTTGACCTTGACCTAGTTCTCTCAAGGTCAAGGTCATCATTTCATTTTTATCCCCTTTGCTGCCTGAGTAATCTGCTTTCTGTTTCATCTTTCTATCTGCACCTATCATCCCGTTAGCCACTGCTAGCATGGCTATAAACAAAAAATGTGCAGTAAATAGAAACATTAATCTAAAATAAAAAGAAATCCACACTTTTACTTTCTTTTTTTTCATTTCATTCAGTTTTATTACAAACAAAAGAAAAAGAAAAAAAAAAAGGAGACGCGTCATCATCGACATGTTTAACTGGCACTCATCTTTTGATTGGCACCACAACATCCACAGTGACACAAGATACCCAGAAAAATAACACAAAATCTGGAGACAAGAGAAATTAAAAGTGAAAAAAAAAAAAAAAAAAAAAAGAAGAAGAAGAAAGAAGTAAGTGCTTTTTATTTGACTCAACATTTTAGCTCAGGGGTTGCAAAATATTTGTATGACACGTAAATTTGTAAAAACGGACTACTTCCTGGGAGGATCGGCGTAAATGTGTGGGATTAATGGGATAAATTAACAACATCATTAAGCTATCTTTTTTTTTTTTAACTTAAATCAAACTGACAGATTGACATCAGGTTTGTCATTCGCTTTGATGACTTTACATTTGTTCAGCTACGTTTATTAAGGCGCTTTATTCTTTTTTTTAAATGATGCGGTATATAAAATTTATTTCCAGCCTCCGATTTACTGGACTTATATAGTTTACATTTTCTTTTTTTTTTTTTTTGCTCAGAGAAGCTTTTAGGGTTACACGCGTCCTATTATCTATATATGCACGTCATTTGCGAGCCCCAAATTTTAAAACAAAAGCAAGAAAAAGAAGTTTTTCTTGTAATACGTCTATCTCTGAAGTTAGCGCAACTTCTTCGTTTTGCGTTCTCTTGCAAATTATCGAATGAACATGGCATAGTACTGTTTCCATAGTTACAAATTAAAAAAAAAAAAAAAAAGGTCTCTTTTGGTAGAAGCTTTTTCTCGAAAAATAGCAACGACAAACAACAACATCGACGATGACAATCGCGAGAGTCGAAAACACAAAAGAGAACACGAACGGGTCGTTTAAATACGCAAAATATATCACGGGATCGTAGAAAGAAATAGAAAGAAAGATCAGAAAGGGAGGGAGGGGATAAGGAAGGGAGGAGTGTTCAGGGGGCGATTAATAAGTTTCAATAACACTGAGTTGCTTATGAAAGGTTATAAACATTCATTAGGAGGTTTCTGAAAAATAGCGTTGTCGTGTGAGGCCTTTTCTGGAGAAAAACCCCCCCACACCCCCAAATACTTCAAAGCTCTGTACATAATCTAGAACTAGGAATGCAAAGATGGCGGCTAATACTTGTGGTCGAACGAGTCCTGAATAGAATCATCACGTCATCCTGGCTGCGTGTCTTAATCCGGTCGCGTACCGTTTGATAAAAAATAAAAATAAAATTAAAAAAAGGAGAAACCCCGGGTCGTGAAGCGACAGCTTCAGCAGCTTCAGCCTCTCCGGGACGATTTTAGCGTGAAGACGACTGTATAGGCACGGCTTGACACGAGACGGCGTTACTGTGATTAGAGCATGCTTCAGAGCGCGGCGGTGGAAATGGTTTTCACATGCAGCTTCCTGTTTGCGTTTAAGGAGCAGGAGGACGAGGAGGAGGAGGAGGAAGGTTACATGTTCTACTGGGAGGAATCGAAAAGGTTGGCAGGGTTGAGGTGGATCGAGCGTTTGTGTGCATGTGTGTGCACAGTATGTGTGTGTGTGTTTGTGTGTGTGTAGATGAGGTTAGAAGCATCCCAAGGAGGAGGAAGAGGAGGAGGAAGAGGAGGAGGAAGAGGAGGAGGAAGAGGAGGAGGAAGAGGAGGAGGAAGAGGAGGAGGCCTGTGTGAAGAGGCCACTCATGAGGAGTATAATGGTTTGAGGCAGACGAGAAAAAGGTCACGAGAAGTTATGAGATCATGTTTGCACTACGTGTTGTGTGTGTGTGTGTGTGTGTGTGTGTGTGTGTGTGTGTGTGTGTGTGCGTGTGTGTAGTTAAGTGCACGTGTGTGTGTACTGTTCTGTGTGAGGGAGTGATTGTTTTTCGTGGAGTACCGGTCAGCAGAGTTTAAGTTTCAGAAAACTCCTTGAAGAGATCCTCGCAGCAGATGGATTTCAGTGTGTGTGTGTGTGTGTGTGTGTGTGTGTGTGTGTGTGTGTGTGTGTGTGTGTGTGTGTGTGTGTGTGTGTGCAGTCTAGTCGTCGATACAGATGACCTCTCCGCTGCGCTGCTCCCGTCGGTTCACCAGCAGTTCTGCCTCCCGCTCCTTCTTTACAGACATGGGGGGCCCGTTCAACACTGCAAGACACACACACACACACACACACACACACACACACACACACACACACACACACACACACACACACATTTAAAATCAGGCGGGTGTTTGAAGGGAAACATTGATCACGCTATTAGGACCTTTGGATGTCCCTCTGGATACAGTAGATCCAATATTCCGACCCCCCCAGCCGGGAACCTCTTAAGATTCCCGTCACATTTTTCCAAGTAATCCAAGTCGATGGATTCATTGTTTTACCTTATTTAGGGTTTTTGAGTTAAATTCTTGCAGCTGTACGTTTAGATTTTATTAGATATGATGGCTGAAAGCTTGGACAGGAATTAGGGAGAAAGATGGAGGAATCAACTACCCCCCCCCCGAACCCCCCCTTCAAACCCATATATAGGTCACAGTAATGGATCAATTGATCCTGACAGAAAGGTAAAATTACAAAACAAAAAAATGTTACCGTCATTATCTGGATTTGCTTGGAAAAGACAAATCTTATGGTTAAAAGACATAAAAAGAAACCGACGGTATAAATAAAGGTTAATAACGAAATCCTAGTGAAGGAAATTTTAAAAAAAAAAGATAATTTGTTATTTGTCAAAGAAAAAATATGCAGTTTCCAAAAGTTTTTACCTCTTTTCTCCATGGAAACATAAAATTGAACAGAGGATGTCACAGCTGCAGCGCAAAGCGGACGAGTTTCCAGGTTTTCACAGGAGACGGATCGATTTGAAGCCAAACGGGGTTAAAGTGACAAGTAGCATCATTTCTCTCCCAGACATAATGTGTTTAAATTACACCAAATTATTTCTTCAAAATAAAAAATGTTTAGTCGTGGAGTTAATGGAAACAAGGAAAAGACCAAATCTTTGGTTTTCCTCACCAAACAATCATTTATAAGCTTTTTAATTCCAAGATTTTCAATTACGAGCAGCGAGATTAAAAAAAAAAAAAACCCACTTCTTCCAGCCTTTGATCATCTTTTTAATGAGCAAACTTTACTAATACAGTATTTATATGATAAATCATTACAGCATCATGTGTCCTATAATGATAAAACCTGGAGAAAGTGAGGCCGGCAATGAGTAAACACACACACACACACACACAGGCATGAAAACGTGAATCTTTCTACACACTTGGCCGCTGAAGCGGTGTGTGTGTGTGCTTCCCACATTTGTGTGTGATCATGAATCTGCTCGGGGAGTGGAACGGAGAGTTTAGCGCTCCTTTCAAAACAAAGCCAAGAATAAACCCACAGCGCGCTTCCCTCATTCACGCCACAAGGAAAGATAAACGACCACAACACCCCCGTGCAGATCAAAGATGTCAAGAGGAGTGTATTAAGGTCTAACTGTGTGTGTGTGTGTGTGTGTGTGTGTGTGTGTGTGTGTGTGTGTGTGTGTGTGTGCGCGTGCGTGCGTGCGTGTGTGTGTGTCTAGAAGGGGGACCGCTTATGGGAAAGCGTATGGCATGTCGCCAGTGGAGGCCAACAAAGGGGATGGAGGGAAAGAAAAAGAAGAGAGAGTTGGTGAGTGTATGTCTGTGTCTGAAGGGGGGGTCGAGTAAAAAATCTGATAAGAAGCAAAACAAATGGAGGTAAAGACTGGGTGAAAGAGCAGAAAAAATTACAGGAGCGTAGTGGTGAAGGAAAAGGATGGAGGGAATCGAGAAAAGTGGGATGAAAAATCAGGCGAGAGCTCTGGAAGGAGGGAAGAAGAAAAAATTACCACGATTTAACAGCGACGTGTGTAATCAGTTCAGTTTGTGTCCACTAGAGGGCGCTGATAAGCATAGCCTTCAACTCAACACGTTTAGATCGGACGAAATGAAAACGTTTGTGGCTTCAAGTTTAAAAACAACAAATATGTGATTTAAGCTACAATCATTTAAGTCATTTAAGTCATTTATTAATTATTTCTCGCTGGAGCAGTTTTCATGTGTTAGAGTTCGCCAATCCTGTGGCTGATGTTTGATCACATGACTTCCTTCCCCCAGTGGCTCGATCACAGTCAAGTAGTTTGTTGACAAAATTGTCCCCAAAAAAACTTATGTTGTCGTGTCAAATAAAAATTACATGACAAACACGATAAAAATTGTTTAATTTTTATTGAAGACTCCGCCCCTTAATTTGAATCCAGTCGAAAAATTTTAAAGGTTATTTTCTATGACGTCAAAAAACTTTTATGAAAACCCGTCGGGTGGTTGATGCTTAATGGTGTTAAAATAGAAAAGAAAAACTTCCCAATTTTAACAGTTTTTCGAAAAAAAAACAAACAAAAAAAAAAAAACACAAAAAAACAACTCAAAAATTTTTTTTTTTTGGAGCCACTAACCAAAAGTGTAGCGCCCCCTTTTGGTAAAACTCTGATACGGACATATAAGGTAAAGAAGCTGTGAAAATAACATGGGATGAGGAATGCAAAGATGACCCAGTATAACTCCACATAACGCATTCCCTCAGAGATGTCCAACATCGTTCATCTCACTGCTGCAATACTTCAACTCCGTCCATCTGGTTCCTCACACAGATCCCCCAGTCGGTCCCACAACTTCACAGTAGCACCGACAACGTTGACAGATAAATGCTCGGTTGTTCCCCAATATGGTTTGTAGTTAGAGTAGAAATCGGAGAACTCCATAAACCCAGACCTGGACATATGTCTAAGATTTCCTAAAACTTAATCGCACGCGTCTGCCAGCCCCTAAACCCCTGGGACTGCGCTAGATGATGCATCTTAAGTCCAGAAAGGCAATAAAAAAACATTCCTGGCGGACTTGACAGTATGCATCTCTCCCTTGTAGGTCCAGCCTACTATTAGATACAAGTGCATGCTGCCATCTTGGCTGGAAACGCAGCATTTTTGCTTGAAAAGCTTTGCGTGACTGCATCGTTTGCCAAAACCTTTAATCAGGAACAACCTTCTGTGTCTGAAGTATCAAATACTAAGGAACAAAAAAAAAAAGTACAGGCTTGATTTGAGAATTAAAGAGTTTATCCGTCGGAGACTTGAAAGACTTTTCGTAAATCCACGTTGCAAGAGTTTAGAGGTGAAATCGCGAGTCGAGGCTTTCACTATTAATAAAATAATAAATAAATGATCCGTCCACTTATTTCTATTTCTGTGTTTTTTAGCGTGCGGATCTCGAGTTTAGCTTTAAAGTTGGGAATTGCGCCCCAGTGGATGCAACTAGGACAGTCTCTACATTTATCTCTGTTTTGGTCTCTTTTTCATCCCTCTCTGAACATATATAACATTTAAAAGATGCATCTGAACTAGAAAAAGGAGATTTGTAGAAAATCATTCTTATCTTCTTCCCAGTGAGGTTTCATTTGGGAATTAATTAAGAACTTCATATTCCACCAACGTCAAACATTTTTTGCTACAAAAGCCAAACGTGGTCACATTCATACGTAGACACTCTCATTGCGGGCCACACGACTTCTTTATGGCCTTCAAGTTTTAAAGGGAAATACCACTCAAATTTCAGCTTAAAAATACTCATTCATCATAGAAAAGTTTGGACTGTGTAACTGTTAAACTCTCTTCCTTCCAAAAAACAAAAAACAAAAAATGAGGCAGATTGGTTCATCCTGGTCTTTAGTCTGGGATGTCACAGCCCTATCGCGCGCACACTGAGCTGGAAAACCGATGACACAGTCCAGAGTGTTTTATTTTCTGAGGGAACAAGGGGGACATTTTCCGTGTTGGAATCCATCACGCTGTCACAATAAAGAAACTTCAAGGACAAAAAAACGTCTTCAAGCGAGCGTCCGTTTGTCTCCTGATGACATATTACAGTGTTTCGCTTTGGGTAACAGTTGCTCATAAATAATGATTTTGGCTGCAATGATGCTCTAAAAACAGGAACTAGAGTGATATTCCCCTTTTAGCTACCCCCCAAAAAATAGGTGCAAAAGTAAGTTTGCATTGCATTACAGTACATTTCTCAATAGCAGTCCATCGGATTGAGTCAAAGCAACGCTGCTACCTATTGTTGGACGAAGGCAACGTCTAGGTTGCGTCTACGGGTCTCGTCTCTACGCTCGGTTGGATTCAGGAATGCTCGTGCAAGAGTCCTTTATTACAGGCGGTCCCGTTCCACTTCGTGCTATTTCGGACTTCTTTTTGCCTGTATTCAGCAGATAAATAAAGTTTTTTTTGCAGGTTTCTAGGTTGTGTGTGAGGTCCACAGTGCATATATATATATATATATATATATATATATATATATATATATATATATATATATATATATATATATATACATACTGTACGAGAGTGTGAGAGAGAGACTGAGAAAGGGAGACGGAGGAGTGGAGGACTGTGGAGGAATGCGGGAGTACAGGGTCAGAGCAAGAGGGCAGGCTTGTTCAGTCAGCCACAGATGAGGAATTGATCCGGGGGGAAATCTTTTTCGCCACAGAGGGAGAAAAGAGAAAAAAAAAAGTCTCGATAAGCTTGTCTGGAGATTTATAAAAAAAAAAAAACCTCCTTTATTGCATTTCTCTGTATTCCAGCCTTTTCTGCTACTTTTGAATCCTTGAAATCCAGGCATCCTGGCGTTAACGTATCGTCTTTCTTTCTACTTAGTGCGGGTTTCTTTCTCCCAAAAGTCAGATTTTTGGTTTCCTTCCACAAGTGCCTTCTCTCCTTACGCTCCGATTTCCTTGTTCCAGCATGATCGTCTTTCTCTTTCTGTCTCTGTGCCTTTATTCCCCCCCCTCTGATGGATCATTAACGGTTCTGTTGCAGCCAACTTTTCACTTCTCCCCTAGTTTGGACCTTTCTCTCTCTCTCTCTCTCTTTGCGGTTGATTGCTTCCTTTCTTGGATCAAAGTGCCGTGCAAAGTTTTTGTCTTTCCTTCCACCGTCTCTCTTTCATTCCCCACATTAGTTGCATTCTTCTTCCCCCGTTCTTGGAGCCCTTCTTCTCCTCCTCTCATGGTTTCTTTGGTCGCCCGTTTCGCGGCAGGTTCTCCACTGTGTTGCTGAGTCGGTACTTGACGATGATGCTGTGCACCGTGGACTTGGGCATCCTCAGCTCCTGCCCGATGGCCCCCTCTGACTTGCCGTCCTTCCAGAGGTCCACAACCCGTTGCCGCTGTACCACATCATGCTCCTTGGTCTTCTGGCAAGCAGCAGTTGGCCCTCCGGCGGATCCCCAAGCGGCTCCCCCGGTGGCCCCAGCAGCGGCGACGGCTTCTGTGGGGGCAGACAAGCGGCAGACTGTAGTGCAGGATCGGAGAGGAGAGCAGGACAATGTGATACTTTACTGGTCCCCCCGAGGGGGAACTCTCTTTTAGTTTGCATCCCTCCTCTGCAAGGAGGGTCAAGGGTCAGGGATGAGCTACTGGAGCTGGCGGGGGGTTGACCGTCCTACGCAAAGGACACTCCAGCGGGGCAGGTTCTTGCAGTCATGAGGGGGCTTGAACCAGCGTGTTCCACCTTGAAGGGCAACCTAACTAGTCTCTACCCCCTTAAAAGATGACACTTTCAGTGCAGGGGGGGGGGGGTAGCTTCCTCGGGGCTGAAAGAGGTTTTCCAAAGTGCAAAATCAAGATATTGAGCAAATGCGGAGATATTGACGTGCGTGAGAGTCTCTCGCCAACAAAAAAACAATCCTTCATTGGAACATTTGGTGTCTCATTACATTGTTTAGAAGAGTTCACAGAGTGCAGCTAAAATAGTAGATGTAGTTAGAAAAGTACCACGGCAGACATGCATATTTCTGAAGATATTTTGTGTACTTGAAGAAGGGAGCTTCCCTCAGGAGATCGGCTATTAAGGGAGAGAATCTAGGAGGTCGTAAAATCAGAATGGTGTTGTTTTAACTCGATCCGTTTCTCCAGTTCCCTTTTTTTTCCCCTCCTTGGTTGCGTCTGAAGAGGTCAGAAAACTCAACCCCAATCAAGGCAGCGAAATGTGGCCTCGTTTGCCTGTGCCCCCGCCAGAGTTCAGGATGTTCAGACTAAAACCCCGTGCTGGAGTCTGCCTACCCTTGCTCGAGTCAAACCGATTGTGCCCCCGCAAAAAGCTAAAAAGGCCACAGAAGCAGCGCGAGTCGCGCACGACTATTTCTGAACAAGCCAAAGCCAAAGCGACCGGGGGCCCAACCCTCCCCGTTGGGTTCACGAGTCACAACACAAGGTTTACACAAGCAAACTTGCCTTTTGTGGTTTCGGTCCCTCTCAAAATACCTCGGTACAAAAGTCCGAATGTTTTCTTGGCATGAAGGGATTCAGACGGGGCTGAGCGTAATGACATTTTCAGAGAGCTCTCTCTCAAATGCAATGCCTTTGACAGATGTCTCGGTCTACAATTACATAAATCAAGATACACGGGAGTGAGAGGCAGGCGCAGCCACCAGGGGAGCAGGGTGTTGCGGTTTTTCTTGGGGGTAAAAAGCTATTGTGGGGGGGGGAATATCAGGTTTTACCAGTTATCTCTGCTACATCTCTGCTATCTAAACATCTCCGAAACACGAACGCACACGCAGAGAGAGACTCCCAGGGATGTCTGGTGAGCATATGCAGTTACCAAACTAAACGATGAGAAAATAAATTTCTCTCCCCCCCCCCCCCCCCCCCCCGACTGCCAGGGCAGCGTCCTGACAAACTGCAGACGAGGGGGAAGTTGGACAAGAGACCAAAAACAGATTTTTGTTTTTTTTATTATTATAATTTTTTTTAGTTCTTTTCTTTTTTTTTTTTTTTTTTTTACGAGTTTAATTCTGAAGCTTTTAATTAAATCAGTGCTGACAGTCCAGAAGAGACGATAAACATGCTTGAAAAAGGAAAATAGTCCTCAAGAAAAGCTTGATAGAACTCCAGAATGTGATTTTTATTGTTGCACAATGCCTCTGTTGGACATGTTAAGATATGAAAATGCCTTAATATAACACCAACACACATGTTTTTGTGCGTGATTTTTTTTTTTTTGGTATAATGTCCATTTCAGGTGTTTATCTGGCAGCTACATCAGAAACTCTGCAGCAGATGGTTTTATTTTTTTCAATATGGACTCCTTCCTGGATTTTTTGAAGGTTTCACAACTTAAGCTGCTCTGTGAGATAAAGTGTCTGTTCAAAGTGTTTAATCAGGTCGTTCTTTACTCCACATATTTCAGGATTAAAGTGAAACGTAAGAGTGAAATAACACCGCGCTCCATCACAAAACTATACTGCATAGACGTTTTCCTGAAATACCCCAAGTCCCAGAGTCGGGAATTCTGACCAGGCCAGAAGTTTTTTTCAAATTTTCTTAACTAAATATTTTTCCACAACAACATAACCATATAAAGATGAAATCTTTAAATAGAAGCAACATTTTTGGACGAGTTCTGCCCATCATCAGCGTCTGCAGCCAAGTAATCAAGTCTCCAAAGCAAGATATTTGCTTCTCTGTCAGGGTGTCATGGAGGCTCTGCAGCTCTGACGTGCCCCCCCCCCTCCCACCCAGCTGCACCCCAACCCCCTCCTCACCCAATAAAAGACAGACCACAAGAACTTTGATTTTTGATTACTGAGAAGACTCTGCTTCTTTTTTTTTTTTTTTAATAGTTTTGCATGCAAACCTTCAAAATAAAAGTCAAATCAGTTTTTTTTTCCACTTCCACAAAGTTATGACTTCCGAAACAGAATCAAAAAAAAAATATCAGCATATTTGTAATATCAAGCATCATTTGAAATCATCTCCAAGTTGTGTTCATGCGTGTTTGTTTGTCGTCCCCCTGTTAGCAGCATTACACACACACACAAAAAAAAAGAAATATGAAATATTCCAAAGTTGGAAAAGAGCAGAGGAACAATCTGGAACCTCTGGGCAGAGGTTCCACTTATTTTTTTAGTCCTGTCTAGTTTTCAGAATGCAACCCAGTCTGTTAGATCCTCACCTGGTAAATGCATCTTTTAAAATTCACGCCTCCAAACCCAGACAGAGACATCACCATGACATAACAGCAGTTTTTGCAAAAGCTGAGTAAATAACCGACTCTAAATTCGATGGATCGCCCCTTTGGACGTGATTACCACAAAGAATTATTATTTGTTTGCTTGAGCTGGCGACGCAGCCCCCCGCCCCCAGTATAAACCTTGGCGTAAATGAGAGAAGGTGAACACAACTCCTTCAGGTGTGTAATAAATATGCAAAACGGCCTGAATAAAATCGAATAAAAATCACCGTGGCGATCCATCGATCAATAGTTTCAGTAAATCAATTCCTATTCCAGACAGCTGCAGAAAAAGATATTTCCGAACTTATATTAAATACCATAATCACCCTTAATGCCACTTCTCTCTTATCACCCACTTAGCTTCCAGTCAAGCCTCTAAAGTAGGTTTTAAGTCTTATTATAAAATGTTTCCTCACTTGGACGCATTTAAAAAATATCAAACTCGGTCCCGATGACTGGATTATCATTAAAAGAAGCTCCCAGCACTGACCTGATATGAAGGATCCGGGGGGCATCTGGCTGTAATTGGCCCCTCCCATGTGTAGTGCGCTTGGGGGTGCGGGGGTGAAGGGAGCGCCATAGTTCTGGGGTGTCGCGTAGGGTCCCGGGGGTATGGGCTGCAAGGGAGAAAAGAGGGTTTTATGTGCGTGTAGGAAGTGATTTATAGAAAATAAAAGAAAGAAAATCAGATGAAACCACCTGCAGGTTACATAAACTGACAGATTATATGCTGACTCAGCAGTCGCGAAGTGAAAAAAAATGCAGGTGGTTGACAAGATAATGGGTTCTGCCTTTCCATTGGCCGTCGTCCATCTATTATTTTTCCACAGGCAGCAAATGCAGGTTTGAACCTGTGAAGCTGTTTGCTTTTTTTGAATAAAGTTCTATTTTATTTTTAAGAAGTGAGAATAATAAAAAATAAATAAATAAATAAAGGGGGGGGGGGCGCGTCTTCTGACCGGGGGCGTGTGCGTCTCGGTGCCTTTGCTAGCCAATCGGCTCAGGATGCTCCTCTCGGACATCTGCAGGCGGGAGGCGATGGGCGGGACTCTGGAGAGCGACGCAGGTAGCCGGGTCACGTCAGCTTTCATGTCGCTCAGCAGCTCCTCCAACTGGTTCAACACTGTCATGACAACAAGACCAACGTCAAAAAAAAAACAACCTTTACTAGAAAAAAAAAGAAAAAAGTTAATGTTGGAATTCTGATTCATATTTTCACATCCGGGGTTTGACTCCCTGCTTCTTTTGGAACTCGTTTTAATGATTAATGCAGATAATTTAGTCCCTGTTTTCCATCTGAGGGCTCAAATCAGGAGCTGGTAAAAAAAAAAAAAAACAGGTGATTTTTTTTTTATTTTATTTTTTTTTACAGTATGTCCACTGTAACGACAATAAAAAGACAAACAACTCTTATTGCTTCTCTTAGATCACATGTGTCAAACTCAAGGCCCCGGGGGCCAAATGTTGCCCTCCACGTCATTTTAGTGGCCCGCGAGAGCATAACAGGTCAGGGTGTCTAAAAATAAATAGGTCAAAAGTGTGCTTTGACCAAAACTACATTTCCCACAATGCAGTACTTCAGCCCATTTGAACAAAGTTAACGTCCTAACTTGTGTTTGATGTTATTTTTCTTTATTCATTGATAGTTTGATCCTTGATTGATGGAGTTCTGTGGGTTTAATAACCTGACAAATGAAAAGGATTTATGTTAGAACAGAGAAACAAACAAACATGTTTTTTGTTCAACTGTAATGTTTGGAACTAGAATAAGAAATAAATTCAGAGTTACATTTATTAGTTACAGCTGGCCCTTTGAGGACAGCCATTATGCTGATGTGGCCCTCGGTGGACACCCCCGTCTTAGACCTATTAAGGCTATAATATTCATACTTTCTGAACACTATAAATACATCTGATTCCAAAATAAACTGACCTTCACTCTATTTTTATCAGATTTATGTTCCAGTCTTTTATTTCCTCCCCCCTCCGTCATCATTTCCCCACATTGACTTGAGAACTGGACTCAATCTGACTGAATCAGAATCTTCATCACCATAACACTGCACACACACACACACACACACACACACACTACGAGGCAGGAAGACGTGGTTCAAGTTTATCTTCAGTCACTTCCTGGCAGATTCCACAACAACCCCCGTGAGACGTTTGTGACGTGTCTGATTGGATTGACCTCCTGACCTTTGTGCAGAACGGCATTGGCCGGCTTGTTGCCCGCCAGCGACTCCTTGCTGAGGTGCTGGTGTGATTCGGCGAGGCACTCCACCTCGGCGAAGCGGGCGTTGAGCGCCATGGCCGGGTGGGTGGGGTCCTGGGTCATGTTCAGGTACGCCGCCCGGCGCAGCTGCTCCTCGATCACCAGCGCCTGCTCCAGCAGCTGGAGGAGGAGAAAAAAAACGCTCCGGATGAGGTGTTACGAACAGATTTCTGGACAGGAAGTGGTTACATCACATCGAGTTCCAATCCAGTTTCAGCTGTTTGAATCTGAATTAAAAGGAAAGTGATTGCAGAGGTTTTTATTTGGATTTTTTTTCTTTTTTTACTCATTTAGTCATTGTGAATTGCATTGTGGGAGTGCAGGAATAATTTTTTGAGCTAATTTTGTAATTTTTCAGTGGAAATTAATCACATTAGAACATCGGAACATCACTGGACCAAAAATCCTACATTCATGTTTGGTTGGTTTGACTCAGGCTTCGGCCTTGGGGGGGGAAAAAGAACCTCAATTGGATTAAAAATATATAATTAGCACAATTCTAATGATAGTATTTAAGAAATAAAATAAAAAACAGTTCACAAGTTTAACTGACGTGAAATATTTATCATTGAAGGACGAAAACCAAACACAGGAAACATGAATATTCAATTTTCCACTGATTAAAAGGCCAAAAAAATAATGACACAGGACAATTTAATTATTTGAAATCACATTCTTAATATATTCCTTCTGTTCCGATCCCAATTTTCGATCAATATTGTTCTGTTTTGGTTGGCATGGTAACAGCATTGCACACATTTCAAGAGAAATGACAATTCGTACAATAATTCATTAGTGGGCGTGTGCTTCCCAGAAATGATTTATCCGTTCCATAAGAAGCGGTTGTGTCATGACCAATCACAACGACAGGAAGTTGGTGTCAAAGAATAATTTTTTTTGCTGTTTAGTGCAGCCTTACAAAAAAATATATATATATATATCCGATAATTTAGCAAGAGAGACGAGACGAAAGGCGAGAGAAAAGCGACGGACGGATTCGGTAAATGAGGATGTTGAGGATCTGAAACATGTCAAAAACAGGATGAGGGCTTTTCCAGAAGTGCAGCGGTCAGCAACAGCCCCTCAGACAGTATGTGGGTGTTGGGGGGGCACCATCGGTCATCCGACCATCAAAGAAGTCAGGTGATCGGAAAAAAAAAATCAGTGAAATGTTCCTAAAATAGTTGGTTTGCATCAGAGCGGGGACGACCTTTAAATGTCACTCCGATGTGTTTTCATTTGTCTGTCATGATTTAAATAAAGTTTATTCCAGTTTCATGAGGGTGAAGTTGTTTTATTTCATGCTTGAGAGTCTTTATGAATAAAATAAATCCTGTTCAGATAAATATTCCTCATCGTTACCTTGAAGCGTCGAGCCAGGAACTTGTTCTTCATCTCCAGGAAGTTTCCTTTATTCGCCTGCGACTTGAAAGGCTCGTTGACGATGGCGAACTGAGGATCGTTCTGGATGTCCTGCCACCGGGCGTAGCCGTGACTGGAAAATGGGGGGGGGGGTCAAGGGTCGTGCCAGAGACACTAATGTGATGCTAAGATGTACCGCAAATAATTCACCAAAATAATAACATTAAGAGCAAGAAGAACGGCTTGTCTGTCCAAAATTTAAAGCTATAAACACTTTATTATAATTATTATTATTATTATTATTATTATTATTATTATTATTATTATTGGAGGGAGTACATTTCAGAAAATTAGTCGTTCACCTGTTGCAGAAGTTTAAATACCTCAATTTGAAATCCTACAGGGACCAATTTGCTGTAACAGGATTAAAATGAGAGCAAACCTGGCAACAAATGTTTTAAAGACCTTCAGTATTCATGTTAAAATCACAGGAATGATATCAATCTGATGATTTATCATTCAAGAATTGGAAAATGCGTTTATTCCTCAAATTGCTGAGTATTTTCTCTGATTTTTGAAGGTGATATATTTCTGTTTTTATCCTCTCCAACTATAAAAAAGAAGTGATTTCAGCACAATATAAGTTTCAAGGAGCTTTTGAAAGAAAGATTTACTCCTCTGTTATTCTAGCCTAAAAACGCGTCGGCTTTAGATGTGGATTAATGAAAACAGGCTTTAATGCGGACGCTGCAGGGCTTTAATTACCATAATAGAGGCAACAAAGTGAAGTAAATGAGCCACAACATCGGCTTCCAGCAAACGCGTTGACGGATGAAGCCGCGCTTCTGCCGGCTGATAGGAAAAATAAACACGCCGGGGTCATCGCCCGGGCAACCGCTGTCAAGGATACATCACGATTCCCGCCAGCAGCCAGAAGTCGTGTCGGCGGTGCCAGATCTCGTTCATCTTCCCGGAGGAGATGGCAGCTCGCTCCTCGTTCTGCCAGAGAGTGTGCAGCTCTGCAGGGCGACGGCGACGGCGAGGGAAAACGAGATTGGTCAAAAGGTTTTAAAGAGATGGAAACAGCTGAAGGTGATTCTCTGCAGGACAAAGAGCTCTTCTGGGTTTCTGATCAACAGAAAGATCATTTTCTGCTCCGGTAAGTGAGTTATAATTCTGTTTTGACTCCACTGCAGTGATTTGATCGTCTGTTCAAGCGGACAAAACGGGAGCAGTACCGCCCCAAACCACAGGGGGCGCTGCAGCCAGAGGATGTGAGACAAATCTACAAACAGTTTCTTCTGCAAACCTCTCTGTCCCCACGTCACGACAAATCCCTTTTTATTCTAAGGATGACATCAACATGACTTCCTCTCCTGTCGCCATGGAGACTTCCTACTCATCACCGCCCCCCAGTGGAGGCATTGATGCACTGCTGCGTGCGTCATTTAAAGTCTTTTTGTTTTTTTACACATAAAGTTTACGTCTGGATTAACGGGGTCCAACGCTGCCCCCATCAGGACGATCACATGACCACACCTCAGGAACGGACAGGAAGTCACCGCCCTTCAGCGGAATCACTTCCTCCATTATAAATCCAGGATTCTGTTGAGTTAACATCAAGAATCTAAAACCTGACTTTAATAAACACCAATAAAAAATAAACATTATCAATAAAGACCATATCCACTCATTCAACACAGCATCGATTTAATCTTACAATCGTTTTTTCCTATTGATCACTGCATCTACAACTGATCTTTACGCCTAAACTGGTGCATCGAATATCTAGTTCTGTCTGAACAACCATCAAAAAAAAATCCCCCAAAAATAGTCCTTTAACGGTAAAACAAGATTCTAAACTGGTAAATGTCTTCCGTGATCAGAAACCGTTGCAGATGAACTTCCTGTCTTTGGGTAATCAATAAAGTCGTCTACGTCTCACCCGTGAAACCGCCGTCTGCGATGTTGAACATGAAGCGAGGTCGTTCGACGGGCGGCTTCCCGTTGCCTTTGGGCGCTTCTTCCTTGGCCGCTTTGACTTCTTTCCCAGAATCCTTTTCAGCCTTGACTTCCTCTGTTACAACACAAACGGGATCTTTAGTGAAGGTTTACGCTCCGGTATTGATCGTAGACCGTCTGGGACGGCGGGACAAACCTTTCTTCATGTCGATCGCCTCTGCCTTAGCATCCTTAGCGTCCTTAGCATCAGCTGCTTCTGCTGCCGGCGTCTCCTTGACTTTCTCCTTCTCCTCCGCTACCTTGTCTCCTTCTGCAGCAAAAAATAACACTAACAACCTCCACTTCCTGTCACATTTCCTGGTTACATTTAGATCCGTACCTGATGTCTCCGGTTTGACCTCCACATTTTGCTTCGTTTCCTCTTTGCTCTCCTCCTTTTTCCCCTCCGCTGAAGCATCAGTTACCTCCTTCTTCTCCTCTTCTTTCGCGTTGCTCTCCTCTTTGCCGTCGTTCTTCTGAGCCGAGGAATCATTTTCAGAGGTCTCTTTCGTCGAAGAGGAAAGCTACGGAAAGCAGGAGGAGCGTACGTCAGTCGGGGTCACCGGGGTCACGGGAAAAAACACACTTAAACCGTCGATCGGCGAGACGTGAAGGAAGAAACTGCAGAATAATCACACTGATGGCAGCTCTAGCGGACGTAAAAATAAATAAAATAAAATAAAATAAGAAATAAAAATAAAAAAATAAAATAAAAAGTATCACACATTCAGGACCAGTCTGGAAACTTTTACTAAATTTAATCTCACTGGCTGCCGTAGTTTGAGCCAATTTAATTCACTATGCATCAATTATTTCTCGTAGTAAGCACGCAACACCATCCTGAGTGAAAGCACGTCTTGGATTTCAATGTGAAACTCACACGAAAAGTAATCCAAGAGCTTTTCATGCAGTCATAGAAATACAAGTTTGAATAAAAACACTTTTGTAAATGTGAATTAAAAGTATTTTTACTGCAACATTTGAAGGACCCACCTCCTCGGGGTCTGGGGTCTTGTTGCTGTCTGATTCTTTCCCATCATCCTTTTCTTTCTCCTTGACTTTCTCCTTGTCGGACAGCGACTCTCCTCCTTCTTTATCCTCCTCCTTCTCCACATCTTTTGCGTTCTTTTCCGATTTGTCCACAGGAGCAGGAGTCGCTGCGTTAATCCGATTGAAACAGGTTAGCTTTAAACACATCCTCATCATCTGCTGCTCTTTACAGGCAGCGCCCCCTGCTGGATGTAGCTAGAGCTCTTCAGCTTACCTGGCTTGGAGGTGCAGGGCGTGTTGTTATAGCTGGCGTCCGGGGTGGGCGTGGCCGTCTTGATGGCAGGAGACGACGCCCTGGAGGAGGTTTTCTCTACGATCACCTCAGGCTTGAGTTCTGGGAGACTCCAGCGGCCGTTGATGTGCTCAAACTCCTGGATCTGGACACAAAAAAAATAAAAATTAAAAAAAAAAAAAGCTTGGCGTGAACTCCTCTGACTTGATGCCATCTGAATTTAACTCCACGCCCCCACACGCCCCGTCGGCTTGGCGGTCCGCCCGGCGCAAACGCACCATCAGGATGTGAGCAGGTATCGACAAGTTGGGCTGAAAATCAAACCTCTGGGAAACAGAAATCCAGCTCGATTTCTTCAGTATAAAAAGACTTTTGCTTCCATTGAACTGGATAATCTTAATATTTGGGGATTATAACGTTAAAACTTAAACCGCAGGCGGTTCAAAACTTTTTCCCCACCTTCTTCTTGACCAGAGACATGACGCCGATCCGGGTCAGAACCGGCTGTCGACACAGACCCTCCCTCGGCACGCCGTCGGCGAACGTCTCGGCGCCGTCGGCCACCGGCTCGCACAGGTGACGCATGAAGAGAGACACGTAAGCTCTGACCGGGAAGGAGACAGGAGGAATAAATAAACCAGAGAATAATCTGAAGGGATTTGGGCTCGGGGAGTCTCTCCTTACTTGAATTCTTTCTCCATTTTGCCCCGGAGGTCTCTGACCAACCACTGAGAGGCGAAGGCGTCCTGAGACGGCATCCCCCAGCGCATCACGGCGTTCAGGAAGGCCTTCCTCTGGCGCGTGTTGAAACCCAGCACCTATAAATTATAATTCACGTGTTCCTGATGAGCCGTCAGGTTGACAGAACGCTTTCATTGGTGGGTTTCATGAACTCGCCAACTCCTTTTTCAAAGAGTTCTGACTGCCTAAAGATGTGAAAATCACTCCTCTACGTTATAATCCTTTAGAGATGTAAGAGCTTTTGCTGCCAATCCCTAAATGAAGATCTTAATTGCAATCAATGATAAAATAAATCCTGACAGATTGCAGTAATTAAAAAAAAAAAAAAAAAGCCTAACGGATAAAAGATCGGCTTCCAAACCTCCAGGTTTCCTCCGACTCTGGCCAGAAGAGGAGGTAAAGGTTTGTCCTTCTCGTTCCTCAGCTGACGACGCGACTGCCGTCGGCCTAAAGGAGGGTGGGGGGGTGGGGGGGAGAAACGACATAAACGAATGTCCCCATGCAAAACAAAAAACAACTCCATCTTATTACTGTACACTAAAAAAACATGAATGCTCCCAGAGATGTTTGAAAAATCCAGACGGATTGTTTGAAGCAAAGATCTGGAAGGAGATGGTTTGGATTGGTTTCACACGTCTTAATGGCTGCCAGGTGGAATAACGTGGACACTTTTACACTCCTCTGGTAACACACACACACACACACACACACACACACACACACACACCAGCTGCAGCGCCACCATCAGGCCGACTGGCGCCACAACCAGCGGAGGACATCTGGAACAGTTTGAGTTTTCACGCACGGGAAGAACAGATTTCATGCTCGGAAGAGAAATGTTGCACAAATAAAAAGCAAAGGGGGAGTCGAGAAATAATCTGTAGACCTACAGGGTTGTTCTAAAATTTACAATCAGATTATTAAAGCATCAAAAAGGATAAAAAAATAAAAGAATCCAAAATGTTTCAGATGTTTTTCTCTGCAGACCAGAAGGAGGAGCTGGATGAAGGTTTGTGTTTCTGCCAACCCGACTGTCGGTAAAAACGACATCGATTTCAACCTGTAATTCAATACAGACCTGTGTGTGTGTGTGTGTGTGTGTGTGGGTGTGTGTGTGTGTGTGTGTTGGTGTGTGTTGGTGTGTATGAGCTTCACTGCTCCTTTTCAGCATGTCTCCAAACCTTCTGGCCGATCATCAAAGTCCTCGTCCTCCTCCTCGGAGCCCACGGAGTATTCCGACTGGTTATCTGAGATGTCGGCGTGCCACTCTGGAAGCAGTAAAATGATGTTATTAGGCCCCGCCCACTCACTCCTCCACATGGGCGATAACTCAGATTGAATATCGTTAAAAAGATTCTTAAGATCAGGAGCAGATTAACGTCCGTAAATAGAGAAGCCCCGCGCCCCCAGGTTCCTACCTTGGTCCTCCTGCGCCGCGTCGTTGTAGTTCACCGGTTTGCGGTTCCTCTTTCCTTTCCCCAGTTTGCTGGCCAGGTCCTCCTGCTGCTGCTCGTAGTGATGCCTCAGCAGCTTCTCCCAGTAATCCGGATCCACGTTCTCCTCCTGTTTGATGATCTCACGCTCGATCTCCTCGATCTGGAGTGTTTGGAGAAACGCAAAACCGATTAAAACGTCCAAAACCATCAGCATCGGCAAGGAAAACAGATATATATATATATATATATATATTTAAATATTTCGTAATATTTTACGATAACTGGTGGGAAATAACAATCAAATCCAGAAATAACACAAATATATCTTGATAATATGTAGATTTTGTGCTCTGATTCTACAGTTCAAACCAGTAGGTTTTTGGAAAATAGCAGAAAAAGTTGTTAATGATTTCCTCAAATTCAACTTTAATCCATGGGTTCTGACTCGTATCAGAACATCAGCTGCTTTGTGGACGACAGGCGCTCCTATAAATAGATCTGGTGTCTGTGATTCCCTTTCCAGGAGCTGTGGAGACAGAACAACTCCTGCGTTACCTTGTCCTCCTCGCGGACCATGTACTGGGCCACCTTGAAGGAGCTGAGGTACTCGTTCATGTTCTGGACGTCCGAGTCGTCGGTGGCGTCCTGGCTCCGGTCCAGCAGCCTCTCGATGGCGGTGCTGTCGTAATGGATCACGCTCCCCTCGTCCTCGGCTTTATCCCTCGAACTGTTCTTCATCCCTGAAACACGAGGCGTTCGCAAACTGGATTTAAAGTCGACGGGGAGAACAATCCCGACGGATCGGTCGCCGCCGCACCTTCTCCCTCGTCCTTGAAGAGCTCCTCCGTTCCAAACTTCAGGATGTCGTCCAGCTCCTGCTTGGACATGGAGCCGGCTTTGGATCCCAGGCCCGGCCGGACCACCAGGTGCGTCAGCATCATCTTCCTCTTGGCCACCTGGGTGATGCGCTCCTCCACGCTGGCGCGCGTCACGAAGCGGTAGATCATCACCTTGTTGGCCTGGCCGATCCGGTGGGCTCTGCTGAACGCCTGGGCAGGGGGAGAGAGATCAATAGATCGATAGATTAACAACCCCGATCACTCGGTTCCTTCCTGAACGTCTGCCGGTCTTGGGGGTACCTGGATGTCGTTGTGGGGGTTCCAGTCGGAGTCGAAAATGATGACGGTGTCGGCTGTGGCCAGGTTGATGCCCAAACCTCCGGCTCTGGTGGAAAGCAGGAAACAGAACTGACAAGCACCGGGAGCTGGGGTAGGGGGTGGGGGTGGGGGGGAACGGCACAATCGATCATTATTGATCACTTCTACTGTGATTACTGTTCATTCATATCACAATAAAACTTATAAACTCACAGATTAATTTTTTCCTGATCGTTTTTGCTCTGATTTTTTTAACAGATCTGGTTCTGGGGGGTCCGATCTGATCCTCTTCAGGTTTACGCCAACAGTGAAACAATCTCAGCGTGCCACCCAGAGCTCATCCTTTGTAACACTCTCTAAATATATCTCAGGAATCCGTCGGTTTGGCATTGCTTCTCCAATCTGATAATGACGCCTCAACTTGTTTCTACCTGAAACTCATCAATCTAGCTTCCAAATCAAACAACAAACGACTGATTTATTCCTGAGGCCTGAGTTCATTTTAGCTCAAGAAAGTAATGCATCTCTGGGATGCGCTTCATGAAAAATTTCTGCATCCCAACATGATGTTTATGCATCCCAAACGTAATAACAGAATATACTGTAGAAGCGCCAATAGTACAATATAAGAACTAAACTATTAATTTAAATGTTTTTATTAATAACATTATAACTATTTCAGTCAAAAGAAAAAAAAGTAATTATACATTATATAAATTATATATTAGTTTTATCAAAATGTTAAAGCCTGGTAGTCATAAAAAAAAAACAGTTTTAGAAATAAAGAAAAATGTAATACAGGTTTTATTTCCAATTTTGCTTTTTATTCAATAGTTTTCTTTGCCCTTAATTCATATACGTATTCTCCTGTGGACACTGCACCAAGCTGACAGAACCTTCTCCACACACATTTCAGTAATATCTGTAGTAATATCTGTAGTAATATCTGTAGTAATATCTGTAGTAATATCTGTAGTAATATCTGTAGTAATATCTGTCTCTGTTTCTTCATTAACTTTCAATTGTTTTTTACTGAAGAAAGCACTCATTGTCACTTGCTTTTATTCCAACTTTTGCATCTTTTTTGGATTCATAATGATAATCAATCAATCAACCTTTATTTGTATCATGCTTAATCACATCAGCAGACATTTCAAAGCACTTTGACAGACAGACAAATGCATATGCATGTTATGGAGGGTCTAACTAACTCCTCGCTCTCACTGCAGCGTGTAAAACCAGCAGAGAAGAAACTCAAAACATAATGGTGATTTCCGGGTTCGAAATTTAAGTAGAGAAATGGAAAAATTGTGAATGTTTTTGTTGAATGAAAGTGCATTTAAAGCTGTCTTACGATCGTGCGTCCCCGTCAAAAAATGTGCGCCAAAGACACAAGGACGCATGAAAACGAGAACACTGTGAGGCCTTTATTTTCAACCTCATTTTGGCTTTTAATCTGCACCAACACTTAAAACTGATATGCACTCATACATTTGCATGCTTACAGTAGCTGTACGTGCTTCTCACCGTTGAAGCGGTCGATGGCTTCCTGTCTCAGCGCTCCTGTGATGCCTCCGTCAATCCTTTCGTACTTGTAACCTTCGTGGTCCAAGAAATCTTCAAGCAAATCCAACATTTTGGTCATCTGCAAACAAGAGAAACGGAGATGATAATGTGTGCACGTTCCCAGGTAGACCGGATTACACAGGAACAGCTGGAATCATTCTGCTGCACAGCCCAGGGACTCATTTAACATCTGTGAATAGGTATCCATCTGGTGTGTATGTGTGTGTGTGTGTGTGTGTGTGTGTGTGTGTGTGTGTGTGTGTGTGTGTGTGTGTGCGCGCCTACTGTATAAGTGAGTGTGTACCTGGGAGAAGACCAGTACTCGGTGCCCCTGCTCTTTCAGTTTCCTCAGCATCTTTTGCAGCAGCATCAGTTTCCCAGAAGCCTTTGTGAGGGCCGACCCCTCGTAAGCACCGTTGGGGGTTTTCTGAGCTTCCTAAAAAAAAGACAAACAGGCAGAAACAATAGCGACTGCCTTCTGTATGAAGTCATGAATAACATTTTTTAACTTGCTGTGCTGTTAATAATTCATTTTAAAAATTGTTATCCTGCAAAGATGACACAAAAGCGCTACCGACTATCACCACCAGGTGTCACTGTTGTGCCATTCACGAGTAATTCAAAATAAACGGTTGGGAAAAAAAGTGAAAAACTAATAAAACAAAGAAGAAAAAAATAATTTTGATTGATTTCTGTTCAGATTTTCAAATAAATATGTGTAAATGACCAAAAATGGACAACAAGGCATGTCTGTGTCTGTTTTCTCACCATGGAGGCGACAGGGAAGAGGTAGGGGTGGTTGCAGCACTTCTTTAGGTCCATCATGATGTTGAGCAGAGAGACCTGGTTTCCTCCGCCTTTAGAGTTCAGAGCCTCAAAGTTCTTGGTCAGAATCAGCTTGTAGTATTTCCTGGAAACATAAATGCCATCCCATACATAAATGTGAACCACTCCATCCCCCATTCCTAAACTGTCCCCGGTGTTTTACGTACTTCTGCATTGGGCTCAGCTCCACTCGGACAATCAGCTCGGTCTTGGCGGGCATGTTCTTGAACACGTCTGCCTTCAGCCTCCGCAGCATGTGAGGCCCCAGGAGGTCGTGGAGCTTCTTGATCTGGTCCTCCTTGGAGATGTCGGCAAACTCTTCCAGAAAACCCTCCAGGTTGCTGAACGGAACGACAGACCGGGTGAAAGACTGGTAATATTGAATGTGTGTGTGTGTTTGTGTGTGTGTGAGTCCTACTTGAAGCGGTTGGGCGTGAGAAAGTTCAGCAGGTGAAACAGCTCCTCCAGGTTGTTCTGCAGAGGAGTTCCTGTCAGCAGCAGCTTGTGGTCGATCTTATAGTCGTTGAGTCGCCTGAAGAACTGCAGGCAAGAAGAGAAACTTCCAATTATTTACATGCAGGTATTTTAAAATACGCTTTTGGAACCCGAATGACAAACAAATTAATTTTCAAATTAAATTAAAATGAATGTAAGAATGAAAATGCTCAAAATCTAATTTTGGAAGTGTTGCTATTACACAGTTTGTCCAGCAGAGGGACACAAGTGTATTTTTCAACTTCAAAAAGGAATTTATTCAAAATATTCAATATAAAATCAAATAAGGGGATGTTTTCTAACATAAATCCAGATAAGATATTATTAAATAATAAGCTAACACTCAGACACTCCCTTCGGTACCTTGGACTGGTTGTTCTTGAGGCGGTGGGCCTCGTCCACCACCAGACAGGCCCAGTCGATGGACTTGAGCGCCGTCTGGTCGATGGTCACTAACTCGTAGGAGGTCAGCAGCACATGGAATTTAATGGGAGCCTCTCTCTGTCGGTGGAAAGAGATCGCAACACAGAAATCAGATTTACTGTGTTCTTATTTCCGTACGACCCACGAACAGCCGGCGTTATTCCTCCCTCCTCACCCTCAGCTTGAAGGCCTTCTTCCCTCCTTTGACGGCCGTGTCGTCGAAGGAGAACTCGTTTTCTCTGATGATGGCGCGGCTGTCTTTGTCCCCTGTGTACGTCACCACGTAGAAGTCGGGCGCCCACATCTCAAACTCCCTCTCCCAGTTGATGATGGTGGACAGAGGAGCGCTGACCAGGAACGGCCCCTTGGTGTGGCCCTAGGAAGGAAGGAGGGAGGATTCACAAAGTCTATCAGGCGCCAAGAGGAGGAGAAACAAGCCTCTAAAAACACAAAAGACTCTGCAGAACCTCTTTGAAGAGCGAGTAAAGGAAGACGATGGTCTGGATTGTCTTGCCGAGGCCCATCTCATCGGCCAGGATGGTGTCCGTGCCCTGAGCCCAGGAAAACCGAAGCCAGTTCAGCCCCTCCAGCTGGTATAGATGCAGCGTCCCGCCCGTCGATGTGACAAAGTCTGGCTGCTCCTCGTATTTTATCGTTGGCTGAAAGACAAAAAGTTAAATTAGACAGGAGAGACGCCTGATTCCAAACTCAAAACTAAAGCTCCAACTCACGTCAGTGACCGGAGAGGCAGGAGACTCCTCTCCATCTTCCGGGTTTTTGCTCCTCATCCTCTTGGGTTTGTCCGGGTCTTCCTTCATGATCATGTCTCTGAGAGACAAACGAGGCGGTACGTGACATACAGACTTAAACGAATCCACAATGAAGCCAACGGGACGTGTCCTACCTGTGTCTCCAGTAGTTGCTTTTGTAGATCGCAAAGTCGGGAACTTCCAGGTCGTCTCTCTCCCAGGTGCACTGGTCGTAGGTCAGGTCTCTCCATTTGACCAGGTAGTGGTAATTCACCTTTTTATCCACACTGGCAGGAAGACACATAAAGTAACACGATGCCTTTCAGATCTTGGAAACCAAATTTTCCTGACATCATCCTGCCGTCTGTAAAATGGCATTGAGAGCATATGCAGGCCTGCCACGTATTGATTTTCTATTTCTGGAGCGCGCCCTTCCCTCTCGCTCTTTTCCTCTCTTGCAAACGCATCATGTGATTTTCCTCATGCAGGTTTTTGCTCGGGCCAGGCTGCCCGCATTTATTAACAAGGCATTTTTAATGGTTTTTATAATCACTTTATTGATTTATCCCGGAGAACAACCCCATCCACAATCAATCACGTGCTCTTCGGAGATACATAAAGACTCCATTTCTCATTGAAATGCATTGATTGTGCGACCTCTTCTAGTCAATGTCAGTCGACTCGTGTCTTAAGTTCATTTGGGACAAACTTTGTCCACATGTAGCTCACCTACTGTTGTGTGAATGACTCTGACCACACCCTATGGGGTTAAGCAGCTAGGACAAGACCAGCCACCATCAGAACTGAAGAGGCCTCTTTGATGAGAGGCGAAACATCTTCAAAAAACGCTATTAAAGTCCAGTGGATCGCTTTAAAGAGCTTTGGATTCATTTAAATTAAACATCCAAACAAAAAAGCACCTTCTAGAAAACTTCAATGCGACATCCATTTTATTCAGAGGGAGAATGTTTTTTAAAATTAAAAAAAAAACCTCAATTATGTTCAACTTTGATGAGTTTCTTTGTTGGTATATTGAAAGTTTACCCAGGAACTGGAGCCATATTGCTCATTATGTGATGAGTTCATCGCCCTTCACTTCACTTGTCACTATAACTAACGGAATAGCAGTCGAGGCTCCCTCACCTGTGGTTAATGATGCGGTGGATCATCATCCACTCGGGCTTGATGCCATATTTGTAGTACTTGTCTTCCAGGATGGCAAACTGGGGATCCTTGGCCCTCCTCTTCTCGCTCTTCCCCACTCCGTTATCGTCCTCGCCACCCGAGCCGTAATCCAGACTGGGAGGCTCGTCCATGTCCGTCTTCCTCTGGTAGTTCCTGTACATCACAGAGTGGAAGATTTCCAGCTGGAAGGAAGAGTTGGGGGAGAAACGGAATTATTCTCACTCAACAGAACAAATCTAGAACAAACAGTTCCAGAAAAAGAACATTTTTGGCGTTCATGTCCCGTACTTGCAGCTCGGTGATCCAGGTACAATGCCAGTAGGACTGTCCCGTCAATTTGACAAAGAACTCCCTCTCAGCTCTGCCCTTCATCGGTGGTGGCAGCGGGGCATCTGGTGGGGCATCGGGGGGAGGAGGAACCGGAATGGGGGGTGGGGGTTCGCCCCATCGCCAGTGGAGGATCTTTTGGACACGCCCTTTGATTGGCGGACACTAAAGATGGCAAACAGAGACTGGTCAGTCTTCAGATACAGAATCAAACCCAACGGTTTGAGTCCTTTTCAACGACCCAACAACCAAACCAAACTAAATAGACCCTGACATATATTTATTATTAGGACTGACCCTATCAGAAACAACGAACACATGAAACAGAGGCAGCTTACCGTGCATCGCGGACACAACCACTCTCCGTTGGGGATCTCTGGCAGGGGCGGGTTCAGGCAGTGGATGTGGTACGAGGAGGTGCAGGTGTCGCAGCACAGTAGTTCACCTCCGTCTTTACACACCCGACAGAACTCCATGTGGTCGTCCTCTTCATCCGCCCCGGTGGGGATCCCAATCCCAGGTTCCGATATCACCCTGTCCTCGCTGTCCTCCTCAAAATCCTCGAAGTCCTCGTCCTTCGCTTCCCACTGGATCCCTTCTTTCTCCTGGGGAGGGCGGTATTTATTTAATTTTACTCATCTGATTTCAGGATTATCATATTTTCACGAAATTAACTTTACTAAAAACTGGCGTTGGTATTTAGATTGGGTGTGGCATAATAGTGCAACAGTGCCCCCTATCAGAAATCAAAGAATCAACACCTACCAAGCATTTCACGTTGAGATTTTTTTATTATTTTATTTTAGCTTAATGTTTTTTGCTTATAGTTTTTAGGTTGTATACTTAAACAAATTCCTCTAATAGATCTGACCTGATTGATTTTATTCTGAGTCATTAAATCTCAACACCATAAAGATAAATCTCTATCCAAGGTTTTATCATTGCCTAATAGGTGATGCCATGGCAGCGAACTTCAACATTTCACAAGGAAAAATACAATCAGGACCAAATCTCCTAAACAGAGTCCCAACCAGAAGACATTTGACTCCCAGAAACCAACTCCAGTGACAGTGCCACCTACTGGCAACAGGAAGTAAGCATCCTAATATTATTTATGTCACTTAATCATGGCGTCTTCACATCGTTTAGTGCAAAATAATGTCTAATTATTTAGTGTTCTCTAACACTAGTAGGGTCTCCATAAGTACAGCATTACCTTGAGATACGAGCTGCTTGAAATATGACTTTTTTGAGATACAGACAAATTATGCATGTCTATTCATTGATAAAGAAGGTTTATTTTTTATAATTAAGGCCGTTTGGGGCTTTTTTTACAAGGCTTGAACAAATTAAAATGATTTCAGTTATTTTAAATGGGGAAAAATAGTTTCAGTTACAAGTTGTTTGTTCAATTAAACTTGTATCTCACTGTAAACGGGTAACTGCATCAATTGCATCAGTAGCTCATGGTGTTCAAATTTTCAGTGGCACATTTTCCTCCCAACTGATTTCCTTCATGAGATAAAGAGGTTAACTTTGTCATGGCAACCAAAAAAAAAAAAGAACACTGGGTTTTCTTTGTGACATTACTGAATTGACCTAAAGCCACAGGATCTATTCAGGTGTGGGGAGATTGGAGATGCTGCTACAAAGCTTCTATTCATCTCCTGCTTCAAAAAGGTAAAAACAAACCCCTTTCAAGCGTTAACTGCTTTTTAAACACAGGCTTGGCATATAAATGTGACATCAGCTGAAGATTCAGTCTTATGAGGCTCTACTTACACAGTGGGGGCAGCTCCATTTGCCCTCGGGGGCCTTGTCCAGCTCGGGCTCCAGGCAGACGAGATGGTAGGCTCGAGGACAAGTATCGCACAGGATGATCTCCCCGCCTTGCTGACACACCTCGCAGTAGTCCTGATGATCCGTCTCGTAGCCATCCCCTTCCTCTTCGCCTGGGACTGGAAGTCAACAGACAGAAAAACAGAAAAGTTTTTTTTCATTGAAAAAATGGACTGAAATTATGCCAATAAAACTGACAATAATGTGTGTAATCCATGATAGCTGAGTGGCTGGTGCTTACTTTTCTTCTTCTTCTTGGCCGGCCGTCCCCGTTTGTTCTTCTTGACACGGCCGGAGCTGTCGGAGCGAACCGAGGAGCTGTGGACGCTGGAGTCCTCCTGCTCCGACTCGTCTTCGTCCACATCGTCACTCTAATAGGGAATAAGGTAAAGAAAACGAATGAGAGACAAAACACGTAACACGTAATAATAAAGAGCTCGACGCAAAACGAGGCAGAACTCACTGAGCAACTCTTCTTTCTCTTGGCGCCGATTGGCGATAACTTGATCCGAATGGGCGCCATCTTTTTAGCCTTTGCTGGAGCTTTTTTCTTTTCCGGTACTCGAGGACTTTTACTGCGCTTTTTATAGCCAGGACCTGAAAAAAGAGGTTGAAGCACAGAAACTGACATTAAAGAAACTTTGCATACAAACAGCGGCTCAACAGATGCATCATGTGATCCAAGAACTGCACACCCTTCTGTTGGTCTTGGCTCCGTTTGGAAATATCTTGCCAGACTGTTTGTGTCTGATTTACCTGATTACAACTAAATCAAATTCAAACAAAAGCCAAAGGGGACAAACAGCTGGAGGTCTAGAATCGCCTGCCCACCTTTGCCCTCTTTCGTTTTTGCCTTCCTGACGGGCGGCGGCTGCAGCGGCGATTCCGGTGAAGCAGTCGCCGCAGAGACCTGCTCGGCGACAGCAATGGCGGCAGCCGCGGCGGCGGCTGCCACAGCAGCGGCATTGCCCTTGAAAGGGTTGTTGGAGCTGAACTCCCTCCATTTGGCCCCCAGAATGGTCATCATCTTGGACATGGGGATCTTAGGGTTCTTCTTGGCTATCATCGGCCTGGTGAGAGAGATAACATTGATAAAAATGCTTCGAAAAGACAAAACCATGAAGTAGAAACACCCAAAAAAAGGAAGTTTTCATTTCTTTAATTCCAACTTTCATACATCATTCTAACCAACTGCACATAAAATGTGCCAAATTTTCATGTCATAATTATAGAGCTGCTGTAATTTGGTGAAACAACTATTGAAACGAGTTCCACTACAGCTCAGTCTGGCAGCCAAATAACATCCCAGCGTCTGTAGGCAGCAGACATGATGTATTACTCCGTGTTATCAGAGTCAGGGCAGGTATGAGTCAGCTGCAGGCTGGCGCTGCCTCCGACACTCTGACAGCCCTGCTGGCCCAGAAGCACGCGCGGCGATGATAAGTCACGGCTGCCAAAGGATGGCAGAGGCAGGTAATAGCACCGCGCTCCCGTTTCCAACCCAAGGTAATTTCATTGAGGACAGTTTGAGTTAAATGGTGCAGCCGGGGTAGAAGGTCAGACGGTGTCGACAACAATCTTGGAAGTTTCTACAAAAAAAGGAGCCATTGCACTCTTTGCACTTTACATTTTTCCCTTCAATTAAACTGCACCAGATGCTTTGGTGTTGATATTTGTTGACGGATCTTTACAGATTCATGGATGTGGGGAGTTATTTAGACGTCTTCCTTGAACTTGCAATAACAGCCACACAGATTTCAGGCATTCGGATTGATGGCTCCGTTGGGTGTCGTTGCTTTCAGCTGTGTACATCAATTTCTATGTGATTACATGGAGAGCGAGGGAAGTCTAAATCCTCCTGCATGACCAAACTTCAACAATAAATCTGACTGAGTTGTATCACAGAAACTCAAACAATTAGAAACAGTTCAGATTTCTTAACAGCAAAAGACAAGACTTCAGCAAAGGTTTTGTGTTTACAAGAAACGGTTAGAAAGCTGAGCTCCTGAAGACAAAACGAGAAATATTTAAATGCAAAGACGACACACTGCCAAAAAGGTCGAAAGAAGGACGAAATTATGTAATACCACTGTAGACATTTGAGGGAGCTAACACTCGCGGAAGGAAGACTCATTTCGTGAGCCTACCTCATGAACTGGCTGAAGGCTTTATAGTTGGTGAGCTCCCGGTAGTCTTCCTCTGTGAAGGTATGATCAACATCCTCCAGACCCCAATCCTTCGCCAGCTGGGCCGATGTCTTCTGCTCTACCGGTTGCTGAGGAGAAACCTCCAATCAGAACGATAGATTACGCATCAAACAAGGTCGGACTGGCCCAAGAAGCAACGAATACTTTACCTTTGTGGTTTCCTCCTGACTGCTGTCTCGGTCCCCGTCGTCTTTTTTCTTCTTCTTGGTTTTCTTCTCCTTCCTTTCTTTATGTTTCTTCTTTTTCTTCTTCTCTCCAGATCCATAGTCGCTGGCGACGCTGTCCGAGTTCCCGCCGTAGTCCCGCTCTCTGTCTGAGTCTCTGTCTACATCGCTGTCCTGATGAGAAGACGAGGGAGGATATCAATAGCTGACAGAGACAACGTTGCGCAAAGAGGAAAAAGAAGTCAAACAAACTTACGATCTTCTTGCGCTTTTTGGTTTTGACAGGTTTCCCCTCCTTGTTCTTCTTCTTAGTGTCTTTCTTTTTCTTGGGCCGGCCTTTTTTCCGGCACGGGACCTCTCTCTGCTCCGGCGTCGGAGGCGGTTCTACCGGGGAGGAAGACAGGTATCAGAATCAGAGGAACAATAATCTCCTCAACAAGCGGCTAATCCTGGATGAACATAATTACACACAACAAAAGCTATATTATGACCACGGTGGCGGCCGCGACCTCTGACCTGCTCAGAGTTGGGACACGTGCTGCATTAGACACAGTGTGTCAGAGTCTAGAAGTATTTCTGACAGCTGCTGCTTCAAAAGAACGAAGATCAAGAGTTTATTCCAGTCAACAAAGTCTTCAGCATCCCGAATAAAGAATAGAAGAATAAAGAAATCTGATGTTTGCGTAGTTGAAAAAACTTTTCATTTGAATAAAAAATATTTAAGCAAAACTCCTCCTCCTGTGTTGTAATATTTCAGCTTCTAGTAAGAAAATGATTCAAACCCCATTTCATATTTGGTTTACTGTCAGAATGTACAACTCATCGTCCGTTTGCTTTGACCAGATCACGCAAGAACAGATTTTAATGAGCTTTTTCACACAATCATTTGAAAATATTACTTTAAAAAGAAGCAGATGATGTTCATCTTGGAAGCCACATAATCGTGGAAGAAGTCAGATGAATTCCATCAAGAGTCAGGTAATTCCAAGAAGAACATATCTCCATCCGTGAGGAAGAGTAGGCTCGGTTCTTGTCCCAAACGGACCTTAAAGTCCAACCAGGATTAGTTTCGGAAGACTTCCTGGATAGTCTACTTGACCAACACAGAAAGTCTCTGGTGGGATTAGAACAAAGCGGCTGCAGCGTATAAAAATAAGAAAAAGACATAACAGGAGGTTTTTGTCCGCAATGGAGATTCCTGAGAAACACTCAGAACCTGGTGTCTCTACATTCATCATGTCGGAATTGAATCATTTTCAAACTGCAGACAGTAAACATCATATTTAGGATTATATTTTAGGATTCATATTTGTTGTACAGGAATATATTAACTGTTTTTGATTGATTTGTTTCTTGCATATAGCTGATAAACAGCAGATTCCACCCAGGAACTGCAGACAATAGAGGTTGAATTATTCAGCTTCCATCAGTGAAACAAATGACAGGATCTCAGCTTCTGTGCAGCAAATATCAGCCAAGTTATTCTTGGTGGTATCTAAGCAATATCTCCACCGGAAGGTTTAATCGATTCAACTTGAAAACTGGAGGATTATCGAAGAAAAAGACAAGTAGAGACAAGGGCAGAAGCCTCCTCCATGGCCGACCAGCGGCTAGCCGGGTCCGCTAAGACGAGCCGCGGTGCCTCCGTTCCGTTGGATAAACCGCGTTTAGCCGGGTTTTTATTGTCTGCTGCCTTTGTTGGTGAGCTCCCCCCACCACCACCACCACCAACAACAACACCCCCCCACCTCACCTCACCTCCCTCCCACCCGTCCAAAACAACCAACTCCTCTTCTTCCCGCCTATCCGTGCAGCGCGCAGCCGAAAGAGGAGACGCCGGGGGCGGCGGCGACACGCACGCGAGGCTCGCGGATCGACAGGCCCAGCAGCTGGGAAAGGGAAGGCAGCGCGCGCTGAACTGGACCGACTTCTCACCGGGAGCCCGGCCGCCACCGGCGGGGGTCGAGCCGGGGTTAAGGTCCCCTTAGGGGAGCCAGACACTAATCTGTCTGAAGCGGCATGGCGGAGAGAAAGTGAAAATAATTGAACCTAAAGACAATGCAATGGATGGTGATGTAATAAATATACAGTAGAAATAGACAGAGGACATTGCCCTTTCATTTTTGAGCAACATGGATGAATAAACTTTGATTTCTGTCCTGATTCTATCATATCTGCATTGCATCCAAACTAAATAATTCAACTTAATCACATGCGACTTGTGAATGAAGCTGCAAAACGCTGCCGGGTTTCACTTTGAAACCGTTGCAGCTCGTTTTTTTCTGCAAACCTCCACTTTCACTTGCAAACCCCCTCGAACTTCCAGAATGTCACATGCATTCAATCAATCAATCAATCAATAAATCAATCAATCAATCAATCAATCCTTTGCACCGGATCGATACTGCATGATCCTGTTTAGAAGAGCAGCAGCAGAAGTGCGCCTCTTGATTGGGGGGGATCATCATGTTCGAATGCGGCCTTGCAAAGTGAGCAGCATGCAGCTGTCCTGTCATGCAAAAAAAGAGGAAGGGGACACAAGTGTGTGTCAGTGTGTGTGCGTGTGTGTATCGACCCACGATCACGCTGATTTCACGTTTGCACGCATAATCTCCAAGGATTAAATATATGTAGCCTCCGGGCGTGGGGTGCGTCCACAATCAAGGCACAAGTCACTGCCTTGGAGTTTATTTGCCCCCTTGGGGCTCGACCTTTATCCCCCCCCCCACGCAGCTCATTCAAAAGTCACGTCAAGTTTAGGAGCTGTCAGATGAGGAGGTGGTGGTTGTGGTGGTGGTGGGGCAATAAAAGGAAAGAGTAACTTTTGAAAGTGGGGATCAAGTTGGTTTAAACTTTGTTGGGATGCGTGGATGAAGAGGGAGTGGGGTGAGAGGGAAGCGGAACGCGTCCGGCTTTTTTCTATCCGCGATAAACTGGAGTTGTGTTTGTTTCCAGACCTCTTTACTTTCCCCGCAGCAGTGTTGGCGCTAAATCGTCAGCATATGCGGGGATGGGTTTTTTTTTTTTTTGCGTGGCGGAACGCGTGACACCTTTATTATAAATAAATCTTGGATTTAAATTCCATTTTCTTTTGCGCGTAAAAATCATCATCCATGGAGTGTTCTGCTCCATTCTGGACTTGAAGAAGCGCGGATTTTTTTTTATTTTTTTTTTTGGAATGAGGGGTGGTGTGGGGGGGGGTGCAAACTACGGCTTCCGTCTACTTCCAAATCCCCACTTTTCCTCCACGATCGTCCGTGTTTTTTATCTCCCAATGCGCGCCTCCGACGCGGACTTTTTCCCGTCTTTACTGTACCTGGCGCGGCTGGCGTTGCAGTTTCCCGAGGCGCCGCCGGCGAGTTTATGTCGCTTGCGTTCTCGTCTAGATCCCCGTCGTCGTCGTCTTCTTCATCAAAATCTCCTCCCTCGGAATTAACCACCATGCCCTCGTCTTCCTCACAGGAGCGGAGAGGAGAGGACATTATCCTCCTGTCATCGGACGCGTCCTTGTATTCAAAAAGCGTAATTCTTGCGCGAATGAATGATATTTATTCAATATTCAAATCGGCACAGGAAAAAAAGTGGGGGGCGTTTTGAAATATTTTACACTAGGCAGAGCAACAAAGATGGCCGCCCTCTTATATTTATTTTTTAACAACCCCCCCAATAAGAAAAAAAATCCCCTTACATAAAAAATGGCTGACTATATTATTTCAGAACGCACCCCCCTCCTCCTTTTCTCTATCTCTCTCCGTCTCTGTTTCTCCCTCTGCGCGCCCCCTCCCTCCTTAAAAACGTACACATTGTTACCAGAAAAAAAAAGGGGTGTGTGTGTGTGTGCATGTAAGTTACATTGTTAGTTGTTTGTTTCTTTTCAGTCTACCCTCCCTCCCTCTCCCTTTTTTTTCCCTCCACCTCCCCCCCAACCTAACCTTCCCTCCCCAGTCACGAATCCGACACACTTGCCTTTGGTGTCACTTGCAAAAAGATCACACGCAACAACTCTCGCTTTCTGCATTGCAGAGCCCCCCCTCCCTGACACAAATCTATCAAATATGGCCACCTTATATTCTCCGGAGCCCCCACCGTGGTATAAAAAAGTATTTTGGAGCAGCGCTGTGCATGTGTGTGTGCGTAAAGGGATTGAGAGAGGGGGGTTGGGAGAAATCTGCAGCAGCCATGCCCAGACTTACATCAGATTGTGTTGCTTAAAAATTAACTACTTGTGGTGGGGATGAAAACAATTCGGGATATGCAAATGACCGCCCCCCCCCTCCCTCTAAGAAATACCATATTAAACGGCTCAGAGCGCATGATCCAGCGCTGATACAGAGGTTTACGCGCAAACGCGAGCGCGTTAAGAGCTCTTTAGAGGTGGTGGTGGGGGGGGCGGGTTGTGCCAGCTGGATGGCAGTAAGGCCATGGGAGTCCCTCCATCCCCGGTGCCCTCCCCCCTCCCCCCCGCTCCCGGTGACCGCTCCGGGCATGTCTGTGTGGACAAAAGGTGTTTGGATTCAAACCTTACAGCTAAAATAGCGGGGGGGGGGGTGTCAAATAAAGCAGCAGAATTTTATATTAGTGAATACAGATGATGTGTATTTAGTATATAAATCACAATCAGGATATAATTAATATTTAATTAATAATTCAAATATATTTTTTAATTTTAACAACATCTTTACAAAAAAGTCCACTTCCTGTGCAGGAATTTAGATTTTATTGTACCTTACAACCATAAGAAAGCACGTGTGTAACGAATAAAATAGATTAATATGGAAATATGAGGTGTGAAAAGCGAAATATTATTGATGGAAAGGCAAAAAACCATAACTTTTTTATATAACTAAAGATATTTTTTCAGTGGACAGTAGAATAACAAGCAGAGGCTTATTTAATATGGAAAAAGCCCAAATTTTATTGCACTATTAAAATAATTTACCTTTAAAAATCATGAATGATGTCACATTTTTTTTTGCCGTCATCAAGATTTCTACAAGGAAAGCACAAATTAACCCCCCCCCCTACAGAATTAAGAAGGGGGGCTGTCTGAATATGCAGGTATATTGACAGATTTAGCAGTAATCACTGTAAAGCCTCTTAAACCGCCTGTGACGGCCCCACGGGGGGGCTTCTCTGTCATCCTGACCCCCCCTCCACAGGTGCTGGTGTCCCACATCCCCCCTCCAGGAGGACGCCTTTGCACAGACAGCTGAACACGATGCTCACACACACTTCAATGAGGCCTCATCTGCTGGGATGAACCGATTAGCGTCTGATCCAACATCCACATCTGCCAGGAGGAGACGAGGTGCCGTTCAGCACCAGCGTGGGGGGGGGGGGGGTGAGTGTGGAGTCCCCCCCCCCAGAAGGCCTCTGGCGGCCCAGGCGTCTGCCTGGTTCCAGATCAGCTGGCTGGAGAGACATCTGCAGAGTGTGTGTGTGTGTGTGTGTGTGTGTGTGTGTGTGTGTGTGTGTGTGTGTGTGTGTGTGTGTGTGTGTGTGTTCCAGATCCACATCCCTGGGAGTCTGGAGTGTGTGTGACCATGACGATTCATGTGTCTCGCCACACACACACACACACACACACACACGAAAAAAAAGAGAACTGGAGTGTGAACCGAGCAGGAGTCGCACATGCCGCAGGCCCCTGACACACTGCACTACTGTGCCGGGGCCCCCGTCACACGCTTCCTGTCCTCGTCAACCCCCACCCCCTCCCCTCCGTGTCCTTTTGACGGGGGGGACGTGGAGGGGAAGCGCCTCCCGTGGGTGCAGCGCTCCAGCTAACCCAGATTTTATGCAGTGTGACACGGAGGAGGACACCAGCCCATGTGCTCCATTCAGAGCCGACTGTGTGTCTTACATAACACTCATGCAGCGGGGGCCACGGGGAAAAGGTTAGCTCCACACACCCCCACAGGGAGAGTGACGTGCTCCTCCAGTGGGTGTGAGTTGGAGTCACAACAGACGGTTCAAAGTGAGGCCTTTAAACTTGGCTTTTAATTAGGTTTGTGCTGGTTCTAATAAATACAGGTTTGACCCCCTGAACCCTAACCCTAAACCTAACTCTGACCCCCCCCCCACACACACACACACACACGCACACACATCAGAATTCATATCCTAATTTTAAACTGAACTCTCTTTTTATAGTACTGTTTCAGTTCAGTTTTTTAATTACCGAATAAAAATGACTACGGTAAATACAAATATAAATAACTTTTAATAACAAGAATTGCTTGTGGGTGTTGTTTTGTAAATACAATTCTTCTTTTAATTATGGTTATTATGTCTAAGGCCTATACCGTAAGAAAACACTTCAACTACTTCTTCTTCTTTTCCTTTTGGCTTTTCCCTTCAGGGGTCGCCACAGCGAATCAACCGCCTCCATCTAACCCTGTCCTTTGCATCCTCTTCTCTCACACCAACTACCTTCATGTCCTCTTTCACTACATCCATAAACCTCCTCTTTGGTCTTCCTCTAGGCCTCCTGCCTGGCAGTTCAAAACTCAGCATCCTTCTACCAATATATTCACTATCTCTCCTCTGGAGATGTCCAAACCATCTCAGTCTGGCCTCTCTGACTTTATCTCCAAAACCTCTAACATGTGCTGTCCCTCTGATGTACTCATTCCTGATCCTATCCTTCCTGGTCACTCCCAAAGAGAACCTCAGCATCTTCATCTCTGCTACCTCCAGCTCTGCCTCCTGTCTTTTCCTCAGTGACACTGTCTCTAGACCAAACAACATCGCTGGTCTCAACACAGTTTTGTACACCTTTCCTTTCATTTTAGCTGAAACTCTTCTATCACACATCACACCTGACACTTTTCTCCACCCATTCCATCCTGCCTGGACACGCTTCTTCACCTCTTTTCCCCACTCTCCATTGCTCTGGACTGTTGACCCCAAGTACTTAAAATCCTCCACCTTCTTGATCTCTTCTCCCTGTAACCTCACTCTTCCACTTGGGTCCCTCTCATTCACACACATGTACTCTGTCTTACTGCAGCTAACCTTCATTCCTCTCCTTTCCAGGACAAACCTCCACCTCTCCAGCTTCTCCTCCACCTCGTCCCTACTCTCACTGCAGATCACAATGTCATCTGCAAACATCATAGTCCATGGAGATTCCTGTCTAACCTCGTCTGTCAGCCTGTCCATCACCATAGCGAACAAGAAGGGGCTCAGAGCTGATCCCTGATGCAGTCCCACCTCCACCTTGAACTCCTCTGTCACACCTACAGCACACCTCACCACTGTCTTACAGTCCTCATACATGTCCTGCACCGTTCTAACATACTTCTCTGACACTCCAGACTTCCTCATACAATACCACAGTTCCTCTCTGGGCACCCTGTCATAAGCTTTCTCCAGATCTACAAAAACACAATGCAGCTCCCTCTGGCCTTCTCTGTACTTCTCTATCAACATCCTCAAAGCAAATACTGCATCTGTAGTACTCTTTTTTGGCATGAAACCATACTGCTGCTCACAAATGTTCACTTCTGCCCTTAGTCTAGCTTCCACTACTCTTTCCCATAACTTCATTGTATGGCTCATCAGCTTTATTCCTCTGTAGTTGCCACAACTCTGCACATCTCCCTTGTTCTTAAAAATGGGCACCAGCACACTTCTCCTCCACTCCTCAGGCATCTTCTCACTATCTAAGATCCTGTTGAACAACCCAGTCAGAAACTCTACTGCCACCTCTCCTAGACACTTCCAAACCTCTACAGGTATATCATCAGGACCGACTGCCTTTCCACTCTTCATCCTCTTCAGTGCTCTCCTCACTTCATCCTGGCTAATCTTTGCTACATCCTGGTCCACAACAGTCACCTCTTCTAGTCTTTGTTCTCTCTCATTTTCCACGTTCATCAACTCCTCAAAGTACTCTTTCCATCTTCCCATCACACTGCTGGCACCTGTCAATAGACTTCCATCCCTATCCTTAATCACCCTAACCTGCTGCACGTCCTTCCCATCTCTATCTCTCTGTCTTGCCAGCCTGTATAGATCAGTCTCTCCCTCCTTACTGTCCAACCTAGCATACAAGTCATCATAAGCTTCTTGTTTGGCCTTTGCTACCTCTACCTTCACCTTACGCTGTATCTCCCTGTACTCCTGTCTACTCTCCTCAGTCCTCTCAGTGTCCCACTTCTTCTTAGCTAACCTCTTTCTTTGTATACACTCCTGTACCTCCTCATTCCACCACCAAGTCTCCTTATCTACTTTCTTTCCAGATGACACACCAAATACTCTCCTACCTGTCTCCCTGATCACATTAGCTGTAGTTGTCCAGTCATCTGAAAGCACCTCCTGACCACCCAGAGCCTGTCTTAACTCCTTCCTAAAGGTCATGCAACACTCTTCCTTTTTGAGCTTCCACCATTTCGTCTTCTGCTCTGTCTTTGTCCTCTTCATCTTCCTCACCACCAGAGTCATCCTACACACCACCATTCTATGCTGTTTGGCTACACTCTCGCCTACCACTACTTTGCAGTCACTGATCTCCTTCAGGTTACATCGTCTACACAAGATGTAGTCTACCTGTGTGCTCCTACCACCACTCTTATAGGTCACCCTATGTTCCTGCCTCTTCTGGAAGAAAGTATTCACTACAGCCATTTCCATCCTTTTTGCAAAGTCAACTACCATCTGTCCTTCTGCGTTCCTCTCCTGGATACCAAACCTGCCCATCACTTCCTCATCACCTCTGTTACCTGCACCAACATGTCCATTGAAGTCTGCACCGATGACAACTCTCTCACTTCTAGGTATGCTCTGCATCACTTCATCAAAGTCCAACCAGAATTTCTCCTTCTCCTCCAGCTCACATCCTACCTGTGGAGCATACCCACTAACAACATTGAACATCACACCTTCTATTTCTAGCTTCAGACTCATCACTCTATCCGACACTCTTTTTACCTCCAGGACATTCCTAACAAACTCCTCCTTCAAGATAACTCCTACTCCATTTCTCTTCCCATCTACACCATGATAGAACAACTTGAACCCTGCTCCTAAACTTCTAGCCTTGCTACCTTTCCACCTGGTCTCCTGGACACACAGTATGTCTACCTTCCTCCTCTGCATCATGTCGACCAACTCTCTACCTTTTCCTGTCATAGTTCCAACATTCAACGTCCCTACTCTTAGTCCTATACTCTTGGCGCTCCTCTTCTCTTTCTTCGTGCGAACGCACTTTCCTCCTCTCCTTCTTCGACCAACAGTAATCCAATTTCCACCGGCGCCCTGTAGGTCAACAGCGCCGATGGCGGTCGTTGTTAACCCGGGCCTCGACCGATCCGGTATGGAAGTCATATGTTTGATTCGCATCTTTGATTTGGCAAAAGTTTTACGCCGGATGCCCTTCCTGACGCAACCCTCTGTATTTATCCGGGCTTGGGACCGGCACAATAAGACACTGGCTTGTGCCCTCTTGCGGCTACATTAAAACACTTCAACTACTACTTCATATAAATACTGCAATTTGATTATGTTTTTCCTATCAAGAAGAGAAATTAAATAATAAATATTAATCAATAATGATATTTTACAAACAGAATGAAGTTATGATGACAGTATTATTTGAGGAATAATAGGTTTAATAACGTCGATACACAGCCGGCATGCATGAGTCTCTGTGGCGCAATCGGTTAGCGCGTTCGGCTGTTAACCGAAAGGTTGGTGGTTCGAGCCCACCCAGGGACGAACATTTTCAAATGAGTTTGTTATTTTAATTTTTGTAAACTTGACGTGTTGGTTTAAAATAGCTCCAAAAATAACTGATATAAAAACTAATGTCTTTAAAAGCGGCAGCTCATTATTTTACATTCTTCACCAGAAACAGCCGCGGTGGCATGCTTTAAGTTACTTCCAATGGTTATTTCCGTTTGAGGTCGCTGTGACTGCATGTACTGTTCATATAAATAAACGACAAACCTTTTATTTACATCCATTTAAAAAATGTACAAAGAACCCACATCTGCCATTCATTTGATCATTTATTCAGCAAGTTCATCATGAGTATTGAATTTTGTAAAAAACATGGTAGTGACATTATTTAACATACTGTAGACAGAGGGCTAACATGCAACAAGGCACCAAATGCTATCATAAAGAAATCTCTTCACATTTATCATTCGACAGGACATTAAAATATAAGTGCAGGGAAAAAAAAGATGTTTGTATTTTCTGAATAGGAAATCTTTCACATCCCGAAATCACTCAAAGCCCTTCTGCTGTATTCAGTTGTAATAATAAACACATGTAATAAATACAACAGTCTTCAAACAGTAGCATATAACCTTGATCCAAATATGCAAACATCATTACTGAGGTGATTCTGAAATGTAATGTTTGTAGGAGTGCAAACAGACAAACACATTATTTAAATAGTGATATATACTGGCTATGATTTGACAATTATCCTTCGATCACTGCGTAGCTTTTCACAATCAGGAATCCGCTGCAGTCTCTTCGAGAACTTTAAAACTCCACACCTTTCAGTATCATAAACTCTGTGGAGAATAAACCATCACAGTTTTTAAGGATTTCAGTCCTTAAAACGCCAAACGGCTGAAGCAGGACTAATACCACCGAATAAAACCAAGGTCTGCAGACGCAGGGAACTCGTTTTCAGTGGCGCATCGTGCATCATGTGGGTCTCTGATTACGTCTTAATTTGGATTATCTTTCGCGTTCTGATCTTGATCACCGTCTGTGGTGCTGGGTTGGGTCGACGTTGTCTGGTGGTTCTGCGAGGCGTTCAAGGCGAGCTGCATGGCCCAGACACTCAAGGGCCTCATGTAGGCCAGCGAGCGGTAGATGCCCTTCTCACAGTAGGCTTCAGGAGTCTGGAAGGCCATGCCCAGCTTCTCCCACACGGTGCGGTAGCAGCCCTCCGCCGTACGCATGCCCTCCTCCTTCATACCCTAAAAAAATAAAATTAAAAAAAGTAGTTTTAATTGAAATGTTAAAAGTGGTGTTTTCTAATGATCTGCATACTTTCACACACACACACACACACACACCTCGTGGATCATCGTGGCCGCCAGTCCGTACACCACTCCGATCCAGACTTCATCTGATTGGACGCTGGAGGAGTCGGGCACACCTTCAGGACGCATGCCGTTCACCGCCCCCATCTGGCCCCCAGCGAAGCTCATCACGTTCAAGTCAAACACACACTTTAGTGCGCTTTTGATTTTTTCATTTGGAAAAGCCTGGAAGGGAGAAGAGGAGCGCAGATGAGGATTTGATTCACGTCTGTATCCAAACTATTTCTAAGATGACCTGATATTATTTTACATGCATATCAAGCGAAACATCATTTAGCTATCAAGAAATGTCATCAGAAATATTAAAACAAGGTTGAAGGTCATTTAAATAAAGTGTAATATCATAATTTTCCCACTAGGGGGCGCTCAGATCTTAACCAAAGAAGTGAAACGTCCCCAAGTAAAAAAAAAAATTGTCCGAAAAGAACCAAATTAAAAGTGTTTGTGTTTAAAAACAGTGACGCCTCCATTTGAAACCTCGTCGACTATACTTCACATCCATAAGAGGTCGGTTTAGGATCCCCTCCCCACAAAACAGGGGCTGCTGGGAGTTTTGGGACTGATTTCTTACAGATTGAACATCATGTCTCATGTTGTGACTCGCCTGGAATTCTCCCTCTCCCAGCCCAGACGCTCTGAGGAACCAGTGCCCGGCGCACTGGTCAGACATGACGCTGTTAGAGAATTCCCTCCCACTGCTGTCGTAGTTGTAATACTTGCCTGAATCGAAAAGAAAAGCGTCGTTAAAAGATTCTAAAACCTCTCTGTGTGCTGGATTGCAGAGAGGCAAATGTGTTTTACCGTTCCACAGCAGCTTGTCGAAAGCGGCGCTGCCCCTGTCCAGGATCTCCCGGTAACAGCGGTACGTCTCCTCGCTGCCCACCAGTTTGGCCATTTTACACATCACACACAGCGACGCCAGCCACAGCCCGCCGCAGTACGCACTGCAAGACAGGAAGGATGGATTTACACCGCAGGAAACACAGGATTTGAAGCGCGTGGGATCTTTGATACCATAAAAAAAGATTCCACCGAGCCCGGCTGGTGTGCAGGCGACAGAGCAACGTCAGGCATTTACAGAACAGCATTTTAATCTACTTTGATGATGAACTGAGCTCCAGCTGCCTGAAACAGTCAAACTAAATCGGTGTGTGTGTGTGTGTGGGGGGGGGGGGGTCGCGTGAGCATGAAATTGCAAACAGGAAGTGATGGCTTCCGATTGAAGCCTTCAGTTGCTCTCTGCATCGCTTTTAGAGAAGTTCTGCAGCTGCAGACGACCACATCTTTCCACTTCCTTCTCATTCAGGGCTTCATTCACGAGACGTCGATTCATCAAAGGAGGAAGAAACTATTTGATTTATTTTACTAAAAAAAAAAAAAAAAAAAAAAAAAAAAGATTTCTTAATTTGCTGATGGAATTTGGAGCAACAAGCTAAATGTTTTAAGGGCTGATCAAATTTGAGATTAGAAAACATTAGAAAACAAAAAAGGACTCAAGTGTTTTCCAGTTGAAGGTCTTTGGTTCTATTGTTTGACCTCTCACCTCGGCCCGGTGACGGTCCACCCGTCGTAGGTCTGGTCAGCGTACCCAGAGTTCTCTATCAGTCCGTCTCCATCCAGGTCAAACTTCAACTCCGACTCCATCACCGCCTGGGAGATTTATTAGAGGTGTTGTCACGACGACAGTCAGTTTCTGTATGTCAATATCACCAATGCAGAATTAGGATGCTACCTGACAGACGGGCCACAGGTCCCGCAGGTACTGACAGTCCTGGGTGAGGTGGAAGTCCCTGTAGACCTGCAGGACGAACTTCAGGTTCAGGTCCTTCCAGTCAGCTGTGTCGTGGATGAGGTAGGCGTTCATCCTCGACCACGGCTCGTCGTCTGGGGAGAGAAAAGTTCTAAGATCACTGGATCCACGCCTCCTGAAGCCTCCTGAAGCCTCCTGAAGCCTCCTGAAGCCTCCTGAAGCCTCCTGAAGCCTCCTGAAGCCTCCTGAAGCCTCCTGAAGCCTCCTGAAGCCTCCTGCAACGTCCGCCCGTTTCCCACCTGGGTCTCCGATGTCGTGAGGCACCACGTTCTTGGTCTTGATGGGGGAACAGCGTCCACTCTTCAGATGGAGCCTCTCTGTCAGGTCCTGCTGAACGACGCTGCCGGCTGAAAGGAGATTACAGTGTTTTCCACACTATAAAGCGCACTGGATTATAAAAGCGCACTGGACTATAAAACGCAGTCAATTTTTGAGAAAATTAAAGGCTTAAAGGCGTGCCTTATAGTGCGGAAAACACTGTGTTGTTGCTGCCGTTTTTATCAGAGATGCATGCTGTGATTATTGAACCAAACTCACCAATATCATACTGTAAACTCAAGGCCAGTTTGGGCCACAGCATGATGAGCGCGAAGGACGCGTAGAAGTGCACGTCGTACGTGTTGTACATTCTGTACTCCTGACCTGGGAAGCAATGAAAGCTTCATCAAACAAATTTATTATCATCAGATCTCAGTTTTTCTGGCCTCATTTGTTTGATTTCTCAGATAAAAACTTTTTTTTTTTTTTTTTTTTCCTGGAAAAAAAAAAATAAAAAGACTTCAGGGATTCTTTGCTCACCTTCCAGGTAAGCAAAGCGGCCGTACTCCTTGATGACGTCGGGCTGAGCCGGCAGCCCCCCGTCCTGGCTGCGCACGCCGCCGCTGACGTCAGCGTCCTCCGGCAGCTCCGTCCACACCGTCCCCCCGTCCGCCACGAAGTACAACTCGTTAAACAGAGCCGACTTAAACCAGGAGGGGAGGGAGCTGCATCACGTCAAAAAATAGACAGGATGAAGCATGGGGGGGTTCAAGTCCCAGCCAACCATCAGGACAGGAAGTACCTGTCTTGTAGGATGGGCTTTTGCCATTCCTCAATGCTTCTCTCCCATTGGTTGTAGCGGGTCAGGGCGTAGTGGCTGAGGGAGGGGGCGGCGTCGCCTTTGGTGCCAAAGTAACGAGTGTATCTCCTGGAGACGGAAGAACAACAAGCATGAGGTTATGACGAGTTCATCAACACACATACACGACTAATTTAAAGTGTTTAACATGCAAAAGTTTAAAATGAAAAAGTCTTAAAATGTGTTTTAGAAGTTTGTGTTTCCTCCGTTTTTCCTAAAGGACATCCAAGTGTTTTATTTTATTGAAGCTTTGCTGATCTTGTTTGGCCTCTGTTACGGATGATTTTTTTGGAAAGTTTTGATTTGCTTTAATGATTGAAATTTAAAAAAAAAAAAGGAGTTTGAAAAAATAAAATAGAAATCTTCAAAAAAGAAATTAAAGAGCTTTAAAAAAAAATAAAAAGTTGTCTCAAGTCATTTCAGTCCAAATAGATTCCAAATTTTCATCCTTGTCAACTCTCAAATCAGCTGAAAGTTTTTTTTGAAAATGTTTGGACAATTTTGGTGATTTTAGAAAAGGAATTCCAGTCGTGTTTAAAGCAGTTTGAGACGAGTACGAGTCAAACCCCGAGTCAAAACACGTCCCAGTCAAGTAGCAGGTCTGTCTCAGCAAGTTTCTCGTCTATAAGAACAAAAGTTTAGAAAAAAAGTTTTTTTTTTAAATTTCCTATGATGAAAGAATTAAACATTCAGCCTGTCTTCCTGCTTGTTTTTAAAATTCTAGGGGGAGACATGTTTGAGATAAATCTTCTCCAGCAACCACGTCCACATCACATTTCTTTTTTTTTTTTTTTTTAAACCGGATTTTATTTTAAAATAATTTTTGAACTTGAATAGGCGTTTCCTCCCACCTGATGTGTTCCCGCTCCCTGGAGCCGAAGGTGATCCTGGGCATGTCCCAGGCCAGGCAGAACTCCAGGGCGTCGCGGCCGTGTGCCGGCACGGAGCAGCCCGCCGCCAACGCCGCCGCCACTCTCTCCCCCTTCGGGGTCGGCGGGCTGGATCCTGCAGAGGTTAGAGGTCAGCAGCAGACAGAGGTAAACTAAACCCCCCCTCCCAAATGAGTCTGATCTGAAGCAGCCACCTGTGGGGGAGTCCAGCCGTCCGTCGCTGAGGAGGTCTCTCCACAGGCCGCTGCAGGTGCCCCTGGGATTGAACGCCGTCTGGTGACTCACCTCCCTGTCCGACTGTCAGGACGTAAAACCAATGAATTAACAGCACAGGTTCACCCCCCCCCCAGCTTTAAAATCACAACAACAGGCCCCCGAACCTTCTCTCTGGTGGCGATGCAGAGGGTGTACGGGTTCACGGCGGTGCAGTGATGCAGCAGCACCCCCGACACGGCCTCGCCCTCCTTCTCCAGGTGGAACGGTTGGTTCCAGTGACCCCCCCCCTTGTCGTCCTTCTGACCCGAGCCGTTGACCAGGGTGAACATGATGGAGACGTCCAGAGCGTAGTCGTTCTTGTTCTCCACGTCCCACACGAACACCGCCACGGGCAGACTGGAGTCCTGGGGGGTGCAGGGGGGGGGTACCGATCCAACCATCAAACCATTTTTACCAGCAAATAGACGCGTCCCGACTCTCTTCTTCTTCTTCTTACCTGGTAGTCGTGAGGAATGACCGGAGAGATCTGCCTGCAGGTCAGGGTGACGTTCTGCCCCGGCAGGTGGTAGACGGTCCAGGCGCGGGGGTACAAGGCGTGATAGAAGGCGTACTCCCCGCAGTAGCCCCAGTTCCACCCCTGTAGGGTGGGGGGACGCTCCAGCGATAAGACCTGCTGGTAAACCGTTTGTCCCGCGCGCCTCAAACACACCGTGAACTGAAGGGAAAACGGACTTTGTTTACTTGTTTGTAGGTTGAGGGGGGGGTGATGCCTTCAGGGGTTCCAGCTCCTTTACCTGGTTTGCTGTGACGGTTTTGTAGTGGTACATCCCAGGGTTCAGCTGCCATCTACAGAACTCACCCCTCCATCCTCTGGTGATGGTTCCCCCTCCGATGCCGCCGAGCGGAGCGCCTGAAGGTCAGAGGATTCATCAGCGTCGAGCGACAGCCGGCGCTCTCAGCTCCCACAGAGCCTGAACTCACCGTAGATCTGACGCAGGGGGAGGGCGCTCAACATGTCGATGAAGGGGGCCTTCTTCTCCACCTTGGTCTTCCTGTACCACCACCTGAGGTACCTGAGTGGATAAAACACAGTAATAATCAGGTGACGAGGAAACCGACTAACATCCAGTTCAATACGCTTCTAACTTTTAATGTCTGTCCTCAAAGGGTCAGATGTAACTAATAAATATAAGTAAATGTAACTAAATGTAATGTAACATAAATGTAACTACTCCTTAATGTTAAATAACTCTGAATTTATTACTTATTCAAGTTATAAACATTACAGTTAGACAGAAAAACATGTTTGTTTGTTTTTCTGTTCTAACATAAATCCTTTTCATTTGTCAGGTTATTAAACCCACAGAACTCCATCAATCAAGGATCAAACTATCAATGAATAAAGAAAAATAACATCAAACACAAGTTAGGACGTTAACTTTGTTCACAACGTTTTTGTCAATGTTAAAATGGGATTAATTACTGCATTGTGGGAAATGTCGTTTTTGATTAAAGTACGCTTGACCTATTTATATTTATACGCTTTGACCTTTTATGCGCTCGTGGGCCACATTAAATGATGTGGAGGGCCACATTAGGCCCCCGGGCCTTGAGTTTGACATATGTGGTTTAGATGAAGGGAATGGCGTCAAACTGGTGCTTTATGGGTGATGTTATCTTAGTGTTGCTGTGATCTCTATCAGGCCTGGGTTGTTTTGCTCGGTGTAATGAAGCCACGATAAAAACGGTCAGACTTTCTACTTTTATCGTTGTTGAAGCCAAAACGACTTCAACAACACTCAGATCTCCTGTAGGACAACGTCCATTCTCCTCGCTCCATTTTATGGTACATGAAATAAACCGCCATAAAACGCCAACCAGGCTTCACCACCACGAGTCAGGTGGTGACATAGTTTATGGCACCTGAAGTCAGGTGCCATAAACTATGTCTATGAGCCGGTCTTTAGCATCTGGTGACCTTTCACCACTGTTCCAGGTGAACGAAGTCTTGATAGTCGTCGCTCAAAAAGACACCGCAGAGATTTAGGACGCGACAAACCGTCGTCCCATTCCTCACCCCCGGGGCGCGTCTCTTCCGTTTGATTGTCTCTGCAGCAGTTTTTACATACTTTACATTTGTTTTGTGTTTTACTTCTGATCAAAAGCTGATGAATGGATAGTAAAGACCTCTATGCTGGTTTGTGCTTCCTGAATCTTATCTTATTTCCTGACGTGGTAACAGATTAGTCCTATAACTTAATAACTAGTCATATAACTTTAAACAGGCTAAGTGGAGATAGCATGATGTAAATTAGCTCATAAAGTTTATAACGCCTGCGTCTAAATTCAAATCAGGCCGAGATGAAGCTCCATGCCAAGTAGAATGACTTTGGGTACACAAAACAAAATAATCAATAAAGTTTTTTGTCCTCTAATCACAATGAGGAAGCTTTTTTTGCAGATGTAATTATTGCTGAGCTCGACAACAAAGACTTTGCTGCAAAAATAACTCCACATGAAAGCTGTCAGGAGGAACAAAACGCGTCAGGAGGGATTGGTTGAAGTGACTAATTTTAGGCTGTGGCGTTAAACTCTATTGTTAGCGCTGTGATGTTCTGCAGCTCAGCTGTACGGCAAACAATGGTCCTCGCCCCGATCCGGCGCCGTGCAAACAGAAAAAAACACAAATCTAACCTCAAGCTGCCATCAGGTGACGGAGCAACGGACAAAACATTCAAATAGTGGTGAAACATTTACCGTTCAACACACACAGGAAGTCAAACTGATGACGAACAACGGCCTCAATGGACTCAGTGGATCAATCAGCTGTTAATTACTGCATCATGATCATGAAGTTTTGAAGTTTCTTTATTGAAAAGTTTAAATAAAACAAAAGACAATAACTTTCCAGTCATTTATCTTCAGAATTCTACAGAATTTGCTGTATTTATATCGACCTTTTAGATCAGGGGTGTCAAACTTATCAGCATCAGCATAACGGCTGTCCTCACAGGGCCAGATGTAACTAATAAATGTAACTAAATGTAACTCAATGTAAAGTAACATAAATGTAACTACTCCTTAATGTAACTAATAACTCTGAATTTATTACTTATTCAAGTTACAAACATTACAGTTAGACAGAAATAAACAAGTTTGTTTGTTTCTCTGTTCTAACATAAATCCTTTTAATTTGCAAATTATTAAACCCACAGAACTCCATCAATCAAGGATCAAACTATCAATCAATAAAGAAAAATGACATCAAACACAAGTTAGGACGTTAACTTTGTTCAAAATGTTTTCGTTAAAATGGGCTGAACTACTGCATTGTGGGAAATGTAGTTTTGCTCAAAGCACACTTTTGACCCATTTATTTTTGCACTCTGACCCTTTATGCTCTCGTGGGCCACATTAAATGATGTGGAGGGCCACATTTGGCCCCCAGGCCTTCAGTTTGACACATGTGTTTTAGCCAATAGCGATGCTCCTGCCTGCAGATTTACTCACCGTACGGACGCGCCATCCGTTGGAGACGACTAAACATTCATGATAATTCACTCTAATCTGAACCAGACGACCCTGTCCTTCCACTGCGTTTATCCACAGCCTCACTAGACAACACAAGGAATGCTAATCCTCCGCTGGGGCGGCTCGGCTTCCCTGGTATGTCACCACACCACTGCAATTTGGAATCACGTTGGATCGGTAATATAACTGTTCCTTGAATGACTAATGCTGTTTTGATTCAGGATCAAAGTTGACAAGCTGGAAATTTGCCGGCTTATAATTCGTCATCATAGTAAATACAAAATTAAATAATCTTGAGTCACCAGATTAACATCATGAGGATTTCATGATGTCATTTCTGTCCAGGCCTAGAGAATAAAACTTTGCAGTTGCCCTAAAACCACAATAATACAAAATTAGTTTTTGAAAATCCTGAATCCAGATCCATTCACAACTTTTTTGGAATCTAACAGACAAACAGCCTGCAGTGTTTCACATGTTTCCCTGGTGATTGAGCCGATCGATACAAACCCCCCCAGTGGACTAAGGTCGTACGTTTGTTTCACAGCAACACCGAAACAGGTTTGCGAAAAGCGAAACACGTCTCAGGAAGTTTCACATCTCTGTGAAGTTGCTAGAAGGCAACAGAGCGCTGTAATAACAGGCTTCATTGTTTGTTTCCCACATGTCTTAGTGAGCTGTGATGTCACACAGTAGGGGGGTGACGGGAGGGAGACGTCTGTGGGGGGAGAAAAATGTTGCATCTGAAGTAAAATCGAGTCAACAATGTCTGAACGTCACAAGACGTGACCTCCAGGATGGAAACCACAACCGATCCTCGAGATCAAGAGTCAGACGTCGGATCGACTCAACCTGAGTCTCCAATGAAAGCAAACAGCGGCTCAACAGATGCTGAGATCCATCCACGAGTCGTTTTCCCCCTCTGGCTGTGTGTAGTGTGACAAATCTGCTGGGAAGCTCTGAGCAGCACAATAACCAAGAATACCTTCAATACCATCAGCTACACTTCAGCCGACAGGTAAATTACAGAGCAGGGAGACGAACCTCTCACCCCGTCGTCAGGTGACTCAAGCGTCCGCTGACTCGCTTGTCTATAAACGTGTGGGAGTTTATTTCTAATGGGTTTAATCCTGTTTTCATATTCTTGATGATTACTGCAATTGAAGCTTAAAGGAATGGGTAGCCCACTTTTTAGGTTGACAACACACATCCGCTGTCTGAGCTGAGAAATATGACACTATTAGGTCAACACTTCCTCCGGCGCTGCACCTTGGAAACATGAACTGGGGTTTATGGGAGTCGACTACTGGTTTACTATCTGCAGGTGTATCTGGACAACACCCTGTGTTAATAGGACAAAACCTTAAGAATGCGCCAACTCAGTTAATACCTAATTATAAGTTTAAAAAAAACCATACAGCATATTATAGAATGCAATGATTTACAAATCCATTGCAATTTAGATTAACTAAAGTCAGTAAAAAAACAAGACAGTTAATAATCAAACTGAAAAATCTTAATTGAATTTTATAAATAGAAGCTCATACAAGTATGTTTCAGTTAGATAAGATGGGACGGAGCATGGGGCATCAATATTCCAGAAGGATTTCTAATTATTAACTGTTTGGGGTTCTTCTCATTCGCTCATTGTCAAATTTCAACATTTATCTTTATACTGTTTTTATTTGAACTTTGAAATCGGGGGTTATACTTTTGGAAATTTAAGCGACAAATAGAAATAACTGCATGTCTCACCTGAATCCCAGGCCCAGGTGATCCACCACGTTGGACAGCGAGACGTCTTTTATTTGAAAGGGCTTTCTCTTCTCCTTGAACTCGTGCGCCAGGCAGATTCTCCAGCCCTCCTTGGGAACGCCGTATCCCATCTCCTTGGAGACATATCTGCTCATGAGGTCCGCTGTGGATTTCTCACCCCAGTCTGTGCTCATTTTAGCAGGACACCCAGGGATCGGGACCTTACGGCGATGAAGGACAAGAAAACACATAAGAATGTTTTCATTCAGTGTAAAGCAGGTGCAGTGAGTAATGAACACATGATGTAGTGATTCTGAAATGCAAAAATAATTACCTGGAAAAACAGATGAGAAAACTGTCTTTCAGAAAAAAGGTCCCAGGACTAGTAATAGATTACTGTCCACTACAGCATTCAGTCTGTTCAGCTCCAATACAGTCATTCCCTCATTCGCTTTTCTGCAAACCTCCGGGCTTCCGTAGTAGAGATGTCAGACCGTTTTAGACCCCATCAGCACTGGAGTCTCGGTGGGTCCGTTCAGCCGTGGCTGGGTGGGCGAAGCCGGAGCCCAACTATTATAGAGAATACCGGTCAGGCATTCGACCGGACACCTAAAACAAACAGAATGAAAAGATGGGAAAAAGTGCGGAACACATTTACCCCCCTGTACGTGCAGGTGGGGGGCTAATGTCAAACGACCATCTCAGTAACTCGTTAGCTGCAGAGCCACAAACCGATAACACCACCTTCATAATTAATTATGTAACGTTAGCTAACTAAGTTCTCGCTTTATACGCAGTTAACTCACCATTAGCAGCAGGATGGAGGAGACCTTTTTAAGCACTACGGAGACAGCTTCATCCGCCTCTCACTCCGAGTCAACCCCTCCGAACCCTAAACCCTGTTTTTGCTAGCGCCGCCGTCAGTATGCAAATGAGTGTCATTAGTCAGCTTTAACGTGACTCTATGCCCTACTTTAATTCTTTCAGGTACGGCGTTCTCTCGCGAGGGATGCCTCTTTTCTTTACAGGATGCGTGGAGCTAATTTACAAGCCTCTGAATGTATTTTTAACTATAAAGTTAAAAACTGACAGATTATTACTTGAATTTGTTGTGGTCAAATCAACAAACAAGCCTGAAGTGGATGTTGCCTGGCAGGCGTAACTCTGGAAAAAAAATTCTAAAGTAGGGTAAAAGCTACCGCCTGGTCTGTACCATTTGAAAAAAGAGGGGGGATTTAAATTCAACAACATTTAGTCATTCTCCGATATGACATGGATTGGCATAGTTATTCAAAAATATAATTTAAAAATATATTAGAATGAATTTCTATGCATTGAGTGGTATTACTACACAAAAATAAGTGTTAAATTCAAAGGAAAACAAGTGTACGCCTCCCTACCAGTTACCGTAGCAACAGTCCACATTTTATTGACTGCCACAAGACGACTTCTACATGGCCGAGAAAAAACTATTAGTGGAACACTACATTAAAGTTGTTTTTCATCGAAGCGTATTTAATTTCAGTTTCTAAATTTTAAACCGTCAAAAACATTAAATTCTTGAAGAAAATATACGTTTTATTTATGTGTGAACTTTATTTTACGAACTTTGATTTTCCCGGGTTTATCATTGACCGTACAGCAGCGGACGCGTACATCAAAGTATTTGTTTACTTTAGCTGTCATTACCTGCGCACATCAGCTATGTCTAATTTGTCTGTATTGCACTGTTAAAGAAGTGAAATTTAGGTGCACTTCTGTTTGTCAACGTCGTAATCTTGCTGCAGTAGCGTTTGACATCGAGGTAGGTGTTTCAGTTACCCGTGAAGTAGCCATTATTGTTATAGGACTAAACAAGTCAAGCTAGCACACAGCGTTAGCAATCGTATCTTTCCTTCAGTGACGTCATGTTGTTGTTTGTTGTTGTTGTTGTTGATGTGGTTGTTTTAACGTTGCAGATGATCGAGGTCGTGGCCTCCATGGCCCGGGGCCCCGTGTTTCTGGCCGGGGAGCTCATGGAGTGTCTCATAACATTCACCAACCCAATGTCCCACCTCTCTACCTCAGCCAGCAGGTAGAATTTGATCCCTTTCACCTCCTCACACATCTCATCTATAACAATAGTTATAATCAGTAATAAACCATATTTGTCCATCAAAACCATTTTTTTTAACCTTTGTTTTGTGTCTCTGTCCCAGTGAGATGCTGGCGTGGGCCAGTGCCCAGATCCACTGCCAGTTCCACGCCAGTGAGAGCAGAGTGGCCCTACCAGCCCAGGGCAGCAAGCACGATGTCCAGGCTGAGAGCGACACGGTGCTAATTCCAAGTAGAGGTGAGGAAAAGAAATAAATGGAAATTCACACTGCTGATACTGTATTTAAATACCTAGAATCACATTTGCATAAAGTATGTAATGCGCTACATTAACGGGTCAAACCACATTGAGCTAACTAAAGAACGATGTGAGAAAATCTAGGTATAATCACTTTATGTGTCCTATACTTTTGATTGCATCAAATCTAAATCTTTTTTTCTGCAGGTGAGCGAGGGCAATGCGTCCTGGATACTCCTCCCAAGATATTATTCTGTGACCTGTGCCTGGATCCTGGGGAGAGCAAAACCTGTACGCGTATTTAATAAGAAACAGATCAAATCTGGTCTTTGAGGAAGTGTGAAAATCTTTGTGCTAGGTTGTGTCAGTTAAAACTCACCCACTCTCCCAACAGATTCATACAGTGAGATTGTACCAGTCGACGGTCCTCCTAGCTTCCGTGGTCAATCAGTGAAGTATGTCTACAAGCTGACCATCGGTTGCCAGAGAGTCAACTCACCCATCAAACTCCTCAGAGTTCCCTTCAGAGTCCTGGTTCTGCAAGGTGAGATGGATTTAATAGTTTTTGTTGAATGAATTAAACTACAACAGCAAATGTAATTCTGGTTTAAAAAAAAAAGTCCTGATGTTGTAACGTGAAATTGTAATTCTTATTCATGTTCTATCTGATTTGTAGGCATGCCAGAGCCTCTGTTTCCCCAGGATGAGGAAGTGTCCCCCTCCAATCCCTTCTTGGAGGATGAGGAGACGAGCCGCAGGGATGCTCGACCTCTGGAGAGAGCCCTGGACATGCTGATGGTCACCACTTCAAGACGCTGTCCCCGTCAGTCACATTCCAAATCAGCTTTTCTTATATTGCTTGTATTCTCGCTGTGGAGTCATTTTTCTGATGAAAACCACATTTAGCTCAATATTGAAACGTTTAATAGCACATGCTGATCCTTTAAGTGTGTTTCCTCCCCCAATAGAATTAATAGTTTCATTAAATAGGTTAGTGCTCTTCACTCAGAGGTTGTTTTAAAAGTACAGAACATTTTACAAGCGACACAAATATTTGCAATACACCCAGCAGGTTGCTAGGTAACTGATTAGACACCAGACATATATAATCCAGATGGATTCCACTGCAGTGAAGTTCTGTACATCTTTAACAACAAACTTGGTGATGAGTTCTTAATACCCACACCTATATAAATCTGTCATCACTAGTATTATAGGTTGTCAACCCTTCCCTTGTTTGGGTTTAGTTTTGAGACAGATGGATCATACGTTTATGAATACAAATAGGTAAATGTTCCAAATTAAACTTGCCAAGCTAGTTTTCCAAAGAGGGTTAGTGCATCATACACACATGCTCACAAAATATTTCTACCATCACATAGATTATCAACCATAAAAGATCTGTCATCCATAGTGGGAAACCAGAAACGCTCTGTGAACGTCTGTCAACACCGTATCCAACACCCGAACAGTCAGGACTCAGTTTCCAGACTCAGAACAAACAGTTTTAACAATAATTTGTCTGAGATGATTTATAAAGCAAACACGTGTTCCCTCTGATTTGTCCAGACATGTTCAACATCACCAACATGCGTGGGAAAGTGGCCAAGTTCTGCATCTTCAAAATGGTTTACCGACTGGGCGAGGACATCATCGGCACTTTCAATTTCTCAGAGGGTGACATTCGCTGCCTGCAGGTGTGTTCGCTGTGCGTGTGAAAAGCGTCGCTCTCAAGAGTTCATGTGATTCACCCCCGTTCATGTCTGTCCAGTATTCAGTGAGCCTCCAGAGTGAGGAGGAAATCCAGCAGCAGTACCAGCGGCGTCCGGGGGAGACTGTGAGCGTGACGGGACACGGTCGGCACCTGGAGTCTTGCCTCCACACCGCCTCCAGCCACTTCTCCCTCCCCATCCCCCTCAACGTCACGCCGGGCTTCAGCACAGACATCGGTCAGTATGAACGAGGATGGAGACGCTAAATATGATGTTTTAAAAAAATAATTTAAAAAAATAATAATTAACCATTGCTTGAAATTATGAGGCATCATCTTCAAGTATTTAAATTGCAGATTTCGTTTTCTCTTCATATATCTGCTGAGAAATATTTTTAAAAAATGCCTCTTACTTCAGTACTCAGGGTTAAAACTGCTCATTTGGGATTTATTTAATAAAAAATATTAATTTTGGGTCTATTATATTAATGGTGTTGCATTGTTAAAACCCCTGATTTTAGAATATTTCACAATTATTAAAGGAAAAAATTATTCCCTAATGAATTTGCAAATAAAACTGCATCTAATCTATTTCCAGACACAAAATCTTCTTTGGTGAATTGAGTATTTTATTTGGAACATTTTAAAGGTTATATAACCTCATACTAGTACCGTTCTTATTATCCTGTATTAAAATGAAATGCTTGCTTATTTCAAACTCTGCAATCACTCGTCAGACTGATCACATGTTTCTCTCCTCCTGAGCAGTGATGCTGAGATGGCGCCTCCACTTTGAATTCGTCACATCCCGGGAGCCGATGGAACCGCCCACGGTTCTGCAGAACCAACCGCAGGTGACCGTGTGGACGGGGGTGGAGCACGTGGACGTGGACACCTTCAGCTGGGATCTGCCAATCAAAGTCCTGCCCACCAACCCGGCGCTGGCGTCCTACATGTCCCACTTCACAGGCAGCAACAGCATCAACATTTGAGAGTTGACTGTCGGACATTGTGTGTGTGTGTGTGTGTGTATTTGTGTGTGTGTGTGTGTGTGTGTGTGTGTGTATATTCTGTTCTTTATGGATCATGGCACTGAGGAGCACATTTAAGGAGTGTGAGCATTATTTTTGTGTACATCTGAAGCTTTGTATGTAGATTCCGTTTGAAAAGTGTTTGAGTTATATTTTCCTTACTTTTTGTAAATCATGGACCTCAAAAACTGCAACTCGCTGTGGTTTTTATTCCCTGTCTTTCACTCATGCTTGTTTATACATTGCATTGTTTCTTACTTTAAAGTATTTTATTTTTTAACTTCATCTCATCTTCAGGAAAGGCCTTATTCAGATGGAAATATTGTACTGCAAGGAGAAAAATAAAAAGCAAAGTGTTTTTAAATTCGATATATTGTGCATAAGTCATTTTTATTTGGGGGGTAAATGTCCACAACAGTTATATATATATTAATATAATTATATAGTGTATTTACTAATAGATACAGTAAATAATTGGGTTAATAAAAGAAATAAAATCTTGCTAAATAAACTGTCCAGATGAGATAATCTGTATTTTTATGTTATATAATCCATTCTGACTAATGCTGAATAGAAATAGAATATAAACATTTACAGAGGATAATTTTGAAAACAGTATACATCAATGCTTACAAAACAGCTCTAAAATTCTGCAGTTTTATTTAAATATTTTTTTCACAGATGCATTTCCTTAACTGATGACAATAATTACAGATTTTCTTGTATGAAACTGGTTATTGATTAAACAAGAGTGAGTATTGGCTTCACAGGCAAACAGGTTTATTCTAAGCATCGAGCCGCTGCTGCAGCTGAAGCGATCCGTGGCTGGGGTCCTTCACATCGTCCCCGGGGGAGCAGGGCAGGCGGGGGTCGGCTGTCTGGACCAGGGACACCTTACAGCTCACCGGCTCCACCCGCACCTCACACCAGGCGGGGAAATCCACCGGCCGATGCACCCTGGACCGACGGCAAAGTAAAGGAAGAGAACTTTTCTGTCACTTCAAAAAGTTTAAAATTTAAAATCAGACTGATGTTTTTTTATAAAACAGAATTATTTTATGCTAGTTTGTACATCTATATTGCTGTTCTTACCATAATATATAACAGTTTTAATTATTAATTACACCAGATAATTGGATTTAATGTGAAAGTTTTGAAACCCTGAGGAAATGCAAACTATGATTGCAAAAATATTATTGTGAAATAAATAGATACACATATAGATATTCAATTCAATTAAAAAAAACTTTATTTGTCCCCAAGGGGCAATTGAAAGCACATAAAGCAGCAGTATTGGTGCAAAAGACAGGATTGGTCCACAAAAAGGAAATGCAGAGTGCAAAGAGCAAAAACCAGACTCAGTATACAGAAAACACCAAAAATACACAATAAACAGAAATGTACAATAAATAAGTAGAATAAAAAGGGCGTATAGATACAGATATAGATATATAATATAAAATAATCCAACTGAAAAAAGCTCAGTTTGGGAATATGTTAATGAATGACTGACAAAGTAACATGAGTACTCTTATTTTGAAGGTACATTTTTCCTGCTGTACTTGAATCTTAAATCTTTGGATTCAGAACTTTTAATGGAGTATTTTTAAGGCTGTTTCAGCTCCTGTCATCAAACCACACACTCGTGTGTGTACTCACGTCTCACAGCAGCCGACGCCGACGGGGTGCAGACAGGTGCACTGCATGCAGGCTTTACCCATCCAGGTTTCCCCCAGCGAGTAGTGCCTCCCCTCAAACACACACAGCGCTGGGAGAATGCACGGAAGTCAGAAAGTCAAGAATGCATGGAAAGTCAAAATTCATACTGATATTTTAGAGCGTGAGACCTCACCTCTGGAGTCGAAGTGGCACTCCATGGGGGCAGCGAACCCCCCGCTGGTCCACAGGAGAAACCCTGCAGCTGCGAGCAGAACGTTGACCCTGGACAGCTCCATCCTCCTCTGGTCCCCCTTCCCCACTTCTCTGCCTCATATATACATCCTGAGGGTGTGTGACCACAGTGTGGAGGTGGGGTCAGCAGGCCTTGGCTGGAGAGGGTGTCAGCAGTTGCCATCCATTGAGGGAATGAGGGGGTGGTGGTGGTTTATGCTGAGGGGGGAGGTATGCAGAGGGGAATCTTGTATCTTGGCTCTGATTTGGGGCAGTTTGGATCTCGCCCCGCTGCGCTTCAACAGGCGTGAAACACTAAAATGATAGAAACAATGACACATGCAATGCGGTGAGTGAGGGAAGGGAGGAGAGAGGTGAGATGGGGGGCAGGAGGATGGAGGTGGAGAAGAAGGAGGGATGGAAGGATGAAAAAAAGCTTTTATTTTACTGTTGTGTCCAATATTTAACCCTCAAATAGAAAGTGAACAAGATTATTTCCAAATGTCAAACTATGCTAACATAAAACTATGTTTTTAGTGTTTTATGACACTTTTTTAAGCATTTTTATCACAATTTAAGATGGTTTTAGTAAATATTTATGTTTTTCTTGATGTATTTTGACTATGGATAATTGATTTCAGTATTCATCATCAGCCCCCGTTAAGTTTTAGTTAACTGTAGGAGGATGTAATTTTGTGAAATCTTCATAACGTCACATTATCAGAAATTCAAAATGTTATCTGACTTGACTATCTAGCCCCCCCTGTTTAAGGTTTAAATACAGAATATTCTGACATTTTAAGTTACTGGTAGAGGATTACACCTGATAGTATAAGTATGATTTGAACAGTTTAGAGGTCAGTTTCCTCCTCTGATTGATTTTATTCAAATGTTTTTAGAGGATGGTGGATGTTCTTCCATATGTTCCACCTGGGTGGTGCCGGCTCCACCCCATGCAATAATGTAATGATGACTTATCACCATGTTGTCAGTGAAAAGGGGGGGAGGTGAAGATTTTCCTGACCCATGCCTGACTAAAACATGAGGCTCATCAATTCATGATGTAAAATATGAATAAACCTCTTCATCATATACATGTAATTCTCTGATATCACAAACATATCTTACTATAATAAGTTGTCACTGATAACAAAATACTTTTCAACTTTAATAGTCTGCAGGCTGAAAGGAACATTTTTTTCTTTATAGTCGTTTTAGGAAGACTCTTAACAGCAATAATTTGGGAATACAAATTAAAAAGAATCACAAACATGTCAAATTTTAATTTAGTCAGTCACACAGTAGAAAAGTATTATGGCTCTATTTTCCAAAATAATGCTTTTTCAAAAATGTACTGAACAGATGTGTAGTAGGTGTTTTTATTATTTGTAACTATAGAAGTAAAGAGTTAAATTGATTATACAGACAGAAATGTTCAGCTTCAAATTGATTTCAAAATGAGCATGGGCAACATCGATCAAGAAAAGTTGGTTTTACAATTTTATGTAAAATTTTAAACTTAACAGAATAAATCTTATTTCTCTTGGTAAACAAATTAAAAATACTTGTCCAGGTCCCGTGATGTTTCGTAAATCCATGTACTGTCCCTTTAAAAAGGACCGTTTAAACCCCTCCTCTTTTCTACTTCCGCCTTGTCCCTTTCAAGCATGATAAATCGGCACAGGATTCACCGATCGCCTTCAGTTTTTCTCATTTGAAAATCATCGACGATTGATTATTTTTCCTGGGAGTATATTCCGGTCGATTTTGTGTTATTGTGAAGCTATCGGGAACACAAACTCATGTTTTGTTGGGACAGCCATTAAAATAATGCCTCTACCGTGAATACAGTCACACAAAGTTGTGTTTACAGACTTGTGGAGGGACTGGTGACACGGCTGTCCGTGTGGTAGCGGTTTAATCGGGTTTCTGGGGGGTGTTTCGCCGAGCCGAGGCCTGGTCGCAAACACAACCGCTCGCAGAGTGTCACGCAGCCGTCCGTGGATTTCATGTTGAAGCCGCCCGGATTTTGGCTCCAAATCAACGTTTTCCCGGCGGAAAATGGAAACTGATAAATTCAACTATGTCTACAGCTGTGACCTGGACATCAACGTTCAACTTAAGATGTAAGTTTGTGTTCTGGAATTAATCTTTCCTGTGATTGTTGTTAATGTTTGCTGTGGCCATTGTCTTGACTTCAGATTATTTCTAACCAGATTAAGGAATTTGTTAATAAAGCTGTTAATCCTATCTAAAAAAAAAAACCAACCTAAAATCTTCCAATTTGTGGCTGGTTTGTATTGATGTCATTGATCAAAGCGAAAAGCATCCATTAAATGACACAGTGAGTTATGAAATTATGATTGATCAGCTTTAAATGTGTCCATCTTTTCTCTAGCATCTCATTCAAATCACACAGCATCGATTTTAATCGATAACTATTACCTCTCTTCAATCCTACAGTTAAAATGTTAGTTTTTGCATCTCATGGTTCTATTTCTTCATATAAGGACAAAAGGACGAAAGTAGTGGATGTTTTCATGTGGATTAAGGAATCTACACAAGTACAAAGTGTGTAAATTTATAATCTAGGATTATTCTGAAGAAGAAGTGACTTTAAATACCTTCTTTTGTCTCTTCTTTCCTCCTCCAGAGGCAGTTTGGAAGGAAAACGCGAGCAGAAGAGCTACAAAGCTCTGCTGGAGGATCCGATGCTTCGTTTCTCCGGTCTCTATCAGGAAACCTGCTCCGACCTGTACGTCACCTGTCAGGTGTTTGCCGAGGGGAAACCTCTGGCCCTGCCCGTCCGCACCTCCTACAAAGCATTCAGCACGAGATGGAAGTGAGTACGAAGATCCTCTGTCTGGTTTTGTCTCTGAACTTTACATTATTGAGCTCAAATGCAGCATCTAAGGACAGGATTAGGGTTAGATTAGGATTCATTTAATGCTTCATCCTGACATTAATCAGAATATTTCCACCCCCAAACCTCCTTCATCCTGTTGTTTGGATGTGACTCCATTCTCTCCTCCCGTCCTGCACAGCTGGAACGAGTGGCTGCGGCTGCCGGTCAAATACCCCGACCTCCCCCAAAGCGCCCAGGTCGCTCTCACCGTGTGGGACATCTACGGGCCCGGCAAGGCCGTCCCCGTCGGGGGGACCACCGTCTCTCTGTTTGGCAAATACGGGTCGGTTTCCTCTCATTTGACCTGCAGAATTAAAGCATCTAAGATCATGCGTTAGAAATGTGATTTCCATGTAATTATGTGTAATTTTTTAAAATGTTTTACATACTTCTAGGATGTTCCGGCAAGGGATGCATGACCTGAAGGTGTGGCCGGGGGTGGAGGGCGATGGCGGGGAGCCCACCAGCACGCCGGGACGCACCAGCAGCAGCCTGACGGAGGATCAGATGGGCAGACTGGCTAAGGTACAGCAGACAGCGGGTCAAAGCTGAGAGAATGGGGTTGGAGGTAGGGGGGGAGGAAGAGGAGGAAGACAATGGGGCAAAAAAAAATGACGGAGGGGCGAAGAGGAAACAGTTTGTGTTCATTAGAAGAGGAGAAAAAGTCTCCGATTGGTGTCTAAACCATCGTCTGTTCCAGGTTCCTGACCTGGACGTAATCGGTGATGTGAGTAAGAGTGTTGGAAATGTGTGTGTGACGTATGTGTGTGTGTGTGTGTGTGTGTGTGTGTGTGTGTGTGTGTGAAGAAGGCCTCGGTTTAAATGTATCTGCAATCGATCAGAACCATTCGGTGTTGGACGCAGAACATTTGAACCTGGGCTTCGTCCGTCTCCACCTCCGGCTGCACCCTGAAGCGTCACACGCATCGTACGAGCGAGTGTGTGAGCGAGTGTGCATGATTCTCTGGTTGGTGTGTTCACAACAAACACGAGGTGACGTGGATTTACTCGCATCCTGGCCTCATCTGACACGGTTTTCAATCATTTCAACGCATCAGACGCTCCGGTTGTTTCTCCAGGAGGCCACCAGTGTGTGTGTTGTGTTACAGAGTGAGTAGCTCCTACCTAGCGGGGTTGTGGGCTTCCCTCCAACACTTGACTGATGAGCGCGTTGGCTGTTGCTGGACTGGCTGCCGCCACTGGATTTGTGCATGATGGGATGAGCTGTGAACAGTTCTGAAAGATCTGGTTTAAATTCTGATCAAAACCTTCTCATTTCCGTCTCTTCTCTGCTCTTTTTCTTCCCCTTTTCCAGCTGACCAAAGCCCATCGACAGGGGCACATGGTGAAGGTGGACTGGCTGGACCGTCTGACCTTCAGAGAGATCGAGATGATCAACGAGGTGAGAAACGGGGCCGCTGTGTCCCGAACTGGATGATCCGATGTCAAAAAAGATAATTTTTCTACACATATTCGTATAAACACACACCAAAGTGTGTATTCTGTACTCGACGCCAAACGGCATCTTCTTGTGTGTCTGCAGAGCGAAAAGCGCAGCTCTAACTTCATGTACCTCATGGTGGAGTTTCCCCGCGTCAAATCGAACGAAGTGGAGCACACCATCGTCTATTATGAAAAGGTATTTACACACACACGCGCGCACACACACACACACACACACACACACACACACACACACAGAGCAGTAACACACATCGCTCCGTCTCCACTCAGGACGGAGACGACGCGTCGCCCGTTCCCACCAGCTGTGAGATCGTTAAAGTTCCTGACCCACAGATGGGGATGGTGAGAGAACACACACACACACATGAACACACACACACACACACACACCACATACACACACACACGCTTAAAGTATTTTGCAATCCCTGATCTCCCTGCAGGAGAACCTGGTGGAGAGTAAGCACCACAAACTGGCCCGTAGTCTCCGCAGCGGCCCCTCGGATCACGACCTGAAGCCCAACGCCGCCACGCGTGACCAGCTGAACGTCAGTGAACAGCAGATCCAAACACACACACACACACACACACACACACATACTCCAGTCGTTTCAAGCGGTTCTTGGTTTCAATCAACAGATCATCGTGAGCTACCCTCCAACCAAGCTGCTGACCTCTGAAGAGCAGGACCTGGTGTGGAAGTTCCGCTACTACCTCACCACACAGGAGAAGGTGAGCGCTTCTTCTTCTTTTAAACATTTCACCTTTATTTTTTTTAGCTTAGTCGTGTCCAATATAATCCGACGCGCCGCTTCCTCCTCTGGCTTCAGGCTCTGACTAAGTTCCTGAAGTGTGTGAACTGGGCTCTGCCCCAGGAGGCCAAACAGGCCCTGGAGCTGCTGGGGAAGTGGAAGCCGATGGACGTGGAGGATTCCCTGGAGCTGCTGTCCTCCCACTTCACCAACCCGACGGTCCGACGCTACGCCGTGGCTCGGCTGCAGCAGGCGGACGACGAGGTAGTTCGTTCTGGCTCTTTAATGACAAAATCTCAGTTTGATACCCAAATGTTTTGGTACTTTGCTTGTCGTGTGACGCTTCTAATCGTTCCCTCTCTAGGACCTGCTGATGTATCTCCTCCAGCTGGTCCAGGCCCTCAAATACGAGAACTTCAGTGACATTCAGGGCGGCCTGGAGCCGGGCAGCAAGAGGGACGTCCAGGGTCTGTCAGACGACGCCGCTCTGGACAGGTCAGTGCGTGGGTGAAAGGTCAGAACGGCCACAAAGGCCGCGATACGTGAATAATTTAACTCTAAATTTGGTCGAAGAAATGCACATGTGGTGTCATTAGATGAGTTGTAACTGGAGCTAAATTTATCTCGCACGTTTCCGACGTGCCCGCTGCTTTGCGGAATTTTGATTATTTTCCTTTCAGAAGCCGTAATGAGCTGTTTGAGCGCGTTTTTGATTTTCCTGGCAGTCGCTCCCGCTCCCGCGCCGCTCCGGCCAGGATCTCTGGACCTGGAGAACGCTGACTACATCGAAGCCGAACGCAATACCTCATCGGATGAAGTTGCAACTCAGCAATAAGTTTTTATTTCTATTTGTCCTGCAGTTCTCAGATCCTGTCTGGCGCTGCTGGAGCTTCTAGCGTCTCACAGAAAGTCAAAGACGGAGCTGACAGTGAAAATCTAGAGGTATGAAACACAAAAAACATTCTAATAAAAGACGACACACACCAACAAACACCAATCAGCCAGAAACTATTTGTGGCGCTAAATTTTTTTTGTCGTCGTTTTGCAGCAGGACTTGTGCACGTTTCTCATCTCCCGCGCCTGCAAGAACTCCACGCTCGCCAACTATTTGTATTGGTGAGTCGGATCCAAAGCGTGACGTGGAAATTTTAGCGTGTGTGTGTGTGTGTGTGTATGTGTGATAACGTGTGTGTTTGCTTCAGGTACGTGATCGTGGAGTGTGAGGACCAGGACACCAAGCAGAGAGATCCAAAGACCCACGACATGTACCTGAACGTCATGAGGAGGTTCAGTCAGGCGTTACTGAAGGTGAGAGTCGGATGATTCACATCAGAGTCGGTGTCAGAGTGTCTTCATTTCCTCCATCCCACTTCCTGTCCCGTCTCCAGGGCGATAAAAGCGTGAGGGTGATGCGGTCGCTGCTGGCGGCGCAGCAGACGTTTGTGGACAGGCTGGTGCAGCTGATGAAGGCCGTGCAACGGGAGAGCGGGAACCGCAAGAAGAAGGTAGGAACACCTGATGTAACCTAGGAAACCGTTTCTGTTTACATCATCGAGCTCTTCCTCCTGCGTCCGCAGACGGAGCGGCTGCAGGCGCTGCTGGCTGACAACGAGAAGGTGAACCTGTCCGACATCGAGCCGATTCCTCTTCCCCTTGAGCCTCAGATCAAGATCCGCGGCATCGTCCCGGAGACGGCCACCCTCTTCAAGGTATGGAAAAGCATCGCCTTCATTCGCACGAGTCGCTTCCTCGTCTTCTCTGACTCCCATCCGGAGGCTGGAGTGATTTTTACGTTTCATATTTGTGTGTGTCAGAGCGCGTTGATGCCGGCTAAACTCATCTTCAAGGCGGAGGACGGAGCGTTGTACACGGTTATCTTCAAACACGGAGACGACCTGCGTCAGGATCAGCTCATCCTGCAGATCATCTCGCTCATGGACAAAGTAGGAATCCTATAATCTGTTTTTACAATAAAATAAATGAGATAAAATAATGTTTCTGCTTTGTTTTTACGGATTCAGCTGTTGAGAAAGGAGAATTTGGACCTGAAGTTGATGCCTTACAAAGTATTGGCCACCAGCACCAAGCACGGTAAGAAATTGTGGTCAGAAATGGGATAAATATTGTTAAATTAAGACTCTATTTGTGCAGGATCTTGGGAAAAATGTCCAATCACAAATAATTCCTTTCTGGTTCCAGGTTTTATGCAGTTTGTTCAGTCGGTTCCTGTCGCTGAGGTCCTAGCGACTGAAGGCAACATCCAGGTGAGCAGAAACATTCGGGGGGGGGGGGGGGTCGTGTCGGATGCGAAGCATAAAAAACTTCCCTTCTAATCCAGTCGTTTCGATTCCTCAGAGCTTCTTCAGGAAGCACGCCCCCAGCGAGAAGGGTCCGTACGGCATCAGCTCCGAGGTGATGGACACCTACGTTAAGAGCTGCGGTGAGTCGGGTGGGGGCTCGTAGGGCGTCGGTTTCACGTCGGTTAGTCTAACCCCGCCCGTCTACTTCCAGCTGGTTACTGCGTCATCACCTACATCCTGGGGGTGGGCGACCGACACCTGGACAACCTGCTGCTGACGAAGACGGGTGAGGAAGTCTTCCTCCTCCAGATTCCGGTTTTGTAAAATCCAGACGGGTTCAGAACTTTACGTCTTCCTCTGTCCAGGGAAGCTCTTCCACATCGACTTCGGCTACATCCTGGGACGAGACCCCAAACCGTTGCCTCCACCCATGAAGCTGAGCAAAGAGATGGTGGAGGGGATGGGGGGCATGCAGAGCGAGCAGTACCAGGAGTTTAGGAAGCAGTGCTACACCGCCTTCCTGCACCTCCGGAGGTAAAACACACCGGAGAACGGAAAGGGGGCGTAAACCAGAGTCTGTCTAAAACCTAGAGTCACCGATGTTACCCTTCCTTCCATCTCTTAGATACTCCAACCTGATCCTGAATCTGTTCTCCCTCATGGTGGACGCCAACATTCCCGACATCGCTCTGGAGCCGGACAAAACCGTGAAGAAGGCGAGTGTTTGCTCAGCGAACGGCAGCCTCTCCACAAATTACAGTATTTTTCGCGCTATAAGGCGCACCGTCGGTTTTTGAGAAAATTAAAGGCTTTTAGGCGCGCCTTATAGAGCGTAAAATACTGCACATGAAACTATTGCTGTGTTTAATAAAGTGTGGACACCTGAGGGACTGTCTTTTGGTTCCAGGTGCAGGATAAGTTCCGATTGGACCTGTCTGACGAGGAGGCCGTCCACTACATGCAGAGCCTGATCGACGAGAGCGTGGGCGCGCTGTTTGCCGCCGTGGTGGAGCAGATACACAAGTTCGCTCAGGTGTGTGCGCTTGAATGTATTTCTACACTCAGACGGGATCCGGTTTTTCTACATCGAGCGGTTTTAAACGTTTAAACGTTAAAGAAACCAGATCTGAAAACTATCACACATTCGCTTCTTTCTCTTCCGTTCAGTACTGGCGCAGATAAACGGAGTTCCAGACCTGGATCGGATCAGAACATCTGCAGCAGGAACACGGGACTGACGCCGTGTGTGTGAGAGTGTGTGTGTGAGTGTGTGTCGGCGTGTGATAGAGATTAAAGCCCAATGACACTGTTAAAATGGCCAAGAATGCACTGCCAACCTTTACTGCAACACGGCTGAACAAGGGCGCAGGTCTTTGTTGGCTCATGTATATATAATGTAAATGAATTGAATGATTTAATTGTATTGCCAAATAAAGATTCTTCATACAACTTTTTGTCCTTTGCTCCTTTTTTCTCTATTTTTATTCTTTAGCTCCAGTATCTTTGTGTATTTTTCATTATTTTAGCCCAGAAACGCGCTGCTATGCAGCGTTTATGATGCGCAGCGCGTTTCCTAATTGAGCGGCACTGAACATCTGTGGACGGGCAAACCGGCCACACTGGGGGCAGAAACACACAACCCCCAGAGGGACGATGAGTCACAGAAAGTGACTCAGCATTTCCTGCCAGATAGATACATAAAAATCCAGGCAATTCATGTGATTTTAACACAATATATACATCTTTAAAAAAAGTGTCTCATTCAGAACTTTGATTTTGTGACACGAAAAATACTTGAAGGCATAATTCAGCTTCATTTTAACTGAAACATCTGCAGTCGTTGACACAGATGGAGATCTAACACCAAATAGGAGTTTTATTTTGAAAGTGTTCAGATTTTAACGTCCCACTTTTGGCTTTGCATGAACTTTTATGGTGGTTTAAAAAAAAGAATGGACCTACGATCAAGTCGATTGTGTATTTAATGTTTATTATCTGCTTCAGAGGTAGTTAAAACATTGAAATAAAACTCTTCCTCCTCATTGATATGAACTTGGTATTCTAAACACATCTTCTGATCATGATGTCACCCGAATAACAAACTGAAGGATATTTTCGGGCAAATTTACCGCAAATAGCAGAAATTTACAATAATAGAAAAGGCTCATGTGTGGCCTGCCCCCTCCTCCTCGGGTGTTGTGTAGTCAGGTGCTCCTCCTCACCAGCCAGCTTCTGGCGTCTCTGATCCATCATCCCGTCACAATGGAGGCGCTGTGCTTATTGATGAAAGCCGTAGCAGACCGACCCCCACGGGGTCCCTGTTGACTCTGGAGAAGATGGGAAAGGAAACAAACAACCCTGGACAGCCAAGACTCCCCCACGGCTCCCCAATGTTGCAGAAAGAATGCAACACCAGCAAAGCAGCGGGAGGCGTCGGGATGAGTCTTTAGGGGGCAACTGTGAGTCAGAACCGAAGGCCCGGTGGGGGATCGGACCTTGGCATCGCTGAAGAACCGCAACCAGATTTAGATTCTTCCCTGAATCGATGGTACTTTGGCTCGTCTCAGCATCCAGAGGAATGTGCTGCTATGTTTAGAACCAGTTGTGTCGCGTTTCTATCACCTGATCATCACATGAACACGTCGCCCAATCCAGACACGAAGGTCTACTGGCCAACCCGTCGCTCACAAGGTGAGACCTGCCTAGTCGGTGATGCAGAACCAGGCTCACGCCTATCTTTATCAAGAAAAACCCAACTTTATCAAGTAAAACCCAACATTTTGATGTCTTTCTTGGTCTGTCAGTCTCCGTTTTCCTCATGGGGCGCAGGTGGGATGTCGATATGAAGGTCCAGGACTCCCTCCATCTCCATCCCACCGCTGTCCCAGAATGTTTCACCTGAGTCGGAGTCACGATGGAGAGGAACGAAGCTGGAGGAGGTCTCCATGGAGTTTTGATCGTCGGCAAATTCCACATCGATGTCACAAAGATCAACAGGAACCAGGGAAAGGGGCACCAGAGAGACCGGATCCGGAACAGACACCTCGGTGAAGGACATGTGACAATCAGGTTTTGTATTTCCAAATGAGTTATTTTGGAAGAGGTGTAGGAAAGGTACCGGAGTCTTGGGTCGAGTCCTAGGAGTTGACGGGACCCGTCTTGTTTTCCACAGAAACACGGTGAGCAGCAGAACCAGGACCAGGGAAACCAAACCGATCCCAACGCACAGCAGAGGCAGCAGGTCTGAGGAGGCAAAGGAAGGAAACGCAAAGTTGATGGATCACGCATTCCAACGTCAATGAATACTTCCAACCTCACCTGGTTGCGAAACCGTTTCGACGCACCGGGGGTCAGATTTGGAGGAAGCTGCCATGGAGAAAGTTGGAAAGGAGAAGTTGGCGACAGCGCAGTAGTTCTGACCCGGAGCCAGGCCCGAGAAGTCCACCGAGGTCACGGCGTCTTGGGTCCAGACCGTCCGACTCTACGAGAACACCACATCAAACGATTGTTTGTGGGTGCAAATTTTTAATGAACACATATAAACAAGTAAATAGTCGGTGGGACCTGGGATTCAGAGGCGTTGATGTTGTTGTAAACAGTCACTGTGGTCCAGGGGTCGATCAGCTCAGAGATGGGGCAGCATGTCTCCAGAGAGCACCTCCTGCTGGCCGCGCAGGGGTACTGCACCTCCACCAGGAGCCGCTCACCTCTCAGGGACACGGAGACAGAAGGAGGACTGAATGCTGGAGCGGATAGAGGACAAATAGATGTGTTTTTATTACATGTTTTTATTCCAGGAGCGGCAGACTGACACTGACTGAAGTCGCTGTAGTCGAACTTGCGCGGTTCCGTCCACACGGTGGCGCTAGGGCTCAGATGGACGCCCAGACGGATCATGTTGTACAGCTCGAAGTTGGAGAAGGCCTGAGTGACGTCACAGCTGCGGGACGACACCCAAACGCACCACGGGACGTCCTGCCAGGGGTCCCTGAACGTAGCACACGTCGGTTTGAATGAATGAATGAAAACTTTAATAATCCCAAATTATTTAAAATAGAAATTATTTTTAAATATCATTAATATTATTATAAATGCATTAATTATAAATGCATTTTTATAATTATTATTATTTATTGGTTCGGTTATACTCGATTAAATACAGAAAGCTGAGACACAACAACAACTGTCCAGACAGTTTATGAGGCCCAAAAATGCTTTATTATTTTTCATTTATTTATCTTATTAAGAGATGAGTAAAAGTACTATATATCATTAAAATGCATGCATGTCTCAGTCATTTATTTCCTTTCCATGATGAAAAATACATTATAATTGTTGCCTACTAAGTTTCTAGTTCTATTTTAATCAGCATTTAACCTAAAGGGACATCTACTGTATATATTTAATATATGCATATATGAGTATGAATCATACAGACAAAATGAATCAGAAAAATAACACCGGAGGTATTAAATAAATATAAAACAGTATGAACAGTAATTCCAGGGGTAAAGAAACAGATTTAAAAAAATAAAGTGAAGAAACAAGGAAGTCGATAAAATTAAAAAACTCCATTTAAGCAAATAAAATATCTTGTGTCAGCAGATAAATATTGTTATTGCAGCAAAATCCCAAAGTGTGTCCCAGAACACCACACAGACATGCAGACTTACCCGTGAGTCTTTTTCTGCACGCTGTAGGTGGTATTAGGGCTGACGTGGGGACAATCCCACCGCAGGAGGCATCCTAAATCCAGCGACTCCACCACCGTATAGCAGACTAACCCAGTCGACCCTGGGACATTTGCACGACACCCGTGCACCAAAATAGCACACGCACATAGACGCTTATCGACACGTTAAGTATGGCTGTCACAACTTTGTTAATGCTTACAGGCGCTGACCTCCTGTGTAGGGAACGGCTCCGAAACAGACTGAAAAGAAAAATCAAAATGTGTGATCAGAAATACTTACCTTTAATGATCAGGGTAACCATGACGCACAGCTTCACTGATGCTCTCCATCGACCTGTGGTCACAGCCGGGGTCGCCATGGCAACGAAGTAGCGATGGCTTTACTACAGTAGTGCAGAAGGTGGCTGAATCCCTTTACAGCGAGACACCAGACTAAAGCTGCAGGGACAGGATGACCGGGTGGAGACAGGAGCGTGAAAGGGGTGGAGATAAGGATTGAATTGAAGACCAGCGATTTTACAAAAGGAGGAAATAGTGTAATCTGATTACAAGAGGATGAGAAGTTTGAGACCGAGACAGAGTCTGAAGATCAAGTTGCTTCACAAGTTGAACAAAAACATAGAAAATTGTTTTAAGTTTGGACTTTTTGGCTTGTTTCAAGTACAGGAAGTGATGCTTTAAGTACTTTCACATTAAAATATTTTAAAAAATGATAAAATGACTAAAAATGACTACATTTCCGTCTCCCCCCCAGTTTTAGTTTTTAGTGAAATTATAAAAATTTAATAGAACTCTGAGGGCAGCATTTTTTTGAATTTCTTTCCCAAAAATTAAAAAAAAAAAAATCTAAATCCCAATGATGATTTCAGAACACCGTTTGTTGCACCATATCTTACTAAAAATGTAGTCAAAAATCCATTTATAACTTTTTTGTTATCAAAAATCAAATAATCTCTTATGTCGACAATAATGAGGGAATTAAAGTCATTAGAATTCTGAATCGAACAGTCGAGAACCAATCAGGACAAACCAACAAAACATGCCTGCATGTTGGGAGAACGTCACTGCATTCTGTCTTTTTATTCAATGCCATCTTTAAATAACAAGAATTTGTACATTTCTTAAGCAGGTCTTTGACCATTCATTCCCAAAAGTAATGACATCAATAGTAGTTATTAACAGTAATAGAGCTGAAGTGCTTAAACCAGGCAAACTGAAGGACCAATAGAGAACATACAGCAACAAAGGGATGGTGTACCGGCCACGCCCGCTCACAATCACACTAAGACTTGAATCCGCCGACATGCTCAGCCGTGCGACGCACCGTACACAACAAAAAAAACAAAAAACTGCCTGTTGGTTCAGAAACAGCACCAAACATCAAAAGATCTGCAGCAGTAATAATACTAAGCTTAACATTCCTCGTTTTCATCATCAGTCGTAAGAATCTTTACACTTGCAAATATACAGGAGCTAAACCAGCAGAGCCCTAAACTGGAGTGTTTACATGCTGAAGAAAGGTGTGGGCACCCCTTTCCATGAAAGTCTAGTTGTGTCACCCCTAGCCAGCAGAGGGTGACATTCAACAAGCCACCAGAGGAAACTTTCGTCTGTTGTTGCAAAGCTTTCCTAGTCCATTCAGACACCAAACCCCCCCACCCCACCCCCGGATCCAAGGTATTGCTGATTTAAAATCTGTGCAAATTCACTTAAGAAACATTTTATTTCCAGTGAAGAGTCTCCGTCTGTCTTTTCGGTCAATTTGGTGTTTGAGAAATAAGACTTTATGTCCGAGCCCCCGGTAAGGCCAGCCCTGGCTCCAGGCTGGTGGTTGTGGTCGTGGGAGTAGGGGAAGGGGGCAGACCTTTGCTGGGTCCCGGACACAAGACCCCGTTCAGGTTCTTGTAGGGGTTTCTTCTGGGCGGAGCTCTGAGACACACCGAGGGGAAGCGAAGCCCCGCCAGGCAGCACCCGGGGCAGGAGATCACCTCCTCCTGGTCCAGAGACTGTCTGCTGCCGGAGCCGAACGGAGAAGACCCGGGGGGGTCGTTGGTTGGGGAGTGGTAGCTGTTCTTGTTGGTGGTGTTGGGGGCATCGGTGTCGCTCGAGTTCCACCTCGACGGTCGACTCACCACCACGTTGTTGTTGTCCAACTGGAAGAGTGGGGGACGGCCGGTGGGTTCGTCAGAGACGGCCGACCCCCAACCGTTGGAGAGGGGTGAGGTGGAGGTTTGGAGGGGGGTGGAGGAATGAGATGCCGGGGTGGAAAGTTTGGAGTAAGGAGACGAGTCGTCGTCTTGTGTGTCCGGGGAGCTCATGCAGTCCATGGGCTCCTCAACCCCCTCGTCCTCCTTCTCCTGCCCCAACAGGACCAGAGACAGGGGCTTCAGAGACAGAGAAAGACCTGAACCGCCCCCCTCTCTGGTCTCCTCCTCCCCCAATAGACTCTGTTTCTCACTATCTCCATCCACTTCCCCATTGACGGAGGATAACTCCGACGCCGACCCGTCCTCGGCAAGGATGGCGCTCGGCGCCGACGTGAGGTAAGGAGGGGGCGTACACGGCAGCGAGTGGCAGCGCCTGTGCCTCCGGGGGTGATCGTAGATGTCCGTCTCGGGGTCGTCACAGTCCGGCGGCGGGGGCAGGGTGAAGGTCAGGGAGATGACGGACTTGCTGGGGGTGTCAAAGAGCTTGATCTTGCCACCTTTGAGGTCCTCCCGCTGAGAGAAGGGGTTGACGCGAGCGGTAGCTGCCAAGGTAACAGACGGAGGCACGTCTGGGGGGTGGAGCATGTCGGATTTACTCCGGGAGAGGCGGGGGTCTGACGGGAGGCAAAGAGATCGCCGTCGTGGAGAGCCAATCACTGATGGGACGGCTTTAAGGAAAAGAGAATGATTGGTGCTCAACTTTAATTCACAGAAGCAAGAACATTAATTTTCTGGCGATGAAACGTCGGACTAACCGATGACTGTTGGTTTGTCTTTCTGTTTCCCCTCAGCTTGTCTGCTCTCCAGCTCATCTACGATCTGGGAGAAGGACGGACGGAGTTTTGGATTCATCTGGCAGGAGAGGAAAAAGAAAATGAACAAAGAGGTCGATGAATAGAATAAAGGCTTTCATCAACATCCAATATTTGGTCTGATTCTCACATTACAGCAGGCGACAGCCAGCGCCAGGAAGTCAGGAGGACAACCTCGAACCATCTGCTGAAAGGTCACCACATCCAGACCAAAGTTCTGCACGAAAGAAAGGAAACTATTCAGGGGTTTAGATTCTCTGGACCAACAGAAAGTTATGTTTAGGAGACCGAGAAATGAGTTATGATGACAGGAAGCGAGGTGATATAACTGCAGTTCCGTCAAACGGCCACTAGAGGGGGGGGCCTTGTGGAACGTTCATGCACCAGCCATCATCTGGGGGTGTGTTGGAAATATTGACATCATCCTACCACAGTGTTACACTATGAGTTAGGATAGTTATCTGAGATAATCATCAGTGGTAAAGGAATGACAGATGTGTTGTCTTCGTACCGCCGTGCGTGGAAGAATATCAGGATCAGCCTGGATCCTCCCAATAATCTCACACAGGATGATCCCGTATGCGAACACATCTACCTGCAGAGAGGAAAATGAGTCAGTCATAGATTGTATGTAGATCATGATGGCATAAAAACCCCAACAACTCAGTTTTCAATACCTTCAAGTAACACTCAACATTTAAAAAAATGATTCTAGTTTGCAAAGAAAATCAACCTTAATTTCTGTTTTATGGTTATAAGAGCGCTTTCTTTTAAAGTAACACAGATTAGGTTTCCAATGGTTGAAATAAAGGTCTGAAAAGCTAAATGTACAAATTATGTGGTTGGATAGTTTAACCCATTTTTATTGTGACAATAATGACAAAATCATTCCATTCTATTCTGATTTGCAATATAATCTGCTTCACACCAACTTTTAATTACTTGTAAACCAGGTCAGGCTGTGCAAAAAAAAAAAAGGCATCTTAATCCCTCAAACTGAAATAATTTTCCATTCGGTTGTACAGATTAGTAGCAGCCAAGACGTTAATCTATTTAATAAGTAATTTAATAACTATTTATGGCTTCACTTCACTGATTCATCAGCCTGGCATTCTTCACACCCACTGTGGATCTTGAACTCTTACTACAATCTGTGAGATAATGAGGTGATCGGTCACTACCTTCTCATCATAGGCTTCTGAGCGCAGCACTTCCGGGGCCATCCAGTAGGGGGAGCCAACCACAGCCAGACGCTCCTCGTTCTCTTCCTCACTGCAAAGATGAAGGAATGGAGGAGGAAAGAGAGGGAAGGGTCATGATTAAAACAAACAAATACATCCATTTCACAAAAATGCATTAAAGAATACTTTAATGCATTTAATTCTGGGTAAAATCTGTGATGTTCTTGTTTGATTATATATGTATTTGATCTCTTTTGCCCTCAAAGACTTCAGGTTATTCTGATGGACATTTTTTTTATTATTTACCTTTTTTTTTTCTATTAAACCATCACAATTGGTCTGCATATGTGCATTAAAAAAAATTGAATAACAAATACACTCCAGCAGCAGAAAGGTTTTCTGAGGTGAAAGCTGGTTCTGCTCTCGTTTGCCTGCTGCTTCTTTTGTAACTTAGAAACCACAGTGTTTCTGTGTTGTTGTGCAATTCTATTTAAATAAAAAGGAAGGAACCAGTGAATGTGTGTGTGCAAGATGTTGTCCTTACACACACACACACACACACTGCTGGCAGTTACTTCCTGTCCATGCTATTTCCATCTGCTACTGTGGGCTATGATAGTGCAGAAAAATACAGCGAGGGAAGTGATGGCAGAGCGAGAGAAACAATATTTGGAGAAGTGGATCCAGCAGAAATGAGTAAACAGAGGAAAAAAGCAGTCAGAAAAGGTCAGCAGTTTATGAAAAACATGAACCAGGAGTTGAGTAACAGCAGAGAGACGACGACAAGAATGAGATCCAATAACGCCATGAGAGGAAAACGAGGAGGAGGAGGAGGGCTGGAATAGTTTGACCTTATTTGGAGTGCTTTTCCTAAAGCCCTGTCATCTCGTCTCCTTCTCTACATGCCACAAGGCGAGTGGTAGCGCTCCAACACTAACACACATTCAAGAAGATCCGTCCATTCCCTCCTGGCACTCCTCTGCAGTGTTTGATTAGAATAGCAGGCAAACAAGCCCCCCAAAAACGACGGAAACGCAGCTCAACAGCTGCTGTTGAGAGAAGCTGGAGCAAACAAAGGCTCCACAGCTGCAGGTATGAGATATAAAAGAGATGATAGAGATATAAAAGAGATATAAAAGATATAATAGAGAAGCATTGAGGTGGAAGTTGATCACATGGCTTCAACGCTTCACCATCAAATAGCATGAAGTTCAGCAGACGTCTATGCTCCCCACAGCGATACACACTTGTGTAAACACAAAGGGTGACAGTGCAGATCCGGCGGAAACATGCAGCGAAGTCAAACACACACACACACACACACACATACACACACACACACACATGAGTGCAGGCTGGGTTACAGCTAACCGAACGACTGCAGGAGGAGGATAAGGAGCTAACAGCGCTAACAGTGTGGGAGGGAACCTCCTCCAGCTTCATCAATCAATTTTAACAAATGATCAACATCACCAAGTGAAAAATTATATCTCTCCTGATCCATCGTTAATAATTTTATAAAAACAAACAGACCCGAGGACGTCTGTGGCAGTTGATCCTGCAAAATTGAATCAACTCACTTTTAGAGTTTTATTGCAACACTTAGTCTGTATTTAGTTTTATTCCTCACGACTTAACTATTCTGGTTTAGTCTTGAGGCTCATCATCATCAGCAGGAGGCTGTAGTATGTAAAAATAAAAAATAAATGCTGTAAACAACCACCGCACACGATCTACCACGTCCTCCAACGGCAGACGGACACAATCAGAGAGTTTGCTTGGGGACATTGACGCTAAATTATGTCAGAACTTCTGGATGGAAGTTCTTGGGGTATAAATGTTAGATTGATAATATTTCTAGTTTTATCTGTCGGTCCCAAGTGATCCAAAACAAAGAGGGAGGGAAACAACTCAAAAACAGAAAAATCAACACTCGTCCTGTTTGTTTTACAGCATCAACAGAAATGAGACGGAGCCAATGTCCTCCTGCTACAGCGCCAGACTGAAACCAACACAAACTATTAACACCTAGAGGCCTTTAACAGTTCAGTCAGAAGATATTTTAAGGTTTTTTCACCACTTTTATAGGTTAAACTATTTTTACTGAGGACTATTTTCCTCTTTTTCCTATGATGTCACTGGAAAAACAGCTGAAGAACATTAAAGTGAACGGCTGGAACTCTGCTGGTCATTTATGCTCAGTCAAATTTATGGTGGTGAATAAAACATCCAGCATAAATGTCACTGTATTAAAACACACACACACACACACACACACACACACACACACACACACACACACACACACACATACACACACAGCTGCAAACACAGGAGAAAACCGCAGGTCTGTCCGTGTGGGGGACTCAGGACGCTCATATTAACAACCTCTGTGTAAAGTTTTCAGCCCCAGCCCCCCCCCGTACACACACACACACACACACACACACACACTTATCACGCAGCGCTGATAGAATGTTGTGTACCGACCTGCAATCTGGGATTTTCTCTGCGAGGCCAAAGTCTCCCACGATGACGGAGCACACGCCGCCCTCCCAGCGCACCAGGCAGTTCTGCACGGAGGGGTCAGAGGTCAAACGTCAGCATCAGAGTTACTGCTGTGAAGGAAAGTGTGTGTGTGTTTGAGTTCTAGACTCATGCCTGTGTGTCATCACCTTGGAGGTGAGATCCCGGTGGAAGATGCCCTTGCTGTGCAGGTACCGCAGCCCCCGGGCGATGTCCAGGGCCAGACCCATCCGCGTGTCCCAGGACAGGAACACGTCGCTGGCCAGCAGCTGCTCCAGGTTCCCGCCGTTGATGTACTGGAATGAAATTAAAATAGAAGTAAAAAGCTTATTAATAACAGTTTTGGAAAAATTTCATCCAAAACCTTTGATTAAAATTGATTTGCAAATAATTGCACGCAAAATAATTTACAACGAATCCAACACCTGTATATCCAACACCTGCTGAGCGTCACAATCAATGGAGGTGTTGTGTTACATACAAATCCCTTTAAAAACATTGTTAAGCAGCTCAGTTACCATGGCAACATCAAATAAAACCCATCACACACACACGCAGGTGACATGCCGTGCACCGCCTGACCTCAGCGTGTGTTAACACACTCAGCGAGGGCCTTAAAGGTGAGCTTTAGACGCTCTGAGGTCACGATTTCAACTATAAAACGGGTGATGAAGCGATATCCTGATATTTAAAATATCTTTGTACAATTTTAAATCAAAAATGTTGAAATATTTAAAGTCTCCTTACCTCTGTGAGAGCGTGGAGCTGGCCCTCGTGGACACACACTCCTATAAACCTGGAGGAAGTCAGATTATCAGAGAGCGCCGAGTACGACGGCGGCGTCGAACAGGAAGTAGATAACCAACGAAGAACCCGGCGTGTCAGGAAGTGTGTGTGTCACCTGAGTATGTTGGGATGCGACAGCCTGTTCATCAGCTGGACCTCCCTGAGCATGTTGGCTCTGTTACTGGCCAGGATGTTCATCTTCAGCGCCATCACCTGACCCGACACGCGGTGCTGCACCTGAACGCCAAAGACAGGCAAACGCAAAAAAAAAAAAAAAAACCACTTTAAAAGTTTAACTTTTTATTAATCTGGACGCCTTTACAAACAACATTCAGCCACAACAGTCCGTTTTTATCCGACATGTGGCCAAGCGGGGCGTAATTTATGATGGGAACGTGCTAAAAATACACGAATCATATCGCTGGAGTCAACCTGGACTCATGAAACTGAAATACGCCGCAGCGCCGAGCTGCTAGCCTTTAGCACCCCAGCGCTGCTGGAAGCGGGCCATGACACATAAAGCAGTCGTCGACGGCAACGGCACCGTCTGGTATGGTAATCATGGTGATGCAACCCCCCCCCCGCCCCCCTTCAGGATATATGTTACTGCATATTTGCTTGGGAAGTATTTTGACTTCCAAAATAAACGGCTAGAAGCAGCGAATGAACTTTATACACACAGAAGAATTCAGACATTTTTTCCGAGCTTGTTTTCATATTTGTCAGGTGTCGGTTGGTGTGTGTGTGTGTGTGTGTGTGTGTGTGTGTGTGTAGAAACCGGTGCTGCGTGTTTGTGGAATTAAGACTTAGACAGTTTCTAAATAAGTAAACAAGAGAATGTTTGCTTTACACAGGAAGAAAAACCTTTCCCCTTTTTTTTGTCTTAATTTTTTGGATTCGCAAAACTTTTTTTTACATTTACTTTTCTGCGATCTTAATGGCACAAATTTTTTTTTATTTTAATTCATATTTAATGTTATTGTCATTTGATGCAATTATGTTAGATTATTTTTATATCGATGTTTTCAAGCTAATATTCTAAATATGTAACTGAATGTTAATGCAGAAAATCTGCTACATGCTAGCAGCGCTAACACCCTGTATTTAAACATGATGCTCTCAGCTAAATGTTAGCATCAGCTACATTAGCGTGCTCACAATTACAATGCAAAACAGCCACGTTAGCCGTCTTAGCTCATCATGCTAACATGCTAACCAAACCGCAGGATGTCAGCTGGGTTCTGGTGGCAGGAGAACCATGAAGCCCATGAGAGACCAGCCTGGAACGCTGCGCTAACGCTAACGCTATTAATACACAGACTTGGCCTTGACTCAACCAGAATCCTTTCCGGCTACTTAATCCGAGGAGACGAACACATGCTAATCACACTCGAGCTGCAGAACGGCCGTTTCCTCTTTGGAGCAGAAACTTAAACAAGGACTTAGAGGCTCAAGAAGACTCTCGAGGAACTTTGAAACGCAGACTTCCATTAGCACACATTCTCCACGCCGCAGATCTGCCTTCTTACTTACACGGAGTGTTGAGTGTGTGACAGACACACACATAAACACACACATTCAAGGCCGACGTGACCCAACAATCACACAATCAGAAACACACTCTAGATCTCCTTTAAACTAACTTATCCCTACAAAGTGCTGATGTCGGCAGAGGAAAGGTCACAGCTTTGCTTTTGCGCCGCGTTTCAAACATGTGCAGCGATGTCTGTCATTAGCCAACGGCCTGATGGGAAAGATACACAGCGAGGGAGGAGGAGGAGGAGGAGGAGATGGAGGACGCCTAAAAAGGTCAAATGAGACAGGCGGAACCTTTAGTTCTGAGAACATACGTGAAGACGGCGGCGGTTTGTACGTTTATAAGATGGAACTCATCAGTGGAAAATGAAAATTTCCAGATAGACGCTGAACAAAGCCGTCTGTCGTGTTGGTGGTCGGGGTATTTGATGGATGGGTCTGGGGCAGGAACATCAAGGGCATCCGAGCTGCCTTGTAATCAGCAAAACGTGCCTCCAAGACAAAAACGGGGGTTGAGCCAGGAGAGACGGATCCGGGGTCGCGAACTCATTCTGGAGCAGCGTCAAACAACCAAAAAAAAAAAATGAGCGTCGCTCACAAAAGAGCTCACAGCTTTCAAGCCGCCGCCCGAGGCGGTGTGTCCGGGTGAGAACGCATGGCCCCAACCAGGGGCCCCCCCCCAACAACAACCCAACCCTCCTGTGTGGTCGATGGGCTCAGACACAGCCTGATGTGGGAGGCGAACCATCCCATCCTGGTAGCAGACAAGCCGACACACATCCCCTCACTCGGTCCGTTTGCGCAATAGCGCCGCTTGCTTGGCCCCGCCCACCTCCTCCTCCAAGAACGGCGACCTGAACATGAAGGTTCATGCCGGTTCAGACACGCTAATCGTCGCTGACCTGCAGCTCGTTCATCAACCCGGAAAGCCGAGTCACAAAAATGAGAAATTATTATATCCAGCTGCATTATGGGAAATGTAGTGTGTTCCGCTGGCCTTCATAATAAGAGATAAGAAATACACGCAAGTTCTCCTCCTGAAAAGGTGCTCATTATGACACAAACTTAAATGATTAGGTTAATGTTTTACCCGACCTGCAGGTCAGGATTGTCAAACGGTGACGACTTGTGAAACACAGTCAACTTATGGCAATTTTGTTACGCAACTTTGCGAAACGTACACAACAAACACACCGATTTTAAAGCCCAGCTATTATCTTTGGCTCAGTCTGAGAGTCGTTTTAGTTCCTGCACCAACAGAACTGCTAGTGTTTCATAACGGTAACCACAAGTTAGTCTGGTCCTCACATGTCAGACGTCACTCTAGGAGTCATTAGCAAACAAAAGAGTTTTGTATGAAATTTCTCAGTATTTTCTTTAATTTGCTTGAGTTTGGATGCAAAAATGTTTGTGAAATGCATGGATGTAACAGTCTCTATTAAAAAGATGGAATGACAACATCAGTTCTTTAGCAAAGAAGATTCCAAGACTTCCCTTCTCTTTTATAACGTGTGTCAAACTCAAGGCCTGGGGGCCAAATGTGGCCCTCCACATCATTTTATGAGGCCCGCGAGAGCACAACAGGTCAGAATAGGTCAAAAGTATGCTTTGACCAAAAACTACATTTCCCACAATGCAGCAATTAAGAACATTTTCAGTTTCACAAAAACGTTTTGAACAAAGTTAACGTCCTAACTTGTGTTTGATGTTATTTTTCTTTATTCATTGATAGTTTGATCCTTGATTGATGGAGTTCTGTTGGTTTAACAACCTGACAAATTAAAAGGATTTATGTTAGCACAGAGAAACAGATTGATGCAACAAAAACTGTTGTTTTTATGATTTAATGAACAAACTCTCTGCAGAATGACGGAACAGGGGTGACGACACAAAAATCATCAGACCTGCGGTGCGCCACAAAAATAATTTCATCATTTCTGACTAGACGCTCCACACCCACTCGCTCTCCCGGGCGGAGGAGGGGGGGGGCGACTTTCCTCCAGGTGTGGCCAAAAAAAAAGATGACTGCACTCCCAAAACATGGATGGGTGGAGACGACCATTGTGCGCCGATGTGAAGACACCTCCAGCCTCCTGAGATAAATCTATAAAAACACTCGTAACTGCCACGGAAAGGTGTGTATGTGTGTGTGTGTGTGTGGGGGGGGGGTCCTACAAACTATATGATTACACAACTCTCACCATTTCAACACTAGTTGAAATATTTTTTTATAAAAAAACCCACTGTGGTTCAAGTGAAGACAGGCCAATCAGGGCGGACCGTAAACAAACCGACTAGCCATGAGGCTAGCATTAGCCGAGGAGCAGGTCCAGACACTTGCAGCGAGGGGGGGGGGGGATAATGATGGAAAAGGTTCTTCACAAAAGAGAAACCACAGGTTCAAGTCTGCACTGGTTCAACCCCACCAACACACACACACACACACACACACACACACACACACACACACACACACACACACACACACACACACACACACACACACACACACACACACACACACACACACACACACACACACACACACACACACACTCCTAATCCAGAGCATTGAGAACCGATCACAAACCACACAGACGAGACGATGGACGCCGGTGTGTGTGTGTGTGTGTGTGTGTTCAACTCTTTTCTTCTCTGTTGGCGTTTCCTCCTTTCAGAGTTTGTTTTTTTGGAAGCGGTCGCATCCCAACACGTCCTAAAACCATAAAAAGGTCTCAGTTTTTAAGATCCCTGATAGGATAAGAAGGTGTTTTCTTTGGAAATATGTTTTCCAGTCAACTGATCAAGTCTTTAGGAGGTAAAATCATCTTGAAAAACAATAAATGAGCCAAAAACGTCCATAAATCAAACCTGATCTGATAGGTTGTGTTCTCTGTTGGATAATTTCATTTTAATTTATTCTAGGCTCTGAGAACTTATTGAATTGTCAAATAGAGTCTGAATACATCACAATCTCACTGCACAACTCGTGGAAATGATTTCTCGCCCGTTTTTTTTTTTAGCAACAAAACACCCATTCTGGGTGTTTAAGCTCACGGAATCTGAATCGTCACATTAAGAAAAGATGTTAAAAAATGACGCTGAAAAGTTGTTGGAGGGTGAAAACGTGGCTGAAATCGTACCGCTGGATCCCGTGGAAGTTTCCAGGAAACACACACATTTCCATGTCTCATGTAAATTTTAGAGAAAGGCCGAATGACAACCAAATCTGATCTGAGCTCGTCTGGAGCGTCCTCGTTTGAGATAAGACGGGTGTCGAAGGCGTCGGCCGACAAACGGCTGGAAAACGACAAAAATCCAAATCTTAAGTTGTTGTTTGAACAACTGGCAGCAAAGAGACGCAAAGAATCAATAAATAATCAATTTGTGGCGTCACCTGATGAGCGCCGGTGCAATTTATTTATGACTGAGGTGTTTTATTGCCGGATGACCTGCATGCTTTCAGTTCAAAGGTCAAGAAAAGCACAAAAATAGGAAACAAAAGCAGGATTCTTTACATAACGGCAAAACCAGAGACGCTAAATATCAGAAAAAAATCCACAAACGGCACATGAAGGTTTCGTTCTGCCCGTCTCGGCTCTTTTTGTTTTGTTTTTTTTAAGGGGGGGGTTGCACAATCATGTGCTGACAGGGAACGGCCTGACCGCCCCATGCGAGGCTTCATTGATCTGCACTGAGGAATGAAGCAACCACACACACACACACACACACACACACACACACACACACACACACACACACACACACACACACACACACACACACACACACACACACACACACACACACACACACACACACACACACACACACACACACACACACACACACGGCAGGAAGCCAGAGGCTTTGAGGTAAAGAGGACATTCACTTGGAGGCACAGAAACATAAACTATTATATTTTAGTGTCTGATGAAACGATTCCGCCTCCTGCTCCAGAATAAACCCGGATGGAGGAATAATCGTCGCCCGTGGCAACAAAAAAAAAAAAAAGTGACCGATGGTCGCGTTTGTCTTTTAGAATTTTTATGGTACAATCTAAAGCCAAGTGCCAGCAGTAAACACAGTGACATTTGCATGCTCATTGGCCATTCAAAGGGCAAAAAGGGGGGGTGGCCTTGGAGGAGTCCTTTCACAACACAAAAGGTCTCAACTGAGACGGGATGAATAATTTAAAGAGCGGATTGTTCATCGGGTGCGTTTCCTGAAAATAGATGAAATGTCAAAACGTGACATTTCATCTGATCTCTAGAAGCTAAAAGTCACGCACAGAACGAAATGTCGGAATCCCCCCTCGACCCCCGAGTTAAACCCTGGAGTGAGGGTAAATGGACATTTACCCATCATGCTAAACATTTACTGCATAGCACCAGATTAAAATATGGAGCATCTTCCTGTCAAGAGTTGAACAGAAAATCAATTTCTGGGGTCAGATTTACTCACTGATCGAGTAAAATATGAATCTGTAGAGTTTCTGCATTCGGTGCGGAACTGAAACTAATATTTGGGGTTTCCCTAAACAGTCAGGATTTTAAAAAAATTGGCATTTTGCACCATTTCCTGTCAGATGAATGAATTAATCGTGAAAATAACCACCAGTTCCATACTCAAGATAAAGCAGGTGAAGCTCTATTATCCTCACAACCATTGAACGTAATCCTCTTATTTCAGAAAAGTATATTAAATACATTTACGCACGTTCGGCTCTTTGGATGTGACGCAAACTGCGCTGCGCCATCTCCAAATGTGGAAACCCTTAGAAATAACAGCAAGTGTGACGAAAGGGGGGAGGATGGCGGCTGGTTCTGAACGGAGATGATGATGGGGGGGGTGGGGTGTGTGTGTGTGGGGGGGCGGTGTAGGGTTACCTGCACGTGCGCCAGACCGACCAGCCCTGACCGTCTCCATTTACGCACCAAAACACACTCGATCCAGATTAACGCGCAAAACGTGCGGGCAGCGGAGGCATTAGATGCGTCAGTGAGGAGGAATTTTGCACTTTTTAACAAAAAAAAAAAGTAATCGATCACTTAAATCCTCGCGTATTGATCCAGCATCTTTGCGCATTTTTTCCACAAGTTGATCTACAAGTTTAATCCTGTAAAATCCTGAAGAAACCAGGAGGATGTGACCATGAAACATAGAATTAAATAAAGAATTAAACTCTCTCTCACCTTGAACACCTCCGAGAAGAACCCGGAGCCGATCTTCTCGCAGTTGAAGTCGTCCAGACGCGCCAGGCTGGACACGGCGCTGCGCAGAGCCCGGTAGGACGACGGTCTGATCCGGTTGGTGCCGTGGACGCTGTGCATGGGCGGCTCCGCGTCTCCCCTCGGCTCCGGATCGATCCTCTGCGTCTCCATCTCCATCTCAGACCCCCCCGGAGGAGCAGGAGGCGGGAGGAGGACGTGGGGCGTGCGTGGAGTTTAAAATCCAGCCCGACTGTTTACATATCGCATGTCCGCCGCTAGGCCCCGGCGCCTGGAGGTGGGAGGTGTGTGGTGGAAGGGGGGGGGGGAGTTAAACCGAATGTCGCTGACACCTCCTGGGCCTAGTGGTGGTCTAATTCCCGCACAGGTCCGCTACAGGTTTGCGTCTACCAAACTGCGCAGCGGCGGTGTTGCACCCTGCAGAGTCGGTGCGCAGTTGGCGTGAAGTCCCGCATGGCGTGGGGAGGAGGGGGCTGTTCCGTTACCGAACTGCGCAGTCTGCCGCTGCTCCTGTCCGTCTCTCCGTTTCCTCAACTCCGCTCCTTCCGCAGTGAGAAAAAACGTCGGGACTCTCCTCCCGGTTCCACCAATTGGATCGTGGGTTTTCCGGTGCGCACAGAGACGCGTCCCTGACGCAGCAGCCTAGAGAACCTGAGAGAAGAGAGGGGCGGGAACCGGCGAACCGGGGCGTTAGGACTCCGGATCCTAGAGAGTGCATCTGGGGGTGTCTCAAAAAATTTAAAAAGAATGTACACCGGCTGGATCGGACCGATTGGGGGTGGGGTGGGGGTGGTTGATGACGCGGTAAGATCCCCGGCGAGAGCCGTGGAGACTAACCGGCGCATGACGCGTGGTGGACCGGGAGAAACACCGAATCAACCCGAACTGATGGGGGGGGGTGTTGAGGTGTGATCCGGTAACAGCTGTGGTCTCTAGAAGATACCCCCCCCGTCCAGCCTCACTGCAGGCTCGTAAATTATAAATGCAAAACTGATCCGAGTTGGCGAGGTTTCACCTGTCGCGGATCCACACCGACGCACACGCGGTGTGGAAAGTCATCACGTCATCAGGCCCCAGCGTTTCACGCAAAAAAAAAAAAAAAAAAAAAAAAAAAAAATTAATTTAACAAAATTTAAAAAGACGCTGACGCGCGTGATTGCGCCTCCAGAGCGCGTGGACGCGCGTCAGCGACGGTAAACTCAGAGACGACTCACCTGTCCGCGTGCAGAAACGCGACCTCCACCCGATTCCCGCGCCCGCATCAGCTGTGGCGTCCGGTTACCGGGGGTTCTCCGCCGCTAATGAAGCTCCCGCTGCGCCGGCGCAGTCCGCCGTCACGCGTGTGCACGCGCTCTTCCGTGGTTTGGTTTTTTTTTTCGTGCGCGCCGCCGCTCCTCCGGTGCCTCCGGGCCCGCCTCGTTTCGCGGGAAAGAGTCCACGCAGGAAGAGGAGAGGTGACTGTTACTGAGGCTTTATTTTGGAAGATGATAGGCGGGGCTGGTGCACACGTGATCACCGCAAAAAATAAATAAATAAAAAATAAAACCCCGCACCTGTAGGGGGGGCGTTTCTTACCTGGGTGTCTGGGCGGTATGAAGGGAATTCTTAGAAATGAAGGGAGGAAACAGTTTTTATTTACCTAGAATTTTATTTTAAAGGCTTTACAAACAGGCTCCACAAAGATATTTAAATATTTCATTAGATTCATCCTGGATTATAATTATTTTGTCATCCAAGCCTCAGGGGTCGAAATATTCTGTCAAAAATGTAAACATATTTAACACTTTAAACCAATCAATATGTAATAATGTATATGATCACATATAAACAGACATGTTTGTTCCACCTTTGTCTCTTGGATGATGGTTTTTATGTCACCAAGAATTGTTAAAGCTAACATTTAGCATTTAGCTTTATGTTTATGAATCTTCACTAAGCTGCTATAGCATGACTTTTAATTTTATTAGTGCCAGAAAAACCTCACAAGTTTTATACATTAAAGCCTGTTGGGATATAATAAATCATTATTTAAAAGTTTTATGATGCAAAGTACAAGTTTGAAAATGATATATTCACCACAACTTCAGTTTAGCGTTAGCCGCTGCAAGCAAAACCGACATTTATCTGCGAATGAAGTGCATTGTGGGTAATCCAGGCAGTAGGTTTTGAAAAAAAGAACATGTAGATTTAAAAAAGACTTTATCTCCTGCATTTGCTTTTTAAAAAGTGCACATCTTGAGTGAGTTTAAGGGGTAAGAGCGGTGCAGTTAGCGCTATGGCGGTCGTGTTGGTGGTGGTTGTGGGTTCGATTCCTGCTCACGCTCTTTAGTTGCGACCTGTCCTAAACCTCTTTATCTTCATGTTGATTAATGGGACAGTGGACTCTTAAAACAGCCAAACAATAGTGGACTAACTAACTGACCAATACATTAACCAGCAGATAAATCAATCAACAGGACACCAATCCACATTATGGGTGACCCGGAATCAATGGAGGATTTCAACTCTCCTGTAATTGCCTCATATTAGTCAGAATATAGAGTGGATATTATTTTAACATCTCACCCCAAAACCCTCCATCAAAAAAAAAAAAAAAAAAATTCACAGTCCGTCTTTTTTACTATCATGAAGGATAAAAATGTCATTTTAACGAGTCTCACTCAGAATAGGGGGGGGGGGGGGGCAGCAGGAAGGGAATCATTAACTCACTGACGCTGCATCGAACACCTGAGCTGTTCCAATTCCCTTTACAGGACGGATCGATCCCAGCAGAGCAGAATGGAACGCACCCCAGCAGACCAACAGCAGGAAAAATCCATTCTGGTTTAGTCACAGTAAATCTCTGAGTAACAAAGACAATAACCCATAATAACCTTTAATGAAGTCTGCTGTCAGTCGGGTCAGAGCTGGACCAGAACAGATTCACAAGGTTTTTGTGACACCAAAATGATGAATTCTGTTTTTATTTTTATTTTATTTTTTCATTTCTTTCATCAAAATGATTCCAGTTTAGAATTTCAATGGTGTAAATCTGCTGTTCCCACCTCTCCTTGAAGGTCTAGGAGGGGCAGATCTACGTCCCCGGGCCTGCTGGGGGTCCCATCCAACCATCCCGCTGGCGGCCCCTTGTTAGGACTCATCTGGGGGGGGGTGCTCTCATGATCACACTCTCGTCTGGCAGCCAGGTGGGGGGGCATTGGGGGCAGGGGCCTCTATAATTGGTTTTGGGAGGACACCAGCTGTCTCATGTGCCCGCAGGCCAGTCCCCAAAGGAGGACCAGAGGGACCCCCCAACTCCTCCTGCCCCCCACCCCCCACCACATGCTAGATGAAAGACTGCTGCCAAGGAAGCAGAGACACAAGTGGTGACACTTCAGCTGAAGCCATATGGATGAGCAGTGGATTAAAGATCAATAAAGGTGATTAAAAAATGCACACAGTGAGTGTAAATGATTCAAATTCAAATGATAAAAAAAAAAAATCAATATAGATGTGAACATCAATACATGTCTCATTTTAATATATTAACTCATAATGTAAAGATTAACACGACTAAAAATCTACAGTCTCTTAACTTCTTTTATAGCTCAAAATAAAGAATAACAGAAAAAAGATTTGAAGATCAATTAAAAAAAACAACAACAGATGATCATGTGACAATAAACCAATGGGGCCAACCTGTACACAAAAATACAGTGATATATACACAATATGAATATGAAACATATTCAGAAATATAATAATGCTAAATAAATAGATCAATGGATCATTCCTTAACAAAAAATATACCAATATATTGATTATCCCCTGTGCACAAAGAGCCTTCTGTTGGCTGAATGATGACACGTTTCACAAGAAGCACCGCTGGAGCCGTAAGAATAAACTGAGGAATCCTCTGAGTAATGAAAGTGTTCACTAAAGCCCAGCGACCGGCTGCTTTTACCCCCGGGGGGGTCACAGAGTAAATCAGAGTGAAGTGCTGCTCAATCCAAAGGGAATTGAAAAGTAAATTAACGTCCACTCAGGGTTGGTTTGGGGCAGGATGGGGGGTGGGGGGTGGTTGTCTGTTATCTGGTTAGGAAAATTAAAAGCGTCTTCATCCTGAACTGGATTATGTTTTAGGATTATAATCCTGAGCTGCAGCTCGCTGTTGTTTGGTGCGTATCCCGTGACAACAGAGACCAGAAAGATGATGGGAATCAACACAAAAGGGCCCAAAGCTGCCCTGAGCTGTTAAGTGGCCCCGTATCGTTTTACCCTCACAAAGATAATTCCCTTCAGAGCAAACAGTAAAAACACTTTATCACCACAAATAACTGACAGCTGCCACAAATCGCTTTTGGCTTTTTTTTTTTGTTCTTTCTCACACAAACTCGTCCACAGTTGTGAGTTTTTCACGGTTTTCTCTTCTTGTCTCCACAAGTCTGATGATTTCAGGTAAAGACTGATCTGTTTTTCTTCCCCCCAGGGTGGGATTGTGATAATTTTCCTTTTCATTTTTGAACTTTTCAACTTGTCAGGGCCATTTTGGAGAACTTATCTTCTAAATCTGTGGGCAAAAGGTTACAGGAAATCAAAGAAAGACAAACATCTCCTCTTCAGTTTATAGAACTAGAGTTAACTAAATCTTCCTGTCTGTTCAAAGTGACATTAAAATCAATAAATAGTTCATCAGGGTGTTGCTGACATTCTGTGGAGGTTATTGATTTAAAATTTCTTCCAGTCACACCAAACCGTCCTATGATAAATGCACAAAGCTGCTGAACAGACCATTATAATTTAAACAGATGATAAACATCCACCAAGCTGCTATTTAAAAAGCACCAGATCACATAGGTTATTGATAATTAATTTGTTTTTCACAAATGAAACAGAACCTGTATGATAATGTTCTTAAAATTGTAAAAGCAAAAGTGCAACTTGTGCCGTGACGTTTATATCGCTGTATATTCTACCGTTTATTCCAGCATTTTAAGCAGCATCCACTGTGGTGTCACAGGAATGAGGGCACCAACATGATAAAATACCAGACTGCGTAGTAACACTGATAAGATGTCATAAAGCTTGTATTTGAGTTTCACACCGTTTTAGTTTCACGCAACATTTAAAAGGTCGTGTGAAACAGTCAGAACTAGAATTAGTGGCTGGATGTATGGATCTGGATGTGCTGACTGGGCCAAACACTGTGGATTCTCCACTAACCCACTGACCTGCATTGCAGAGGCTTTTTTTTTTTTTTTTTTTTTTTTGCCATGTTCTGTTTTTTTTTACGTTGAACTGGAAATCATGCGACGCTGCCATCTAGTGGTGAAATACAGTCACTGCAGCAGCGCGTCTGGTAATGACTATTTTATCATCACATAATAAGATATATACGTTCATTTATGGAAAATAAAAACTAAATAACACCAAAAAAATTGCAAAATATAGAAAATATTCATTTAAATTAAATTATAATTATCATTGTTTAATTTATTTACTGCTGCACATGAAAGAAACACTTTATGGAGAAAAAGTCATGACATTACAAGAATAAAATCATATTTTCACAGTGGACAAAAGGAATAATGAGACACTATTTCTAAAGTTGTAATTTTTTCATGTAAAATTTTGAGTATTAAAGAGGAACTATTAGTGTTAAAATGAGGAAAGGGGTGTCACCAACGAATAGATAACATATGAGTAATGTATCTAATCTATTTAATCCTAATAATAAAATGTGAAACAATATCATAAATATATTATAAGTAACAGGAATTTATTCAAGTATTGAGATCAAACTATTAAACTAAAATTATTAGTGTATTTTCAAAGGAAAAGTGACAAAAGTGGAGAAGGATGAAATGAAAGGCGCAACATCTCCCTCTGGTGGTCAAACGAAATAATACGCCGAACAGATAAATCAATAAATGCGAGGTGTTTTTTCCTGTGTAAAAAACGTTTAAAAAGTTTATTTATGTTTTATCTAATTATCTATTTGTACCCGGGAAATATTTTCAATCGGTCCATATGACTCTGAATTGTGTTGATTTTTGATTTTTTAAATTAATTTAACTGACAATCAAAAATGAAATGACTGAACTTATTTAGCTTAACTGCACAGTGATAATGATTATATTCTACTCTATTTGACTTCTTGTGTAATTCAGGTTAGTTTATCTACGTATGTTCAGACAGCTCTGCGCCTCACCCACCTGTTTAATCTTTACCCCGTTTACTGACCTGGATGCCAAGAGACTTTATTGCCAACCGACTGGGGGGGGGGGGGATCTATATATTCCTGTCAGAATTTTCAAAATATAGCTTTTGTTGTTTCACAGTCTTACAAATAATGACTGAACTTGAATCTACGCTCACTTGTAGGACCATTTAGAATAAAACACAATGTTGTTTTTAATGTAATGGCGCTTCTTTATATTTATGGCCATTGTTTGCATTTTTACGCGTGGTAATAATTGATTGCACACAATCTAACGTTGCATCTTAAAGCCAATTCAATTACTTATTTTGAAGGACATCGCTAGAGTTCCGGTCCTCATCCTCACCGACCTGTTCCTCCTCACAGGTCTTATCAGCTGCGGCCGAATCAGTGCGCCTCAGTCCTCCGTGCGCGCTGCTCGGATCAGACATGGCACGGAGCGTTTCGGAAAGCCTTCAGGTGTGGCTCTTCAGGGCGGTCACTGGAGTGCTCTTTCTGTTTTTCCGACTTCTCTCCCCTCGGAGAGGCACGCAAAACAAACTCCAACCTGTGGGGGACCCACTGCTGCTCCGGTCAGCGACGCAGCTCGCCAGAAAGATCCGGCGCAAAGAGGTGCGTAACCGGACGGAGCAGGGCAAGACTCCTGTTTCACAGATTAGAATTTAAAATCATAACACTTTTTGATCAAATATTGTTTGTTTAGAATTATTGAAGTCACATAAACATCTTCTTTTTTCATCCAGTAGTCATCCTGTTATATTCTGTTAGTTCTTTAGTTATTATAGCCTAATAATGTTTGTTGCACCTCTGGTCCACTCCCATCAGACTTCAGATGTGTTCTCTGATGTGTGTATGTGTGTGTGTGTGTGTGTGTGTGTGTGTGTGTGTGTGTGTGTGTGTGTGTGTGTGTGTGTGTGTGTGTGTTTCATGCAGGTTTCAAGTGTGGAAGTGGTCCAGGCTTACATCAACCGGATCCAAGAAGTCAACCCTCTTGTGAACGCTCTTGTGAAAGACAGGCAAGATATCGACATGGCTCCTTATCTCATGTCTGACTTTTATACTTTAATATTTACTGTGGGTGGCACGGTGGCATAATGGTAGCCGTGTTGCCTCATTTTGGGGTTTTGCAGAGGAATCACATTTTCTTCCAGGTTTGAAGCTGCCCTCCAGGAAGCAGCCAAGGCAGACAAGCTGATGGAGGAGGAAACCGATGGAGAGGAGGTGCTGGAGGAGCGACTGCCGTTACTGGGAGTCCCGCTCTCTGTCAAAGAGTCCTTCGCCCTCCAGGGTAACATCCTGAAATCTGACCTCCTGGATCTTCACTTTGCTTCTATTTACTAAATAATAATATTTTATCTCTCGTGCAGGCATGCCCCAGACTACAGGCGTGGTCTCCAGGAGAGGAATCGTCTCTACTGCTGATTGTCCAACTGTGGCTCTTCTGAAAAGAGCGGGGGCCATCCCATTGGGTGTCACCAACGTTCCTGTTCTTTGTATGTGGTTTGAATCCCACAACCACCTCTACGGCATCACCAGGAACCCGTACGAGCTGGAGAGGACACCAGGAGGAAGTTCTGGTGAGATGCTTTTGGTCTGAAATGGAACAGAGATTTTCTCTGGTTCTGTTTGGAGCAGGAACATCAGATTGGTTTCATTTGAGATGCCTCCTGTTTTTCTCTTACAGGTGGGGAGGCCAGTCTGATTGCTGCAGGAGGCTCGGTGGTGGGAATAGGATCAGACATCGGCGGCAGCATCCGTATGCCGTGTTTCTTCACTGGAATATTTGGACACAAACCAACTCCTGGTAAAAGAAATTCTGGTCAATTTCAGCTCATTTTGAATCTATCCTGCTTCAGTTTGCGCCTCTGCAGCTGTTGCATGTGCAAATATGTAACTGCATTTGGAATACAGGATTTTCCGCACTATAAAGCGCACTGGATTATAAAGCGCACTGGATTATAACACGCACTGGATTATAAAGCGCACTGTCGATTTTTGAGAAAAATTTAGGCTTTTAGGTGCGCTTTAGAGTGCAGAAGATACTGTAATATGCAGTTATGGACACATCTTGTGTGTAACACTGATGTGTTTCTGCAGGCGTGGTGTCCATTGACGACACGTACCCCCCATGCACCGGCAGACAGATGGAGTACAACTGCATCGGTCCTCTCTGCCGCTACGCTGAGGACCTGCTGCCCATGATGAAGATCATGGCAGGACCCAACGTTCACATGTAAGAATTGAAGTTTAATTCACCAAAATGTTGCATAGAAAAGATCCTTCAGTCAGAATCTGGTGAGCTGCGAGTTAAGAACATAAAACAAAGACGACTTTGAGAAACACAACTTTAATTACAGCATCAACGCAGCTTTAATAACAAGTTAGCCCCAGACCTGATGACGACTTGCCCTGTTCAAACTTAAATGGATCATTTAAGTGGTGATTAGGAAAAACCTTTGAACAGCGACACGAGGCAAAAGGAATTCAATTTAAGTTTTGGTATAGACTCGAGGAAGAGTGGGTCAAAAAACAAATTATTTAGGGTAGGGATGACCTTTTTGTTGAAATAAATGATTTACAACTTGCATTTTATTGTCTTAGCTTGGAGATCCGTTTAATTCAAAACCAGGAAGGTTTCCATAATGCTGTAAATAATATATTTAAAGGCCACGTCGGGTTCGTTCGTTTGTCTAAATTGTCGTATTTCCTCACGTCTTCACAGGTTGTCATTAAACAAGAAGGTCGACGTAAAGAAGCTGCGGTTCTTCACCGTCCCTCACAACAGTGGGTGCATCATGATGTCGCCTGTCAGTAAAGAACTCTTAGATATTCAGAAAAAGGTGGGTCCAATGTCTTAGATGCATAAATTGTAAAATTAATTCTACTAAATGAAAAGATGTCTGATGTTTAGAAATAAAATTGTGATGTTCTCCAGGTGGTGGAGCGTCTGCAGGCCGACCTCGGAGTGAAGGTCCAGGAAGTGCGTTTCCCGGAGCTCCGCTATAGTTTCCAGATCTGGGACGCGTACATGGGGCTTCCTGACACGGAGGGGAAGGTGCGTTAAACTGTAAACCTGACAGGAAGAAATGTTTCCCTGCATGAGAGAGGAGTTAAAGGACAGTGAAAAACGTCTTCAACCAAACCCAAGTTGGTGGGGGATCTCCACTGAACCCTGACAGGAGTTCATGTTTTCTGCTGCTGTAGGTGTTCTATTCTAAGCTGTGATTTGTGAAATCATCCCTAGGTTTTTTTGTAAAATACATGTCAATCAACAACCAGAAGTATTCATGCAACAAGTAGAAAATATTTCCAGATGCATCATTTGGGGAAAACCTTTAGTTTTGCATCCATGACTTTAGTTTCGTCTGAAATCAAAGTTGATGCAAAATTTTCAACGATTGATCAAATTTATTGCCTATATTTCATATACAGACATTTTCCTTGGAATATGTATTTTTTTAATATAAACCCGTGAGCCACTGGTAAATGTGAATTATTCCTCAGCATCCGCAGCCTTTTACCGAACTGATGGGAGAACCTGGACGTCCTGTTTGGCCTCTGTGGGAGCTGCTCAAGTGGATGGTGGGAAAATCACAGCAAACCATGGCTTCCATCAGTAAGATTACCATCATCAAAAATATTTTATCCAGCAATAATTGTTTGCCTGAGCTAAAGATGATTTGTTTTAGAATGTAAAGAGTCTTAAAAAAAAACCCTTAAAAACTAAAATATATTTTTTGCTCCATGTCCATCTTCATGTTAAAAAACTAGAGTAAATTTGAGCCGCTGAAATTAGCATTTGAAAAATTGTTTTTGAAAAAGTACACAATTGATTCGTGTATATAGATGAAAATAGATAATAAATAGAGATAACAAACCTTATTGTGCGTCTTTTCCTCCAGTCTTGTTCCTGCTGCTGACCGTCTACGCCACGTTCAAACCCTCATCCGACTTCATCCAGCAGAAGAAGGAGAAGCTGCAGAAGGAGATGGAGGAGCTGCTGGGGGACGACGGGGTTTTTCTTTACCCTTCGCACCCCAGAGTGGCTCCGAAACACCATCACCCACTGTTCAGACCCTTTGACTTCGGTTACACAGGTCGATCCAGTCCAGAAGGGTTCAGCTTCCACATTCCTCTCAGTTTTCCAGTCTTATCTTTTTCTATATTTTGATGATTTCTTCCGTTCTCCAGGTATCATCAACATCCTGGGGCTGCCCGTCACCCAGTGCCCTCTGGGTCTGGGGGAGGAAGGCCTGCCCCTGGGTGTGCAGGTTGTTGGGGGGAAGCTGCAGGACCACCTGACCCTGGAGGTGGCGCTCTACCTGGAGAAGACTTTTGGAGGCTGGAGGGATCCTGGAGCCAAAAAAAACTCAAAACAGCTTAACTGAATCTGTACTGTAGAGGAATCTTATTATTACTGCTATGCAGAGGCCAAGAGGAGCTGATTGATCATTGATTTTTGCTCTAATGAAGGAAACATGTTCAAATCATGATTTTAGCATTTTATGTGAAAAGCCCAAATTTTTCAAAATGTCAATTTCTAGATTTGAAACGTCTTAAATTCGGTGCAGCTGCATCGCTCCTGTGAAAGTATGAGCCACAAATCACACAGACGCTTTTAGAAGTTTGTTTTAAACATCGTAAAAATTTAAATAAAAGACAAAAATTAACGGATCCAACACATGTTTTACTTTTCAAGCCTTAAAATGTGCATGAGCACCGGAAATAGACAGGGTATGTGGGGTCTTGTCTCCTTCCCAATGCATTCCCACAAAAAAGTCCATTGGGTTCTCTGGTTCTCTGGTCACTAGTAGAAGCTGCAGTGCGGCTCCTCCGCTTGCTACAATATAGCAAGCAAGGATTAACACATTAAATTAAATTATATTCGGTTTTATTCAGAAAATATATGCAATACTGTACAGAAAACCTCAAAGCGCTGCTTTCTGGGCTCGACTGTTGTGTGGCTGCAGTACAGCCATCCTGCCAGCAGAGGACGCCCATGTTCTCAATGGATGCGAGTACTGTATAATGAACCAGTTTTCATCACAATTGCCCCAAAGGGCAAAGGGTAGGTAGTGATGTCCAAATGAGGACATCACTACCTGCCTTTTGCCGAATGAGGACTCATCTGGACATCACTAACCAGCATCCATAACGCTGCCCAGGTCGGTTTGCTACCTGGTGATATCCTGCACCTGCGAGTCAAGCGGAAGAGGTTAATGTGGTTGATATCTTAAGATATACACATAAAAACAATAAAAAAACAAACAAACAACCAAAACTTATTTGTCATAAAACATGGAAATCCAGTTTGAAACAGAAGCGTGAGGGGAGCGGTAGCAGCATGACGCACATGAGGCGCGTAATAAAAGTGATCTCAGTCACGCAATTTTTCAAGATTGATCAAGTGTGAGCGAACTCTGACTGCAAACATGTCATCTACTTAAAAAAGCTGTTTGCTTGTGATTATAATTTTCGTTATAAAAGACACGGAGCCCCCGGAGGTGTGTGCGTTGTTCCCCAGATATGCAAAACTTGTCCGTGCGCACTGAGCAGCGCTCATCCTCCACGGAGCCACAGCCCGGCTCCCACACCTCTGTCCCTCCTCTGGTGGAAACATGACCTGGAGTATTTTGGAGAAGATTCAGGTATGGCTCTTCAAGCTGGTCACCGGGGTCCTCTTTGCGCTCTTTCAGCTCTTCACCCGTCAAAGGAAAGACGGCGCGTCCCGGAGCAAGATGTCACCTGTCGGGAACCCGCTGCTGCTCCTGTCGGCGACGCAGCTGGCCAAGAAGATCCGGAGGAGAGAGGTGTGTAACCGGTGCGTAACCGGTCAAAACAAGCGCTTCTCCTGGAGTTACATGAACACTTGTTGGCATGAAATGTGGATTCTGTGGAGGTTTCAAGCCTTAAATTAAATTATAAAACTCCAGTAGAATAACAGACAGATTTGTAAGTATTACATTAAGGTTACATAATTTATGCTTTTCAGGATTGAAACAAACCTCAGACGTTAAGATGAATTTGTTTAAGGTTTGTTTTGTGTTAAGTTTGCTTTACTCTCCATTTTTGCTTTTGGTTTAATACATAGTGCCTTCAGTGTATTGTTTCCATATTTGAGTTATTGGTAAATTTCCTCTTTCTACAGGTGTTTAAAATAAATCTTGAGGTCTGATTTGTTTTATATGTTTCTTTATTTTGATTCTCACATAGTTTGAATGTTCTGCAGGTTTCAAGTGTGGAAGTGGTCCAGGCTTACATCGACAGGATTCAGGAGGTCAACCCGCTTCTGAACGCTGTTGTTAAAGACAGGCAAGACAAGTCTTTACTCCATCGACAGTCAGACTAACAACAATGGCATCAAACGGTTCATTTGTCTCTGAGTCCAGGTTTGAAGCTGCCCTCCAGGAAGCAGCCCAGGTGGACAAGGTGATCGAGGAGGAAACCGGTGGAGAGGAGGTGCTGGAGGAGCGACTACCGTTACTGGGAGTCCCACTCTCTGTCAAAGAATGCTTCTCAGTCCAGGGTATGATCTCCTGTCGTTCATTTCCATCCAATCCACTGATTGGTTCAAGCTGCCGATGAAGGTTCGATACACGTCTGTGTTGCAGGCATGCCCCTGACCACAGGCTTGGTCTCCAGACAAGGAATTGTTTCGACGGCTGATTGTCCAACTGTGGCCCTTCTAAAAAGAGCGGGGGCCATCCCACTGGGTGTCACCAATGTTCCTGTTCTTTGTATGTGGTGTGAGACCCACAACCACCTCTATGGCATCACCAGGAACCCGTACGACTTGGAGAGGACAGCAGGAGGAAGTTCAGGTGAGCGCCTGCTGAGTTAACTTCCTGTTGCTGAATCAGGATATAACGGCCAACAGGAAGCGGCTCAGTGGCTCAGATGCAGAAAAAAGTCTCGTATGACATCTTAATTTGGTTAACAATTTCCTAATAATCTTGAATTCATTGTTTAAATTGCTTGTTTCAACACTAAAAATGCTTCAAGAACCTAGTAAATGTGACAGTAATATATAGTCATGCATGCTCAATAAAAATTCTGAATATCATCATGATGAGTATTTGAATTGACTACATCAAAATTAATTTGTAAAACTCCAACAGGAATATTTGTGTGAAATAGACACATATAAATTAAGTTTACTTACTTAAAATGAAGTAGTATTTGACTCACAGATTACATGGTTTAAATATTTGTAATAATAAATGTATGTTTCACCAACCTTTTAGAGAATATATTAACAAATATCAGTTAGTTTTAATATGTACAATTAATAAACAAGTCAACTCAATTGTATTGGAGACGTAACTAACAACTTAAAAACATCAAGTAAACAGAAGGGAACCGATTCCGCCTTTTTAGGATTTTGGGGTGCTGGTCCGTCACTCTGGCAGTGGCTCAGCGGTAGAGCAGGTGTCTTGAAGACAGATTGCCCAGGTGGTTCGAATCCCGCTCCTGCCAGGACATCCCTCAGAGTGTGAGCTGACGGTGGGAGGTGTTAGCTCACCTCCAACCCACTGCCGAGGTGCCCTTGAGCAAGGTGCCACCTAAGCCACAGCCAACAGTGGTGTGTAAATGACTACAAGCAAAAAAAAAACCCAAAACGCCCAAACAAAACCCACTGCAAAATAACAATTCTTGCATAAAAAGCAGAATTGTTGCATCCATCATCTTCTCACTGCATTATCTCTTCTCTTCTATGTCTACTTGAGGCGGGGAGGCCAGTCTGATCGCTGCTGCCGGCGCAGTCATCGGCATTGGAACGGACATGGGCGGCAGCATCCGCATGCCCTCGTTCTTCTGTGGAACATTTGGCCATAAAACAACCCCGGGTAAGGGAAACTAAATGTTGAAGACAAAGTACTTTGTGTACCACAATTCACCATATATGTTTCTGTAGGTGTGGTGTCTACTGAAGACAAATACCCTACTTTTTCTGGCGGACAGAATGAGTTCCTTAGCGTTGGTCCTATCTGCCGTTATGCCGAGGATCTGCTGCCCATGCTGAAGATCATGGCGGGACCCAACGCTCACATGTAAGAATCTGCTGCTTTAAAGAAGATGAGTGTCTCTGATATAACAGCACCTCAGCTTAGGAAATGGTTCAAGTAGGATATTTTACAAATAAAAGCCTCCTTCTTTTTTGTGCATTTGATAAATAGCTTTTTAGTCATTCAAATTTCTATATAAAACATCATAGGCCTCATACAAGAATGCTTTTGTGTTCTGATCTTTAATTTCTTACAGTTTTCTGTTTTATTATGTCCATTAAACCTAAAAGTTAGTAGAATTTTGATGCTTATTTTCAAACATGTGCACACAGGTTGTCTTTAAACACAAAGGTTGACTTACAGAAGCTGCGGTTCTTCACTATGACTGACAATGGTGGGTCTGGGACGACGTCCCCTGTCAGCAAAGAACTGATCGATATTCAAAGAAAGGTCTGTTTAATTCATTCACTTAATTCAAGTCTTGAGTCGGCAGAAGTTTCTAAACGAATGGTGGAGAACTTGGAAGAGTTTTAGAATCAAACTCCTGATGTTCTCCAGGTGGTGGAACGTCTGGAGGCCGACTTTGGAGTAGAAGCTGAAGTAGTACATTTCCCTGAGTTCTGCTATAGTTTCCAGATCTGGGACACTTACATGGGTCTGCCAGACAAAGAAGGCAAGGTATGCTAACCCGCATAGCTAAAATAAGCCATTTTTTAGCATCGAGGACAAAATCGTAACAGATACATGACAAACATCGTACAAACTCAATGCACCTTATTGTTACCGTTAAAAACAAAAAAATAAAATAATACGAATTAAATATTCCTCAGCCTCCCAGGACATTTGCTGAACTGATGGGAAAACCAGGACACCCCATTTGCCCCCCATGGGAGCTGTTCAAATGGATGGTTGGGAAATCACAGTACACTATGGCTGCCATTGGTAAGGACTTCATTATTATATGTTTTAACAGGTAAATTCAATTAAATTTGACTTATATTTGTATATTAGGACATTTGACAGCCCTAAAATGTTCATATTTGTTTTACTGAGTGAAAAAAACCATTATTTGACATGAAATTAAACATTGTAAATGCCAACATGTCATTACATTTTAAAGCAGATGCTTGAAAAATGACATTCATTGATGCTATATAGTGAATGAATATGGAGCGAACTGAACTATTTGTCTTTTACTTTCAGGTCTATCTCTGTTTGGCATGTGTGGAATATTCAAACCTTCATTCATCTTCATCCAGCAGAAGAAGGAGAAGCTGCAGAAGGAGTTGGAGGAGCTGCTGGGGAGCGATGGAATCCTTCTGTACCCGTCACACCCCCGAGTAGCTCCGAAACACCATCATCCACTGTTCCGACCGTTTGACCGCAGTTATACAGGTTAGTTTAGCCTGAAGCGTGAGACTTACCACACCTCAGATTAGTTTAGCCTGAAGCGTTTGACCTACCACACCTCAGATTAGTTTAGCCTGAAGCGTTAGACCTACTACACCTTAGACTAGTTTAGCCTGAATTGTTAAACCTACCAGTCTCAGATTAGTTTAGCCTGAAGTGTTACACCTACCACACCTCAGATTAGTTTAGCCTGAAGTGTTAAACCTACCAAACCTCAGATTAGTTTAACCTGAAGTATTAAACCTATTACACCTCAGATTGACTGAGAAGCAGTGGCATCAAGCTGAGATATTTCATATCTTATCCAGGTATATTCAACATTCTGGGGCTGCCCGTCACCCAGTGCCCTCTGGGTTTGGGTGAGGAAGGCCTACCTTTGGGTGTCCAGGTCACTGCCGGAAAGCTGCAGGACCACCTGACCCTGGAGGTGGCGCTCTACCTGGAGAAGACTTTTGGAGGCTGGAGGAACCCTGGAACCAAATGATACCTAAAAACGCCAGAAATGTGCTCAAACCACACAAAATAAATATAAAAACCCATTTAGTATATACAATCAAGTAAACATACATTATACAGAAAAGGAAATGAATGAAAGGTAATTGTTGTGTTTTGGGTGATTGTGGGGTTGCCTGTCTCACCCCCTTTATCCATGTGGGCATTAACAAACTGACAAAATCAGGTGTAGATTGTGTGAAGACTAATGTTGATCTTGTAATTGGGATTTTTTTTTTTGTATTTCATCCAAATTCGTGGGCATGCACAACAGGGAGTTAATTTCTCGGGTTAAACTTATGTTAATTTGCATGGAGGCTGATGTGGGTTGTCATGGAAGCCAGAAAATATCTTTATCACCATCTTTAAAATCAACTCTCAAAAATAAAAGTGGAACGCCATTTTCAGTCTCACTTTGAATTTACAATGAAGGTTGAAAGTTGATGCACCTGTTACACCTGTTCATTATGGAGCTTTGGTTCAGGAATGACAACTATCGGAGAATTGATCCTGCTGGGTAGACTAATCCACCAGTAAAGACAGTAAAGTGTCTGGTTGGATAGATGATCTTTACCAGAACAAGTTTCAACCTGTTGGAAACTTACAGCTTCTGTCAGTTAGACAAGAAAATCCAGCATAAAGAGGAGCGTAACCTGGTTAAAACAAGTGAAGCTTTCTGCTACACAGGCTGTAATGTAAATAAATGTATGAGCAGAGATATTCCAATAGTTTGGAGACAGTTTACACTCGGATTCATGCTAGCAAGGTGGTCCAAAACGAGTGAGGGTGTACGAGACTGAAGCCCAAAGTACTTCTGATCATCTACTGATAGTAGTAAACTTGCCTCTACAATGCATGTTTAATGAAGTAGTACACAGGTACTCAACTTCAGGCACATAGCCATGATATCAGAGGTAGGAGGACAGATTGTTCAAGAGTAAGATGATCAAAATGTTTTGAAAATTACTTACTTACAACCAAAATTGGAAATTCTGTTGTGAAGTACTCAACCAAAGAGGAAGGTCAATGGACCGTAGGCTCTCTACCCAGGCATCATGGATGGAGATGACGCAAACAAATACATGCAAAGATATGTGAAATTTAGAGAAAGAAATTACGAACATTTCTCTAGTAGCCGAGGAAATTAGTCTCAGATTCACTCTTATCCACTATCAAAGGATTTGAACCTCTCTAACAGAGAATGAATATCAGTTCTGAGTTGGAAAAATATTATCGCAAAACTAATTTTCATCATGAACAAAGCAAATTGAACTACAATTAAATAGGCCAACACAATTTTTCAATACACAGTAAACAATTTGAAAAGTACTTCAGCTGGTTTGCTAGATCTGAAAATAGTTGTCATTAACATGAATGACCTACATTTGCTTCATTAGCAAATGGGCAAAAATTAAATAATTTGCCAGTGTGAGCAAACAGACGTCTAACCAACCCAAGATGAACAAAACCAGAATTCAATGACAACAAGCAGAAACAGAACAACCAATAATGAAACGATTTGCAAACTATGAGCTGGCAAATTATCTAGAGTGTACCCCACCTCTTGGCCATAGCCAGCTGGGATAGGTTTCTGATTTTTGCTTCAGTTGAGGACTTGGAAGATCTAGTGGGAAATTATGCTTCTATGATTTTCCTTACGGTGTCTTTTATGTGCTTGAACTTTGAAAATGTTAAATCATTGACTTGTGGAAATATCATAAAAACCGAAGGGTAGTAAAGTTAGCAGAAAACCATCAAATTTGTCAATTTTCAAGCTGAATTTTCCAAATAAAAGTCAAGTGATATTTTGATTTGTTGTGTTTTTGTATAGTATTCAACTTATAATTCACTGTATATTTATTTTCTACACACCTAGTATTTGGTGTGACGAGATTGATTGCTAGTTCAGAGCTAACATCTGTTTCAGTCTCTGTAATGCTGGTCAAGTATTTAAATGTAGATAAAGTAATAATAAAATAAAAGTAAAATAATTTCCCTACGAGAATGAATATAGTATGTAAAAAAATGACAAAATGTTAAACAACAGAATACGGTAATGTTGAAATGGTACAATAAAAGTATAAAAGCTTGCAAAAGCATTCATTTTATGAAGTAGATTGAATTTTTGAATTTTAAACAAATTTGAATCATATTCCCACATCATTCTTGAGTAAATTATTACGTTACTTCATTGTAATGATTATTTAACATTTAATGCTGTGTCATAACAATTTAATAACAAGCTTCATCTTATTTTGAAGGCGGTCTCTACTTCCGGTGACAACGTCAGCTTTGATGTTCATCACCGGGACTTTCACGGTGTTCATGTTTCGTGTCCGTGGGGCTCCAGACCAGCGTTTTGACCGTCGTCCCGTCTGCGTGGAGGAATCATGTCTGTGAGTTTGTGGGAAAGGGCTGCTGAGTGGGTCTTCAAGGCGGTCACGGGAGTCCTGTTCGCGCTGTTCCGGCTGTTCTCCCCCCGGAGAGACGACGTCTCCCGGAACCGAGTCCCACCTGTCAGCAACCCGCTGCTGCTCCTGTCAGCGACGCAACTGGCCAAGAAGATCCGGAGGAGAGAGGTTCGTATCCCGGTGGAGCCGAGCGGAGCTCAAGACTGGAGATTAAATATGACTTCATTTAACTAGAGTTTGTTTACCATAATGCCTCCACGGTTAGCTAATATTTATACAATTTAACCATATACAGTACTATAAATTAAACTTAAGTTTATTAACTATAAGACTTGTCTTACTATATTTTGATTGTTCTGCAGGTTTCAAGTGTGGAAGTGGTCCAGGCTTACATCGACAGGATCCAGGAAGTCAACCCTCTTGTGAACGCTGTTGTGAAAGACAGGCAAGACAAATCTTTACTCCCTTGACTGGCATCACAGTCAGATTAACAACAATGACATCAAACGGTTCATTTGTCTCTGAGTCCAGGTTTGAAGCTGCCCTCCAGGAAGCAGCCCAGGTGGACAAGCTGATTGAGGAGGAAACCGGTGGAGAGGAGGTGCTGGAGGACCGACTACCGTTACTGGGAGTCCCACTCTCTGTCAAAGACTATTTCTCCCTCCAGGGTATAATCTACAAATTCAATTTACACTCATTCATTTCCATCCAAACTGATTTGTAGTGTCATTACTTCATGCAAATGTTCTTACGTCTATGTTACAGGCATGCCCCTGACTACAGGCGTGGTCTCCAGGCAAGGAGTCGTGCCGACTGTTGACTCTCCACCTGTGGCCTTTCTCAAAAAAGCGGGGGCCATCCCACTGGGTGTCACCAATGTCCCTGAGCTTTGCATGTGGGCAGAGTCCCACAACCACCTCTATGGCATGACCAGGAACCCGTACGACCTGGAGAGGACACCAGGAGGAAGTTCTGGTGAGATCCTTTAGAGTTGGAATCTGTTGTTGCCCTCAGGCTTTGAGTCAATTCTCTTGTTTTTGCCCTGGTTGACATTTTTTAGAAATTATATTGTTAAGTAAATTTCCCCCCAGCTGATCGCTGTTTTCTATCTAACTTCATGTCTTCTATGTCTACCTGAGGCGGGGAGGCCTGTCTGATTGCAGCAGCAGGCGCAGTCATCGGGATAGGATCAGACATTGGTGGCAGCATCCGAATTCCATCTTTCTGCTGCGGAACATTCGGTCATAAGACGACTCCGGGTAAGAGAAGCTAAATGTATTAGCTGCCAGATGGTAAACACAGAGTAGTGAGCTAACAAAACGCATATGTTGGAATTCTGTTCATTAGATATTCCGATCATGGCTTCAGCGGAATGATAATGCTTTGTAGACCTCTGTGTAACAGTGATGTGTTTCTGCAGGCGTGGTGTCTGTCGACAACACACACCCTCCATGTAGCGGCAGACACATAGAGTACGTCAGCATTGGTCCTATGTGCCGCTATGCTGAGGACCTGCTGCCCATGCTGAAGATCATGGCAGGACCCAACACTCACATGTAAGAACTCGGTGAGAATCTGCTGCTTCAGGGAAGATGTCCTGAGTGTCTTTCATTTCTCACCACCTCAGAACTATAGACCTGTATTTACACTTGCGTATACGTGGGTATTGAGTCAGACAGGGTAGGTTTTAAATGGAAGTAACACCAGAGTTGGCCCCTGTTCCCTAAACGTTATACTAAAACCAAAATCAAAATGTGAGTGTTTTCGTGTTTTTCACGTGTGTTTTCGTAGGTTGTCCTTAAACACAAAGGTTGACTTAAAGAAACTGCGGTTCTTCACTATCCCTGACAACTGTGGGTCCAGTATGACGTCCCCCGTTTGCAAAGGCTTGATTGATATTCAGAGAAAGGTGTGTTCAGTTCAGTTGCTCAAATCATCTCGTGTGTAAAAGTTACAAAAGAAATGGTGGAAATCATGGCAGATTATGAGAAGGAAAATTATGTGGTGTTCTCCAGGTGGTGGAATGTCTGGAAGCCGACCTCGGGGTGAAAGTCCAAGAAGTGCGTTTACCGGAGCTCCGCTATAGTCCCCAGATCTGGGAGTCCTACATGAATCTTCCTGACAAGGAAGGCAAGGTATGTTTATCGGTGATCCTGATATGAACCAGGATCCATCCATCCATCCATTTTCATCCCCTCATCCGTAGTCGGGTCGCAGGGGCAGCAACTTTAACAGGGAACCCCAAACTTCCCTTTCCCTGGCCATATTTACCAGCTCTGACTTGGGGATCCCAAGGCATTTCCAAGGCAGTGTTCAAGTTTAATCCCTCCACCTAGGACCCTCCTTTCTGGCATCTTGGAGTAAACTTTCCCGGGGAGGTTGAAGAGTGTGATGCCCCTGTAGTTGGCACACACCCTCTGGTCCCCCTTTTTAAAAAGAGGAACCACCACCCCAGTCTGCCACTCTTTCAGCACTGTCCCAGACTACCACGCAATGTTAAAGAGGCTGTCATCCACAACAGCCCCTCAACAAACAGGGCCTTCAGCATTTCAAAATGAAACTCATCAACATCCGGGGCTTTGCCACCGTGAAGTTGCTTAACCACCTCGGTGACTGCATCCAGAGAATTGATTCGAGTCCCCTATCATCCTCCAGCTCCACCTCTGAAATAGAGTCCGGGTCAGTTGGGGTAGTTGGATTTAGGAGTTGCTCAAAGTGTTCCTTCCACCGACTGACATCCTCCTCAGTCAAGGTCAACATTGTTCCATCCTTGCTGTATGCTGTACAGCTTGGTTGGTCCCCCTTTTCCCTTGAGGTCTTGACAGTCTTCCAGAACAACTTTGGTGCCATTGGAAAGTCCTTCTTCATGGTGTCTTTGAACCTCTCCCACACCTCTGTTTTGCCTTCATCACAGCTGAGGCTGCAGCACTTCTGGCCCGTCGGTACCTTGCAACTGCCTCAAGAGTCCCCACAGTGTCCAATGTGTCTATGCATATTGATGAAAAACAAATCAATAAGGTTAAAAATGGGTGTTTTAGCTGTTTTCTATTTGTAGAATTCAGATAAACGTAAGAAGTTTCACCGTGACAGAAAAACTGTCAAGGTTTTTACACTTTACTATCTGTTTAACTGCTTATTCACAGTTTACCACACACGCAATGCTATAACACAAAAATCTGGCTGGTCTCCTATAAAGCACACACTCAACTTTATAAATTAAATGTTCACAGCCTCCTCAGGCTATTGCTAAACTGATGGGAGAACCGGGACGCCCCGTTTGGCCTCTGTGGGAGCTGCTAAAAAGAATAGTGGGGAAATCAGAGCACACCGTGGCTGCCATTGGTAAGATTTCCATTGTGATGTGTTTAAACTAATTTAATGTTCGAAATCTTAGATTAATTTGTATCATTATATGCAATATTTATCTGTTTTAATGAGAAAAATAAAATAGTTATTGACATGAAATGCATTAAGATGATTGATGTATGAAAAGGTGTACTTGGACAAAAATAAATAAAATTATGAACTAATGTACAGTATGTGTGTATTATTATTTTCAGTTGTTGCGCTGCTTGAGAAGTTAAAATCCAAACCTTCATCCTTCGCTATCCAGCAGAAGGAGAAGCTCCAGAAGAAGATGGAGGACATGTTGGGGAATGATGGTGTTATTCTTTACCCTCCCCAACCCAGAGTGGCTCCAAAACACCACCATCCACTTTTCACACTCTATGACTTCAGTTACACAGGTAAGTCCAACCTGAATTTTTACCGCTACGACATTCCCGTCAGTCTACGTTAGAAGGAAAAGTCATTCTCTGAACTTTGTACATAGAACATGATTCATTCATTCACTGGAACAAAGTTGTCTGAAAGTACAGTAATACCTTGACATACAAGTTTAATTTGCTCTGCTACTGAGCTCGTAAATCAAACAAATTTTACGTTTCAGCCTTGTGAAAAACCTCATTCCTCGTTCTCCAGGTATATTCAACACTCTGGGGCTGCCCGTCACCCAGTGCCCTCTGGGTCTAGGTGATGAAGGCCTGCCCCTGGGTGTGCAGGTTGTTGCTGGGAAAATGCAGGACCACTTGACCCTAGAGGTGGCGCTCTACCTGGAGAAGACTTTTGGAGGCTGGAGGGACCCTGGAGCAAAAAAATCTTCTTGAGATAATGGCGTTAATAAATCTGTGGACAGGAGCTAGTTGGAGTTATCATATTTACACTACACCTTACTGCTGACTGTTTGATACAGATTCCAAGTGGTAACTATTGATTGATTGAATCATTTACTCAAGTGAAGGAGATTGATTTTTGCTTCAATGGAGGACTCAAAGGATATAGTGGGAAATCCTGATTACTGTATGAAATGGTACAACTTAAATATAAAGTCTCGAAAACATGCAAAAGCATATATTTTATGAAGTAGAATGAATTTCAAACAAATCTAAATCACACTCCCACATCATTCTTGAGGAAATAATTACGTTATTGCGCTGTAATTACTATTAAACATTTGTTTACTTACTATTTATTGCTGCGTCATAACTTACTGGCATCAATTCATTTAGAAGGCGGTCACTACTTCCGGTGAAACCGTTAGCTTTGGTTTTCATCCCCGGGACTTCCAGCGTTCTGACCGTCGACCCGTCTGCGTGGAGGAAACATGTCTGTGAGTTTGTGGGAAAGGGCTGCTTCGTGGATCTTCAAGGCGGTCACGGGAGTCCTGTTCGCGCTGTTCCGGCTGTTCTCCCCCCGGAGAGACGACGTCTCCCGGAACCGAGTCCCACCTGTCAGCAACCCGCTGCTGCTCCTGTCAGCGACGCAACTGGCCAAGAAGATCCGGAGGAGAGAGGTTCGTATCCCGGTGGAGCCGAGCGGAGCTCAAGACTGGAGATTAAAATATGACTTTATTTAAATACAGTCTGTTTAGAATGTCGTCTCCATGGTGAGCTAATATCTATAGAACTTAACTATATAATATAGTTAAGTTAAACTAAGTACTTACTGTATAAACCACGTGTCAAACCAAAGGCCCTGGGGCTAAATATGGCCCGCCATATCATTTTATGTGGACCCCAAAAGCATAAAAAGTCAGAGTGTCTAAAAAGATGTAGTTTTGGTGCTTTGACCATAACTACATCTTCCACAATGTAATTAACATAATTAAGCCCATTTTAACTTTGATCAAAAGGCTTTAAACAAAGTTAATGTCCTTACTTGTGTTTGATGTTATTTTTCTTTATTCATTGGATAGGTTGGTCCTTGATTGATGGAGTTTTGTGGGTTTAATAACCTGAAAAATTAAGAGAATTGATGTTACAACAAGCAATTTTTACTGTGTAACTGTAACGTTTTTAACTTGAATAAGTAATAAAATCAGAGTTTTTTGACATTAAGCAGTAGTTACATTTACAGTATTTTACATTAGTTTGAGTTACATTTAGTTACATTTATAAGTTACATCTGGCTCCTTTGAGGGCTGCCATTGTGCTGATGTGGCCTTTTGTGAAAATAAGTTTGACACCCCTGATATAAACTATAATTCTTGTCTTAAAATATTTGGAATATTCTGCAGGTTTCAAGTGTGGAAGTGGTCCAGGCTTACATCGACAGGATCCAAGAAGTCAACCCTCTTGTGAACGCTGTTGTGAAAGACAGGCAAGACAAGTCTTTACTCCCTCGACTGGCATCACAGTCAGATTAACAACAATTGCATCAAATGGTTCATTTGTCTCTGAGTCCAGGTTTGAAGCTGCCCTCCAGGAAGCAGCCCAGGTGGACAAGCTGATCGAGGAGGAAAACGATGGAGAGGAGGTGCTGGAGGACAGACTACCGTTACTGGGAGTCCCACTCTCTGTCAAAGACTATTTCTCCCTCCAGGGTATAATCCACAAATTCGATTTAAGTTCATTCATTTCCATCCAAAATGATTCCATGATTGCGTTAAGTTCATGTAAATGTTCTTACATCTGTTTTACAGGCATGCCCCTGACTACAGGCGTGGTCTCCAGGCAAGGAGTCGTGTCGACTGTTGACTCTCCACCTGTGGCCTTTCTTAAGAGAGCGGGGGCCATCCCACTGGGTATCACCAATGTCCCTGAGGTTTGTTTGTGGATAGAGTCCCACAACCACCTCTATGGCATCACCAACAACCCATACGACCTGGAGAGGACACCAGGAGGAAGTTCTGGTGAGCTCCTTCTGGAGAGAGTTGGAGTCTGTTGTTGCTCTCAGGCTTTGACTCTGTTCCAGAGCAGTCCCCTGTTTTTGTCTGATGGTCATATTACAGTGAAGATGCAGAGTGTCTGGCCCCAGTCGGTTTAGGAAGCTCTTTTATGGGGGCGAAGGGAAGTCTTTGTAGTACCACTACATCAGTGGTGGTCACATTTTTTCAGCATGTGAGCTGCTTATAAAAATGATCTACCTACTACAAAAATGCATGCGAGTGAATCAACCTCAGCATCTTCAAGAAAAGGGTAGCACATGAATGTAGTGACTGGCTCAAGCCAAAAAATGTCTTGAAAGTGTTTGTCAGACTCTGACAGACAACTATCAATCTGCTCTGCGTAGCGTGGACTGTCGACTACACACAGGCCTTCTCTTGCAGCTCCACCTCTGACACCAGGTTCTGGAAGTGTGTCAATTCATGGCGCTGCAGCTTTTAGGGGAGATAGCTTTAACAATTTATTCATTAGTTGAGTCAGCTGCTTCAACAAAATCCTCTTTTACCATCTGTACATCTTGAAAGGACTTCTTGCTCTGGGATTTATCATTCAGTTGCTAGTTATAAATTTTGCTCACTTGGAACAAAGCAGGAACTCTGCAAGAAATTTTTTTATTTTTTAAATTGATGGTATTAAGTAAATTTCCCACCAGTTGATCTCTGTTTTCTATCTAACTTCATGTCTTCTCTTCTATGTCTACCTGAGGTGGGGAGGCCAGTCTGATTGCAGCAGCAGGTGCAGTCATCGGTATGGGATCCGACGTTGGCGGCAGCATCCGTATTCCGTCTTTCTGCTGTGGAACATTTGGTCATAAGACGACTCCGGGTAAAAGAAACTAAATGTTTTAGCTACCTGATGGTAAACATAGTGTAGTGAGCTAACAAAATGCACATGTTGGACTTCTGTTCATTCGATATTCCGATCGTGGTTTCAGCGGAATGATAATATTGCTTTGTAGACTTGTGTATAACAGTGATGTGTTTCTGCAGGCGTGGTGTCCGCTGACGACACATACCCTCCATGTAGCGGCAGATGGTGGGAGTACGTCAGCGTTGGTCCTATGTGCCGCTACGCTGAGGACCTGCTGCCCATGCTGAAGATCATGGCAGGACCCAACGCTCACATGTAAGAACTCGTTGAGAATGCGTTGCTTCAGGGAAGATGTCCTGAGTTTCTCTCATCTCTCACCGCCTCAGCTATAGACTTATATGTAATTTATTAAGCACAGGAAAAGTATGCATGTCTACAAAAATGTTTTTCTTCCTAATTTAGCAGGGTTTGAGACATGTTTACAAGGCTGGAATGGATTAAAATTATATTAGTTGTTTTAAATGTTGACAATTAATTTGAGATATGAGCAGATTGATTTGCGAGCTCAGTCATGGAATTAATTAAACTCGTATTTCAAGGTACCGCTGTATGTAGAATTATGAATCTCTTAAATGATCAAATCAGCTTTGTGTAATTTTATGTAATATTTTCATGTGTGTTTTTGTAGGTTGTCTTTAAACACAAAGGTTGACTTAAAGAAGCTGCGGTTCTTCACTATCCCTGACGACGGTGGGTCCAGTATGACGTCCCCCGTTTGCAAAGACCTGATTAATATTCAGAGAAAGGTGTGTTCAGTTGGCTGCTCAAATCATCTTGTGTTTAAAAGTTGCAAAAGGAATGCTTTAAATCCTGGCAGATTATGAGAAGGAAACTTGTGATGTTCTCCAGGTGGTGGAACGTCTGGAGGCCGACCTCGGGGTGAAAGTCCAAGAAGTGCGTTTCCCGGAGCTCCGCTATAGTTTCCAGATCTGGGACACTTACATGGGTCTTCCTGACAAAGAGGGCAAGGTATGTTTATCTGTAATTCAGATATAGACCAGGGTGTCTCTGCATAATCATCAAGAACGAGTAATTTAAAGTTAAAAATGGCTGTTTTAGCTGTTTTCTGTTTGTAGAATGAAGATAAAAATGTAATTAGCTTCACTGTGAGAGAAAAACAGTTGAAGGTTTTACACTTTACTAATCTGTGTAGCTGCTTGTTCACAGTTTACCACACACACACACACACACACACACACACACACACACACACACACACACACACACACACACACACACACACACACACACACACACACACACACACACACACACACACACACACACACACACACACACTTCTCTGGGGACTGCAGATTACTTTCCTCCACCAAGGATGTGATGTTTTTAACACAAAAAATGTATGACAGTTCAGTCCAGAAGAAAAGATTGAGCCAGTGGTTCGTTCAGTCATTTGGTCATTCATTCATGAAGAGGAGATGACCGTAATCGTCTCATCTTCAGCTGCTTATTTGAAGTTACAGGCCATGGGTTACGCTGGAAATTATTCCAGCCAGTTACGGATAAGAAGCAGGATACACTCCGGATGAGATGCCAACTCAGAGTAGGGCCACAACTCGTGATTGACCTGACTAAACATGATCCTCTCTGCAGTGTCTCAGTGACAGGATTCACTTCCGTAACAGGTTTGGGTCGCACAGGTTAAAATAAGTAACTTTCAAATAAGAAAAAATTCACATGAAAAATTTGTAAGCAGGTCTTTGTCGCCGTGCCTACCAGCCCGTAGTGCGCCTGTAAAACAACGCTGCTGTCTCCAACGTCTCGCCATCAATTCATTGATGGACAGTTTATGTGATGGAACAAGATGTGGCTGTAGCTATCCATGTGTGTTGGATAGCTACAGCACAACAATGTGGCTGGTCTGATATAAAGCACACAATGAATGTACGACAACTTTATGAATGAAATGTTCGTCAGCCTCCTCAGCCTATTGTTGAACTGATGGGAGAACCAGGACGCCCCGTTTGGCCTTTGTGGGAGCTACTGAAAAGGATGGTGGGAAAATCAGAGCACACCATGGCTGCCATTGGTAAGATTTCCTTTGTGATGTGTTTGAACTATTTTTAATCATTGAAATCTTCTATTAATTTGCATCATGACATACAATATTTATCTGTTTTAATGAGAAAAGTAAAATAGTTATTGACATGAAATACAAATAACAACTGACTCATGAAAAGATACACTTGGACATTCATTCATTCATTCATTTTCTCTAACCGCTTCATCACGAGAAAATAAAAACATTATGAACTCAAGTATGTGTGTATCATATTTTCAGGGTTTGCACTGCTGGAGAAGTTCAAATCCAAACCTTCATCCTTCGCTATCCAGCAGAAGGAGAAGCTCCAGAAGAAGATGGAGGACATGTTGGGGAATGATGGTGTTATTCTTTACCCTCCCAACCCTAGAGTGGCTCAAAAACACCACCATCCACTTTTCAGACTCTATGATTTTGGTTACACAGGTTAGTCCTACCTGAATTCTTACAGCTACCACATTCCTATCAGTCTACGTTCCAAAGTAAAGTTATTTTGAAAACTTTGTCTATAGAACATGATTCCCTCATTCACCAGAACAAAGTTGTCCAGACTGATCCCAGTCTCGTTCTCCAGGTATCATCAACATCCTGGGGCTGCCCGTCACCCAGTGCCCTCTGGGTCTGGGTGAGGAAGGCCTGCCCCTGGGTGTGCAGGTTGTTGCTGGGAAAATGCAGGACCACCTGACCCTGGAGGTGGCGCTCTACCTGGAGAAGACTTTTGGAGGCTGGAGGGACCCTGGAGCAAAAAAGTCTTCATAAGATAATAAAATCACTAAATCTGTGGACAGGAGCTGGTTGGAGATATTATTTTTACACTATACCTTATTGATTGCTGTTTTCGACAGATTCTAAATGGAAAGAGATTGAGTTTTGCTTCAGTGGAGGAATTAGAGGAACTAGTGGGAAATCCTGATTATATAATTTTCTCTTCAGTTTCTTTCATGCTATTTGCTCGACCTTTTAAAATGTTAAATCATGGATTTGTGGAAGCATCTTAAAATTAAAAGGTGGTGAAGTTAGCAAAAAGACATTTGTCAATTTTCAAGCTCAATTTTAAAAATAAAAGTCTTATTTCATCTTTTTTTTTTTGGTATTCAACTTGTGATTAATCTTTAATTTCCATACACCTATTATTTGGAGTGACTTCAGGATTGATTGTTAGTTGAGAGATGACATCTTTAGTCTTTATGGTGAGGTATTTAAATATAATTAAATTATGTAAAAAGAAAAAATGAAATAATTGAAAAAATAATTTTCTTACGGGGATGAGTAGAGTATATAAAAACTAAAAATGTTAACAAATAAAACGACTATATTTTCTTGAAATGATACAATATAAATATAAAGCCTTGAAAACATGCAAAAGTATACATTTTATAAAGCAGAATGAATTTCAAATTAAGTTAAATCATATTCGCACATTCTTGAGTAAATAATTACTTAATTGTAATTACTATTAAACATTTATTGTTGCGTCGTAACAAATCCGCTTGATTTTATTTTGAAGGCGGTCATAAGTTCCCGTTATATAAGAGCACCGTTAGTTTGGTTTTCATCCCCGGGACTTCCAGCGTTCTGACCGTCGTCCCGTCTGCGTGGAGGAATCATGTCTGTGAGATTGTGGGAAAGGGCTGCTGAGTGGGTCTTCAAGGCGGTCACGGGAGTCCTGTTCGCGCTGTTCCGGCTGTTGTCCCCCCGGAGAGACGACGTCTCCCGGAACCGAGTCCCACCTGTCAGCAACCCGCTGCTGCTCCTGTCAGCGACGCAACTGGCCAAGAAGATCCGGAAGAGAGAGGTTCGTATCCCGGTGGAGCCGAGCGGAGCTCAAGACTGGAGATTAAAATATGACTTTATTTAAATGGAGTTGGTTTATAATGCTGTCTCCATGGTGAGCTAACATTTATAGAACTTAACTATATAATATAGTTAAGTTAAACCAAGTATTTACCGTATAAACCACGTGTCAAACCAAAGGCCAAATGTGGCCCGCCACAGCCCGCAAGAGCAGAAAAAAAATTCAGTTATTTGACATGAAGCAGTAGTTACATTTACAGTATTTTACATTACTTTGAGTTACATTTAGTTACATTTATAAGTTACATCTGGTCATTATGCTGATGTGGCCCTTGGTGAAAATAAGTTTGACACCCCTGATATAAACTATAAATCTTGTCTTTAAAATATTTGGAATATTGTGCAGGTTTCAAGTGTGGAAGTGGTCCAGGCTTACATCGACAGGATCCAGGAAGTCAACCCTCTTGTGAACGCTGTTGTGAAAGACAGGCAAGACAAATCTTTACTCCCTCGACTGGCATCACAGTCAGATTAACAACAATGACATCAAATGGTTCATTTGTCTCTGAGTCCAGGTTTGAAGCTGCCCTCCAGGAAGCAGCCCAGGTGGACAAGCTGATCGAGGAGGAAACCGATGGAGAGGAGGTGATGGAGGACCGACTACCGTTACTGGGAGTCCCACTCTCTGTCAAAGACTATTTCTCCCTCCAGGGTATCATCCACAAATCCAATTTACCTTCATTCATTTCCATCCAAAATGATTCGATGTTTGCGTTAACTTAATGTAAATGTTCTTACATCTGTTTTACAGGCATGCCCCTGACTACAGGCGTGGTCTCCAGGCAAGGAGTCGTGTCGACCGTTGACTCTCCACCTGTGGCCTTTCTTAAGAGAGCGGGGGCCATCCCACTGGGTATCACCAATGTCCCAGAGGTTTGCATGTGGGCAGAGTCCCACAACCACCTCTATGGCATGACCAAGAACCCGTATGACCTGGAGAGGACACCAGGAGGAAGTTCTGGTGAGATCCTTTAGAGTTGGAGTCGTTTGTTGCCCTCAGGCTTTGAGTCAATTCCAGAGCAGTCCCCTATTCTTGTCTGACGGTCATATTACAGTGAAGACGCAGAGTGTCTGGCCCCAGGTGATTTAGGAAACTCTTTTGTGGGGATGAAGGGAAGTCTTTGTAGTACCACTACATCAGTGGTGGTAACACTTCTTCAGCATGTGAGCTGCTTATAAAAAATGCATGCAAGTGAATCATCCTCAGCATCTTCCAGAAAAGGGTAGCACATGAATGTAGTGACTGGCTCAAGCAAAAAATGTCTTGAAAGTGTTTGTCAGACTCTGACAGACAACTGTCAATCTGCTCTGTGTAGCGTGGACTGTCGACTACACACAGGCCTTCTCTTGCATCTCCATCTTTGACACCAGGTTCTGGAAGTTTGTCAAATCATGGCGCTGTAGATTTGAGGAGAGATGTTGAATCTTTTGCTTGGCAGCAATAACTATTTATTCATTAGTTGAGTCAGCTGCTTAAACAAAAGCCTCTTTTACCATCTGTACATCTTGAAAGGACTTCTTGCTCTGGGATTTATTGTTCAGTTGCTAGTTTTAAATTTTGCTCACTCGGAACAAAGCAGGAACTCTACAAGAAAAATTTTTTTTTTTAAATTGATGGTATTAAATAAATTTCCCACCAGCTGATCTCTGTTTTCTATCTAACTTCATGTCTTCTCTTCTATGTCTACCTGAGGCGGGGAGGCCAGTCTGATTGCAGCAGCAGGTGCAGTCATCGGGATAGGATCAGACATTTGCGGCAGCATCCGCATTCCGTCTTTCTGGTGTGGAACATTTGGTCATAAGACGACTTCGGGTAAGAAAAACTAAATGTTTTAGCTGCCAGATGGTAAACATAGTGTAGTGAGCTAACAAAATGCACACGTTGGACTTCTGTTCATTCGATATTCCGATTGTGGTTTCAGTGGAATGATAATATTGCTTTGTAGACTTGTGTATAACAGTGATGTGTTTCTGCAGGCGTGGTGTCCGCTGACGACACATACCCTCCATGTAGCGGCAGAGAAATAGAGTACACCAGCATTGGTCCTATGTGCCGCTATGCTGAGGACCTGCTGCCCATGCTGAAGATCATGGCAGGACCCAACGCTCACATGTAAGAACTTGGTGAGAATCTGCTGCTAGAGGGAAGATGTCCTGAGTTTCTCTCATCTCTCACCACCTCTGCTATAGACCTGTATTTACACTGGATCTGTATTTACACTGGTTCACACAATAGGATTTGTAGGTTTGGTCCAGAGATGTTAAGTTTTAATTGGAAGTAAAAATGGAGGTGGCTCCTTATACTTTCACCTTATACTAAAACTAAACCAAAATCAAAATGTGAGTTAAATAAAGTCAAAATATGATACCTTCAGATACGAGCGACTGGACATACAAGTTTTTTGAGATACGAGCTGTTGCTCTGTCCATATTTTGAGCCGTGCTTCTGGAGGCCAGTGCTAGTTAGCAGGTGGACGCAACATCAGCTGAGATCGCACCTGGTTCTTTCTCATGTGTTGTCTGCAGAGTAAAGACGTAGCTTGTGTGTTCTCGTGACTTTTGCTTTTATTTTCATACTTGTTTACATGACTTATACATAATTAATCAAGCACCCGTAAAGTATGCATGTCTATTGGTTGATAAAATATGTTTTTCTTTGTACTTTAGCAGGGTTTGGGAGTTTTTTTACAAAGCTGGAATGGATTAAAATTATTTTCGTTATTTTAAATAGGGAAAATCTATTTGAGATACGAGCAGACTAGTTTACGAACTTAGTCACGGAATTAATTAAACTCGTATCTCGTAGGTAATATTTTCATGTGTGTCTTTTCGTAGGTTGTCCTTAAACACAAAGGTTGACTTAAAGAAGCTGCGGTTCTTCACTATCCCTGACGACGGTGGGTCCAGTATGACGTCCCCCGTTTACAAAGACCTGATTGATATTCAGAGAAAGGTGTGTTCAGTCGGCTGCTGAAATCATCTTGTGTTTAAAAGTTGCAAAAGGAACACTGGAAATCCTGGCAGATTATGAGAAGGAAAGTTGTGATGTTGTCCAGGTGGTGGAACGTCTGGAGGCCGACCTCGGGGTGAAAGTCCAAGAAGTGCATTTCCCGGAGCTCCGCTATAGTTTCCAGATCTGGGAGACTTACATGGGTTTTCCTGACAAGGAGGGCAAAGTATGTTTATCTGTAATCCAGATATAGACCAGGGTGTCTCTGCATATTTGTTAAGAACTGGTAATTTAAAGTTAAAAATGGGTGTTTTTGCTGTTATCTGTTTGTAGAATGAAGATAAAAATGTAATTAGCTTCACTGTGAGAGAAAAACAGTCAAAGGTCTTACACTTTACTAATCTTTTTAGCTGCTTGTTCACAGTTTACCACACACACACACACACACACACACACACACACACACACACACACACACACACACACACACACACACACACACACACACACAATTTTCTGGGGGCTGCAGAATACTTTCCTCCACCAAGGATGTGGAAGTTATTCCAGTCGGTTATGGATAAGAAGCAGGGTACACCCCATATGAGATGCCAGCTCATCGTAGGGTTACATAAACCAGTGGTTGCCCTAACTAAAGGTGCTCCTCTGCAGTGTCTCAATGACAGATTCAATTCCATAACGTAACAGGGTTGGGTCGCGGAGGTTAAAATGAATAAAGACATTTCAAATAAGAAAAGATTCACATGCAAAATTTGTAAGCAGGTCTTTGTCGCCGTGCCTGTCTATGAGGTGTCAAGGTAACACGAGATATTCATTTATTCACAGAAAGACTTAATTTTTAACTTTTCTGACCCATGCCCGTAGTGCGCCTGTAAAGCAAAGCTGCTGACTTCAACATCTTGCCATCAATTCATTGATGGAAAGTTTATGTGATGGAACAAGACGTGGCTGTAGCTATCCATGTGTGTTGGATAGCTACAGCACAGCAATCTTGCTGCTCCAATATAAACACACACACACAATGTACGATAACTTTATGAACGAAATGTTCGTCAGCCTCCTCATCCTCTTGCTGAACTGATGGGAGAACCAGGACGCCCCGTTTGGCCTTTGTGGGAGCTACTGAAAAGGATGGTGGGAAAATCAGAGCACACCATGGCTGCCATTGGTGAGATTTCCTTTGTGATGTGTTTGAACTATTGTTTAATCATTGAAATCTTCTATTAATTTGCATCATTATATACAATATTTATTTGTTTTAATGAGAAAAGTAAAATAGTCATTGACATGAAATACAAATAACAACTGACTCATGAAAAGATACACTTGGACATTCATTCATTCATTCATTCATTCATTCAATCATTCATTTTCTCTAACCGCTTCATCACGAGAAAATAAAAACATTATGAACTCAAGTATGTGTGTATCATATTTTCAGGGTTTGCACTGCTGGAGAAGTTCAAATCCAAACCTTCATCCTTCGCTATCCAGCAGAAGGAGAAGCTCCAGAAGAAGATGGAGGACATGTTGGGGAATGATGGTGTTATTCTTTACCCTCCCAACCCTAGAGTGGCTCCTAAACACCACCATCCACTTTTCACACTCTATGATTTTGGTTACACAGGTTAGTCCTACCTGAATTCTTACAGCTACCACATTCCTATCAGTCTACGTTCCAAAGTAAAGTTATTTTGAAAACTTTGTCTATAGAACATGATTCCCTCATTCACCAGAACAAAGTTGTCCAGACTGATCCCAGTCTCGTTCTCCAGGTATCATCAACATCCTGGGGCTGCCCGTCACCCAGTGCCCTCTGGGTCTGGGTGAGGAAGGCCTGCCCCTGGGTGTGCAGGTTGTTGCTGGGAAAATGCAGGACCACCTGACCCTAGAGGTGGCGCTCTACCTGGAGAAGACTTTTGGAGGCTGGAGGGACCCTGGAGCAAAAAAGTCTTCATAAGATAATAAAATCACTAAATCTGTGGACAGGAGCTGGTTGGAGATATTATTTTTACACTATACCTTATCGCTTACTGTTTTCGACAGATTCTAAATGGAAAGAGATTGAGTTTTGCTTCAGTGGAGGAATTAGAGGAACTAGTGGGAAATCCTGATTATATAATTTTCTCTGCAGTGTCTTTCATGCTATTTGCTCGACCTTTTAAAATGTTTAATCAATAAATTGTGGAAGCATCTTAAAATTGAATGGTGGTGAAGTTAGCAAAAAGACATTTGTCAAGCTCAATTTTTTTAAACATTTCAAGCTCAATTTTAAAAATAAAAGTCTTATTTCATCTTTGTTTTTTGGTATTCAACTTGTGATTTATATTTATTTTCTATACACCAATTATTTGGAGTGACTTCAGGATTGATTGTTAGTTCAGAGATGACATCTGTAGTTCTTTATGGTGAGGTATTTAAATATGATTAAATAATATAATAATAAAAAATAAAATAATAATTGTAAAATAATTTCCCTATGGGGATGAATATAGTATACAAAAATTAAAAATGTCAAAAAGTAAAATGACTGTATAGTGTTGGAATGGTACAACATAAAGCCTTCAAAACATGCAAAAGTACACATTTCATAAAACAGAATTAATTTCAAATTAAGTTAAATCATATTCCCACGTTGTTGAGTAAATAATTACTTACTTCATTGTAATTACTATTAAACATTTATTGTTGCGTCGTAACAAATCCGCTTGATTTTATTTTGAAGGCGGTCATTAGTTCCGGTTAGATTAGAACACCGCTAGCTTTGATGTTCATCACCGGGACTTTCACGGTGTTCATGTTTCGTGTCCGTGGGGCTCCAGACCAGCATTCTGAGCGTCGTCCCGTCTGCGTGGAGGAAACATGTCTGTGAGATTGTGGGAAAGGGCTGCTGAGTGGGTCTTCAAGGCGGTCACGGGAGTCCTGTTCGCGCTGTTCCGGCTGTTCTCCCCCCGGAGAGACGACGTCTCCCGGAACCGAGTCCCACCTGTCAGCAACCCGCTGCTGCTCCTGTCAGCGACGCAACTGGCCAAGAAGATCCGGAGGAGAGAGGTTCGTATCCCGGTGGAGCCGAGCGGAGCTCAAGACTGGAGATTAAATATGACTTTATTTAAATAGAGTTAGTTTATGTTGTTTTCGAGAATTTTTTTATTTTGTATTTTTAAATTTTTTATTTACACTTTTCGAGAATATGAGTTGTTGAATAAAAATGTAGAATTGGATGAATTAGATTTAGTGGCAAATTCTTTTTTTCACACTTTTACTGTTTTTTTTTCTTTTTTAAATGTATTACTCAGGGCCCTTGTTATGTAGGAATATGAATGAAAAGGTATCAGTGGTTATCGCATTACATTTTTGAACCAGAAAACAGGGAGTTCTGCAGTTTGTTAAATGCTGAAGCTCAATATGAACGTGGACTGCCTCCACGGTGAGCTAACCTTTCAAAGTACTTGTTTAAATAATGGATTAGATTCATATTGCACATTTCTGGTCTCTCAGAACATTCACATATTCCATTATTCAGTCACTTGTCATTCATACCTGGTGATGGTAATCTACAGTATATGTGTAGCCAGATTCACACACATTCACACACCAGCGAATGCCCACAATTGAGGAGTCTTGCCCCAGGACACAACGACACATGAACAGACTGACAGACGACAGAGCCGCTAATCTTTTGATCATTGGACGACCTGTTGTACCACTTCAAGCTACAGCTGCTATGCAACTGTAAATGTATGTTAAAATGGTTGGAATGTTCTGCAGGTTTCAAGTGTGGGAGTGGTCCAGGCTTACATCGACAGGATACAGGAAGTCAACCCTCTTGTGAACGCTGTTGTGAAAGACAGGCAAGACAGTCTTTACTCCCTTGACTGGCATCACAGTCAGATTAACAACAATGACATCAAATTGTTCATTTGTCTCTGAGTCCAGGTTTGATGCTGCCCTCCAGGAAGCAGCCCAGGTGGACAAGCTGATCAAGGAGGAAACCGATGGAGAGGAGGTGCTGGAGGACCGACTACCATTACTTGGAGTCCCACTCTCTGTCAAAGACTATTTCTCCCTCCAAGGTATAATCCACAAATCATTCATTTCCATCCAAACTGATTCGTAGTGTTATCTTCAAGTTCTTACAAACACATTGTGTTGTGCCCCAGATGGTTGCTCATCAAAGTCAGTATTTCATCATTCCATCCATCTTCATATACTCATCCATATTTGGGTTGTGGGGGCAGCAGCTTCAACTAGGAACCTCAAACTTCCCTTTCCCTGGCCACATCCACTAGCTCTAATTGGGGGATCCCAAGGCATTCCCAAGCCAGTGTTGAGATATAATCTCTCCACCTGGTCCTGGGTCTGCCCTGAGGTCTCCTCTCAGCTGGACGTACCAGGAACACTTCCTTGGGGAGGCACCCTGGTGGTATCTGCACTAGATGCCCAAACCACCTGAACTGACTCCTTTCTATGCAAAGGAGCAACGGCTCTACTTTGAGCTTCTTGCGAATAGCAGTGTTTCTCACCATATCTCTAAGGAAGACACCAGCTACCCACCTGAATAAACAAACGGATTGCTTGTATCCGCGATCTTGTTCTTTCGGTCATGACCCATCGCCATAGGTGAGGGTAGGAACAAAGATCCAACGGCAGATGGAGAGTTTTGCCTCTCGGCTTAGCTCCCTCTTTGTGGCAACAGTGTGGTAAAGCAACCGCAATACTGCTCCTGCTGCCCAAAGTCTCTGTCCAATCTCACTTTCCATTGTTTTCTCACTTGTGAACAAGATTCCAAGATACTTAAGCTCCTTCACTTGTGGAAGGACCTCATTCCCCACTCGGAGAAAGCACTCCGCTGGTTTCCTAAAAGTGAAGAAGATGTTTGACACTTTAAATGTTTGTGTTTAATTCATGAAAATGTTCTTCTGTCTGTGTTACAGGCATGCCCCTGACTACAGGCGTGGTCTCCAGACAAGGAGTCGTGTCGGCCGTTGACTCTCCCCCTGTGGCCTTTCTCAAAAGAGCGGGGGCCATCCCACTGGGTGTCACCAATGTCCCTGAGCTTTGTATGTGGGCAGAGTCCCACAACCATCTCTATGGCATGACCAAGAACCCGTACGACCTGGAGAGGACACCAGGAGGAAGTTCTGGTGAGATTCTTTTGGAGAGAGTTGGCGTCTGTTGCTGACCTCAGGCTTTGAGTCAATTCCAAAGTAGTCCCTTATTTTTGCTCTGGTTAATGTATTTTAGAAATTATGGTATTAAGTAAATTTCCCACCAGCTGATCTCTGTTTTCAATCTAACTTCATGTCTTCTCTTCTATGTCTACCTGAGGCGGGGAGGCCTGTCTGATTGCAGCAGCAGGTGCAGTCATCGGTATGGGATCCGACATTGGCGGCAGCATCCGTATTCCATCTTTCTGCTGTGGAACATTTGGTCATAAGACGACTCCGGGTAAGAGAAACTAAATGTAAAAGAAAAATGGTGCTACACCACCTGCACAGCACCACCAACAAACTTGCTTTGTAGAATTGTGTGGAACAGTGATGCACTCCTGCAGGCGTGGTGTCCAGTGACAACACATACCCTCCATGTAGCGGCAGACGAAGGGAGTACAACAGCATTGGTCCTATTTGCCGCTATGCTGAGGACCTGCTGCCCATGCTGAAGATCATGGCAGGACCCAACGCTCACATGTAAGAACTTGGTGAGAATCTGCTGCTTCAGGGAAAATGTCCTGAAGCAGCAGGACATCTTTCACCACCTCAGCAGACATCTACTTGTAAAAGTGTCCTGGAAATTGTCCTAGTTTGAGACAGTAAAGAGTATCCCTCAGCCAGTGTATATGGGGAAGGCCACTATGGGCCAACATAACCTAATATTCCTTAGAAACGTGTTTTACTGATGATGGGGGAGAAACCGGAGTGCCCAGAGAAAACTGATTCAGACGCGGAGAGAACATGTAAACTCTGCAAAGAAATGCCATGTTGGAAATCCTGGGGTTTGAACCCATGTCCTTGGGGGTTAGAACCCATGTCTTTGGGGGTTTGAACCCATGGGGTATGAACTTCAAGACTTTGTACACATTAAAGTTAATCAATTATAGAGAACTTAGATGGAACCTTTCAGCTTTGGAACAGGCATGAGCAAAGCATCCAGGACAGAGTCCTCAGGTCAACTAGGAAAAGTAGGGAAGTTACTCCGAACAAAGCTACAGACTTGTAAGCATAAAAAAAAATGCTGGGAAGGAAGGTCAAATTTGACTGTAAGTTGTTGATAAGTGGCAAAGATATTATCAACAATCAAGTTTTAAAAGTATGGATACCAAGGTTTGACCAGGATGTGAAGGTCTTGTCTGTGAGAGAAGGAAGAAAGACATGGGTGCTGCTAGGGGAGCATGAGAGAAGAGTTACAAACCAAAGTAGCGCCTGAGTTCAGTCCAAATCTTAAGAGAGGTCTTACTCTAATAATTCTTGTTTAAACAGTGGTTGAGGATGCAATCGGCGAGTATAGAACTGTCCTGCCAGAAAGAGACTATACAGAATTTGCTGCCACGACCAGCCAGTCAGGTAAGGGGGAAGTACTGTGTTGGAGCCAGTAAGGAAAATCTCTTATGTTGGAGGCTTACTGTGGAATCTGAGGTTTGGTAAGGTAAAGCCCCCCAACAGCTTTGGTCTTTGTAAATACTCTCAGGACAACCAGGCAGTCTTCTTATCCCACAGAAAGTCCACTAATGACCGTTTGAGACCATCGCTAACGATCTGCTGTTACTTTTGATAAAAGTGGAGAAAAGTTAAGTTGAATAAATGGCCTAACTTATGGGTAACCTGAATTCCCAGATATGTAAAACTAGAGTAAGCTATTTTAAAAGAAAGCCATCGTAAGGGGAAGGCCCTAGCAGCTAGATTAATAGGAAACATCTCACTTCTGCCCAAGTGTAACTTACATCTTGAGAGCCGGCCGAAATCTGAAAGTAGACCCAAAGCAGCAGGAACAGAAGTATGAAGATTAGAAACATACAGAAGCAAGTCATCAGCATAGAGTGAGACTTTTGCAACCATTGCAATAAAAGACCTGTTAAGTTTTAAGTGCAAGCAAAAACAGAGCTTGCCCCTCTTGCCTAAACCATTCTTTTCTGTCACCTTATACTAAACCAAACCAAAATCAAAATGTGAATGAAATAAGTTCAAAATATGGCATTCAGAATTGTGAATATCATAAATGATCAAATCAGTTTAGCTTTGTTTGTGTAATTTTTTTGTAATATTTTCACACGAGTGTTTTCGTAGGTTGTCCTTAAACACAAAGGTTGACTTAAAGAAGCTGCGGTTCTTCACTATCCCTGACGACGGTGGGTCCAGTATGACGTCCCCCATTAGCAAAGACCTGATTGATATTCAGAGAAAGGTGTGTTCAGTCGGCTGCTTAAATCATCTTGTTTGCAAAAGTTGCAAAAGGAATGCTGGAAATCCCGGCAGATTATGAGAAGGAAAGTCATGTGATGTTCTCCAGGTGGTGGAACGTCTGGAGGCCGACCTCGGGGTGAAAGTCCAAGAAGTGCGTTTCCCGGAGCTCCGCTATAGTTTCAAGATCTGGGAGACTTATATGGGTCTTCCAGACACGGAGGGCAAAGTATGTTTATCTGTAATCCTGATTTTGACCAGAGTGTCTCTGCATTTTTGTTAGGAAAAGTTAAAAATGGGTGTTTTAGCTGTTTCCTGTGTATAGAATGAAGATAAATGTACTAAGTTTCACCGTGAGAGAAAAACAGTCAAGGGTTTTACACTTTACTAATCTGTTTAGCTGCTTGTTCATAGTTTACCACATACACACACACACACACACACACACAATGCTATGGAACAATGTGGCTGGTCTAATATAAAGCACACACTCAATGTACGATAACTTTATAAGTGAAATGTTCGTCAGCCTCCTCAGCCTTTTGTTGAACTGATGGGAGAAGCAGGACACCCCGTTTGGCCTCTGTGGGAGCTGCTGAAATGGATGTTGGGAAAATCAGAGCACACCATGACTGCCATTGGTAAGATTTCCATTGTGATGTGTTTGAACTGCTTTAACCATTGAAATGTTCCATTAATTTGCATCATTATATACAATATATGTTTTAATGACAAATATTGACATGAAATACATAATGTGAATAACTGATTTATGTAAAGATACACTTGGACATGATTACATAAAACAAGGAACAAGGAAGTCACAGATTGCAACATCCCGCGACACCCCTGAATTCAAAATTTTACCCTGACTTACTTGCATAGGTCAAAGATCAAAGCTAGTGCTCTGACCTACTGTCATTGATCAAAGTACTAGCTGTGATCTGTGGTCTTACACTGGCCTTCTCCCTTGTCTTTCTATCTTATCCGGTTCCTGAGTGTACAAAAGTTGAAATTTGACCTTGACCTACTTTTCTCAAGGTCAAGGCCATCATCTCATTTTCATCCCCTTTGCTGCCCGAGTAACGTGCTTTTTGTTTCATCTTTCTGTCTGCAACGGTTGCAAAGATATTTGGTGGACTAACGGACGGACGGACGGACGAACGCTGACAATTACAATACATCTCCTTCGAGGGATGCAATTATGAACTTAAGGTATGTGTGTTTTATATTTTCAGGTATGGCGCTGTTAGATCAGTTCCGATCCAAACCTTCATCCTTCGCTATCCAGCAGAAGGAGAACCTCCAGAGGGAGATGGAGGACATGTTGGGGAATGATGGCGTTATTCTTTACCCGCCCCACCCTGGAGTGGCTCCAAAACACCACCATCTACTTTTCAGAGTCTATGACATTGGTTACACAGGTTAGTCCAACCTATTTACAGCTACCACATTCCTATCAGTCTAGGTTCCAAAGAAAGGTTATTCTGTGAACTTTGTCCGTAGAACATGACTCCCTCATTCACCAGAACAAAGTTGTCCAGACTGATCCCAGTCTCGTTCTTCAGGTATCATCAACATCCTGGGGCTGCCCGTCACCCAGTGCCCTCTGGGTCTGGGTGAGGAAGGCCTGCCCCTGGGTGTGCAGGTTGTTGCTGGGAAAATGCAGGACCACCTGACCCTGGAGGTGGCGCTCTACCTGGAGAAGACTTTTGGAGGCTGGAGGGACCCTGGAGTCAAAAGAACGTCAGATCGGTCATCATCAAATCTGTAGAACGCAGCTGGATTTATCAGATTGAGGATTAACCGTGTTTCTTGCTGTTTTACACAAATTCCCGGAGGAACGATCGTTGATTCAAGAGAAGGTATTGATTTTTGCTTCCTCTTTGAATCAGATGTTTTACTTCTTCTACATATATCAATGCTTAAAAAAAAAGCAGTCACAGGATTTGTCCCCTGAAATGTCTCCTGGTGAATCGGTCTGGGTCGTCAATGAGATGAACTAGATATGTAGATATGTGAAAAAGCAGCATAAAATCTTTGTAAAACATCAAACCTGTGGTTAGATGTTCTTCATAAATGTGTTTTTTTTTTTTTTTTGCTGGAATCTCAGATTAGTAATCCAGTGACAGCACCTCTCTTTTCAACAAGCTGATTTCTTTCTGACTTTCACTCAGATGATCTTCAGAGTACCTCATCACAGGTAACCCTTTTCAAAATCTTCTGCAAACTGACGCTAGGTAGCTAACAATTGTTCGATCTGAAAGTAAACATTTTTCTTCCACCTATCATTTATTTCAGCTAGAAAAGGGACGTATACTATGACACAAGGTCAGCACTACCAGGGTGTCTTCCAGTCACTTGGTTCAACTTAACCCAACAATCGCGATCAGTGGAAAAGGTCACACCAGTGTTTATCACCTCGGTCAGTTCAGCCAGAGTTTCCCAATGTACAGTAGGTATGAGCATGTGCACGTAAATGCATAAATTGTCAATGAAGTACGGGTTGGACAGGAATCAAATGTGTGTACATGAGCAAATAATTTAATGAAATGTAACGAGAAGTCCGAGTTTGTAAAGGAAATGTAGGCAATAGTTGAGATCCAGCAGCAACAAATCTTTCCATGGTTGATGGCATGATCGCATGAAGTAATGAATGTGTCAAGGAGACCGATGATTCAACCGTGTGGCTCTAGTTTTCAATAGACTTTAATAGGAAAAAAAAACAGTCTAAGTTCAAGGTGGTTGCGTGTTGTGACAGGTAGAGTTAATGTGACGTAACCGTGACTACATAGTGGACTGCTGAGAATTTGAAAACAGTGGCCCAGATTGTCAGTTGGGTGTGTGGCTCACCATAAACACTACCTCATTGGTCAAAGCGATGACAGAAAACATTCACCTGTCTGTTATGTAATGTGAGCTGCTGTGCAGGTGCCCTTTAGACAAACTTCACCAGAGATAGTTTTAGTCAAATTCTTCCGATTCCCTATAAACTTGTGTGATTGTCAAACTGCATGCCTGAGTGTCTAGGGCGTGGAACCACAAGGTGCTTTGACAGTAGATTCATAAAGCTGAAGTCAAGCCTGCCTGATGTACAAAACATCAGTTTATACAGATCACAAAAGAAACAGGAAGTCCAAACACTAATCTGAGATACATTTTGGCATCAACAGCACAACTCCCCCCTCTCATCAGATCAACATTTCAATCAACATGTGTAAAATCCCAGTTTATTTCAGTTGGATTTGATTTTCTGGAATTCCTTTGGACGGACAGCCATGTTAAAATGAAAGAACCCATCATCTGCGTGGTTGGGGAGGAAAATAGAGGAGGCAGAAAACACCTGAAGACTGTCAAGTTTGCCAAAGGTGTGTCCTAACTCATAAGAAATTAAATATAACGCTAAAAACAAACGGAACAGTTTTGCAAACAGAAGCTTAAAAAGTTAACATTAAATTATTTAAGTGAGGCTGACACATGACAAACACCCCCCCTGGAGTCTGTTGTAACTTTATTTTCTTCCCTTCTTATGAAAAAGGATGAAAAATTATCAAACATTTACAAGATGCCCGCTCCCCCCACACACCGAGAGACGGCATCAACAACTTGTCACTGATTTTTGTTTTTTTGGTCATACGCACTCTGATGACTCACAACTGTTCTCTTCTTCGGTCACAAATCATGGAGATAAACTGTAAATAACACGTTCGTACAAAAAATACAGCTCGTGTTTCCTTCGCTCTGAACGCGTGAAACCGGAGGCGACTTAAAAACCGAAACGAAAAGTACAGAAATGGTCTTCAAAGTGTCCTGCATTTTGGCGGCGCAGGAGAAGGGAGGATCTTTGCTCTCCTTGATGACCTCTGAGCTGTCCAGTGATCGATTTGGCCCAAATGCGTACACGAATACTTGTCAATAGGTAAACGTTCTTTCTGAAGTGGAAATCGACACCTGTGGAATCGAGTGGATCGTCTCAGGAGGTGTTGGTGATGGGTTTGTATTTCTTGAGGCGGGTCCACTGCCCCGTGGAGTAGTTCATTTCGAACACCGTATCCACCAGCATGGTGGTGCTGCCGGTGCCGTCCGCTTTGGGGAGGACCTCCGTGTGTTCGCTCAGCTTGATCTGGATGATGTCCCCCTGCTCCGGGCACGGGTTCTCTGCAGGACGGGAGGAGGGAGACGGGTTTTTATGGGATCGGGTTCAGATGGAGGCTCAACAGTTGACTTTTCAATAGTTTTAGAAAGATAACAATGAAGCCCAACGCAGAAGTTTTAGACATTACTTTGATCGTATCGGACTTACGGTTTTATTTCAAACTTTCATGCAAACATGAATTTTATACGACTCATTTACAAAAGACTTGTGAACCAAAATGCATCGAGAAGAAGAGACATCAAGATGTCCCGGTGACCAAATAGTCACGTCAGAAAGACTCAAGCATTGGGGGGAGAACTTAAAATGACACTGAGGACAGGTAACTCGTGCTTTACCTCTGGATCCGGCCATGAAGCCCAGAATGAGGGCCTTCTCTGGTCGGGTGACCTTGTTGGCCGTCTTGAACATCTCCTGGGCGGCGTACATCTGATCTCTCTGAGGAGGAGAATCACGTGGAAGAGAATTTAGTCGTGTGGAAACCCCAAGACGTTAAACCTCACAGAACGAATGGACGAGTTCAGACGTTAATGCTTCTTGAGTTCACGCCTTACCGTGAGCGACAGATTCTTTTTGGGCTGCGGTTGTGGCGGCGTGGGGGTCGGTGTCGCCGTCGGGATCTGAGGCGTGCTGGGAGGCTGGGTGGGGGTCTCCGGCTGGCTGGCGGTGGCGGCTGCTGGGGGCCCGTTGCTGGCGGGGGTGGATACTGGCGTGCTGGGTGATGTGGGGGTTGCTGGGTTGGCGGTGTTGGATGCGTTGTACATTGGCGTCCTCTGTTTATACTGGCCTGGTAAGGTGGCGGCGGCGCCAGCCCCCGCTGTCGCCGACTCGTCCGGCTGGCGGGCCGACTGTAGTGTGTCCCGCCCTGAACCACCGGCGTTCGCTAAGGATGAAGGTGGAGGACAAAAAGAAGCTAAATTACGGGATCCGGAAAAACTGCTGGGAAGTTTTTTATGTAAAAACACAATCCTGGTCCTCACCTGGCTGTGCTTCGGAGCTGGGGATGTAGGAGGAAGAGGGAACCATGCTGGGGGTGGCTGGTAGGTAGCTGGTTGACGGCAGAGGATTTTCATTCAAAGGCCCCAGTTTCTGAAAAATAAAAACACTTTTTACTATAACGGTGAAGGAAAAGCAGTGAAAACATCAACAGAAGGCGAGCAGAGATAAAAACCCTGAGGGGTGTGAACACACACCTGTGTGGAGACCAGACCAGCAGCATAGTCAGGTGTGGTGTTTTCAACCACGGCTTCTTCTTTGGCTGGTTTCTCCCCAGTTTCTGTTTCTGAGGCAGAAGAAACAATAAAAATATTTCACCAGCAGCTCAAGTGCAGATTTTATTCACTAGTAAATTCTGAAATAGTTTTCGAACTCGGGGTGGAGCAGGAAAAAAATCCTCACCCAAAGTCTTTCTTCTTCTCTTAGCTTCTCTTCCAGCTCCGACCATTCCCAACTCTGAAAACTTTAACAGCTGCAAACAAAAGTTAAAAATTTAAAACGTCAAACACACAGGTTTATTTAATAACCGACAATGCAAGATCAAATTTTGCTTTAAAGGCTTAAATTACCTTGACTCCCCTTTCTTTACGCAGAGGTGTCCGTGCAGGTGCAATAGGTGAGCGGTTACTGGGGGGGCTGAACATACTGGGGGCGGTAGGACTTCGGAACGGGGCCTTGGGAATCCCCTTGAGAGGAGCTAAAAATATCGAAACGTATCTCAGCAACAGAAGACAATGGAAATTTTCATGACAAATCAATTTTAAGATTATAGCATCTCATAACTGACATCACAATAGAACTGTCAATTTAACAGAACTCGTGTGGCTGCATTCCTTGGTGTTCAACTCACTAGTGGTGTCAATCTTTTTCACTAATCCTCTCCCTTTGGCATGAAAAGGCACTCCTGCTGTCTTTTTCAGCTGTTGAGCCGTCTCTGTTGCTGGAATAAAAAAAAATTATAACAGAACGTTAAAAAATGAAGGATTGCACCTGCTTATATTTAAATGTGGTGATTGTTAGATAGAAGATCTGCAGCAGTGGAAATATAGGAAACATCCATTTTATTTTGTATACAGCCACAACCATACGGGATGTGAAACTGAAATTTCAAACAACCTACATTTCTGAAGCAGCTCTGCCCTGAGGGTCGCACTCTTGGGTTTCCTCTTTAGCTGGAAATGTTTAACAGGTGGCGTCAGAGGTCCGACCAGGGTGGTTAATGCACTCTTGTTCAGGTACTGGCACTCTAGAGGAAGCATGGCTGACGCTTCGCACTCACCCACTGAGGAGAGTAAGGAGGAGAGGAGGTTAACCAGCCCATAATTTCCAATTTGAAAATTTTTTGGGGGGGGTCAGCCAGGAAAAAGAAAAGTCAAAGGAAGACATATGGTATAAAATATAGAAATTAAGGTTTAAAAAGGTGCGGTTTGAAAACATTTTTGAACAGCTGGTTGCCATGACATCTGAGAGAAACCACAACAATGTTTTTTGAGGTCTTGACCAAAACGGTGGTCAATTTACAGAAACTATGATACCGCCCACACCATTAATTACACAGCGACAGAATGTAATAGAAATAATACCATAAATAATATTAAGTAAAAATTCACAACAACTGTAGTGACTCCTCAGCAAACAGACATGTTCAGATGTGAAATCCAGAACAAACTCTTGTCAAATGGAGGTTGAAGTTTTGCAAGTTTCAGTCCCATGACAGGAAAACATTTAGACCTGCTGGTCTGAAACACCTCAGGCGTAATCACGAGAAAACTACACGGCTGAATAAGAAAACCACAACAAGTCCACAGTAAGACAGTCTTTCTGTATGTTTCAGGTGGTTATTTCACCGTTTCCTCTAAGTGAATACAGCAACAGCATTGATTGACAACCAATGATTATTATGAAGAAACACAATCAGAAAACATACATCATGTTTTTTAATGAGTCACTTCACTGGTTTCCCAACTATCATCTTTAGGCGCTTTCACCACAACAATAACGTAAATACTCCTGCGATTCTGCACCCATCACACAAGTTTTCCAATGAAGTATCTGCCCACCAGCTCAACAAATACCTACAATACAACCTACACCATCCCTACCTTTCTCTCTGAGCTCTCCGAGGATGTCCTGTACGTTTGGGTTTTGTTCCTCCAAGTCCAAATTGAGAGAGCCCGTCTCTGGGAAAGACTTGAGGATATCTGCAACCATCAGAACCCACGGTTCTGAATCCACTGTAGCCAGCTGGATTATTTCTGACAGGGCTTCCTTCATCTGGTGAGACAGGAAGGTACTGTTAGCAACACAAGACTGCATTTAGTTAAATATGTCAAACGATCAAAAGCAAACAATAATATTTTAGAAGCAAATCTTGGGTGTCTTCCAATATTCTGGTGACATGCACATCTTTTTGTTTACCAGCCAACTCTAGCAGACTCACACATTTATTTTAACTTACAACATGTGATGAAATGCTGAAACAGGATTTGTGAAACATCCGTCAACTTTGCATTTGGTGCAGTAAGTGAAACACCACCATGGGCTAGAGTGAAAGCAGACATCTAGCAGCAATCCAAACTTCTCTGTTTGATGTACAACTGGAATAAGTTACTGTACTTGAAGTCATTTTTAGTAGCACATGGGAGCCACCTGCAGTCAGACATACACTCCACACACACTCATTGATGCATACAATACAATCATGTTCCTTCTATTATAACTTGCTTTTGCGTTTAGCTACTTTGAAACAAACTCAATTCAGTCAAATTCGATTAAAAAAAAAAATCTAATAAACTCAAAGCTGAACACACACAGTTGAGCAGCGGTGTCAGACTACAGACGGTACCGCCCTCCAGTTCGGTCAGTAGTTAGCTGTCCTTCGCCCATCCCACCATAATGTCTGCAGGAGAGCTGCTAGGCTAATGCTACCTGCTGCAGCTGGTAAAACACTGGTGAAACGAGCAATTAGACATTAGCCTCAAGCTAACCATGTAGCCACCTGCAATTAGCGTCCTTCCATGCTGATGCTGCTCCGTAGAAAATTAGGTAAAAACGTAAGTATCCGTTAGCTGGTTCTCGTTAGCTACCGCGTCTTCAATGGAGATAGAAGGGAAAATATTATATAAAGTTTCAAACGCAAACTAAAGGAAGGTTGTGATTCATTAAAGAACCTACTTTGAGTTTGTAGTCTTTCCTTTACTGCGTGAATGAGTCACAGGCTACCTGACCGGTTAGGCTAACAGCTAGCTAGCAGCATTACCCACCTCGTCAACAGTCCGCCGGGGAAGATGCAGCATGCCGAGCAGGAGTTTGAGCTTCACCGGCGGCGACAAGCTCGAAAAGCACAGCCGAATGTTATCGATTACTGACACGGTGAGGAGAGAAGCGATGCTCGGAGGCGTCCACAGCTCGTCCGTGGATCCCAGTTTGTTGTGAAGCCACAGGCCGGTGTCGCTGTCCTTCATCGACGCCATCTTGGAAAAAGAAGTAGTTTGAGTTCGGGCATTTTAACGGACTACCTAAGAAAACAGTCAGGACCCCGCCCACCAAAACAAATGTCTTTCAACTTTAATTCTATGGTTGGATCAGGGTTTTCTTTTCAAATTTAAATATGTTTTTTTTGACATTATATCATAAAGTGTTAATATTCACTTCATATATATGTATTTTATGTATGTGAGTGTATAAAAATATACGTACATGTGTTTGCGCGCGCGTATCCTTAATGTCCACAATCTATATGGAGTTTTGACGCTGACTCTAGACCGGAAGTGATTCTTTATTTCCCACAAGTGAAATGTGGAAGATGTTAAAGATTATTATTATTATTATTATTATTATTATTATTATTATTATTATTGTTGTTGTTGTTGTTGTTGTTGTTGTTGTTGTTGTTGTTGTCATTAATGTTTCTGTCTCATATCCATTCTTCATGTTTGTGTCTGGCACATAACTTGCAAATAAAAATGTTTTTTTCTTAAACTTTGTACAAGACAGTCAAAAACTGAAGTGGTTTTTTGAGTGGAATTCTCATGAAGGTTTCAATATTTTTATTTCAATAAAATTTATGTGCACACATTTCCCATAAACTGCAGCTTGTATTTATTTGTTTGTTTATTTGTCTATTTCTTTTCATCAATTTTGAGAATGAAATTTAAAATTATAATTAACAAAGACTCATTGAATCGTACCAACACTTCAAGCTTGTTTCACTAATACAAAAAGATGTTTGACAAAGTATCTAAAAAATACTTTGATGCAGGCATATCCATTTAATTTGAAATCAGATGAAAATAATAATCCTGCTGTGACTGCAGACGGATATAATTTTTTTTTTCACGTTTGTAATGACATTTATTTTGAAGGTTGTTGAATATAGTCATCCGGTCTTGGAGGAAAATCTTAAAGACTTTTCGCCTCACATGCTAGAGCCGTCTTCATTTCTCTTGGATGAGAGACAAAACGTCTTTAAGATTTTCTTAGAAGTCAATTTAACCATATTCCACACAGAAATCTACCATGACCTAGATAACTGAAAATCTGCACTGACATTTATTTTGAAGGTTTTACCGGAAATCCTAATCTTGAAAACAAGGGGTTTCAATCAACGTGCGCATGCGTACTACCGTCATCACATAAATTAATCTTAGGTCGTCATTTCGCGCTGATCTGGTGTTCTGCAAAATATCATCGATTTATTGGCGGTAGGTTAGCATACAGTTAGCAGATAAACGGTGATTATTCGCTATTTGATGTAAAAAAGACATAAAATCCTCTTTATGGATAAAAATTTGATAAATTGGTGTATAAATGAAATAGACTGGAGGTTGGACATGTCTCGTTACTGTATGTCACTGATGTAAATGTTGTGTCTGAATTCACAGGTAATCGTTCGTCGCTATGGTGTCCAGCGGGTTCATGCAGCCGGTGGTGCTGATGCTGGCGGTGCAGCTGCTCTGTCTGGGTGCAGTACATGCGGATCAAGAAACTGGGACGGTCATCCCCGCTGAAAGTCGGTGCTTTTAGATAGACTTCATTTATTTATCTGCATTTATTTGTTTAATGCAGGTTATTAGTTGTGCATCAGCCTGCAGTGATAATCATAAGCTAATTATTGCAGGTTCTCATAGAGGTTTCATTCTAGGTCATCCTGTTTCATGGGATATGTAAATGGGCCTGTGATGCTGCTTTGATCTGCACTCGGTTTAAATAATGTAATAATATTTACCACCAGATTTTAAAGTAGAATTCTCGAGGAAAAGCCAAATTTTAAATTTGATTTAAACAGTAACATGTAATTACATCAATAACGAAATATATGTAACTGACTGATTTCTGTTTCTGTTACAAAACATTTATGTATATTTTTATTTAGATTTATTCCCAAAGTCTTATATTTAAATTAAGCTACAAAGATGCCTCAGGACTTCTTTACGTCCTACTGGTGCACTAATGTTTTCTTGTTGTTTTTCTCTGTGAATTGTGTTTTGCTGTTGACAGGTCGTCCGTGTGTGGACTGCCATGCGTTTGAGTTCATGCAGAGGGCTCTGCAAGATCTAAAAAAGACTGCTTTCAACCTGGATGCCAGGGTGAGTGACGTCCTAGACCTATGAAAAAATAAAGACAATTCAAAATTACTATTTCATAGGAAGACAATTTTCTATTTGTAGAAGATGCTCTGCAAAAAGGAAGGAAGGTTTCACACACAAATCATGTTAGAGCTGTGAAATATTAATTAATCCATGTTTTGCTACTGTATCTTACTTTTTTTAACCCTCAGATTATGAATCATATTAACATACAAAATTAGCAGTTGCATTAGTTGCTTCAGTCCCAAGACATTATCTTTACAGCATGTAATTGTACACTTTTATTTACATCTTATATTGTTCAATTTGTATTTACAAATCATATTTTTTTCTGAGTGTCAGAACAGACTGACATAGAAAGAAGCAATGCAACATCTGTAATGTCTAAAATGTGTCCGTTCCCGGTCACTTGCCTTTGTAAAGTTGAAAAAGTAGAAAATTAATTTTGTTGTAATGATAACCGAAAACATGTTTTTAAAAAAGCCCCAAAGAAACAACTAAAAGCTGCTTCTTTTAACACAATTTTACACATAATATCAATTAAAAAGCTTCAAAATACATTTACATATTTAAAAATGAAATAGATGATTTATTAACTCGATTTGATTACCAATTTTCTCTTACACTCTTCCTGTCACTGGTTGTGTGACAACATAAGGTGGATGTTTTTATTCAGTCGCATCCATTCCAGCTTTTTTATTTACAAAGTTGTATTTAAGAAGCACAATAAACATGGAAAAGCTTGGTGTTTTTTTTATTTATTTATTTGTTTGTTTAGGAACAAATGCAGAATTTGTTGCAGTGAAATGTCTTTTTGTCCGTCGCAGACAGAAACGCTGGTCCTGAGGGCCGAGCAGAGGTCTCTGTGTGACTGTATGCCCACCAACTCACTGCGCTGAGACCAGCTGAGGACGCTTCCACCTGTCGTCACACCCCAACACACAAATATCTTCAAACCTCTACTCCTGCACAGTGATCTTCATCATTCTAACTTCACTTATTCTCACAATGGGCACTTTATTTTCTTTTCTGTCACATCGCAGTCGGGCGAGGCGTTGATTTGAAATCATAGACGTGATTTTTCTGGGTAGGACTTTTATACCACTGATGGTTTACATTGTGAAACTCATGCCTGTGAAATTAGTTTGATTGTCTCCATCGTCATGGGAACGGCGTCATCCGTCTTCTCTGATGCATAATCTATTTTTTGTACTTTTTAGTATTTGATTGCATAATGTACAGTAGAATGCATTGGTACAGTTACTTGTTGAATGTGTTATACAGAATTATAATTACACACTTTGAACTGTAGCATCATGTGGAATTTATGTGACAGTGTAATAATTTAAAATCATTCGTTAAATTACCTTTAGGGTTCTGTAACATTTCCTGATTGAAATTTATTAATTTTCAGCCAAATTCTTTTTTTAAAAAAGGCTCATGATTTTTCTTTGTGATAACCATGATTGTTTTGGGTTTTTTTTCTAAAGAAAGCTCATAAGAAGCTTTACCATAATTTCAACAACAGTATTTTACGACTTTTGTTTTGCTGTTGTTTAGATAAAATTGTAGGTCTTGATTTAGCACAGCACTGTAGCATGAAACAGCACTTTTTGTTAACCTACTGATAAAATAGATTGTATGTAAAGATTCTGTATTCGTCAATTGAACTTTGTCTTTTCTGTGTGACAAAGGTGTATGCAAGAATAAGAAAGAGCGATATAGAATCTAATGAGTGGCAATATAGACAGGTGGAGGGGAGCGTTAGCTGCAGCAGGACACATAGAAGCAGAATGATATTTGTCTCAAAAGTATTTGTTCTGTAACGGCATCCTTTATTAACATTATGTCATAAGAAACCCTATTTATTGTCTTAATGTTGTACTTAATAAAAATAAGTGATCTCTACTACTCCTGTTATTTTGTCTGAAAGTTTCATCACTGGTAGCCGGTGGAATTTAGAATCAATAAATAATTCATAAGAATAACATCATTTAGTTAAAAAACAAGTTTTTATTGTATTATTTGTATTGTAGTTACTAATTATTAAGATATTTATTTTTGATTTTGTATTAATTTAGAGAGGAAATGAATACCTTTGCATCATTTAGTTGTTGTAAACTAATCTTATCTCCCCTATTAACACATTTCTCCGATGATAACATGAAAAAATAAAATAAAAATGAATTCTAGACAGACACCAGCAGGGGACGCTCCAGTAAATACCAGCCAGCAGATGTCCCAGCATGCAGCACTCTGCTCAACCTCACAGCCCATCATTAATGCTGATTGGTTGGTTTCTGATCATGGTCAATGTCCTGGTGTTGTGTTTATTTCCTTGTTTGTTTGGTTTTGTTTTTTTTTAAATAATTGTGTTTATTTACATGCTGTTTTCTTGCATTACCCTTACTGTCTTTTCTTGTGATTTATTTTTCATGTGAACTTCTGAGTCGCTGTTTCAGTCTTATGTGTTCTCGTGTCACTAAATAACTTTTATTTTATCGTTTGTTTCATTACCCGCCTGTTTTTATTAATTTGTTACGAGTTTGTTTGAAGACAAATCAATAAAATACTGGATCATAACAGAAATGTTGCCGTCGGTTCTCTCAAATGTTCATGAAATGCTGAGAATAAAAATATCACCCTTAGCACACAACCTGTATCAGATCTTTCTCACTTTGTAGATCAGTCAGTCATGACAGACCAATATCAGTAATATGAAAGCAAGCCTGTAATATTTTCCAAGAATGCTGTACATGCATTCTCATCAGGATTAAGTCTTTTTTTTTTTTACTGTGCAACTAGATTTAAAGACAACATTTTGAGTTGTATGAAACACAGAAGTCTTGACACAACCAGATGTCTGTTATACATATTTTTTGGATTGCACAAATGTTCAAATATTTAGTTTCCGTATTTTCCTCCCATATGTGTTTGACTGTCAACGCTCTGAGGTGTGTGATGAACACACACACATATAACTGTACAATATGTCCTGAAGTCATCCAGTCAAGGCATCAGTACTTTAATGGTTGTGATCCAGGTTCCCTTTGTATTTTAAAGGGTCGTTTTGTATTTTTGTAAAAGTTAATTTTCATGCTGTGTTGTTTTGCGTTGCACTTCCTATCTTTTCTTGTGATTGATGCAAACTTTTGAGTCAGTGACTCTGTTTTAGTTTCCCGTGTCGTCAATTGGATCTCATTCCATCCCTCCTTCTGTCTACATCTTCCCTCGCTCATGTTTCTTTATTTTTGAAACTTTTCTGTCTTCTCCCCCTGAACTTTCCCTCTCAGGTTTGTGATTTTCCCACCATTTCCGCTCATTTCACGTTGTCTTACCTCCTATTGTCTGTGTAATACTGATTTCAGTTTTTCATTGATGTCTCATGCCTTGGAGTATATGCTTCATTTTAAAATTAAGAAATAGTAACAGTAAATATATACATCAACTGTATTTTGTAGGCATATGGCTGACACACTGCAATATGACACAAAACACACTTAAAAAAAACATCTTCAAACAGACATAGGCAACACTCACTTATTGTCACTTTACACAAAGCTGACAACAATGCAACTGTCGTTTCTTTACCAGTTGTCAATGTTCCTCACTGAACGTTTGTTGTGTTTCCTGCCTGGTTTTGTTCATTTGTTCTGTGTTCGTTCTGACAATTGGACTCTTCTCACCAAAATTATTTTTGGTTGGTTCATTCTTCATTTGGACACATATTCAAAGACATTAAAAAATATTTTTAAAAAACCAGAATTTATGAGCTGGCCAATGTTTGATTCCTATTTGTCACAGGTTAAAGTGAGACGATAAACACAAGAAAAAATTTCATTTCATGCTGTCAAAGTTTTTATTTGAGCTAAAGAAGGTAGAGCAGGTACAGATAAAGATAGGGAACAATATATGAACTTCAATGTTACCTCACAGAACACACAAATGTCTCGCAGACAATTATGACTTCACAACATTTCATAGAATATGACAAATATGGCATTTTCATTTAAAAGTAGTACGGTCACATTGTACCATCTGTTTCCATAGAAATGTCATTTCAAATCAATATTGTGGCTCATGTCGGCTCCATTAGATGTCAAATTGTTAGAAAATGAGAAAAATAACTGAAGTCTATCACATGCAGGTACTATTTGATGAGGGATCAGCTAATGATAAGGAAGTCTTTCAGACAATGTCAGCACACAAGCTATTTTAACACCGTATGACAACATTATCTTATTGCTCTTTGTCATTATCTTTGGTTTTCTATTTAGTTTGCATGCTCAGATCCTGGGGACCTCGACAAATTGTCATCCATATCAGCCTTCTCTTCCACCAATTCCTCCTCCGTACCCTTTAACCCTTCAATTGAGTCCTCAATGTCGTCAACATTTTCCATATACTTCTGATACACCGCAAGATCTTTCAGCTCAGCATCCTTATCTGAATCACCAGAATCTGCGATTTGTGCCTCAACATTTTCAAAACACTCATCAAATGAGTCCTTCTTCACTAAACCCTCCAGAGTCTCCTCAGCAGCAATTAAAGCATTAATATCATTTACGGTTTTTCCCAAGTCGTCATCTTCCTCATCTGCGGCGTGAACTACTTCCGCTATATCTCCCCCTTCAACACAGGAAGCCGCACGGTTCTCAGTTGCAGCAGCATTTTCCTCCTTTGGATTGGGTCCTAGAAATGAAGGACACACAATTGTTCATTTAGAGGAGAACACACAGTTTTGTGATTCCACTAAAAACCGTGAGGTACTGACATCATGTAAATATTTATAACATAGCATCAATAAATGGTACCCATCTGGGGTTTTTAATCCTTTACTTTTATTAATATGAAAACCAGATGTGATAGAGATTGTCATTATCTTCTACTTACTGACTGGATTTGCCACACAGACGTGAGCCACAAAGGCAAAGACTAACAGCAGAATCTGGGTCCTCATTTTCTGAAAAACAAAAACAAAACAAATACAACAAAAAAACAAAAGACCTTGAAAACACAATCAAATGGTTCATCTGCATTTAGAAAATGATGCTGTCAGGTGTCGTCATCTCCAGGATTCATATGCTTACCTTCAGGTTGCAGCAGCTCTCAGAGACAACAGGCTTCAGCTCAAATCAGAGTGTGCTGGATTTCTAAACGATGGAACTCACATTTATAGTGTCTTGAGCTGGAATGTTTGTTCAATGACAAAGCTCCTCCAATATTTGGTTTCTGCATTTTCCTCCCATTTGTGTTTGAGTGTCAACGCTCCGAGTTATGTGATGAACAGACACACAACTGTAGAACAAGTCATTCAGTCAAGGCATCAGTACTTTCATGGTTGTGATCTGGGTTTCCTTTTAATTATAAAGGATCATTTTCATTGTGCTGTGTGACTGCACCATGTGTGACTTGTATTTTTGTGTTATTTATGTCATAATTGTGTTTATTACCATGATGAAGTTTCTTACATATTTACTTGTTTCTGTTTCCTCTTGTATTTTGTAAGCCTTCATTTTCATGTTGTGTTTTCTGGCTTTGCATTTACTGTCTTGTGACTATTTTCTCGTGAACTTTTGAGTCGCCATTCAGTCCTCTGTGTTTTCAGTTGGAGTTCATTCCGTCTCTCACTCTGTCCATGTCTTCCCAGACTAAGGTCAATTGTCAGATAGCTGTTTTTCAGTTTTCCTCCTAAGTTTTCCCTCTCAAGTTTGTGATATTTTCACTATTTAAACCCATTAGACATTGTCTCATGTCACACTGTAATTATGGTAGACTATTTAATTCCTGTTATTATTTCAGTTTTTCAACTCCTGTTACACATTTTTGGCCTTTCCCCCAGTCTTCCCAGTACATTCAGTAAGTTTTCCAAAGTTGTGGCATCATCATCATGGATTTCGTTAATGGTCATCTCCAGAAGACTCACTTTTTATAGTGACAGGACTTCTCTAGAATGTGTTGTGCTGTGGAACTTGTAGGATTCATGCAATTATTATTTTTCACATCTGTAAATGCTTGCAGAGTAACATGACAGTATAATATTTTCCCGGAATGCTGCACATGTATTCTCATCAAGTCTTTTTTTCTGTGCAACTAGATTGAAGGACACCAACATTTTGAGTTGTGTGAAACACAGAAGTCTTGACACAACCAGATGTCTGTTATACATATTTTTTGCATTGCATACCTATTCCAATATTTAGTTTCTGTATTTTCCTCCCATATGTGTTTGACTGTCAACGCTTTGAGGTGTGTGATGAACACACACACATAACTGTACAACATGTCCTGAAGTTATTCAGTCAAGGCATCAGTACTTTTAGTTTTCTGTCTTCAGTAGGAGTTCGTTCCATCTCTCACTTCCGTCTTAGTTTGCAGTTCTGACTTCCCCCTTGAATTTTCACCTTATCGTGGTGGGGGAGTTGATTGCCCGAAATATTCTGTGACCTATGTTGTCAGAGGCTTTGGTAGGGTCTCACATGGCCAACAGGTCCTCGGTGACAGACCAGACAAAGAGCAGTTCGAAATCCCCCAATGAATAAAATGAAATTGAGTACCGTGACTTTATAGAGCAACCAATGGACCTGGAGAAGGTGTTTGACTGCATCCCTCATGGTATCTTGTGGGGGGTGCTTCAGGAGTATGGGGTCTTTGGCCCTTTGCTAAGGCTTGTCCTATTTGGAGACATAAGAATTATATCTACCCTTTTTGTGGATGATGCTGTCCTATTGGCCTCATCAGACCTGTACCTTCAGCGTGCACAGGGATAGTTTGCAACTGAGTGCAACGTGAGTGGGATGAGGATCAGCATCTCTAAATCCGGGGCCATCGTTCTAAACCAGAAAGAGGTGGTCTACACCTCTCCCAGTCGGTGGAGAGTCTTTGCCTCAAATGGGGGAGTTAAAGTATCTTGGGGTCTTGTTCATGAGCGAGAGAAGGACAGAATGTGAGACTGACAAATGAGTCTGTGCAGCACCGACATCTCATACCTCTCCGGTATGAGATATTCTTCTTCTGGCTTTCAAAAGGGACAGACACGTTCGTCCCTGACTCCTGTGTTCCCTCTCTAACTCTCATCACTGCTTTTCTGTCCTGTCTGAAGAACTCCTGCCTGCATTCTCTCTTCGAAACCATCTTGGACAATTATGGAATTGATCAGCTGGACTCTCAATTCTATTGATAACATCATTGATAAAATAATTTCGGCAAGGAATGCTGGTCTGGAGGAAACTATATGATATATGAGGGACTCTTGGGAGATGTGGAGGGTAGTGTGCCTGGCGGTTCTTTCTTTCCGTGCAGGATGTTGAAGATCTTTATCCCTTTGGATCTATGATAACAGGGCTTCTGCTCCTGGTACATCCAAAAATTGGAAAGACAACAGGAAATCAAGGAGTCCAAGGCTGACCGTCTTGTTAGGCGAGGTGGGCTGGGTAGTCGGTACACAACGTGGCTTAGTGGGAGAGTGGGCTGGACTATAGAGTGGACTTAATTGGCTATGTCCCTCCTAACCAATACCATCTCCCCCTATTCTGGCACCCTCATGTGGTCAGTTGGAAACTGATAACTAGAAATTCCCTTCCCTGGACATCTGTTGGCGACTCTTTGGCAGTGCCATCTTGACCAAAGACGTCCAATGGGAGACACAAAAACAAACATTGGACTTGAGACGTACCTTGACACACATCTACTCTCTGCTCTTACCCGTCATGTGATTGGTGTTATACTTTTCCTAATATTCGTGGCAAATAAGGAGCTTTTTTTTGCCAGTCCTCATTATGCATCCTGTAGGAAGGCCCCTTTCTCCCCCACTAACCTGTTCACCTTTCCCACTGCCAAAAACCTGTAATTTAGGTGAATTGATCACTCAAAATTGTGCAGAGGTGTGACTGAGTGCGTGAGTGTTGAGGCACTGCAATGTACTGGCGATGCATCCGGGATGTACTCCACCTCTCAAGCACAGCTAGCTAGGATAGACTCCAGAGTAACCCAGAGCTTAAATGAAGACAATTCATTCGCACCTGTGTTTAAAAATTTATTTAGGGACCCTAAGGGCTGAATTTATGTAATTTGTATTAATTTAATATTTGCCAGACATGGTAATAAAACTGAACACACAAGAAACAACTTTATTTCATACTGTCAAAATTTTTGATTGAGCTAAAGAAGAACAGCAGGTAAAATGAGGATTTTAACACCTATATGACAACATGATCACTGCGCTGCTAGTCATTTACTTGTCCTTTCAACTAAGTTTTCAGTTCAAACACAGAGCCTGGTGAGAACCATAAGAACACTATCATGAATTTCTCCATTTCCTTCAGTTCCTGCACCACATCCTGTAAATCTTCAATCTTCTGCTGTATGTTATAAAAGCTGTCCAAATCCTTCTGTTCGAATTTAAGGTCGTCCAAATCAGATAACATATTGGAATCGTTTGAATTCACTGTTTCTTTCTCCACATTGTCAAGACACTCTTGATAGGCATTTATCTTTGAATATTTCATCAGGATACGTTCAGTTTCAATTAAACGTTCTATTGCCATCCTCACATTCTGTAAAGCCTGAACCTCCAGATCTGAGTAGTGAGTAGCCTCTGGTTCATGCTCCTGTGTGAAACAATGAGCCACACGGGGTTCAGGTGGAGCGTCTTCCACCTTTGGATTGGATTCTAGAAATAAAGAACACACACTTGTACATTTTAAAGGTTACTGATTCTACTAAAAAGCTGGAAACACTGATGACATGGCGTAAATATTTATGGGACCCAACTGGGATCTTTACTTTTTTAATTATGGAAACCACATGTGATATAGCCTCTCATTATTTTCTACTTACTGACTGGATTTGCCACACAGACGTGAGCCACAAAGGCAAAGGCTAACAGCAGAATCTGGGTCCTCATTTTCTGACAGAATTGACAAAAGTCTTTGAAAACACAATCAAATGGTCCGTCTGCAATTAGAAAATGATGCCGTCAGGTGTCGTCATCTCCAGGGTTCACATGCTTACCTTCAGGTTGCAGCAGCTCTCAGAGACGACGGGCTTCAGCTCTTATCAGAGTGTGCTGGATTTCTAAATGATGGAACTCACATCTATAGTGTCTTGAGCTGGAATGTTTGCTCAATGGCAAAGCTCCGCCAATATTTAGTTCCTGCATTTCCTTCCATATGTGTTTGAGAATCAACGCTCCAAGTTATGTGATGAAGAGACACACAACTGTAGAACATGTCCTGAAGGCATTCAGTCAAGGCATCAGTAGTTTCATGGTTGTGATTTGGGTTTCCTTTTACTTTAAAGGGTCATTTTCATGGTGATGTGCAGTGTTCCCTCCAAGCTTGATTTACATTGCCAGGAGAAAGTTAGACGGGTTCCAGGTGCATTTTGGACTCCAGCAGGGCTACCCTTTATCACCAGTTCTGTTAATAATCTTTATGGACAGAATTTCTACGTGCAGTGTCATGGAAATTTCTGGAATGAAAGCAATCGCAAGGAACTGTCTTTGAAGATTTTATTTTAGTTTGTTGCAGCAGAAAGTGGGTGAGAGATGCAAGTTAACCTGTGTCTGGGTTGTATGTCTCATCGGATCATAATTCAGTGAATGATCATTTTTATACAGGAGAGAGATATGCAAAACAAAGCACTCCCTAAGAAAGAAACGATACTATATCAGATACATACGGTGGGAAAGGCAAAGGAGGAAGCTTCTCATGGGCCCTGGCCTTGGAGACTAGTAAGTAAGATAAAAACATGAATGAAGTGGGAAGTTTTAATGAATGAGATACAAACGTGAAAGACAGTATTCTTCTGTGGAGACAGTAATTGAAATTTTTCCACCACAGCAGCCAGGGCCTGGAGGGAGTCCGGTTTGGGGACGATGATGCTGTCCTATTGGCTTCGTCAAACCTGGACCTTTGGTGTGTACTGGAGTAGTTTGCAGCTGATTTCAACATGAGTGGGATGAGGATCAGCCCCTCCAAATCCGAAGCTGTGGTTCTCAACTAGGTGGTCTGCCCTTTCCGGGTCAATGGGGAGTCTTTGCCCCAAGTGGAGGAGTTCAAGTATTTTAGGTCTTGTTCATGAGAGAGGGAAGGGTGGAATGTGAGATTGACAGATGGATTGGTGCGGCTTCTGCAGTGATGCAGTTGTTGTATAGGCCTGTCGTAGCGAAGAAAGAGCTTTTTTGAAAGATGAAGCTCTCGATTTAACGGTCAATCTATGCTCCTACTCTCACCTATGGTCAGGAGCCTATGTCTGTCTATGTTTGGCCCTGTAATATGCTAGCGACACTTCTAGGATGTACCCCAGCTTTTTACCATAGCCAGCTAGGATAGGCTCCAGGGCGACCTGTGAACCTGTGAAGACAAGAAATTTTGAGTGTCCTCTAAATCAGTGGTCTCCAACCCCCGGACTGCGGACCGGTACCAGTCAGTGGGTCATCTGGTACCGGGCTGCACAGAAAAAATATATAACTCACATTAAGTCCGTTTTATAGATTTATCTGAAAGACGTTGTATTTTGAAAAATTACCCGATTCTCTGTTATATCCGTCTGTATGTCAGTCTTGACACAGGTCAAGGCGCTCTTCTCGGTCACGTGATAAGTTACCGCTAAAACAAAACCCCAGTGCTACCAAATGAGCAAAAAACAAACGTCTTTGGAAAGTTTCTTTGCGAAGGCGAAAAGACCCAGCCAGGAGACAGAAGAGGGGCCAGAAACAATTACTGAAGGCCACCACATCAAAAAATAGTGCACTGAGAGCGTCATACTTGGTGGCTGATTGTATCGCTAAGGCTAAAAAGCCATTCACCATTGAAGAAAAATTGATCCTGCCATCCGCTAAGGACATCTGCTGTAAAGTTCTAGGAGAGGCTGTGGTTAAAAAGATAGAACAGGTGCCTCTTTCGGCTAGCACCGTCACTTGGCGCATTGAGGAAATAGTGGAGGCCATTGAGACACAATTGCTGGAGAGGATCAATACATCACTATGGTACGCACTCCAGGTTGATGGGTCTACAGATATTGACAACAAGGCAATACTACTCGTTTTTGTGAGATATGTTCATCAGGAGGATGTGCATGAGGATATCTTATGTGCAGTGTCATTGCCAACCAAAACCACGGTCGCAGAACTATTCACGTCCCTTCATGATTATTTATCAGGAAAATTGAAATGGGCCTTTTGTGTCAAATGTGGCAAATGCACAGATGGAGCTGCTGCCATGACCGGACAGCTATCTGGTTTAACTGCACAGATTAAGGAGGTGGCCCCTGAATGTGAGTCTACACATTGTGTTATTCACAGCGAAATCCTGGCTGGCCGAAAAATGCCATCGGAACTTAACAGTGTGTTGAATGATATAATTAAAGTTATTAACCACATCAAAGCACACGCCCTTAACTCGAGCCTGTTCGAGCAACTTTGTGAGGAGATGGACGCGGACCACAGACGCTTCTCTTACACACAGAAATAAAATGGTCATCCCGAGGGAGATCGAACCAGAATTATAACATTTCCAGTTTTGTGTTCCACCCATGAACTGACGTTCCCGAACCAGTTAGAACAAAAAATATAGTTCCTGAACCGGTTAATAACGTTCCTTGTAAATATAAATAGACAGGTAGCTTTAGGACTTTTAAATTGGCAATTAAAGCTATTCGTTGACATACTGTAGATTTGTCCCTACAGTAAACGGAACATCAGCACTGATCCAATTATGGAATAGGTGATGGAGAATCAGAGGGAGACGGAAAGGTTGCTGCAACTTATGATGCGTCAAAGTTTGCGTTTGTCAGACCTCACCGGGGAGCGAACGCAGCGTCGCTCTGAACGAAGCATCTTGTGATCGGTCAAGAACAGAAAGAAAACACCGATAAATGTCCGGAGCGAAGTAGATTAATTGCTACACAGCGCTGGCAGTACAGGGACACACTGCACTGAAAACGACTGGCAGCCAAAGTGTTAATGTCTAAATCTAACATTTTTTCAGATTGACAGACTGCAGCGTTTACCTGTTATTAGTATAACAAGATTGGGAGACTGCCTTTTCCTTGACTGTTCGTGATGTGCCTCAACTTCTCTCCGCTCTCATCGCACATTGAGTGAATGACAGGAAGGAAAACACGACATCAGACATTTTTATCAAGAACGACAAAAAAACAAAAAACAAAATGGTATTAACCGGTTTACTATTATTTTCTGTTCCGGAACATTAAAAAATGTAAAGTTTTTGATTTTGTTTTCATTCCTGGCAAAATATCAAACGTTTCTGGTTTGTAGTTTTCGTTCCATGAACCGGTTCAAAGCTGTGGCTAGCATAGACTCCAGAGTAACCCAGAGCTTATATGAAGACAATACATTCGTACCTGTGTTTAAGCATTTATTTAGGGACCCTGGAGGTTTTGGAGATAAAGTCAGAGAGGCCAGACTGAGATGGTTTGGACATGTCCAGAGGAGAGATAGTGAATATATTGGTAGAAGGATGCTGGGTTTTGAACTGCCAGGCAGGAGGCCTAGAGGAAGACCAAAGAGGAGGTTTATGGATGTAATGAGGGAGGATATGAAGGTAGTTGGTGTGAGAGAAGAGGATGCAGAAGACAGGGTTAGATGGATGCAATTGATTCGCTTTTTCGACCCCTGAAGGGAAAAGCCGAAAGGAAAAGAAGAAGAAGGGGCTGAATCTATATAATGTGTATTTATTTAATATTTGCCAGACATGGTAATAAAACTAAAAATAAAACTAAACACAAGAATCAACTTTATTTCATGCTCTCAAAATTTTTAATTGATCTAAAGAAAAATAGCAGGTAAAATGAGGATTTTAACACCTATATGACAACATGATCACTGCGCTGCTAGTCATTTACTTGTCCTTTCAACTAAGTTTTCAGTTCAAACACAGAGCCTGGTGAGAACCATAAGAACACTATCATGAATTTCTCCATTTCCTTCAGTTCCTGCACCACATCCTGTAAATCTTCAATCTTCTGCTGTATGTTATAAAAGCTGTCCAAATCCTTCTGTTCGAATTTAAGGTCGTCCAAATCAGATAACATATTGGAATCGTTTGATTTCACTGTTTCTTTCTCCACATTGTCAAGACACTCTTGATAGGCATTTATCTTTGAATATTTCATCAGGATACGTTCAGTTTCAATTAAACATTCTATTGCCATCCTCACATTCTGTAAAGCCTGAACCTCCAGATCTGAGTAGTGAGTAGCCTCTGGTTCATGCTCCTGTGTGAAACAATGAGCCACACGGGGTTCAGGTGGAGCGTCTTCCACCTTTGGATTGGATTCTAGAAATGACAACAGTCTTTGAAAACACAATCAAATGGTCCATCTGCATTTAGATAATGACGCTGTCAGGCGTCGTCATCTCCAGGGTTCACATGCTTACCTTCGGGTTGCAGCAGCTCTCAGGGACGACAGGCTTCAGCTCAAGTCAGAGTGTGCTGGATTTCTAAACGACGGAACTCACATTTATAGTGTTTTAAGCTGGTATGTTTGTTCAATGACAAAGCTCCGCCAATATTCAGTTTCTGCATTTTCCTCCCGCATGTGATTGAGTATCAACGTTACAAGTATTTTTTAACACACAACTGTACAACATGTTCTGAAGTCATTCAGTCAAAGCATTAGTACTTTCATGGTTATGATCTTGGTTTCCTTTCCTTCTTTAAAGGGTCATTCTCATGGCGTTGTATTTCTGGGTTATTTTTTTCATAATTGTGTTTATTTCAATGATGAGGTTTTTTACTTACCTTCTTTTCTTGTGAAATTTTTTGGTGTACTTTTGAGTTGCTGTTTTAGCTTCCTGTGTTTCAATTTGTAGTTTGTTGTTTTTCAACTTTCCTCCTTAATTTTCCACCACAGGTTTGTGATGTTTTCACTATTTAAACCCATTTTACCTTGTCTCGTCTCCCACTGTAATTAGTTTGTGTAATTCCTGTTATTATTTCAGTATTTCATCTCTTGTCACACATTATAGAAATTTTCCACATTGTACATGCTGTAACTTTTCTCAAGTTCAAGTAAGTTTTCTCATTTGTGTCTTTTGATAATCATAAATTAAAATGTATTTTTTGTGTGTTTTTCCACCTAATTGCTTCTAAGAACTCAAAAAACAACAGATAAAAGCTTGTCATCATTAAAACATTCTGAGTGTAGGTGAAATATGCTATTTACTGAGCGAGAGCTGCGATCATTGATGATTTAATGGACAGAAAAAGGAAATACTTATGTTAATCAAATGTTTTGGTTTGTTTTTTTGACGCAAAAATGTTCATTCTGCTTTTAATCACAGTATTTGCTTGTCATGATAATTAATCATGAAAAAACTAGACCATTAAATATTGCCAGAAAAATCTATTTTTTGGAAAATAAGGTCTAATGGGATATTCTGACAAGTTTATCGAAAAAAAATTACAAGAGTTTGTATATACGAGTCTTGGGTTATATAATTACGGCTAAATCCAGAATTATTGTCAAGTGTACCATATATGAACGACATACACCACAGATGAAATTGCAGTCCTCTCTTACCCATGGTAAACAGGCAGTACAACAGACAGTACAACAAGTACAACACAGACAGTACAGCAGGCAGTACAACACAGACAGTACAAGAGGTAGTACAAACAGTACAACACAGGCAGGACAACACAGGCAGTACAACACAGACAGTACAAGAGGTAGTACAAACAGTACAACACAGGCAGGACAACACAGGCAGTACAACACAGGCAGTACAACAGGCAGGACAACACAGGCAGTACAACAGGCAGGACAACACAGGCAGTACAACAGGCAGTAAAACACAGACAGTACATCAGACAGTACAGCATAAAGTATGAGATGAAACACAAAGGGATGGTAAACATCTCCATACACACTTTAATTCCGTAGGGGAAGTGACGTGTGCGCAGTCCCTGAGTTGACGGGGGAAAAAGAGAGAGAGGGGTAGTCAGGTGCTAGGGGGAGGCAGGGCAGTGTGAGGGTAGAGTTCAAGGCTATGGCAAGGGGCAGAGAAGGGAGGGAGTTGAGCCTCCTGACCGCCTGGTGAAAGAAACTGTCCTTGAGCCTGCTGGTTTTGGCCCCAGACTCTGCAGTATCCTACCTGATGGCAGCAGGCTGAAAAGGCTGTTGGGGGGGGGGGGTCAACTGCAATGCTGATGGTTTGCAGGTGAGCTGCTGGATGAGCTGCTGGGGGATGATTGTGTTGAATGCTGAGCTGAAGTCGATGAACGGCATTCTGGCGTATGAGTCTTTGGTGGGTGATGGTTGAGTGTAGGGCAGTGGAGATGGCGTCATTGGTCGAGCGGTTGGACCGGTAAGCAAACTGCAAAGGGTCCAGGTTTGAAGGGAGGGCAGATTTGATGTGGTGCATGACTAGCCTCTCGAAGCACTTCATGAGGATGGGAGTGAGTGCAACTGGGTAGTAGTCATTGAAGCCGGATGGGGGCGACTTCTTCAGGGCTAGGATGATGGTGGTGGCTTTGAGGAAGGTGGGGACAACAGCCTGGCTCAGGGAGATGTTGAAGATGTCTGTGAAGACATCTGTGAGCTCATCAGCACAGTCTCTCAGGATACGACCAGGAATGTTGTCAGGACCTGGGGCATTCCGTGTGTTGGTCCTTCTGAAGACTTGCCTCACGCTGTCCGGAGAAAGTGTCAACGTCTGGTCGCCAGTAGGGGGTGGAGTCTTCTGTGCCGGGAAGCTGTTGTTTGTCTCAAAGCGTGCAAAGAAGTCATTCAGCTGATTCAGCATAGTGGTGTAGCTGTCGCAGGACTGCGGAAGGGCTGGTAGTCTGTAATGGACTGAATCCCCCGCCACAGGTTCCTGGTGTCTCTGCTGTCGCTGAAATGGGTGGCGATCCTCCTGGAGTACTGTCTTTAGGATTCATGCAATTATTATTTTTCACATCTGTAGATGCTTGCAGAGCAACATAACAGTGTAATATTTCCTCAGAATGCTGCACATGCATTCTCATCATGATTAAGTATTTTTTTCTGCGCGAATAGATTTAAGGACGCCAACATTTTGAGTTGTGTGAAACACAGAAGTCTTGACACAACCAGATGTCTGTTATACATATTTTTTGCATTGCATACCTATTCCAATAATTAGTTTCTATATTTTCCTCCCATATGTGTTTGACTGTTAACGCTCTGAGGTGTGTGATGAACACACACATATACTGTAACTGTACAACATGTCTTGAAGTCATTCAGTCAAGGCTTTAGTACTTGTTCATGGTTGTGATCCAGGTTCCCTTTGTATTTTAAATAAAAAAAATTTACAAATAATTTAATAAATTATTAAAGAAATATTAAATAAATAGTTATAGTTGGTAATCACAAAGAGCTTTGACAATTTTGTATCATCCAGTTCAAGATTAGCTCTACCACATATTTGTTCAGTTTGCTAACAACTCTTAAAATGTATTTTGTTAAAGCTATAGAGGCGAAGAGATGAGATGAAGATGAAGATGAGATGAAGATGCTGAGGTTCTCTCTGGGAGTGACCAGGAAGGATAGGATCAGGAATGAGTACATCAGAGGGACAGCACATGTTAGAGGTTTTGGAGATAAAGTCAGAGAGGCCAGACTGAGATGGTTTGGACATGTCCAGAGGAGAGATAGTGAATATATTGGTAGAAGGATGCTGAGTTTTGAACTGCCAGGCAGGAGGCCTAGAGGAAGACCAAAGAGGAGGTTTATGGATGTAGTGAAAGAGGACATGAAGGTAGTTGGTGTGAGAGAAGAGGATGCAGAAGACAGGGTTAGATGGAGGCAACTGATTCGCTGTGGCGACCCCTGAAGGGAAAAGCCAAAAGGAAAGAAGAAGAAGAAGAAGCTAACAACTCTTAAAATGGATTTTGTTAAAGCTATAGAGGCAGAAGGATTGTGGTGTGATGAAGTTTCTTGTGTGTTCTGGTGTAGTTTGGATGACACACCACGAAACGTTTTTTTATTTTATTTTATTAACTATCCTATTAAAAAGCAAAGGAAACCCAGATCGCAACCATGAAAGTACTGATGCCTTGACTGAATGACTTCAGGACATGTTCTAGAGTTGTGTGTCTGTTCATCAGATAACTTGGAGTGTTGACACTCAAACACATGTAGGAGGAAAATGCAGAAACTAAATATTGGCGGAGCTTTGTCATTGAACAAACATTCCAACTCAAGACACTATAAATTTGAGTTCCATCGTTTAGAAATCCAGCACAGTCTGATTCGAGCTGACGCCCGTTGTCTCTGAGAGCTGCTGCAACCTGAAGGTAAGCATGTGAATCCTGGAGATGACGACACCTGACAGCATCATTTTCTACATGTAGACGGACCGTTTGATTGTGCTTTCAAAGATTTATGTCATTTCTTTCAGAAAATGAGGACCCAGATTCTGCTGTTCGCCTTTGCCTTCGTGGCTCACATCTGTGTGGTAACACCCGTCAGTAAGTAGAAGATAATGACAATCTATATCACACGTGGTTTTCATCATAAGAGAAGTAAAGAGTGAAAGACCCCAGATACATTTATTGATGCTATGTCATGAACATTTTGGGGTGGCAGTGGCTCAGCGGTAGAGTAGGTGGTAGAGCAGGTCGTCCAATGTTTTAAGATTGGCGGTTTGATTCCCGCTCCCACCCAATCACTTTGGAGTGTGAGCTGACAGGGGGAGGTGTCAGCTAACACCTCCCCCTGTCAGCACTGCTGAGGTGCCCTTGAGCAAGGCGCCGTCTCCCTTACAAGTTGCTCACCATGAAGGACCTGTCTGCCGCTTGATCTTCCCCTCACCTGCATGCCTACAGCCACGTGTGTGTTGCAGGCCTGTACAAACTATATATGCATAAACCTACTAACTTGTGTGTAGAGTGGATTCTTAATTTCCCTTCGGGGATTAAAAGTTAATAAAATTAAAATTAAATTAAAAAATTTACATTATGTCAGTACCTCACAGTTTTTAGTGGAATCACAAAACTACGTGATCTTGTCTAAATGAACAATTGTGTGTCCTTCATTTCTAGGACCCAATCCAAAGGAGGAAAATGCTGCTGCAACTGAGAACCGTGCAGCTTCCTGCGTTGAAGGGGGAGATATAGCGGAAGTAGTTCACGCCGCAGATGAGGAAGATGACGACTTGGGAAAAACCGTAAATGACATAAATGCTTTAATTGCTGCTGAGGAGGGTCTGGAGGGTTTAGTGAAGAAGGACTCATTTGACGAGTGTTTTGAAAATGTTGAGGGGGAAATCGCAGATTCTGATGATTCAGATAAGGATGCTGAGCTGAAGGATCTTGAGGTGTATCAGAAGTATATGGAAAACGTTGACGACATTGAGGACACAATTGAAGGGTTAAAGGGTACGGAGGAGGAATTGGTGGAAGAGAAGGCTTCTTTGGATGACGATTTGTCGAGGTCCCCAGGATCTGAGCATGCATCATAAAACTAAATAGAAAACCAAACATAATGACAAAGAGCAATAAGATAGTGTTGTCATACGGTGTTAAAATAGCTTGTGTGATGACATTGTCTGAAAGGCTTTCTTATCATTAGCTAATCCCTCATCAAATAGTGCCTGCATGTGATAGACTTCAGTTCTTTTTCTCATTTTCTAACAATTTGACATCTAATGAAGCCGACATGAGCCACAATATTGATTTGAAATGACATTTCTATGGAAACAGTTGGTACAATGTGACCGTACTACTTTTAAATGAAAATGCCATATTTGTAATATTCTATGAAACGTTGTCAAGTCACAATTGTCTGAGAGACAATTGTGTGTTCTGAGGTCACATTGAAGTCCATATATTGTTCCCTATCTTTATCTGTACCTGCTCTTTTTCCGTAGCTCAAATAAAAACTTTGACAGCATAAAATAAAATTGTTTCTTGTTTTTCTTGTCTCACTTTAATGTGTGAAAAATAGGAATCAAACGGTGGGAGGACACTCAAAATGTCTGGTTTTCAGTTGGTTATGTGCTTTACGGTTCACAGGACACTCTGCAGTCTATCCTAGGTGGCTATGGTCGAAAGCTAGGGTACATTCTGGATGCATCGCTAGCTTATTGCAGTGCCACACATAAACAGACACTTTCAGTCATGACTCAAGGCTCCTGATCATAGGTGAGAGTAGAAGCATAGATTGACCGTTAAATCGAGAGCTTTGTCTTTCAAAAAAGCTCTGTCTTCACTACGAAAGACCTATACAGCAATTGCATAACTGCAGAAGCCGCACCGATCAATCTGTCAATCTCACGTTCCATCACTCCCTTTTTCATGAGCAAGACCTTAATATACTTGAACTCCTTCATTTGGCGCAAAGACTCCCCACCAACCCAGAAAGGGCAGACCACCTATTTCTAGTTGAGAAACATGGCTTCGGATTTGGAGGTGCTGCTCCTCATCTCATTCATGTTGAAATCAGCTACAAACTGCCCCAGTACTGCCCCAGTAACTGCCCCAAAGGTCCAGGTTTGATGAGGTCAATAGGACAGCATCATCCACAAAAAGCACAGATGAAATGATTTGGTCCCCAAACCTGATTTCCTCCAGCCCCTGGCTACACCGAGAACTTCTGTCCATAAAGATTAAAAACAGAACTAATAATAAAGGGTAGCCCTGCTGAAGTCCAACATGCACCTGGAACTGGTCTGACTTTCTGCCGCCAATGCAAATCAAGCTCTGGCTTTGGTCACACAGGGATCAGACAAGCCTTAGCAAAGCGCCCCGAACCCTATACTCCCCACAAGATAACACAGGGGATGCGGTCAAACACGTCCAGATTCATGAAGCACATTAGGACTGGTTGGGCAAACTTCCACAAACCTTTGACCACTTGATGGAGATTGTAGAGCTGTTCCAGTGTTCCACGACTGAAATGAAAACCCCATTGTTCCTCCTGAATCCAAAGTTCAACTACGGTCTGATCCTACTCTGCAGTACCCTGGAATACGAAGCTGAGGAGTGTGGTCCCCTGAATTTGGAAATTTGGAGCACATCCTCTGGACCCATTTTCGAAAAGAGAGTACCACAACCCTGGTCTCCCAACCCAGAGGTAATGTCCCCAACCGCCCTGCGATGTTACAGAGATGTGTCAACCATGACAATACTTGCACATTCAGAGACTGGTTGTTCAAGGCGGAGGTCAGAACCGCAAACTAACATTAATCAAGAAAGACAGAGGAAAAGATGGAACCCTGAAGACACAGCAAACTAAAAAAGAGTCAGCGACTTAAGAGTTCATACAAATTACAGGAAAAGACAGTAAATGTAACACGAAACGACACAGCATGAAAATAAACTCTTACAAAAATAAAAGAGGAAACACAAACACAAGTCGCTGGACATGTAGTTGTATTTACTTCTGCTGGATTCACATGAATTGCTAGCTCTCCCTCAATTTGAGCAATGTGGGAAACATTTGAAATAGTTACCCAGCACAAGAATTCTGTTTGTTATGTGTGTTTGAAGTTTTGTGAATCCAAATGCAGAATGGACCAAGAGAGAGGAGAGGACAAAAGACAGGAAGATAGTAAGATAATCTACACTCACGCCTACATTCTTAGTGCTCATGTAACTTTATTTATTATTTTTGTCATGATGCTAAAACAAGTTAATGAAAGCCAAAATGAATAAGAGAAGATCCTATCAATAGTAATATGGATACATGGAACAATAAAATATGAATGGAGTCCTACTGATATGTATGTCACCAATTTTGTTTGAACAAAATAATCAAATATGGGTGCAATTTTGCTTTTCAGTGCGACAAGGGAGAAAGTGAGGTTGAGAGGGAAAGAGCAGATAGATTCTTTGACAAAACTAAGGGTCCAACAAAAATGGTTGAGAAAATATTGTACAGATGTGTGTCTGTCTATCATACTTATTGGAAAATTATTAGACAAGCACATATGGAAGGAAAATACAGAAACTTAATATTGGATGATCTTTGTCATAGTTGGAATACATCCTCTGGTCCCTCTTATTTGAAAAGAGGGACCACCCCCTTGTTTCTCAATCCAGAGGTATTTTTACCAGACCGCCTGTTACAAAGATGTGTCAATCAAGACAATCCCTGCACATCCAGGGACTTGAGGCACTCAGGGCAAATCACTTCCAACCCTGTGCCCTGCCACCAAGGAGCTTTTTTGTCGCTGACTCTTTTTTAGTTTGCTGTGTCTACAGGGTTCCATCTTTCACTTTGTCTACCTTGACTAATGTTAGTTTGCATTTCTGACCTCCCCTTGAACTGCCACCTTATTGTGGTGGGGGAGTTACGTACCTGAACGATCCTGGGAGTTATGTTGTCAGAGTCTTTATGCTCCGATGGCAAACAGGTCTTCGTGACAAGCCAGACAGAGAGCAGTTCAAAATCGCCCCATGAATAAAATACAGTCGAGTAACGTGATGTTGCCCAGTATGGCACAACCTGGGCCCGGGGTTGGGGCTTGTTGGTGAGCACCTAGTGGAGCTTGTGAGGGAGGTTGCATGATACGGTCTAGATATATTCAGACTCATCTCCACCCACAGACAGAATTTTTAAGCTGGGTTATTATCCCAAATGTTTCCCACATTGCTCAAATTGAGGGAGATTTACAAATTCATGTGAATCCAGCAGAAGTAAATACAACTACATGTCCAGCGAGTCAAACTTTACATCACTGATTGTTTAATCAGACAACTTCCATCATCCATTTATTTGTGGAATTAAACATTTGTTTAGGGCCCCGAGCGACTTAAATTATAAACTGTGTTTGATTCCAATTTGTCACACATTAAAGTGAGACAATAAACACAAGAAACAATTTCATTTCATGCTGTGAAAGTTTTTATTTGAGCTAAAGAAAAAGAGCAGGTACAGATAAAGAAAGGGAACAATATATGAACTTCAATGTTACCTCACAGAACACACAAATGTCTCTCAGACAATGATGACTTGACAACATTTCATACAATATGAGAAATATAGCATTTTCATTTAAAAGAAGTACGGTCACATTGTACCATCTGTTTCCATAGAAATGTCATTTCAAATCAATATTGCGGCTCATGTCGGCTCCATTAGATGTCAAATTGTTGGAAAATGAGAAAAAGAAGGGAAGTCTATCACATGCAGGCACTATTTGATGAGGGATCAGCTAATGATAAGGAAGTCTTTCAGACAATGTCAGCACACAAGCTATTTTAACACCGTATGACAACATTATCTTATTGCTCTTCGTTATTATCTATGGTTTTCTATTGAGTTTTACGCTGCATGCTCAGATCCTGGGGACCTCGATAAATCGTCATCCAAATCAGCCTCCTCTTCCGCCAATTCCTCCTCCGTACCCTTTAACCCTTCAATTGTGTCCTCAATGTCGTCAACGTTTTCCATATACTTCTGATACACCTCAAGATCCTTCAGCTCAGCATCCTTATCTGAATCATCAGAATCTGCGATTTCCCCCTCAACATTTTCAAAACACTCATCAAATGATTCCTGCTTCACTAAACCCTCCAGACCCTCCTCAGCAGCAATTAAAGCATGTATATCATTCTTCACTTCATCTAAATCGTCAGCTTCCTCATCAGCGGCGTGAACTACTTCCGCTATATCTCCCCCTTCAACGCAGGAAGCCGCACGGTTCTCAGTTGCAGCAGCATTTTCCTCCTTTGGATTGGGTCCTAGAAATGAAGGACACACAATTGTTCATTTAGAGGAGAACACACAGTTTTGTGATTCCATTAAAAAGTGTGAGGTACTGACATAATGTAAATTTTCATGACATGACATCAAGAAATTGTAGCCATTTGTGGTTTTTATTCCTCTACTTCTATAATTATGAAAATCACATGTGATATAGATTGTCATCATCTTGTACTTACTGACTGGTGTTGCCAAACAAACGTGAGCCAAAAAGACAAAGGCTAACAGCAGAATCTGGGTCCTCATTTTCTGACAGAAATGACAAAAGTCTTTGAAAACACAATCAAACGGTCCGTCTGCATTTAGAAAATGATGCTGTCAGGTGTCGTCATCTCCAGGATTCACATGCTTACCTTCAGGTTGCAGCAGCTCTCAGAGACGACGGGCTTCAGTTCAAGTCAGAGTGTGCTGGATTTCTAAACAATGGAACTCACATTTATAGTGTCTTGAGCTGGACTGTTTGTTCAATGACAAACCTCCTCCAATATTTAGTTCCTGCATTTTCCTCCCACATGTATTTGAGTATCAATGCTCCGAGTTATGTGATGAACAGACACACAACTGTAGAACATGTCCTGAAGTCATGCTGTCAAGGCATCAGTACTTTCATGGTTGTGATCTGGGTTTCCTTTGAAATTTAAACGGTTATCCAAAAGCGATAACCGTCAATAACGTTGATCCACTGGACGTTAACGTCCAGTGGATCGACTCAACAGCTTTTGGATAACCATGACCTGGATGACTGAGAACCTACACAGACAATTTTAAACGGTCAATTTCATGGTGCTGTGTTTCTGTTTGTACTTGTATTTTTGTAAGAGTTTATTTTCATGCTGTGTTGTTGTACATTGGGGTACTGAATAGTGCTCTGACTGGGGACTCTTTGGTTCCTCTTGGGGACTTCAGCGCTCATATAATCAATGGCAGTGAGACTTGGACAGGGGTGAGTGGAATGACCAGCACGAGTAGTTTTCTGTTATTGGACTTCTATGATTCACATGTTGTCCATAAGAAACACCTTGAAAGAACACAGGGATATCCATAAGTGCACAGGGCACCAAGACACCCTAGGCCGGAGGTTGATGATCCACTGTTGTCGTGTCATTGGAACTCTGACTGCATGTCTGGACACGCAGGAAAAAAGAGGGCAGAGTTGTCACCACCTGATGGAAGCAGAGGCTGAGGTCTCAAATGTGAACTTGGACATCGCCGGAATTGTAATCACCGGTTGTATTTTTGTAAGACACTTACAAAAATACAACCAGAAACTGAAAGACAACACCTTCGACCACTTGATGGAGATTGTAGAGCTGGTCCAGTGTTCCACGACTGGGATGAAAACCACATTGTCCCTCCTGAATCCAAGGTTCAACTATCGGTCTGATCCTACTCTCCAGTACCCTGGAATTCAAAGCTGAGAAGTGTGATCCCCTGAATTTTGGAAATTTGGAGCGCACCCCTTTTCGAAAAGAGGGTACCACAACCCTGGTCTCCCAACCCAGAGGTACTGTCCCCGACCGCCTTGCGATGAATGAGTTCACATCGAGACCTCAAAGTCGCTTCCATCAGGTGGTGATCAGTTGACAACTCTGCTGCTTTTTTCTCCTAAGTGTCCAGACATGTGGTCAGAGGTCTGATGATACAACAACAGTCGATCATTAACCTCTGGCCTACGGTGTCCCAAGAGCCAGTGTCTTCGTCCAGGGATCAGGTCGTTGAGCCCATCGCTATTGACCAACCAATCCGCACTGCACCCGTCCCTTTTGTTCATTCGGCAGGCCATGGGTCCATTGGAAGTTGGGCCCACATTGTCCTTTCGGCCCTAGCCTTGGGCAGAGGCCCAGCCACCTGGTGCTTGCAAACAAGCCATAACCCCGGGCCCTGGTTGTTCAAGGGCGGAGGTCAGAACCGTAAACTAACATTAATCAAGTGAAACAGAGTAAAACATAGAACCCTGACGACAGCAAACTAAAAAAGTCAGCAATTTAAGAGTTCATACAAATCACAGGAAAAGACAGTAAATGTAACACGAAATGACACAGCATGAAAATAAACCTACAAAAATACAGGAGGAAACACAAACACAACACCATTGCAATGACCCTCTAAAAAACAAAGGAAACCTGGATCACAACCATGAAAGTACTGATGCCTTGACAGAATGACTTCAGGACATGTACAGTGTGTGTCTGTTCATCACATAACTTGGAGCGTTGACACTCAAACACATGCACACAGAGGATAGAAGTTGTCTTTTCAAACAAAAGTCATCATTGATGTAAAGTTTGACTCGCTGGACATTTAGTTGTGTTTACTTCTGCTGGATTCACATGAATCTGTAGCTCTCCCTCAATTTTAGCATTGTGGGAAACATCTGGGAAAGATTATGTGTGTTTAAATTTTTGTAAATCCAAATGCAGAATGAACCAAGAGCGAGAGGAGAGGACAAAATACAGGAAAAAAGTGAGAAAGTCTACAGTCACACCTACATTTTAGTGCTCATATGTCTTTATTATTTTTGTCATGATGCTAAGACAAGTTAATGAATGCCAACATGAATATGAGAAGATCCTATCAATAGTAATATTGATACATGGATCTATTAAATATTGATGGAGTCCTACTGATATATATGTCACCAATTTTGTTTGAACTAATTAATCAAATATCGATGCAATTTTGCGTTTCATTGCGACAAGGGAGGTGAGATTGAGAGTGGGAGAGTAGATAGATTCTTTGACAAAAATAAGGTTCCAACAAAAATGTTTGGGGACATGTTATACAGTTGTGTGTCTGTTCATCACATAACTCGGAGCGTTGATACTCAAACACATGTGGGAGGAAAACGGAGAAACCAAATATTGAAGGAGGATTGTCATTGAACAAACAGTCCGGCTCAAGACACTATAAATGTGAGTACCATGGTTTAAAATCCAGGACACTCTGATTCGAGCTGAAGCCCGTCGTCCCTGAGAGCTGCTGCAACCTGAAGGTAAGCATGTGAATCTTGGAGATGACAACACCTGACAGCATCATTTTCTAAATGCAGACGGACCGTTTCATTGTGTTTTCAAGGACTTTTGTCATTTCTGTTAGAAAATGAGGACCCAGATTCTGCTGTTAGCCTTTGTCTTTGTGGCTCACGTCTGTGTGGTAACACCAGTCAGTAAGTAGAAGCTAATGACAATCTATATCACATATGGTTTTCATAATTAAAGAAGTAAAGGATTAAAAACCACCAATGGGTGCCATTTATTGAGGCTATGTCATGAATATTTACATTATGTCAGTACCTCAAGCTTTTTAGTGGAATCACAAAACTACGTGATCTTGTCTAAATAATAAATTGTGTGTCCTTCATTTCTAGGATCCAATCCAAAGGAGGAAAATGCTGCTGCAACTGAGAACCGTGCAGCTTCCTGCGTTGAAGGGGGAGATATAGACGAAGTAGTTCACGCCGCAGATGAGGAAGCTGACGATTTAGATGAAGTGAAAAATGACATAAATGCTTTAATTGCTGCTGAGGAGGGTCTGGAGGGTTTAGTGAAGCAGGACTCATTTGATGAGTGTTTTGAAAATGTTGAGGGGGAAATCGCAGATTCTGATGATTCAGATAAGGATGCTGAGCTGAAAGATCTTGAGGTGTATCAGAAGTATATGGAAAATGTTGACGACATTGAGGACACAATTGAAGGGTTAAAGGGTACGGAGGAGGAATTGGCAGAAGAGGAGGCTGATTTGGATGACGATTTGTCGAGGTCCCCAGGATCTGAGCATGCAGCGTAAAACTCAATAGAAAACCAAAGATAATAACGAAGAGCAATAAGATAATGTTGTCATACGGTGTTAAAATAGCTTGTGTGATGACATTGTCTGAAAGACTTCCTTATCATTAGCTGATCCCTCATCAAATAGTGCCTGCATGTGATAGACTTCAGTTCTTTTTCTCATTTTCTAACAATTTGACATCTAATGGAGCTGACATGAGCCACAATATTGATTTGAAATGACATTTCTATGGAAACAGATGGTACAATGTGACCGTACTTCTTTTAAATGAAAAGGCCATATTTGTCATATTCTATGAAATGTTGTCAAGTCACAATTGTCTGAGAGACATTTGTGTGTTCTGTGAGGTAACATTGAAGTTCATGTATTGTTTCCTATCTTTATGTGTACCTGCTCTTCTTCCTTCTTCTTTAGCTCAAATAAAAACTTTCACAGCATGAAATGAAATTTTTTCTTGTGTTTATTGTCTCACTTCAATGTGTGACAAATTGGAATCAAACACATAGTTCATAATTTAAGTCCCTCAGGGCCCTAAACAAATGTTTAATTCCACAAATAAATGGATGATGGAAGTTGTCTTTTTAAACAAGCATCATCAGTGATGTAAAGTTTGACTCGCTGGACATTTAGTTGTATTTACTTCTGCTGGATTCACATGAATTTGGAGATCTCCTTCAATTTGAGCAATGTGGAAAACATTTGGGATAGTAACCCAGCACAAGAATTCTGTCTGTGGATGGAGATGAGTCTGAATATATCTAGACCGTATCACGCAACCTCCCTCACAAGCTCCACTAGGCGCTCGCAAACGCGCCCCAACCCCGGGCCCTGGTTGTGCCATACAGGGAAACATCACGGGAAACATCACGTCACTCGATTGACTCATGATATGAAATAAAATTGTTTCTTGTATTTATTCTCTTACTTTAACCTGTGACAAATAGGAATCAAACGGTGGGAGGACACTCTAAATGTCCCGTCTTCAGCTGCTTATGTGCTTTACGGTTCACAGGACACCCTGCGGTCTATCCTAGCTGGCTATGGTCGAAAGCTGGGGTACATCCTGGATGCGTCTCTAGTTTATTGCAGTGCCACACATAAACAGACACTTTCAGTCATGACCCAAGGCTCCTGATCGTAGGTGAAAGTAGGAGCGTAGATTGACAGTTAAATCGAGAGCTTCGTCTTTTGACTTAGCTCTTTCTTCACTACGACAGGCCTATATAATGACTGCATAACTGCAGAAGCTGCACCGGTCAATTTGTCAATCTCACGTTGCATCATTCTCTCTCTCTTGAACAAGACCATAAGATACTTGATGTCATCTATTTTGTGCAAAGACTCCCCACCAACCCGGAAAGGCAGACCACCTTTTTCTAGTTGAGAACCATGGCTTCTGACTTGAAGTTGCTGTGCCTCATCCCACTCATGTTGAAATCAGCTGCAAACTACCCCAGTACACGCCAAATGTCCATGTTTGATGAGGTCAATAAGACAGCATCATCCACAAAAAAGCACAGATGAAATTCTTTGGTCCCCAAACCGGACTCCCTCCGGGCCCTGGCTACACCTAGAAATTCTGTCCATAAACATTTGTTACGGCTGCAGCTCATATCTATTGTTTGTATTGCGCATCCCTCTGCGACCCTGCTTCTGAGCTGCTGGCACTGCTCTGCTCCTGGATGCTCCGCCCTCCATCGTCAGTGCCAGGTGCAGTCTCTCTGGGACTCCTGGCCATGCCTCCGCCATGACCATCTCCTGATTGGTGTGCTGCCTTCCTGCCTGGCTCAGCCTCGTCACCTGGCATGGACAGCTTAAAAGGTTCTGCAAGCCATTCATTGGGGCGACTGTCTGACTGTGGCAAGCACGCCTTTGAGCCCGTCAAACTCTGACTGTGCCTATTGAATTAGTTTTCTGAGCCTTGTTAAGATCTGGTAGTATTTTGTGTTCCATTTGAATATTTTAGTTAATGAAGTTTTGGAAGGTTATATATAAAAGTGAGATCTCTGTTTGACGCTCCTTTGTTTATGTTTGTATGTCGCCCATTGGCCTTCCTTAGTTTGTTCAAATGAAATGCCTTAGTTAAACACCTGTAAATTAGAAGGAATATTTGAATAAATGTTTTATGTTCATCTTTTTAAAATCTGGGTTGTTATGTTATTTATCCAGTCCTCTAGCTAGGTCGTAACACATTAGAAACAGAACTGATGATAAAGGGTAGGAAGTCCAACATGCACCTGGAAAAGGTCTGACTTTCTGCCGCCAATGCAAATCAAGCTCTGGCTTTGGTCATACAGGGATCAGACAAGCCTTAGCAAAGGACCCCGAACCCTATACTCCTGAAGAACTTCCCACAAGATACCACAAGGGATGCGGTCAAACACCTCCAGATCCATGAAGCACATAAGGACTGGTTGGGCAAACTCCCACAAACCTTCGACCACTTGATGGAGATTGTACAGCTGGTCCAGTGTTCCGCGACTTGGATGAAAACCACATTGTTCCTCCTGAATCCAAGGTTCAGCTATCGGTCTGATCCTACTCTCCAGTTTCCTGGAATACGAAGCTGAGAAGTGTGATCCCTTGAATTTAGGAAATTTGGAACACACCCCTTTTCGAAAAGAGGGTACCAAAACCCTGGTCTCCCAACCCAGAGGTACTGTCCCCGACTGCCTTGCCATGAATGACTTCACATCTGAGACTTCAGTGTCTGCTTCCATCAGATGGTGATCAGTTGACAACTCTGTGCTTTTTTCTAGACATGCGGTCAGAGGTCTGATAACACAACAACAGTTGATCATTAACCTCTGGCCTACGGTGCCCCAAGAGCCAGTGTCTATGTCCAGGGATCAGGTCGTTGAGCCCCACGCTGTTGACCAACCAATCCACACTGCACCCGTCCTTTTTTTCATTCGGCAGACCGTGAGACCACTGGAAGTTGGGCCCACGCTGTCCTTTCGGCCCAAGCCTTGGGCAGAGGCCCACCCACCAGGAGCTTGCAAACAAGCCCTAACCCCAGGCCCTGGTTGTTCAAGGCGGAGGTCAGAACTGCAAACTAACATTAATCAAGAGAAACAGAGTAAAAGATGGAACCCTCAAGACACAGCAAACTAAAAAAGAGTCAGTGATTTAAGAGTTCATACAAATCACAGGAAAAGACAGTAAGTGCAACAAAAAATGACACAGCATGAAAATAAACTATTCCAAAAATACAGGAGGAAACACAAACACAACACCATTGCAATGACCCTCTAAAAAACAAAGGAAACCTGGATCACAACCATGAAAGTACTGATGCCTTGACAGAATGACTTCAGGACATGTACAGTGTGTGTCTGTTCATCACATAACTTGGAGCGTTGACACTCAAACACATGCACACAGATGATGGAAGATGTCTTTTTAAACAAACATCATCATTGATGTAAAGTTTGACTTGCTGGACATTGAGCTGTGTTTACTTCTGCTGGATTCACATGAATTTGTAGATCTCCCACAATTTGAAAATTGTGGGAAACATTTGGGAAAGTTACCAGCACAAGAATTCTGTTTGTTATGTGTGTTTGAATTTTTGTAAATCCAAATGCAGAATGAACCAAGAGATAGAGGAGAGGACAAAAGACAGGAAAAAAGTGAGAAAGTCTGTAGTCACACCTATATTTTAGTGCTCATATATCTTTATCATTTTTGTCATGATGCAAAGACAAGGTAATGAAAGCCAACATGAATATGAGAAGATCCTACTGATATGTATGTCACCAATTTTGTTTGAATAAATTAATCAAATATGGGTGCAATTTTGCTTTTTAGTGCGACAAGGGAGAAAGTGAGGTTGAGAGGTGAAGAGCAGATAGATTCTTTGACAAAAATTAGTCTCCAACAAAAATGTTTGAAGACATGTTGTACAGTTGTGTGTCTGTCTATCATACTTATTGGAAAATTATTAGATAAGCACATATGGAAGGAAAATACAGAAACTTAATATTGGAGGAGCTTTGTCACAGTTGGAATACACCCTCTGGTCCCCCTTATTTGAAAAGAGGAACCACTCCCCTCGTTTCCCAATCCAGAGGTACTGTCCCCGAATGCCTTGCGATGTTACAGAGATGTGTCAACCAAAACAATCCCTGCACATCCAGAGACTGGACTTACTCAGGGCAAATCTTTTCCACCCCTGTGCCCTGCCACCGAGGAGCCGGGCAACCACCTCAGTGACTACAGCTCCGGCGATGGACAAGTTCACATCTGAGACTTCAGCCTGGTTATCACTTATCAACTTTGTCCTTTTTTTCTTGAGTGTCCAGACATGCGATCAGAGGTTTGATAATACAGCAACAGTGATCAGTAACCTCCGGCCTAGGGTGTCTTTGTGCCCTGTCCACCTATGGACATCTGTGTGGTCCAACAAGGTGTGTCTCATGGACAAAATTTGAATCACAGAACTCCAATAACAACACTACTCATGCTGGTCATTCCATTCACCCCTTTCCAGGTCTCACTGCCATTGACCACATGAGCACTGAAGTCCCCAACAGGAACGAAAGAGTCCCCAGTGGGAGTTTAGTACCCCAATGTAAAACAACACAACATGAAAATAAACTCTTACAAAAATACAAGTCACACATGGTGCAGTCACACAGCACCATGAAAATGACTCTTTAAAATTTAAAGGAAACCCAGATCACAACCATGAAAGTACTGATGCCTTGCCTGAATGACTTCAGGACATGTTCTACAGTTGTGTGTCTGTTCATCATATAACTCGGAGCGTTGATACTCAAACACATGTGGGAGGAAAATGCAGAAACCAAATATTGAAGGACGTTTGTCACTGAACAATCAGTCCATCTCAAGACACTATAAATGTGAGTACCATGGTTTAGAAATCCAGCACACTCTGATTCGAGCTGAAGCCCGTCGTCCCTGAGAGTTGCTGCAACCTGAAGGTAAGCATGTGAATCCTGGAGATGACGACACCTGACAGCATCATTTTCAAAAAAAAGACGAACCATTTGATTGTGTTTTCAAAGACTTTTGTCATTTTTTTTCAGAAAATGAGGACCCAGATTCTGCTGTTAGTCTTTGCCTTTGTGGCTCACGTATGTGTGGCAACACCAGTCAGTAAGTAGAAGATAATGACAATCTATATCACATATGGTTTTCATAGTAATAAAAGTAAAGGATTAAAAACCCCAGATGGGTACCATTTATTGATGCTATGTCATAAATATTTACATGATGTCAGTAACTCACGGTTTTTAGTGGAATCACAAAACTACGTGTTCTTGTCTAAATGAACAATTGTGTGTCCTTCATTTCTAGGACCCAATCCAAAGGAGGAAAATGCTGCTGCAACTGAGAACCGTGCAGCTTCCTGCGTTGAAGGGGGAGATATAGCGGAAGTAGTTCACGCCGCAGATGAGGAAGATGACGACTTGGGAAAAACCGTAAATGATATAAATGCTTTAATTGCTGCTGAGGAGGGTCTGGAGGGTTTAGTGAAGAAGGACTCATTTGACGAGTGTTTTGAAAATGTTGAGGGGGAAATCGCAGATTCTGATGATTCAGATAAGGATGCTGAGCTGAAGGATCTTGAGGTGTATCAGAAGTATATGGAAAACGTTGACGACATTGAGGACACAATTGAAGGGTTAAAGGGTACGGAGGAGGAATTGGCGGAAGAGAAGGCTGATTTGGATGACGATTTGTCGAGGTCCCCAGGATCTGAGCATTCATCGTAAAACTAAATAGAAAACCAAAGATAATGACGAAGAGCAAGGAGAAAATGTCATACGGTGTTAAAATAGCTTGTGTGCTGACATTGTCTAAAAGGCTTCCTTATCATTAGCTGATCCCTCATCAAATAGTACCTGCATGTGATAGACTTCCCTTCTTTTTCTCATTTTCCAACAATTTGACATCTAATGAAGCCGACATGAGCCACAATATTGATTTGAAATGACATTTCTATGGAAACAGATGGTACAATGTGACCGTACTACTTTTAAATGAAAATACCATATTTGTTATATTCTATGAAATGTTGTCAAGTCTTAATTGTCTGAGAGACATTTGTGTGTTCTGTGAGGTAACATTGAAGTTCAGATATTGTTTGCTATCTTTATGTGTACCTGCTCTTCTTCTTTAGCTCAAATAAAAACTTTCACAGCATGAAATGAAATTTTTTCTTGTGTCACTTTGTCTCACTTCAATGTGTGACAAATTGGAATCAAACACACAGTTTATAATTTAAGTCCCTCAGGGCCCTAAACAAATGTTTAATTCCACAAATAAATGGATGATGGAAGTTGTCTTTTTAAACAACCAACATCAGTGACGTAGGGTTTGACTCGCTGGACATTTAGTTGTATTTACTTCTGCTGAATTCACATGAATTTGGAGAGCTCCCTCAATTTGTGCAATATGGGAAACATTTGGGAAAATAACCAAGCACAAGAATTCTGTCTGTGGGTGGAGATGAGTCTAAATATATCCAGACTGTATCACTCAACCTCCCTCACAAGCTCCACTAGGCACTCGCAAACCAGCCCCAACCCCGGGCCCTGGTTGTGCCATACCGGGGAACATCATGTCATTTAATTGTACTTTATTCATGACATGAAATAAAGTTTTTTCTTGTGTTTATCGTCTCACTTTAACCAGTGACAAATAAGAATCAAATGGTAGGAGGACACTCAAAATGTCCCGTCTTCTGCCGCTTATGTGCTTTACGGTTCACAGGTCACTCTGCAGTCTATCCTAGCTGGCTATGGTCGCTAGCTGGCGTACATCCTGGATGTGTCACTAGGTTATTGCAGTGCCACACATAAACAGACACTTTCAGGCATGACCCAAGGCTCCTGATCATAGGTGAGAGGAGGAGCATAGATTGATCGCTAAATTTAGAACTTCGTCTTTCGTCTTGGCTCTTTCCTCACTACGACAGGCCTATACAACAACTGCATAACTGCAGAAGCTGCACCGATCAATCTGTCAATCTCACGTTACATCATTCCCTCTCACATGAACGAGACACTACGATACTTGAGCTCCTCCATTTTGTGCAAAGACTTCCCACCGACTCGGAAAGGGCAGACCACCTATTTCTAGTTGAGAACCATGGCTTTGGACTTGGAGGTGCTGATCCTCATCCCACTCAAGTTGAAATCAGCTGCAAACTACCCCAGTACATGCCAAATGTCCAGGTTTGATGAGGTCAATAGGACAGCATCATCCATAATAAAGCACAGATGAAATTTCTTGTTTCCCAAACCGGACTCGCTCCGGGCCCTGGCTATACCTAGAAATTCTGTCCATAAACATTAGAAACAGAACTGATGATAAAGGGTAGGAAGTCCAACATGCACCTGGAACTGGTCTGACTTTCTGTTGCCAATGCAAATCAAGTTCTGGCTTTGGTTATACAGGGATCAGACAGGCCTTAGCAAAGGACCCCAAAACTTATACACCCCCGAAGCACTACTCATATCCCAAAAGGGATGTGGTCAAACACCTCCTGATCCATGAAGCACATAAGGACTGGTTGGGTAAACTCCCGCACACCTTCGACCACTTGATGGAGATTGTAGAGCTGGTCCAGCTTTCCTCGACTGGGGTGTAAACCACATTGTTGCTCCTGAATCCAAGGTTCAACTATCGGTCTGATCCTACTCTTCAATGCCCTGGAATACAAAGCTGAGAAGTGTGATCCCTTGAATTTTGGAAATTTGGAGCACACCCTCTGGACCGCTCTTCGAAAAGAGGGTACCACAACCCTGGCCTCCCAACCCGGAGGTACTGTCCCCGACCGCCTTGCGATGAATGAGTTCACATCTGAGACCTCAAAGTCCGCTTCCATCAGATGGTGTAGAAATGACAACTCTGCCACTTTTTTCTCCTGAGTGTCCAGACATGCGGTCAGAGGTCTGATGATACAACAACAGTCGATCATTCACCTATGGCCTACAGTGTCCCAAGAGCCAGTGTCTTCGTCCAGGGATATGGTCGTTGAGCCCCACGCTGCTGACCAACCAATTCGCACTGCACCCGTCCCTTTTGTTCATTCGGCAGGCCGTGAGACCACTGGAAGTTGGGCCCATGTTGTCCTTGTGGCCCGGGCCTTGGGCAGAGGCCCAGCCACCAGGAGCTTGCAAACAAGCCCTAACCCAAGGCCCTGGTTGTTCAAGGCGGAGGTCAGAACCGCAAACTAACATTAATCAAGAGAAACAGAGTAAAAGATGGAACCCTCAAGACACAGCAAACTAAAAAAGAGTCAGCGATTTAAGAGTTCATACAAATCACAGGAAAAGACAGTAAATGAAACATGAAACGACACAGCATGAAAATAAACTATTCCAAAAATACAAGAGGAAACACAAACACAACACCATCACAACGACATTCTAAAAAACAAAGGAAACCTGGATCGCAACCATGAAAGTACTGATGCCTTGACAGAATGACTTCAGGACATGTACAGTGTGTGTCTGTTCATCACATAACTTGGAGCGTTGACACTCAAACACATGCACACCGATGATGGAAGTTGTCTTTTTAAACAAACATCAACACTGATGTAAAGTTTGACTTGCTGGACATTTAGCTGTGTTTACTTCTGCTGGATTCACGTGAATTTGTAGATCTCCCTCAATTAGAGCATTGTGGGAAACATTTGGGATAATTACCCAACACAAGAATTCTGTTTGTTATGTGTTTTTGAATTTTTGTAAATCCAAATGCAGAATGAACCAAGAGAGAGAGGAGAGGACAAAATACAGGAAAAAAGTGAGAAAGTCTACAGTCACACCTACATTTTAGTACTCATGTATCTGTGTTTATTATTTTTGTCATGATGCTAAGACAAGTTAATGAATGCCAACATGAATATTAGAAGATCCTATCAATAGTAATATTGATACATGGATCCATAAAATATTGATGGAGTCCTACTGATATATATGTCAACAATTTTTTTTGAGTAAATTAATCAAATATGGGTGCAATTTTGCTTTTCAGTGTGACAAGGGAGAAAGTGAGGTTGAGAGGTTGAGAGGGATAGATTCTTTGACAAAAATAAGGCTCCAACAAAAAAGGTTGAGGACAAGTTGTACAGTTGTATGTCTGTCTATCATACTTATTGGAAAATTATTAGACAAGCACATATGGAAGGAAAATACAGAAACTTAATATTGGATGAGCTTTGTCATAGTTGGAACATACCCTCTGGTCCCCCTTATTTGAAAAGAGGGACCACTCCCTTGTTTCTCAATCCAGATACTTTTACCAGACTGCCTTATGATGTTACAGAGATGTGTCAACCAAAACAATCCCTGCACATCCAGAGACTGGAGTTACTCAGGGCAAATCTCTTCCACCCCCTGTTCCCTGCCACCAAGGAGCCAGGCAACCACCTCTGTGACTACAGCTCCGGTGATGGACAAGTTCACATCTGAGACCTCAGCCTCTGCTTCCATCAGGTGGTGATCAGTTGACAACTTTGCCTTTTCTTGTCCTGAGTGTCCAGACATGTGGTCAGAGGTTTGATGATACAACAGCAGTCGATCATTAACCTCCGGCCTAGGGTTTCTTGGTGCCCTGTCCACCCATGGACATCTGTGTGGTCCAAACAAGGTGTGTCTTACGGACAAAATTTGAATCACAGAACTCCAATAACAGAACACCACTCGTGCTGGTCATTCCATTCACCCCTTTCCAGGTCTCACTGCCATTGACCACATGAGCACTGAAGTCCCCAACAGGAACGAAAGAGTCCCCAGTGGGAGTTTAGTACCCCAATGTAAAACAACACAACATGAAAATAAACTCTTACAAAAATACAAGTCACACATGGTGCAGTCACACAGCACCATGAAAATGACCCTTTAAAATTCAAAGGAAACCCAGATCACAACCATGAAAGTACTGATGCTTTGACTGATGCTTTGACTTCAGGACATGTTCTACAGTTGTGTGTCTGTTCATCACATAACTCGGAGCGTTGATACTCAAACACATGTGGGAGGAAAATGCAGAAACCAAATATTGAAGGAGGTTTGTCACTGAACAATCAGTCCATCTCAAGACACTATAAATGTGAGTACCATGGTTTAGAAATCCAGCACACTCTGATTCGAGCTGAAGCCCGTCGTCCCTGAGAGCTGCTGCAACCTGAAGGTAAGCATGTGAATCCTGGAGATGACGACACCTGACAGCATCATTTTCAAAAAAAAGACGAACCATTTGATTGTGTTTTCAAAGACTTTTGTCATTTTTTTTCAGAAAATGAGGACCCAGATTCTGCTGTTAGTCTTTGCCTTTGTGGCTCACGTCTGTGTGGCAACACCAGTCAGTAAGTAGAAGATAATGACAATCTCTATCACATCTTGTTTTCTTAGTAATAAAAGTAAAGGATTAAAAACCCCAGATGGCTACCATTTATTGATGCTATGTCATATATATCTACATTATGTCAGTACCTCACAGTTTTTAGTGGAATCACAAAACTACGTGATCTTGTCTAAATGAACAATTGTGTGTCCTTCATTTCTAGGACCCAATCCAAAGGAGGAAAATGCTGCTGCAACTGAGAACCGTGCAGCTTCCTGCGTTGAAGGGGGAGATATAGCGGAAGTAGTTCACGCCGCAGATGAGGAAGATGACGACTTGGGAAAAACCGTAAATGATATAAATGCTTTAATTGCTGCTGAGGAGGGTCTGGAGGGTTTAGTGAAGAAGGACTCATTTGACGAGTGTTTTGAAAATGTTGAGGGGGAAATCGCAGATTCTGATGATTCAGATAAGGATGCTGAGCTGAAGGATCTTGAGGTGTATCAGAAGTATATGGAAAACGTTGACGACATTGAGGACACAATTGAAGGGTTAAAGGGTACGGAGGAGGAATTGGCGGAAGAGGAGGCTGATTTGGATGACGATTTATCGAGGTCCCCAGGATCTGAGCATGCAAACTAAATAGAAAACCAAAGATGATGACGAAGAGCAATGAGATAATGTCATACGGTGTTAAAATAGCTTGTGTGATGACATTGTCTGAAAGACTTCCTTATCATTAGCTGATCCCTCATCAAATAGTGCCTGCATGTGATAGACTTCCCTTCTTTTTCCAACAATTTGACATCTAATGGAGCCGACATGAGCCGCAATATTGATTTGAAATGACATTTCTATGGAAACAGATGGTACAATGTGACCGCACTACTTTTAAATGAAAATGCCATATTTGTCATATTCTATGAAATGTTGTCAAGTCATAATTGTCTGAGAGACATTTGTGTGGTCTGTGAGGTAACATTGAAGGTCATATATTGTTCCCTATCTTTATCTGTACCTGCTCTTCTTCTGTATCTCAAATAAAAACTTTCACAGCATGAAATGAAATTGTTTTTTGTATTTATTGTCTCACTTTAACCTGTGACAAATTGGAATCAAACACACAGTTTATAATTTAAGTCTCTTGGGGCACTTAAACAAATGCTTAATTAATAATTACACATACAAATGAATGATGGAAGTTGTCTTTTTAAACAACCATCATCATTGATGTAAAGTTTGACTCGCTGGACATATTGTATTTACTTCTGCTGGATTCACATGAATTTGGAGATCTCCCTCAATTTGAGCATTGTGGGAAACATTTGGGATAATCACCCAGCACAAGAATTCTGTCTCTGGGTAGAGATGATCTGAATATATCTAGACCGTATCACTCAACCTCCCTCACAAGCTCCACTAGGCGTTCGCAAACGAGCCCCAACCCCGGGCCCTGGTTGTGCCATACTGGGCAACATCACATCACTCGACTGTATTTTATTCATGGGGCGATTTTGAACTGCTCTCTGTCTGGCTTGTCACGAAGACCTGTTTGCCATCGGAACATCAAGCTTCTGACAACATAACTCCCAGGATCATTCAGGTACATAACTCCCCCACCACAATTAGGTGGCAGTTCAAGGGAAGGTCAGAAATGCAAACTAACATTCGTCAAGGAAGACAGAGTGAAAGATGGAACCCTGTAGACACAGCAAACTAAAAAAAGAGTGACACAAATCAGCTCATACAAATCATAAAAAGACAGTGAGACACTTACAAAGATACAACTGGAAACAAAAACACAACACCATCAAATGACCCTTTAAAATGCAAAGAAACCTGGATCACAACCTTGAAAGTACTGATACTTTGACTGAATGACTTCAGGACATGTTCTACAGTTGTGGTATGTGTTCATCACAGGTCTCAGAGCGTTGACACTCAAACACATATGGGAGGAAAATACTGGAACTAAATATTTGAATGGGTATGCAATGCAAAAATTATGCATAACAGACATCTGGTTGTGTCAAGACTTCTGTGTGTCATACATTCCAAAATGTTTGTGTCCTTGAATCTAGTTGCATCAAAAAAGACTTAATTCTGATGAGAATGCATGTGCAGCATTCTGGGAAAATATTATATTTCCATGTTACTCTGCAAGCATTTACAGACGTGAAAATAAAAATTACACGAATCCTACAAGTTCCACAGCGCAATGCATTCTAGAGAAGTCCTGTCTCTGGAGGAGAATAATCCCACTGACAAAATCCAACCTGAGAAAACTTACAGAATGTACTGGGAACATTGGGAAAAATGTCCAAAATGTGTGACAAGAAAACTGAAATAATAACTGGAATTACACAAACTAATTACAATGGGAGATGACTCAATGTGAAATGGGCTTAAATATGTAGAGAATGACAAACCTGAGAAGGAAAACTAAGGCGGAAAACTGAAAAACGTCCAACTACAACTTGACGTTAGTCTGGGAAGACATGGACAGAGTGAGGGATGGAACAAACTCCAACTGAAAGCACAGAAGACTGAAACAGGAAGTCAAAAGTTCACGAGAAAAACGTGACAAGAAAAGACATTAAATGCAAATCCAGAAAACACAGCATGGAAAACGGAATTAAAAAATACAAACAGAAACAGAAACACAGCACCATGAAAATGATCCTTTTAAAAAGCAAAGGAAACCCAGATAACAACCATGAAAGTACTGAGGCCTTGACTGAATGACTTCAGGACATGTTCTACAGTCATGTGTGTGTGTTCATCACATGACTCGGAGCGTTGACACTCAAACACAAATGGGAGGAAAATGCAGAAACCAAATATTGAAGGAGCTTTGTCATTGAACAAACATTCCAGCTCAAGACACTATAAATTTGAGTACCATCGTTTAGAAATCCAGCACACTCTGATTTGAGCTGAAGCCTGTTGTCTCTGAGAGCTGCTGCAACCTGAAGGTAAGCATGTGAATCCTGGAGATGACGACACCTGACAGCATCATTTTCTAAATGCAGATGAACCATTTGATTGTGTTTTCAAAGACTTTTGTCATTTCTTTCAGAAAATGAGGACCCAGATTCTGCTGTTAGCCTTTGCCATTGTGGCTCACGTCTGTGTGGCATCACCAGTCAGTAGGTAGAAGATAATGAGAATCTACATCACATGTGGTTTTTATAGTAATAAAAGTAAAGGATTAAAAACCCCAGATGGGTACCATTTATTGATGCTATGTCATGAATATTTACATGATGTCAGTACTTCACGTTTTTCTAGTGGAATCACAAAACTATATGTTCTTGTCTAAATGAGCAATTGTGTGTCCGTCATTTCTAGAACCCAATCCAAAGGAGAAAAATGCTCTTGCAGTTGAGAACCGTGCGGCTTCCTGCGTTAAAGGGGGAGATATAGAGGAAGTAGTCCACGCCGCAGATGAGGAAGTCGAGGATTTAGATGAAGTGAGAAATGATATAAATGCTTTAATTGCTGCTGAGGAGAGTCTGAAGGATTTACTGAAGAAGGACTCAATTGATGAGTGTTTTGAAAATGTTGAGGAGGAAATCGCAGATTCTGATGATTCAGATAAGGATGCTGAGCTGAAAGATCTTGCGGTGTATCAGAAGTATATGGAAAATGTTGACGACATTGAGGACACAATTGAAGAGTTAAAGGGTACAGAGGAGGAAGTGAAAGAAGCGGAGATTGATATGGAAGATGATTTATCGAGGTCCCCTGGATCTATGCATGATTTAATAATGCCAGGTATACCAGACATCCGCAAGGACTAGAGTGACCATAGCAGTTATTTTGACTGCTCGAACATTATTTATTTTGGACTTATGGCTCACATCACTCAGTCAATACAGGCAACTTGTGTTGAGGAGGAGAATATCACCACAGTGCAAACCTAACAGTCTCGATGCTAACCAAGGAAAAATGTCTCCATTCCTATCATAATCCACACATCTAGCAACATCATAAGTGGCTACGAGGCTAAACTGGAGACTGTTATGTACCAAAACAGAACCAAGGTTTGCGTAGATGGAGCTTGATCAAATGTGGAGGAAATACTCAATGAAAGCTCCTACATGAAGATGGCCATTGGTGGTGTTTCATGATATTCTTGACCTGGCTGCCATAAATTCTTCCATCCTGTTCAAGAAATGCATCGATAACATGATGTCACAGAGGAACCTCATAATAAGACTCGCAAATGAACTTCAATCAGGACACATGGAAGCAAAAACCAAACACACAATGGTGCGAGAGCACCGGTTGGAGTAGCAGAAGATGGAGAGGTGAAGGCAGTACCAAGTGAAGACGGTTTAAGAAAAATAAAGCATAGGATAATTAGTAAATGATTTTCATTGTTACGGTCTAATGACGACTCCAACTTATTTTGAAGCAGGATACATTTGTTTTTATTTCACTGTTTGAGTTTGGGTTTGTAATTGCTGAGAGGAAATAAATAAAACACTTAATTATTATAGTTTTCATCCAGTGCCCTGATGTGTTTTTTACATATTCCACCAATTAATTCTTAGATATTTTTAATGATAATCCAAGTGACAAGTATGAATCAAACATTATCCAGCACAAGAATTTTGTTTTTTTATGTGTGTTTGAACTTTAAATCCAAATGAAGAATGAACCAACAAAAAATGTATTGTGTCCAACTGTCTGTGTGCATTTTATTTATCTTCTGGCAACCAATATGTTTGATCCTCTACATTTAATGAACATTTGATAGAACTAACAAAATATTTCTTTGATGATCAAGTAGATAAACCTAGAAGAGTCCAACTGTCTCTGTGTATGTGGGGTTTTTTTTAAAATCTTGTGAGGAGGAGCTAATTTAGACTAAATAGCTAATAGAGTCTAGCTATTACAAATATTGGTCTGCCATAATAAAACTACAAAGTGAAAAGGTTTTAGACAGGTTACATGCTGTTCTGTTCTACCATGTTGTTTCTTGCGGTCTATGAAAGCATGAACAACCCATCTATTTCATTGGCTACCTGGTCCAGAGAGATATCCCTGCTCATAAACTTCACTCTCTACTGTTTTGTGAGAAAATTTAAATTATACAGATTACAGATTGGAAATAAATCGAATTCCTCAAGGGCCAATATGTCATTCATGAACCTATAAAATACAAGTTGTCTGTGTATTTACTGTGCTTTAATTTCTTACATGAAATTGCACATTAGTGAAAGATAAACAAAGGAATTCGTTTACACAGAGTTATAATCTCGGTTCAAATCAGTGTTTATATTCCCAGTGGAACTGTCCTCATTCACGTGTTACTAAAAGAAACTCAAGCAAAGAAACGCAGAGTGTGTGTGTGTGTGTGTGTGTGTGTGTGTGTGTGTGTGTGTGTGTGTGTGGGTGTGTGTGTGTGTGTGTGTGTGTGTGTATTCTGATCCAGACTAGTTCCTTTCACCAAAAAGAACAAAAAACAACAAAAAAAAGTGTTTTTAATGGCAAGAGCACAAACCTAAAATAAATGCTTCGCTCTGTTTTGCTTGACAATTGTTTGGTAGAATTCTCAGACAGGAGGAATTTGTGAATTCTGGTGTCAAGAATTTGAATAACCTTTTCAAATTCTTGACACCAGAATTCACAAATTCTCAGACAGGAGGAATTTGTGAATTCTGGTGTCAAGAATTTTAAAAGGTTATTCAATGTGTTTCAAACTACCTGGATCTCATGAAAAACTGGAGCGAACAGGATTCACCTGTCAAAGGAGGATAATTAAAGCTTCTCTGTTTTGTCTTTAGGAATAGATATTTAATTATAACATGTAGGTGAACTTATTATCATTACTCCGTCTCATACATACAGTCAGTTCAGAACGTGAATGACGTCACAGCAGAACATGGACAGGATCACACGTTGCACAAGGTCGCCATCTGCTGACAACATTTAACTGAAACCCTCTTTCAAACTGCCTGGGAACTTTTTGCAGTGGAACTTTTTTGTGCACAAAAATAAAGGAAAAAAATGATTTATTTTATAAATTTTTATTTTTATTATTTTTACTTATTGAACTTGACTCATTGATCTAATATTGTCTTCAGTTGATGTTTTTATACCAGTCTGGTGTACATTTTTAATGCTAATGAGTCCTTCAAACTAAATCTAAATCTTCAAATCTTCTTCAATCTAAATCTAAATCTTCAAACTGATCTATACAGGCTGGCAAGACAGAGAGAGACTGATCTATACAGGCTGGCAAGACAGAGAGAGACTGATCTATACAGGCTGGCAAGACAGAGAGAGACTGATCTATACAGGCTGGCAAGACAGAGAGATAGAGATGGGAAGGACGTGCAGCAGGTTAGGGTGATTAAGGATAGGGATGGAAGTCTATTGACAGGTGCCAGTAGTGTGATGGGAAGATGGAAAGAGTACTTTGAAGAGTTGATGAACGTGGAAAATGAGAGAGAACAAAGACTAGAAGAGGTGACTGTTGTGGACCAGGATGTAGCAAAGATTAGCCAGGATGAAGTGAGGAGAGCACTGAAGAGGATGAAGAGTGGAAAGGCAGTCGGTCTTGATGATATACCTGTAGAGGTTTGGAAGTGTCTAGGAGAGGTGGCAGTAGAGTTTCTGACTGGGTTGTTCAACAGGATCTTAGATAGTGAGAAGATGCCTGAGGAGTGGAGGAGAAGTGTGCTGGTACCCATTTTTAAGAACAAGGGAGATGTGCAGAGTTGTGGCAACTACAGAGGAATAAAGCTGATGAGCCATACAATGAAGTTATGGGAAAGAGTAGTGGAAGCTAGACTAAGGGCAGAAGTGAGCATTTGTGAGCAGCAGTATGGTTTCATGCCAAAAAAGAGTACTACAGATGCAGTATTTGCTTTGAGGATGTTGATAGAGAAGTACAGAGAAGGCCAGACGGAGCTGCATTGTGTTTTTGTAGATCTGGAGAAAGCTTATGACAGGGTGCCCAGAGAGGAACTGTGGTATTGTATGAGGAAGTCTGGAGTGGCAGAGAAGTATGTTAGAGCGGTGCAGGACATGTATGAGGACTGTAAGACAGTGGTGAGGTGTGCTGTAGGTGTGACAGAGGAGTTCAAGGTGGAGGTGGGACTGCATCAGGGATCAGCTCTGAGCCCCTTCTTGTTTGCTATGGTGATGGACAGGCTGACGGACGAGGTTAGACAGGAATCTCCATGGACTATGATGTTTGCAGATGACATTGTGATCTGCAGTGAGAGCAGGGAACAGGTGGAGGAGAAGCTAGAGAGGTGGAGGTTTGTCCTGGAAAGGAGAGGGATGAAGGTTAGCTGCAGTAAGACAGAGTACATGTGTGTGAATGAGAGGGACCCAAGTGGAAGAGTGAGGTTACAGGGAGAAGAGATCAAGAAGGTGGAGGATTTTAAGTACTTAGGGTCAACAGTCCAGAGCAATGGAGAGTGGGGAAAAGAGGTGAAGAAACGTGTACAGGCAGGATGGAATGGGTGGAGAAAAGTGTCAGGAGTGATGTGTGATAGAAGAGTTTCAGCTAAAATGAAAGGAAAGGTGTACAAAACTGTGGTGAGACCAGCGATGTTGTTTGGTCTAGAGACAGTGTCACTGAGGAAAAGACAGGAGACAGAGCTGGAGGTAGCAGAGATGAAGATGCTGAGGTTCTCTCTGGGAGTGACCAGGAAGGATAGGATCAGGAATGAGTACATCAGAGGGACAGCACATGTTAGAGGTTTTGGAGATAAAGTCAGAGAGGCCAGACTGAGATGGTTTGGACATGTCCAGAGGAGAGATAGTGAATATATTGGTAGAAGGATGCTGAGTTTTGAACTGCCAGGCAGGAGGCCTAGAGGAAGACCAAAGAGGAGGTTTATGGATGTAGTGAAAGAGGACATGAAGGTAGTTGGTGTGAGAGAAGAGGATGCAGAAGACAGGGTTAGATGGAGGCAATTGATTCGCTGTGGCGACCCCTGAAGGGAAAAGCCGAAAGGAAAAGAAGAAGAAGAAGAAGAAGTCCTTCAAACTAAAACGGAGAGTACATATAAACTTAAATAGAAAAATGACCGATAACATTGGACATTCAAAATAATAGAACGTAATAACTAATAAAAGAACCTAAACTATACATTTGAAATATAAACAACATTAAATAGGACACGAGGCTAAATGATGTGTAATTATTTAGAGTTGCTGAACTTTTAATGTACTAAATATGTTCAACATACTGAGTTTAAGTGATTAATGACGACGTCATACTCGGTGACGTGTTTCCTGTTCATTTGTTGTGTGTTTCCGCTTCCTGCCATTCCCTCAAGCGCCAACCTCCTGTGGGATGGTGCTGGGCCGCGGCCACTAGGGGGAGCCAGACTCACAAACTGAATCTAAACTGAAGTAATTTTCCTGCCATAAATGCGCCCGTTCGACTTTATTCTGCCTGTAGTCACGTGACAGAACGGATTTAACAGTAGGATATAGAAATAAACATTTTAAACGATTGATTTTAGTGACAGCTGTATGGGAAATTCAAATAAACTGAACATAAAGTGGAGTATTTGTCATACATTATGTATTTCTAGTGATCACTGGAATTAATGGTTGCCAACACGATCTCCAATAGCTTCTGTTTTAAGGGAACATTTTTAATATGTCCTGCTGTTATTCTGGAAATATATTATGACATGTTCTATAAAACTGAGGATCAACAGCTTTTATATTTAAGACAGCAATTTGTTGCTTTGATATATTCAAAATAGACCTTAGAATTTCTTATCTTTAAACCAATGTAACTTAGATCGCATTAGTGGTTTAAAAATTGGGTATAATATTTTTTTAAAAACCCTATGGAGGTTTTTGTCATGAGACGAGACTAGGATTACTGTTGATGTGGACGAAGAAGAAAACTTAAGAGATCAGGGAAGCATAAAAAAAGAATCCCCCAGAAAGAGATGCTGAGTGACTGCCAGCGACATGCAGGGTGGGGGTTGGGATGTTCTGAGACGCAGGAGGGTTCATTTATGTCTGCTCAGCAGTGCAGCGCTCCTCATCAATAACCATATACCATGGTTGGAATCCCTCAATGAAATGAGTCTTTAAAAAGCCTAACTTCTGTGTTTCTTAAATATTTTTCTACTGTTGTAGAAAAGCACACCTTTTGAACACACCTTGCCTTGTGGAGCAGCTGAAACAAAAAGAAAACCTGGACGGTGAAACACACTGAAGCCTTTAACGTCTGAGGAGCAGAGTTGTGCTGCGCTCGGCTGCACGGTTGAAGGAAAGAGTCAAGAGGTCGGACAGTGTCAGAGGTCAACTTTAAGGTTATTAGAACAATATGTGGGGGGTTTAATGTGTAGAATAACTCAACACTCCGTATTCAGCAACATATACCAGACTTTGACCAATATTGGAGAGGATAGTCCAAATAGTAAAAGTCTAATACGACTACAAGTTACACCTTTGAGCATCAGCTGCCCAGTTTCAGAGAGTTAGTGTATGATTAATGTTTATTAGTCATGCTTTGTGCATCATAGATTGATATAGATTGCTTTATATAAGAACAGAAAACAATGACAAATGCCATTTTTGTAGATGTATATAACTTGTCAAAAATTGAATCCAGTTCTTGTCAAATTTGTCATGTGATGTGATTATAATAATTTTCCTCGTATTATGTCCATTCATAAACGCATCATTCATTCAGTTTTGATCAGTAATCATCCATTTTCTTGTAGACGAAACAATTGCAATCATCTTGTTTAAAGTCACTTATCCACCTTGCTGGGATCTATCTTATCTGACTTAAGGCAGGGTACACCCCAGATGAGATGCCAGCTCATCATGGGGCCACAAAAAAGACAACAAACACACATGATACAAGTTCTGCGGCAGCTTCTCCAAAAGTCACCATCCCACACCCACAGCCGGAACTCATGAGGAATAGCAGGATGCCAGTTGAACAGACAACAACCAATCAGAAAAAAATAAGAAATGTGATGTTGTTCTCTTTGTAGGTTTCATGGAATTGGGGCTATTTGGCTTTGCCTTTTGTGTGACTGGTGTTTACACCCTTGTGTGGTCTCATTATCTTGTGCTTGCAACATTACCGACAGCACTTAAAGGCAGCATTGCGCAGGCAAGCATCTTCCTCCCGTGAGAACCGCAGCAGAAAATCTTTTTCCTCCTGCGTTTTTTTTTTTTGCACAGATGAAGAGGATGTGAACATTTTTTCACTCTCTCCTCCCCCCAGCAGCTCCATGGCAGGGAGGAAGGGAAGGGGGTATACCTTAAGGAGGAGGAGGAGGAGGTGGGAGTGGGAGGGTGCGGGCTTATCAATAGCAGGTTTCCTCCGATGATCCAGTTCAAACTAGTTCTGCTTTAGCCGCAGGTTCATGCGTTATGCTGTAAATATAAGGGCGGTTTTTTTTTATTTAAAGTGGCGGCAGAATAATCGTGTGCGTAATGACGCGGTGCGTAAAAATGATGCGGTTTAAACAATTCTAAACTCCAGGTACGCATCCAAACATGTGGAAGTCACGATGCATTTGGCTCACACTGAAGTAGATTGCATAAAAGAATACGAAAATCCCGAAAACGCGTGAACCTGACCGTGTAAGAGGAAAAGTCACGTAATTACAAGGAGTGTCGGGCAACAAAGGGATGGATCGGGCGTAATTTGCCCCCCCACCCCAGTCCGCTCTGTCGTCGCCGATGGGTTGAGGGGGGGGGTTTTCAGGCGTGCGTAAACCCGATATCTCATCTCCAAAAGCGACAAAGCGAACGGAACCGGCGGAGGAATGACTGCAGTGCAGCAGAGCTGTCAGTCACCGGGCGGAGGAGGATGCGAACCCGCAGCCGGTGCCCACACAGTCAGCGCGTTATAACGTCATTTTAGAGGCTTATAAGCAGATTTCCCCCCCCCCCATTATCTCACTGCGTCACAACAGATAACTCACCATATGCTGCAACCAAAGCAAAATCTCATCATAAATTGTCAGTTTTCTAATTATAAATGGCGTTAAAGAGTGTTTTCTAAGAGCGGATTTTTCTTGTTTGAAGCGTCTTTATATCCCGCTTTTTTGCGGTGCGCATCGCATCCATCCGAAACCAACACAATGAGCGCAACTCGGTTGAGAAGACGAACCTCCACGCGGTCTCACCGTCACACCCTTTCCTTTCTCCTCATGAGCGCACGGCTTCAACCTGAGCGCCTGACGCACGCCTGATGAGATGCAGGAACCCGCAAGCTCCGCGTCCGTCTCTCTCTCTCCCTCCCTCCCTCCTCCCTCCGTCTAGAAGCGACACCATCCACCAATCTGCGCAGCGAGAGGTCCACGCCAACCCCTGAACCCGAATCCACCCGCCCTGTCCGGGTATAAATACAGCTCGAACCACACCGGTGAATCTCGGTCGACAGAAAAACGCTCAGGGTTGCAGCAGGACATCCCCCCCTTTTTTCCGTCTCATTCCCTCCATCGTTTCTCTGTTTGTTAAAGAAAAAAAAAACCTCATCCATTTTTTCCACGCTCGTTCTGTTCATTTGGCGGCCAGTTGCATGTATTTGTCGTCTCCCAAAATGGTTTGCGAGACTAAAATTGTTGCGGACGAACACGATGCTATACCTGGGACCAAAAAAGAGTCGATCATGTGGAGCTCTCCGCCGTCCAGCGCGGCTCTCAACCCCACCGAGGACAAGGATGTGAGGAAAGACGCGGTTTTTATTCGGGAGTTCGAGCGCGGGGATCAGGAGGAGGTGCGGCGCATCTTTTACGAGGGGATCATGGAGAGGATACCCAACACGGCGTTCAGGGGGCTCCGGCATCAGCCCAGGGCTCAGCTTTTATACGCGTTTCTGACAGGTAAGTACCCCCCCCAACTCCAACCATCTATTCATGGTGTTTTATCTATGACCATAAAAGGCTCGATGCCCCTTTTTCTGGTCTGACACCAGAAGAAACTAGAAAAAAAAACATTATTTATTATATTTATTATTTATCATAATAATAAATATATGTAATGTGACTTCTATGGGTGTCATGTCGGTGTCGGTTAACGTGGAAATCTGTTGTAGCATCGCGGGAAGCCGACGCGGCTTCTCTCCGCCGGCGCGCACCGGCATGTCGCTCATCACGCAACAAAAGGAATGGCGGGGCGCGCGTGGCGCACGTGTTTAAGGTGCGGGGGCCGCTGCTGATGTGATGACATGCCGGTGTGTGAATGAATGAATGAATTTAAGACCTAACAGACACACACACACACACACACACACACACACACACACCACCTCCCTGGCGCCGCCGCCCCCGCACAGAAGCCGCTGCACCAGTGCGCACTGATTTTGCTGATGCTGCCGTGGATTCAAACGTTTCGTGACGGATCTCGTGAATCGAACACACCCACGATCCAAATAGCTGTGGCATGAAAGCGTGGCTCATTATTTCTAAACTGTAAATCACAGATGCCCGTGAACGCATCAATTCGAATTTGTCTTAATAGAAAATCTACATCTTTCCACGCGTCGCCGCGGATTTCTCACGCCATCCTGACGCGCAGTGGATTAAACCGACTGTAATTGCGCGCCACGCAACACGCTATGCAGCTTCAAGCCTACGTTGTTACCCTTTGCGCCCCCTAGCGTCCAACGCGACTAAGTACTACATTTTGGACTGGACTGGTTTGCGCAAATCCATCATTTCTTGTCCTCTTGTCACAGTTTTTCTTGTCGTTAACTTGATGGTATCCTTCCTCCCTGTAATCCCGATGTCCTTATGAAAATTTCCCACCTTGTGTCTGATCAGAATTTGATGCTGATGTTGCTTGACAATGTCACACTGCCTCTGCTGATTTTGTTGTTGTGTGGGCTTCAGATTCTTCCAAAATCAAACATGTGATTCTCTTTTCTGACAGGTTTCGTTTATTTTTCTTCCATTTCTCCATAGTAATGTGCTTTTTCATGACCAAATCCGTCACTCTGACCTGCTGCGCGCCCCTCATTCTAATGGGTGCGCGCTACTACTACAGCAGAAAAGTCATCCACGGTTATCTGGACTGTGCTCTGCACACGGACATGGCTGACATAGAGGCTTTTTACCTGACGCCCACAGGTAAGAAACGTCACCTCCGTCGCTTTGGTGTGACTGATGTCATGAATTTGTGCTGTTTGTTCTGTTAACTGGCAAAACTCCACCACCAGAGTTGATCTGAACAAAAACTTAAAGTTCTTCATGGGGAAAAGGGTTGAATTATCGATCTCACGTTGGAAAACTGCTGATACACCTTCATCGGTTCACTCAACAAGAATTTTTTCATCCGCAAAGCTTCTAATTTGAAGAATCAATCCATCCATCATGTCATAGTTTGTTCTCCCCTCACATTTTCAGACACATCCTAACCCCTAACCCTAACTTCTTGGACACATTTCTTCTTTGTTATCCTCGACCACGTGGCCACTATAAAACCAGTTTTGAGTTAGGCTAGAAAATTGGGCCCCATTATGTGGTTCTGACCGGCGCTGCTCCCTCTGGTAATCCACTTCATGCACAATTGCAATTTAGCGTTCCCATTATTGCTGCAGGAGCATGATTATAGAGGGGGGAGCAGGCACCGCTGCTCTCTGACAATGCTAACGACCACCTCCATGCAGAGTGAACGGAGGGTCAACACCTGGGCGCCGACACGTGGTCCTGACGTTTGTTGGGTTTTAACAGGTAGTGGGCGGCGATGTGTGTGTGTGTGTGTATGTGTGTGTGTGTGTGTGTGAGTGTGAGTGTGTGTGACGACGTGAGGTCTTTGGTTGGTTGTCATAGTTTGGTTTGATTTAAGGCGGGGCTAATGAAGGTAAAGGTGATGTTATGTAACGTCAGAATTTATAATCATTTGAATGAAACTCTAATGACGGTTGTAAACACACGCCTCCTTACTGTTTAGCATGTTTTTGACTTCAACTTTAGATATTTAGATAATTTTGTTTGTTAAGAGGGCGGCTCAAAAAGTTATGAACAGATTATGATTTGATAACTTTTTTTTGAAGAGACAGAAAAGGACCAACATGTTAGATTTTGTCAGATTAGACGTCACAAATCAGCGCTCATTATTCACTGCCTGCTCAAGGTGTTCCTCAGGGAGAAGAGTTTCTCTTTCTTCCGCATGGACCAGGATGAACAAGGCAACACAGTTTACAACATGAAGCACCGACTCATTTTACAATACAGATGAAAGCCAGACAGAGGTTAAAGTCTTCATGAGAAAACACAAAGACTATTGACTATCAATGTCATCTGCAAACAAACATTTAGACTCGGCACAGAAATCTAAGGCGTGCAAAGGAGCGAGATGTGCTGGTTTTGTGCATTAAGGATCAATTTATGAATGGATAAATTAAGAGTGAAAATCAGAGTAGAGAATAAACTGAAATACCAAAAGATTTTGACAGATGAGCCAAACAGAGTTTAGCGGAGGAAGACTGAACCACATTGCTGTTCACAAGGATCAACAGCCCCGATCAATACTCTTATCGCCTGTGTGCTCTGTCATCACTCCACATAAAGCCAGCTGTCACCTCTTTTATTCCACAAGTAATAAAGTGTTTGTAGGCAGAGAGGCTGGAGGATCAATGGGTTTGGCTGCAACAGACAAAAGCCTATTTTATTACAAGAAATATTGATCATATTGTGCATGATCAATATATCCAGCTCAGTTTAAAATTAATTAATCCAGTTGAATTAATGACTCACAGCCTGCAGTCAGATTCCAAAAGTCACTTAAGGAAGGATTGTAAAGTTTTTAGTACGATTCGGCTCCTAAAAGTCTCTCTTGTTCAAATTTAGCGAAATCCACATTCCACATCTTGCCCCACACGTCCTCTTTCCTCCCGTCTTCCTCCGACCTTATTGGGAGGTGATAAACCAATAATGAGTAATCTGGGAATCGATGCTCGCACCAATTATGTGTTAATGACTGCTGCACATTTGTGGCGCTAAATGAAGACCAGAGCAGCTTCCTATCAGCTGACCACAGACAGAGAAGCTTTCCCTGCGTGTGGGAGCAGCAGGCCGGTGTCTGAACCTGCTCCATCCCTGTGGGACACCACGGAGCAGATTAGCACCAACAAAGTGAATGTAATATATAACGAGACCAATCCTCTGCGCCTGTTTAAGGAGACGAGGTGACGACTGCAGGCTCCCATCAATGCAGGAGAAATAAAAAAAGAAAGTACAGCAGCATCCTCCACTGTGCTTATTTGAAGCTCTGAACAGAGGATGTGAGGAGAAGAGAGGAGGGGGGAGCCGGATAAGAAATGGGAGCATCAGCAGGAGGGTTGTCCTCCGCAAGTCAAGATGTAATTTATGTTTGTGCAAGAAAGAAAGTGAAACAAAAGACTTGCTGGTTAGCAGACAAAGGGATCTCCTGGGTGTATTTTTGGCACCGCAGATAAATAAGGCAACTTTCTTTTTCTTTTCTCTCTTATCCCGCCCTTCTGTTGTATTTTTTAAGGGGGGGCTACGACCTTTAGTTTCACTGCCTCCCCTCATATCCATGCTAAGGGTGGCAAAATGGGTTATCCATCATCCCGGTGCAGAGGAAGTGATGTTTCCTCCTAAATAAATCTTTTTTTTTTTTTCATTTGTTATTCATAATCAAAAACAGCAGAATTAGCAACTAGCTAATTAAAGGTTCATAAAAGATTATAATAATAGCCAGGTTAGCGTAAACTGCTAAATCTCAATCCAGAATGTTAATCTCCGGTAAACATTTAGGCTGTTTCATCAATTCATCGCTCCTGTAATCTGACTGAACGACTCACATCAATACTGAATTAATCAACATTAAATCCCGGTATTGATATGTCATTGATCTAACTGTGAGTTCTATAGATTTGCCTTTAGCGGTAGCAGCAAGGTCGGCTGGGCCGTGCACATGCAAACGCATTGAATGTGTGTAAAATAAGAGCAAATGTGTTGATGGGCAGGAAAGAAATAAAGCCTGACTTAGTTCAAGCTAAGTGAAGATGCTAGCTGCATGTGAGTGTAAGTCCACACAGTGTCCATGCAGCCTTTGCATATTGAGTTTAGCTGAGTTAAAGGCTTCTTCAGCTGTAAATCCAGGCATCAATACGCATGAATTATTCATTTCCTGAAGCTACACGGATGTGTGTGTATGCTAACGTGTGGAAAGCATGCCCAGCATCTGACGGTCAACTCCTCTCGCTCTGATTGGTCCACAATAGAGGAACATTCTGCTGATGCATGGGTTACATATGACAGTCTAATCCATACTCCTGAGGGTGTGTGAAGGTGTGTGTGTGTGTGTGTGTGTGTGTGTGTGTGTGTGTGTGTGTGTGTGTGTGTGTGAAGGGCAGTATAAATAACATCGTTGTTATAGAAAACGACAAAATAAAGGAAAAATGGCACAAATTTGATTTTTTTGAGATTATAAAAATTACATTTAGCTTCTTTTAACTAGTGTAAAACTGCTCCTCAACACTAGTGGTTAATGTACAACAATGACAGGCATGCGGAAAGAGAAGTAAATTCTTTCAATGATGAGAGAAAAAAGCTAAAAGAAAACAATAAAGAGACAATAAAACCCTTATAAATATAAATAAAGTCCGTTCTTAGCTTTCGGTGAGGCTAACAGCCACCTCAGGGTTTCCAGACGTGAACTTCAGCACGTCTAGACTGAATGCTTCTCTAATGAATTATTGTCCAGGTCTCATGTGAAAGAAAAGAGCATAATCCTGTTAGAAACCATAAAGGAAGTCCAGTGTGTGTGTGTGTGTGTGTGTGTGTGTGTGTGTGTGTGTGTGTGAGTGACACTCCCTCACCGAGCCACAGATGCATATTCATAAAGTACTTAAAGACATGAGATCTGCCGCTTTGAGAATACAGTAATCAGATTTTTTCTTCCCGCCTTTCCTCTACGCCGTGATTTATTTCGTGTCCTGACATCATCTGTTTCCCTCGGATCCCCCTCCCCCTCTGTGATCATGTTAGATTTTCTGCCCCCCCAAAGGCATCAATAATGGCTCCTTTCAGGCTGTATGTTTAGCACAGATGTCTCGCCTCCATCCTCCTCAGCTCACTTGTTAAACAATTCACTTCATTTTCACCGTCGTTTTCACGCGTTTTTTAATCACTTGTATGATGACACCCAGAAGTAAGCAGCTCCTACATTAATGTACAGATAGCAACCTTCCTCAAACCTTTCGTATTAGCAGATTTAGAAGTAATAATGCTTGTTCACCATGCTAATATCTAAATTGTACTTATTTATTTCTATCTACGTTAATTTATTTTAACCACAGATCTTCAGAAAGAAGAAACAGTTGAATCATGCCGGTATTGTAGATCTTTCCAACTACAATAAAACATTACTTTTATGATCCACATAAAACCAGAAAACCCACTGATGTAACCTCAATAAATAACTTAGATTCTGTTTTTCTCCTGGTTTGGAAGCTTTTGCGATTGGTCAGTGAATATCCTTCATCATAAATCTGCTAGCGTCACTGGAGACTAAATCAATGGTCGTAAACGTCGTTAGGATTGATCATCAGGGCACCGTGAACGCGATCAATCCCATAATTGTGAAGATATTCAAGTCAGGTCTAATGTGGTCGACCGACTTGAATGACCAAATGACATTTCTGTCCAGAGTTGATGCTAACTGCTAATGAATATTAATAACCCTCACATGCGATGGTTTGAAAGTGGTTCAGCCATGGTTGCCAAGGGAACCGGGAGCGTTGCATCCTCTCATTTTACACCTCATGACGCCCCCTATTTTGGTTTTGATGTTGCAGATCTATAAAGTCGAACGTGGATCGTGTTTCTGTTTTAGTTTATTGTCTTGTAATGTTTCAGAGACACAGCAGGGACGTTACTGTCATGCATGCTTCCCTGTGCTGCCCTCATTCCTGGAACACGCTCAGTTCAGACAGATGGCCAGGAGGGCTTTACACACACACACACACACACACACACACACACACACACACACACACACACACACACACACACACACACACACACACGCACACATAATGCCGGCGGGACTTTACAATCCAGCCTTGATTGCTGCGTGTTGTGAAGCATCATTCTTTAACATTAATGAAGGCTACGAGACACTTAACAGCTCAGAAATTTGTTTAAGAGATCGTCAGATTTCCACGAAAGCTCCACATAATCGACTTCACACTTCAGCAGCAGGAAGTGAACGATTGCTTTCCAGCAGCTTGGAAGAGTTTCATAAATTTGACCTTGCATACATTTCTTTGGGGCTTGTGAAAAAAGAGAAGATTTTTGATTTCACAAATTAATTTTTTGCAATTAGATGAGTTAGCTTGTCTTTAGTTATTCAGGATTAATCTATCCGGATATGATTTAAAATTCCCCAGAGATTAGTCAGATTAAACCGTCCATACCCGTGTAGCTCTCCTGTTACCGCTGCAACCTACATATGACTGTTTGATTTAGCGACAGAAGCCTCCGGATCAGCTTATCACAGGCCCGCAGGGGCATCAAATCCCTCCTAACGCGGGATTCCAGCAGGAGAACGATGCCGGCGTCGCCGTCTGTTTGTGCGCGTGAGTGTAAGAGAATGAGTTTCTGCAGAAAATAAAGCAGATGTGAAGTTATGTGGTAAGTAAAGGAAATGAGAGTGAAGACGTCAGCCAATCAGGAAAGCCGGATTTAGTTATTTTATAATGAACAGATGGAGTTTTACAAAACCATGTTAGCGCTGCCAGAGCATGCAAATAGCTTTTGAACAATAACTAACTAGGTTAATAATAACTAGGTTTAACTAGGAATAACTAGGTTTTGAACTAGTTTTCTTTTTTAAAACTATTTTTTAAACTAACCCACTAGGTTTTAAACAAACTAGGCTCTAAACTAACTATCTGTGGAACTAACGAGTTTTTCAAACTAACTAGTTTTTTAACTAACTTGGTTTTTGAACGCAGTTAGTTTTGAACTAACTAGGTTTTAAACTAGTAATTCGTTTTTGAACAAACTAGGTTTTTAAATTAACTAGTTTCTGAACTAACTCGTTAGATTTTGAACAAATTAGGTTTTAAACTTATTAGGTTTAATTAAGTTTTGAACTAACTAAGTTTGGAACAAACTGGGTTTTGAATCATTATTCTACATAAACATTGTATTTATATTTGTTATTATTTATTATTTATGTTTACAACGTATGTTTGCATTTTTACACCGATCCTGCTCTATGTGCTTTCAGTTGCCCCTTGGGGACTAATAAAGTTTTTTCAATTGAATTGAAAGCTGCTGTCATTTATGGAAAGGCTGCTTGAACAAGGTCTCATAATAAAAGACGGCAGAGAGTGAAGAGAGTGCCTTGAAGACGTTCCACCTCTCATCCAAGAGGCTTCTTCGGTTCTGGTGGACTAGACTCTAGAACTGAAGAAGCCTCTTGGATGAGAAGTGTTCAAGAAACTTTCTTCAAGTCTCAGCAGCTTTGGATTGTCTTTGAGCTGTGGTCACTCTGGTGAAAGTGGATGTCTGCTGACATTTTAATCTGCACAGTCCCAACATTGTTTGTCCATCTGTTTGTTTGTAGTCTTTCCGTCTGTCTGTGTGTTACCCATGTTGGGGACTAATCGTTTTTATCTTGTCATCCTTCTTCCCATCAGGCTCCTGTTTCTGGGTGGCGGTGCTGGACGGACGCGTCGTCGGGCTGGTGGCGGCCGAAGGCCACGAAGACGACAACACGGTCGAGCTACGCCGCATGTCGGTGGATTCCCGCTATCGCGGCAAAGGCATCGCGAAGGCGCTGGGTCGCCGAGTTCTGGAGTTCGCCGTACGCAACAACTACACCGCCGTGGTCCTCGGCACGACGGCCGTCAAGCTGGCCGCCCACAAGCTGTACGAGTCGCTGGGCTTCCGCCGGATGGGCCGGAGCGAGGACTACCGGCTCCCGGGGATGAGCTGCTCGCCGCTGGAGAGGCTCTTCTTCCAGATCCGTTACGTCCGCTACCGCCTGCAGCTCCGCGAGGAGTGAGAGGTGACAGGGAGAGAGGGAGTTGGAGAAAGAGAGAGCAGCGATCCTCCTTCACCCGACGAGCCCTCTCCTCCGACAGCGTTTATTTATTTTGCGTAACTTTGCGTACCACGTAACACTTCTACTACTCCATCTCTAAAAGTCACTAATGTTTTCAGTGTTATTATTATAATTATTATTATTATGGCTTTTGTTGCTGTTGTTTTTTTGTATGATACTTTTACATTTTTAATGAGATTTAGTTTATTTTCCTCTATTTTATAAAGATATTTTTTGTACTTTTATCCCTCCCTATCCATGGTGGAGAAAACACGGACTTTCATTGAAGCGATCGAACCCCAGTCCCAAACAGATGACCTCCCTTGACCCTTTCCTTTAACGATCACGTGACTTACCAGAAACCCCATTCATTCCCATTCCATCCACCCCCTCAAATTCTCCTGATTTCCTCACTGGAAAATTCACCAGAAGCATTTAGAAGGAGGAGGGTGCATGGATGCATGTGTGTTCTGTGTCATTGGTGGTAGACAGAGCAATGGGGGGCGGGGGTCAAGAGAGAGGAATAACACATTGAACGCACACAAACCGGTCTCCTAACACACCTTCCTGAAGCACAGCGACCCCCGTTTAGAAGCATGTGGACCAGAATATGCCCCATCCTGCATCCTACATGGATAAAACCAGTGCATGGTTCCCACAGACCCTCCTCTTCTTCACCAACACATTTGATTGGACATCCCCTTCCCTTATTGCTTCGGTTCATCAGTCAGTTGCTGCTTGTCTCCGCTGAAGCTGTGGCGAGTGTCTCTGATTGGTTGTGACAGGTGCGTTTATCGCTCCCAAAATACAATACAGCTGCATGTCTGAGCTTGTGTGTGTGTGTGTGTGTGTGTGTGTGTGTGTGTGTGTGATTGTTCAGCGCGCATGTGTGTGTGTGTGTGTGTGTGTGTGACCAGACATGCACCTTTCTTGTATGAACTAAACTACTTTCTGTGTGTACTAAATTCTTTACGGACTGGATCAATTCTAACGTTTTGAATGTTTATTATTGGACTGATAATTAGACATTTCGTGACTCTAGACTTATTCTACTACCACAATGTATTATGCAAATTTTGCTGTTAAAACACTGACAATTACAACTTGGATCAGACATGATCGCCAGTAATACTTACAATCAAACGGATCCATAATTGAGCACAAAGTTTTACCCTACAGTTGAAAACTTGTGTATTAAATACATTCTACAAGTTTCTTCATCTCTGTCCGCTGACCTCACGACCAGCAGATCCATGACTCTGAGCGTCAACGTGTGACATCATTCTATCTGTAAAAAGTCAAATACGAAGCAAAAATCTAACAAAAAAAATTATATAAGTTAAAAAAGAGAAAAAACCTTGATACAGATGTTATCGTCACTGATCCTCCTTGCCTTGCCTTCCTCCCCCCCCCACGCCGAACACTCCCTACCTCTTTTTAATGAATCTGTCTGCAACCCTGGGCTAGACCCCCTGTCTCCATTCGGACTGACCTTTGACCCTCCCCCGTCCCCAAACCACACACACATTTCCCCGCCCATCTCTGCATGTGCCACCGAGCCTTGCTGCACTGCTTTTAACGATATTATTCCATTCGAAGCTTGTCGGGCCAAAACGTTAGGCCACGCCCCCTGCTCTGATGTCATCGAGGCAGCGTGGCGCAGTCATCCCTGCCTGGATGACATCACGCCTGCCGATCAAACAACCTGTAGAATGCAAAAAGCAATGCAAGTGCGGCATGCCTCTCTGCCCCGGAAAAAGTGAAGTAAAATGTAACCGAATTACTGATTTATATATATAAATTTATAGATATCTATATATATATATATAAATTGACACGCTTTTAGGTGAACTTGTAAATGAAAACTGAGCTCAGTATCCTTCGTTTGGAAAATTCAACTATTTGCATGAAATGTCTTTGAATGCAATTATAAGTAGGATCAATTCGAGGGTGGAAAATTAAAATTTTCTTAAACCTTTAGGGGGAAAGCAAGACGTGATTGGAATCGAGGGAGCGAGGAGATACGAGCGAAAGCATTGAAACCAGCTGGTGGTAAAGTTCTCTTTGCAGGAATTAGACTCATTGAATGATGCAAAAGAAGACGTTGAAATGTATTTTCAACGCATGCAGATAAAGTAAATCGAAGCAGCAGAATTGATGATGGTTAAAGATTGATGTTAATATTTATAGTAGATCTTTCCTTGTAAAGGTGACCCCAGTAGTTCTTTTTATTTGTCTCCTATACAGTATATTCTTACATTTATGATCAAGAAATCCCACAAAAGTAAAAAGAAAGGCACATAATGCATCAAACAGTATAATTTAACTTCATTCCAACTTTTGTTAAGGACCAGGTTGTTTTCTGTGACAATTCTTGAATCTACCGCCGGAACTCACGATCATCCCGTTAAGCTCACCAGGAAATGGGCTGACAAGAAAAAGCAAACACACAAAATATTCCTAAAACTGATTATAAAGTCTATTTCACCCAAAGTTAAGGTGGTGACTGTGGTGAAACGTGGGCATCGGTAGAGCTGAGGATTTAGATTTCTTCCACCAGCAGTGCCAAATACCATAAACCAGTTATGGCTCCCAGTATGTTTAAGTCAGTCCTCTAAGATTCAGTCTGTTCTGAAGACGTCGGTGGGCTTTGCTGGGATTGTGACACAAACTGTGGTCCGGACCGTACAAACGAATGTGACGTCGGTCAATCCTGAAGCGTTCCGCTGCCCCCCAACGTCAGCAGTTTGCCTCACAACTCTCAAAACGCTCCGTAGTGACTCTTATTCCGAACAAAGGTATCATCCGAAACGCCTTCATCACAGCCTTATGCACTGGAGTTACACGCTGGAGTTCAAATATCTTGTGGACTGCATGGCTTAAGATAGTTAAAGGGTGATTTTAAATTGTAAAGCTGAAGTGCACTGAATATAATGCATTTATTTCCAGATGGAACCATGTCTGTTTTCTACTCCATGTGAATGCTACACCCTGTGAAGACCCACCTTCCATCTCCAACTGGTAGCGCATACTTGTTGTTAGAATGTAGTAAATAAACCGTATGCAACTTCTACCAGTTTAATATTTAGCTAGAAACAGTTCTGCTGATGTACAATCCAAAAAAAAAACAATTTAACAAGTTTTTTTTTTGTTTTGTTTTGTTTTTTTGTGATTTGTTTGATTGCAAACAGTTCTTTCCTATTGGTTGAAATTTACAGAAGGTATGCTGTCCCACCAGGGATGGCTCTTATAGTTTGGAGCGCTTTAGAACCCAAAAATGATCATCCGATGGTGCACAACTGAAATTTTAACCATTCAGCCAGTTTTTAAAATCCTCAAATGGCCAAAATAAGTTCAGATTTTTACAAAATACTGAGTTTATCCATTGGTGAATGGGCGTAGAATGCATAAACTGCACAAATGTACAGATCCCACGGGCGTGTTACTCTAACAAACACAAGCATGAATGTAAACTGCCAACATTTTAAGTCTTAGAAGGATTTTCATGTTTTAAATCTTTCCTGGTTGCTTTTTTTTTTACTTTGTGATCGGGTGGTGGGGGGTTGTGTGTAAAGCAGCTATTGATTCTTTCATTCAGTGATTAAACCACTTCATTAGATGTTAGACATTCTGTGAGATTGTAAATAGCCGTATCTATTAATGTATTATTTACTGCAAAAACGTCATGGTTGCTGATTTTAACCGATACTGGTGGAGTTCTTTTTTTTTTTTTTTTTTTTTTGTCTCTGAAGATGGCTGTCGCCTGGAATGTTCCAACCCATCCAGGAGGGGGTGAGGGGCGAGGGAGGAATGTGCCACATTGGCAGTTAAATGGGGGGTTGGTGGGGGGGTTGTAAACGGCGTTTTGCAGCATGGACTCCCTCTCTCTCTCTCTCTGCTTCTGGTGAGGATTTTGCTCCACTGTGGCAAAAAAAAAAAAGCAACAAAAAAAAAACAGAAGGACTCACTTTGGACTGAGGCCACAGGTGCCAAGAACATAAAAAAAGCACTTGTAGCACAACTGTGTCTTGTTTTGCTATTTTAAGTACAGATAGTTTTGATTTTCTACAATTCCTACAAAGAATACGGATGAAGTTTGTTTTCTCTTGACTGTATGTAACATATATACGACGTCATACCATAATATATCATTTGTACTATGATCCATTGCTATTTTTTCGGAGGTGAAATTTGCCAAAGGTGACAGTGATTGCTGCACTTTTATTTCCTTTGTGGGTATTTTTCATTTTTTGAACATAATCCTGGTACCATTTGGTAAAACTGCCCATGTGCCATCTGATCAAGCAATAAATACCAACAATCAGACAAACCCACCCACAAAATGACATATTATCAATAATAATTTATGACCTACGTGAAATGCTGCATCGATGTCGTATCCCTTATACTGTATTAGTGGCGGTGACGCCGCGTCGGTTTTGACATCATATCGATAACCTGAAGGGGTGACTGATTGTAAAATGTTTATCTATTTTTCATTACAAAAATCTGTCAGAGGTGTGTTTCTTGAAGTACACAGGTGTATCTCTGCAGATTTGTACAGATGTCAACAGGAAATGGATGACAGTGCCAACAGGGGGGGAGACGATTGAGTCGCTCAGGCAGACAGGAAGAAGGTTTCGTGGCCCCCCCCAACCCCGTTCTGAAAGCGTGACCGGTTGTGAGTTTCTGAGCTGAAGCTTTTGTGTAACCAAATAAACTTCCACCTAATGCCGTGATTTCCACACCAACGCCGAGTAAAAGCAGCTCAACGTCACAACTCTCTACCGTGTCGACTTTTCTTACAAGTGAGATTCAAAAGTCTCTCTCTTTTTTTTTTTTTTTTTTTGGATTTGCAAAGCTAGTAACTGTAAAGTTGTAACTATAAAGTATATTTTACTGTAAATAGCATCTGGGGGGTCATTTTTACTCCTTTTATAACAGAAAAGTGTGAATTTAAAATATATAAAAATATATATTTTAAAGATATTTACAGCACGAATAAAGAGATTTTACAGTAATGCAGGTGTCTTCATCTGTGTTACCTCATGACAATCCCGTACCGACTCACGCCGGCCACTCTCAGGGGGCGGCGCCGTCACGGCCTCACGTCCTTCCTGTCTGCTTGAGCTCTCAATCCGACAGATTTAGCCCGAAGCGACGGCAGCGACAGCTCTCTCGAGCGATAGCAGCCGCCCAGCCGCGGCTACGGACGAGTAGCCCCCGGCCTGAGCCGCCCAGAGATAGCGAGCTGCTGCTATAAGCGAGGCGCCCTCTCTCCGCTCTGGAGGCCTGTCATCGCTGTAACGGTTCCACAAAGCACAGCTGGGGGGGCTGATGTGTGGTCGCACTGGGTGCAGGCGGGCAGGTTGACCAGGAAGCTGATAGATGGATGGACTGAGAGTGTGTGTGTGTGTGTGGGGGGGGGGTTGAATTGTAACTGAGGTAACTTCGGAAACTGGGGTGTTCCTAGAGGGGAAGGATGCTTTGGTTTATTTTGTGAGGGATTTGACAGAAGAGGCCCTCGGGGGCTGTAAAGTAGAGCGGTGAGTAAACAGCACCGAGGGGGGGGGGGAGGTGAAAGAATGAGAAAGCAAGGTCAGAAGCAGACAGGTAGGGCGTGGGACAAGTGTTGGGGGAGCAGATTTAGTGAGTTCTTGATGGTCCAACCTGTCGGCCCCACCCCAGTGAAACCACCGGGACAACGTGGGGTTTTTTTATTAGATTTCACTTCCTTTCTGCATCCCGTTGGAAAACTGTTGTATTCCCAAACCAGGACGATTATTATTATTATTATTATTATTATTATTATTATTATTATTATTATTATGATGATGATGATAATTAACCCTTTCTTTTATAAGAACTGGAACACTGTTCAGATGTAAAGATGGCATTTTCCTGCATTGTGAGGATGAAAATAAAAAAAATGGATGTACATATATTGTATGAAATAAAAAAAAACGATGCATTAAGCTTTTATATGTCGCAGCAGAGGAGAGATTTTTTTTTTTTTTTCTCACCGATGGGGAGGGAAAACGGGACACACACTGAGGATAATTTGAGATGAATATTAGATTTGATGTGCTATAAGTGTCAGCACATGAGGATATGTGCTACGGGCTCTAAGTTATACGTCAAACGGTCGCTATGGCAACTAGGGGAAGCTCACGCTTGCTGCCCTTCAGAGCAGAGGGGCGCCTCGGGGCCCGGCTCCTTCTAATGGCGCAGGTCATTAAAAGTGAAGGCGGTGTCAAAGGAGCGAATCCTCTTTCAAATCTGTTTCAGTTGAGGCTGATTAATCGTTCTCCCGCCGCCAGAACATTTCCACCGCTGAATTAAAACCACGAAACAAAGCAGCGCCAGAAGCCGCTCTTCTAGTATTTGTGCTACTGACATACCCCGGCTCCGCAAAAGTGCAGAGAGCTTTCTAGAATTTGCACATACCGGTCTCACGCTCTCCCCGATTGGGGAGGGGGGGGGGGGGGGAGGCCTTGCACCCTTGAACCACCGAACAATGAAAGAATGGAGGGGCAGATTTCCATAACACTGTCTGCTGCTCAGACTGACCTGGTGAGAAAAGCCTCCCCTCAGATGAGCAAAGGGAGAACACATTCCTGTATGACTGGAGAAAGAGAAAGAAAGGAAAGCAGACGTGTAGAAAGACATGACAGGACAGAAGTGTGAGCGGCTCTTATGAATATCCTTCATCTCCTAAGATGAGCAGCAACGAGGTGACATTTCAAACAGGTAATGGAGGTCAGGATTTGTTAGGATTGTCAAAAGGTGTGTGTGTGTGTTTGTTTGCGGTTGGATGTGTGTTTACAGTCTTTAAGGATCTGGATTGAACAGAATGGCTGCAAGAGGGAAACCAGTCAGTGTGCCTGAAAGCCAGCGACAGTGACTGAGTGCATTCATGGTGTGTATACAAATTTGTGGAATGTGTGCGTGTGTGTGTGTGTGTGTGTGTGTGGCAGAGGCACCACGAGACAAAGGGGAGGCTGGGCTGGAGCCAAGAGAGGAGATGGAAAAAAAATGAGTGGAGAGAAAATGTGTGTGGAGATGCTGCTGGGAAAAATTCAGAGGTGAAAATGTGAGCAAAATAATGTGAAAATTCCAACAACAAAATAAAAGATGATGAAAAAAATAATAATTCTAGAACCAGAATTCCATTCCTGTTAGGTATGGATGCGTAGATGTACGAGGATGACCCCCCTTTGGCCCGGGGGGCGATTAAAGTTACACCCATCTGTCAATAAATTCAAAATCTAATTGTACTGCCAAGAATCTCATGAATATATGGAAAACTATTCGATATGAGAGGAGATTAAAAAGAGTTTATCAAGCGGGAACCTCTTCCAAACCACATCGAGCATGCAGATTTAATATTCAGCATGCAGAAACCATCAAGATCATCATCAGAACAAGAAAGGTTTACATAGAACACAGTAGATAACAGGTATCAGCGGTTAAACCGTAGCCTAACCTTGGTAACAGCGATGGGTTTAACAAGAGAATGCAAAAACCGAAGAGGAGAGGATGAGGGTAGGATAGAGACAAAAAAAAAAAAGAACCAGGAGCTGGAGGGAGCTGCAGCTGCCTGTTTCCATAGCGATTTGGATGCAGGACAAGTGAAGCAAGAGGCAGAGACAGACTGGGAGCCCATGAAAGGGAGACGGGGGAACAAGAATCTCAGGAGGGAGAGGGAGCGGAGAAAATGTCTGGAGCCGTGAAAGAAAAGCAGATTCAAGACGTGGACGAAAAGGGGGGGGGGGGGGCTTCAAGGGGTGGGGGGAGGGTGAGGAGGGTTAAAAGGAAGGGAGGGATGACTCAGAGGGAAGGAGAGGGAGATGATGGGGGGAGGTTAAGCTCACGCATGGATCCCCAAGACTTGCCAACGGAGACCGCCACCTTTAGGGGGACCTGGGGAACACACACACACACACACACACACACACACACACACACACACACGATCAGTAATCAGATTAATCAATAATAAGAGTAAACATTGCACTCTTTTATACCAGTGAGCGTTTTTAATTCCTTGATCGTTCACTCACATTCAGATGGACCCCCAGCCGCTCGATGTGCTGAAGGGACTCCATGATGTTCTTCACCAGAGCTGCACAACGCACGCACACACACACACACACACACACACACACACACACACACACACACACACACACAGTATGATATATCTACCTGAAGCCCTTTAAAGGTGAGGCGACATCAGCCGACACACCCGACTTTAATGTATAGAACTAAAACGTGACACTTCTGGAACTGCAGCATCGATTTTGGTCATGAAGAAATATCATGTGATGTCACAGCCGTTAAAAAGATAAATCACAGGAACATTTCTGTTCATTTTATGTTGATTATACGGCTGGTTTGCGTCACACAGTGCATTAGTGTCTTTCATTGGAGTGAAATACTTTTTCCCGATACTGGATCTAGTAAATTCACCTGCAAACGGTTCCACTTGGGCGTCTTCCACTTCGTACAGGAGCTCGTCGTGGAGCTGCGCGATGAGCCTACAGATATGAAAGCACAATACATCTTCATCTGTGCTGATTCATTCGGTTCTGACATGTGATCGCATCCCTCGCTGTGATTGGCCAGAAGTGGTCATACCTGGCAGACAGGGAGCTGGAGGAGCAGACCTGGTTGAATATTTTGATCATGGCCATCTTACAGAGATCAGCAGCAGAACCTGTGAACACAAACACATCAAAACAATAAAACAAATGAATAATAAATAAAGAGTACAATAAAAACAAGCATGGAATGGTCCGTCATCTCACCTTGGACCACAAAGTTGACGGCTTGTCTCTCAGCCTGCATCCGGACGCTCCAATCAGGAGAGCTGATGTTGGGGAGGGTCCGTCGACGACCCATGATGGACAGAACATAACCTAAAAAACCAAAAACACAAGACGTTTCAGTTTGAACAGTGAGACACGACATTCTGAATGCAGTTTAGTTCAAATTCATTTGTGTTTTTCCTCTTATTTCCAATGGCAGATCATTTTGATGCTGATTGCTGCATCTAGATGGAGAAATTACGAGTCCAGTCATTTGCTTGTACAGCATTATGGGTAGGTATGGCAACAGCGGTGACACGCAGGCGCGCGCACACACACACGTGTGCATCACTCACACAAACAAAAGCGCCGCCGTCCACGTGATTCACATCCAAAAGCAAAACACACACGCATTCCTAGTAAAGTCGCGCAAACACACGCTGGAAGAGGACACGGTTATGTATAGTTACGGGATAAGCACGCACACACACATGCACACACACAGAAATTGAATGCAGGTATGCGACACACACACACACACACGTTCACATACAGCAAACCAGTACATTCCACCAGCTGGACAATAGAGCAGGATTAACAGCTAAATCCTTCTGCTATCCCTTACTATGAAGAAAGAAAACCAGGACAGGAAACCTGAATGACCTCAGTCCCACACACACACACACACACACATACACACACACACACACACACACACACACACACACACACACACACACACACACACACACACACACATATACACAAGCATAAATGCATCGGAAATGAGACAGTTAGGAACAAACACTGGCCCTCCTGCTCCGTGTGAACTGACCCGTGACGCGTGTGCGTGACCTTTTCACCAGGAATGTGTCTTGAGGCCCGCTGATGGTGATGCGTGGTCTAATAACAAACCTCCGTTTTCACGCCCGCCACGCCCATCCAAATATGGGCAAGAGTGACGGGAATCACACCAGAATGTGTGTCGCTCGCGATCAATCGGCCGTTCGTCTATTTCCTCCAAAGTCACAAAGCAAACAGAATTGAGCTTTATTTAAAAATGTGGTGAGAGCAGAACAGTTAGTGTCATTAAACTGATCCTTAATGTGCTTCGAGTAGCTAATACATATTCATCACATGATTATAAACAGGGGCAAAGTTTTTTTTTTGACAATTCCAGAGATTCCCTGGAAAAGTGTGTGTGTGTGTGTGTGTGTGTGTGTGTGCACCCACGCGTGTGTATTTTAGTACAGAAGTGTATTTATAAATCTATGCAAATCAAGGCTTTCCCAGGTTTTCTGGCCGGTTCTTATTCGTTCTTTCAGAAAAGATGAAAACAGTTTCCATCTCCTCATCTTCAGATCTCAGGAAGCCTTCATCTCTCGTCCCAAGAGAGTGAATGAAGTGAAGAACGACAGTGCAGGCCGACCCACAGTGATGCTTAATCTCATTCTGAATTCAGACGGTGGGTGTCAGACAGTAGATATCATTTGGAAAAGGGCAATTAAATGATTTATTGTTAGTTTGGGACGACTGCTTCCTCTTTTACATACATGTGTGCAGCTTCTGCTGTTTCCTCCCACACTGTGAAACTGACCTCACAGCAAATCTGACACTGTCTGAGTCTGAACTCCTCATCTCATCTCCACTCAGCCTGTCTGAGAGAAAACATCACTATCAGTTACCAATAAACTACCAACTGATCGTTCGCCATCGTATTAATGCCTCGAGTCACAGCAAAGTAGCTTAAATACCCAGCGAGCCTTGCAGCGTGGATTACAGGGCGCCAAAATGATTGATCAAATTTCTAGTGTGGAAAGCCGAAGGGGACGACACGAAGAAGCAGCGTGGGGGCGAGAAGGAAAATGAAGACAGAGAGACGGACGGGAATGAGAAGAGGAGACGAGTGTCTGATGGGAGGATCACCATGGTGATGAGCCGAATAAAGGCCGACTGTTTGGCACAAAATAAACAGAGGAAGAGGAGGAGGAGGAGGAGGAGGAGGAGGGTTCCACGGCGATCTGTGCACAGCGTTTTAGAGGAATGAGACCAAGATGCTGTTTGGATTGTGAAGACGACACCGGAAGAGGCAGCGGTGTGTGTCAGCAGTGATGGGTCGCCACGGGTGACTGAGCACCTCTCTGCAGGCGGATAAGGGTGAATCTGTGACAAACGCATAAGTCATCCTGCCTAGAATGAGACGCATCTATTTCTCTGACCTAATTTATATTTATTTTCTTTCACAAGTTATTTTAGATGATATTAAAATGACTGAGAGCCTCCAGAGAATCTTATTTGTGGCCTCGTTATCGACGACTGGTCGATTGGAACGTAATTTGTTCTGTAACTTTTTAGAAAGCTATGACAAACAGAGAATAAAATAAAGAAAATATAAATAAAATAAATAATACAAATAATGATAATAAACAGTAGCCAATAAACAATAACATAACGTCATCAGTGCTCGTGCATTTCGGATGATGTGGCGTGGATTGACCTCATCTCTCAGCCCCGCCTGTCGACATCGGGATCGTGCTCCGTGTGCATCGAGGGTTAAAGTGCCGACTTTACACTATTTTGTCGTCCCTTTTGTGCTGAGTCGGCTCTTCAGTCCAAATATAAATAGCGTCCCGTGTGAACCATCGGTCCCTCACCCACCGTCCGTCCATCCACCTCGTCCTCCTCAAGTATTGACCCAAGGCAGTTTGTCTCATTCCTGCCAATGCCAGCAGATCGTGTCACACACACACACACACACACACACACACACACGCACACACGCACACACACAAAGGACTTGAGTGCATGCCTAAACCCCTTCACACTAGCTGAGTTCACATCTAAAGTTCAGGCCTTAAAAAGATGTTTTTATCACATTTGCAGGTTCATTTCCTTCTATACTCCTCCTTGAGTCGTCACCTTATCGTGGTGGAGGGGTTTGTGTGTCCCAATGATCCTAGGAGCTAAGTTGTCTGGGGCTTTGTGCCCCTGGCAGGGTCACCCATGACAAACAGGTCCTAGGTGAGGGACCAGACAAAGGACGGCTCACAGACCCCTAATGAGGAATCAAAACAGTGGAGCACGTTTTCCCTTGCCCGGACGCGGGCCACCGGGGCCCCCCTCTGGAGCCAGGCCTGGAGGTGGGGTTCGAAGGCGAGCGCCTGGTGGCCGGGCCTGCACCCATGGGGCCCGGTCGGGCGCAGCCCGAAAGGACAACGTGGGTCCCCCTTCCCATGGGCTCACCACCTGTGAGAGGGGCCATAGGGGTCGGGTGCACTGTGAGCTGGGCGGTGGCCGAAGGCGGGGACCTTGGCGATCCGATCCCCGGCTACAGAAGCTGGCTCTTGGGACGTGGAATGTCACCTCTCTGGCAGGGAAGGAGCCCGAGCTGGTGTGTGAGGTGGAGAAGTTCCGACTAGATATAGTCGGGCTCACCTCCACACACGGCTTGGGCTCTGGTACCAGTCCTCTCGAGAGGGGTTGGACTCTCTTCCACTCTGGAGTTGCTCATGGTGAGAGACGCCGAGCAGGTGTGGGTATACTTATAGCCCCCCGGCTTGGCGCCTGTACATTGGGGTTCACCCCAGTGGACGAGAGGGTAGCCTCCCTCCGCCTTCGGGTGGGGGGACGGGTCCTGATTGTTGTTTGTGCTTATGCACCAAACAGCAGTTCAGAGTACCCACCCTTTTTGGAGTCCTTGGAGGGGGTGCTGGAGAGTGCTCCCACTGGGGACTCCATCGTTCTGCTGGGGGACTTCAATGCTCATGTGGGCAATGACAGTGAGACCTGGAAGGGCGTGATTGGGAGGAACGGCCCCCCCCGACTAGAACCCGAATGGTGTTCAGTTATTGGACTTCTGTGCTCGTCACGGACTGTCCATAATGAACACCATATTCAGACATAAGGGTGTCCATATGTTCACTTGGCACCAGGACACCCTAGGCCGCAGTTCGATGATTGACTTTGTGGTCGTGTCATCGGACTTGCGGCCGCATGTCTTGGACACTCGGGCGAAGAGAGGGGCGGAGCTGTCAACCGATCACCACCTGGTGGTGTGTTGGCTCCGATGGTGGGGGAAGATGCCGGTCCGACCTGGCAGACCCAAACGTATTGTGAGGGTCTGCTGGGAACGCCTGGCGGAATCCCCTGTCAGAAGGAGTTTCAACTCCCACCTCCAGCAGAACTTCACCCACGTTCCGGGGGAGGCGGGGGACATTGAGTCTGAGTGGACCATGTTCCACGCCTCCATTGTCGAAGCGGCCGACCACAGCTGTGGCCGTAAGGTGGTCGGTGCCTGTTGTGGCGGCAACCCCAGAACCCGCTGGTGGACATCGGCGGTAAGGGATGCCGTCAAGCTGAAGAAGGAGTCCTATCGGGCCTTTTTGGCCTGTGGAACTCCTGAGGCAGCTGATAGGTACCGGCTGGCCAAGCGGAATGCAGCTTTGGTGGTTGCTGAGGCAAAAACTCGGGCGTGGGAGGAGTTCGGTGAGGCCTTGGAGGACGACTTCCAGAAGGCTTCGAGGAGATTCTGGTCCACCATCAGACGTCTCAGGAGGGGGAAGCAGTGCAGCATCAACACTGTGTATAGTGGGGATGGGGCGCTGCTGACTTCAACTCGGGACGTTGTGACTCGGTGGGGAGAATACTTCGAAGACCTCCTCAATTCCGGCGACACGCCTTCCCATGAGGAAGCAGAGTCTGGGTTCTCTGAGGCGGGCTCTCCTATCTCTGGGGTTGAGGTCACCGAGGTAGTTAAAAAGCTCCTCGGTGGCAGGGCCCCGGGGGTGGATGAGATCCGCCCGGAGTTCCTAAAGGCTCTGGATGTTGTGGGGCTGTCCTGGTTGACACGCCTCTGCAACATCGCGTGGACATCAGGGACAGTGCCTCTGGATTGGCAGACTGGGGTGGTGGTCCCCCTTTTTAAGAAGGGGGACTGGAGGGTGTGTTCCAACTACAGGGGGATCACACTCCTCAGCCTCCCTGGTAAGGTCTATTCAGGGGTTCTGGAGAGGAGGGTCCGTCGGGAAGTCGAATCTCGGATTCAGGAGGAGCAATGTGGTTTTCGTCCTGGCCGTGGAACAGTGGACCAGCTCTACACCCTCCGCAGGGTCCTTGAGGGGGCATGGGAGTTCGCCCAACCAGTCTACATGTGTTTTGTGGACTTGGAGAAGGCGTTCGACCGTGTTCCTCGGGGGGTTCTGTGGGGGGTGCTTCAGGAATATGGGGTACCGAACCCCTTGATAAGGGCTGTTCGGTCCCTGTACGACCGATGTCAGAGTTTGGTCCGCATTGCCGGCAGTAAGTCGGATTCATTTCCAGTGAGGGTTGGACTCCGCCAAGGCTGCCCTTTGTCACCGATTCTGTTCATAACTTTTATGGACAGAATTTCTAGGCGCAGCCAAGGCGTTGAGGGTGTCCGGTTTGGTGGCCTCAGTATTGCGTCTCTGCTTTTTGCAGATGACGTGGTGCTGTTGGCTTCATCAAGCCGTGATCTCCAACTCTCACTGGAACGGTTCGCAGCCGAGTGTGAAGCGGTTGGGATGAGAATCAGCACCTCCAAATCTGAGACCATGGTCCTCAGTCAGAAAAGGGTGGAGTGCCCTCTCCGGGTTGGGGATGAGATCCTGCCCTAAGTGGAGGAGTTCAAGTATCTCGGGGTCTCGTTCACGAGTGAGGGTACAGTGGAACGGGAGATCGACAGGCGGATCGGTGCAGCGTCTGCAGTGATGTGGACTCTGTATCGGTCCGTCGTGGTGAAGAAGGAGCTGAGCCGAAAGGCAAAGCTCTCCATTTACCGGTCGATCTACGTTCCTGCCCTCACCTATGGTCACGAGCTGTGGGTCGTGACCGAAAGAACGAGATCCAGGATACAAGCGGCCGAAATGAGTTTCCAGGGTGTCCGGGCTCTCCCTTAGAGATAGGGTGAGAAGTTCGGTCATCCGGGAGGGACTCAGAGTCGAGCCGCTGCTCCTCCCCATCGAGAGGAGCCAGATGAGGTGGCTCGGGCATCTGGTCAGGATGCCTCCTGGACGCCTCCCTGGTGAGGTGTTCCGGGCACGTCCTACCGGGAGGAGGCCCCGGGGACGACCCAGGACACGCTGGAGAGACTATGTCTCCCGGCTGGCCTGGGAACGTCTTGGGATTCTCCCGGAGGAGCTGGACGAAGTGGCTAGGGAGAGGGAAGTCTGGGCTTCCCTGCTCAAGCTGCTGCCCCCGCGACCCGACCCCGGATAAGCGGTAGAGAATGGATGGATGGATGGATGGATTTCCTTCTATATTCAAATTGAATTCTGGGAAGTTTGGGAGATCCGTTCAGTACGTGAACACACACACACACACACACACACACCCTGTTTGTGGCACTGCTGGATGGTCCTCTGGACGAAGGCTTGGACTTCTTTGTACGTCTGCAGGAAGCTGTCCTGGAATCTGCCGGCCTGCTCGGCGCTCACCCCGAGGATCCCCGACAGACGCTCACGGCCTGAACGGAAAACACCACAATGACCGTAGACGTAGTGTCTGCAGTGTAATAAAGAGACAGAAGTGAAAATGGGTATTTTGTGAAATGCACTTCATTTTCATGCAAGTAAAGGCAGGGCCAAGTGAAGGTTGAATGGAAGACAGTAAGGATGATGGTAATCTTGCAGGGTGTGTGTGTGTGTGTGTGTGTGTGTGTGTGTGTGTGTGTGTGTGTGTGAAGGGAAGATGAAGGAGTGTGTGCATGCAAGCGTGTTTTCAGGAAGCATTTTAGGGGTGGATCCTGCAGGAGATGAGGGGTCGCGTTATGAGGTCAGGAGCAGATTGATGGATGAAGGTGAGCTAATGGTTTCCAGTCGTGAGTGCGTTTGTGGTTTTGACGTGTGATGGGTGTGTGTGTGTGTGTGTGATGCGGTCGGCGGTGAGTAACGTCGCTCCGAACAGATGGAGCCGGTGGGAAACCCAGCGGGGGGGGACAGGAGCTCCTGCAGAGATTAAAAAATCACCACCATCGAGGAGCGTGTGGAGCTGCACATTCCTGCCAGAATGAGGTCGAGCTCACAAAGTGACCTTTGACCTTCCTACTCGACGCGCTGCTGTTCTGTGATCACCTGACGTCCTCCCATCCGTCCTTTCCCACACCCTCATGTGAGCGTCTTGTTGGTTGACCCACTTGTACACAAGCACCCACGGCTCCACTCCGCCCCTCCTCCCTGGCCTGATTAGCGTTGTGCACAGAGCATTTCCTTTTAGTATTTGGTAACCGTGGCAACGCATCTTCCACGAAGAGCTGTTTGTCTGCGCTGATCAGGAGCTCCTTCCTTTCCTCTTGTCGTGTCTCTCACTCTCCCCCCACACTACCCCATACTCCCTCACCTCCCCCATCCATCCCTACTTTCAGCCTACATTTCCCACCTACCTCTTCCTAGATATTTGATGTCATTTAAGCGCTGACCTTTAGCGGTACATCCCATCCTTCCTTCAGAAATGCCTCTAATGTTGATCTTTATTGAATTTCCCCGTCTTTAGATTTTATCTCTCTCTAAATTGCAGCGTCTGCATCCTCGATTCCCAGCGAGACACAGCAGATGGCCCAGATTCAGAATGTAGATCCTTATGCAAACCGTACGCTTGTGGGTCACCGCTGATTGATTCGCTGAATCAAATGTATTTTCTGGTCATGTTGCCATTCTGTCTTCAGGGATGGCAATAAATTCTGTCCTCATTCCTCTTTTTTTAAACCATAAAAAAATGCAATAAAGAATAGGTCACGTCATTGATTTAACTGCAGGAGTGACTGATTTATGACAGACCGGCTTTTGATCATCCGCTTGTCATCCAGCTTTAAGTTCTGACAACATTCTGAAGCTGTTAAACAGTTATAAACCCTGCTAGACTACATTTACCAAGAATCAGCTGATTGGTCATAGTAGAAGCTGTTGTGGTAGGTCGTATGTTCATATGGAGAATAACTGTAGCTCAACATGAGCGTTAAAGTAGGTCAGTGGTAACAAACTGCTGTCCACCCTCCTTACATACAGGTAGAAGCACACATGCACACCTAAAACACGATCAGAAGGTAAAAATTGGGCCACAAGCGACACAGACGAGTGTCTTTATGGCCCACGAGAGTGGAGTATCACATTCTCTATTTTTATCCACTCCTGCTCCTCATCCCTGTGGAATCAGGTACATGATCCATGATGTAAACAGAAGCCAGAGCACGTCTGGGTAATTCTGTCTGAACAGCCTGCATAGTAATCACACTCACATGTAGGTGTGTGCTCACCTGCCCCGTACACAACAGAGTAGACGATGCGTTTGGTGTGTTCCCGGTCCTCAGAGGTCACCTCACGCTCGCCGACCCCTTTCCTGAAAGACAACGATGAACACAGTGTCTAATTAAGTTAACATGTAATAATAATAACACATTTTAATTGTTAGGCGTCTTTATCGACACTCAAGGTCGCCTGACCTGAAAATTATAACAGAATAATTGTGGGTTGATGAGGTAAATAATCAGAAAATAAACCGAACTAACCGAGACGGGGCAAGAATGGACAAGCAGACAGTTACGTAACGCGACCAGCAGACAGCCACAGCGCCGGGCATCAGATGGGACGGGGGGCACAACTGCAAAGTGGCATTTCTGAAGGGGTTGACAGTGAGCTGCCACTGCTGATCAGTGTTGAGACACACACACACATAAACACACAGACTACCTTTCAACTAAAAGTCATGTTTAGGAAAATGATGCTAAACTCCAGCAGCGTTTGGAGCCGGGGAGACATCCTCCCCAGGTTTTCACTGCCCCCTGCTGGAGAGGTATTAATCAGCCTTTAGCTTTATTTTCAACAGGTAACTCACATTTTGAAACTAAATCAAGATTCTACATTATTATGAAGGAGCCAGAATATTGTGTCATTGCTGTTGTTAATGTTTTACTGCCTGGTAAAGGACAAGAAAGAGAAAAAGACATAACAAGAGTGTCAAATTTTTGATTTTAATCACCAGACTCAGAGAAACTTCCAAGCATCACTGATGAAAGAGCAAAAAGTCATTTTGGGAGGAAGAAAAGAAAACCTGAGTAAAATGTTCAAGCAAGAGTGATGGAAAGGAGGTGGATGTGGACAAAAGAAGACGCAAAACCAACAAAAACACCTGAACGAAAGGATGGATAACCACAGGAATAGAGAGAAAGAAGGAGAAACAGTGACGTTAAGTTAAAAGGGAAATGAATGTAACGCCTCACTGGAGCTGTTAAACTGGTCTGTGACCAAATCTGTTCAGCTGAACACCCTCTGCTACATACTAGAGATAGATGACAGCCGTAAAGGTAGTTCCTGACACACACACACACACACACACACACACACACACACACACACACGAACACACTGCCTCAAACTGACATTTCCATCAACACACTGGCAGCAGGAAAGAAGGAAATTAACTCACACACTCACAGAAATACTTCAGAAGAGTGATAATGTAATCACCAGCGCAACCAGCTCAGGGGTGTCCTGCCCATGGCAAAGGGAGTGCAAATGAAACACTTGGCACGGTAACCATGGCAACGAGGTTATTAGCATTTGAAGTGAAGGTGCCTGGCAGCGTGGGGAGGCAGGGTGTGGGGAAAGACGGAGGGGAAAAGAAAACCCTGTGGAGCAAAACTCACCTTGACAAGGAGACCAATGGTGAAGCAGTGTGTGTGTGTGTGTGTGTGTGTGTGTGTGCGTGCGTGTGTGTGTCATGGAGACCCACCATCGAGAGGCCAACATGGTGAAAACATCCGCGTTTGGGTTTGTGAAGATGCGCAGCAGCTCCGGGTCAGAGGAGAGGTGAGCCAGCAGACGCAGCTCCACCTGACAGAAGTCTGACACACACACACACACACACACACACACACACACACACACACACACACACACACACACACACACACACACACACACAAACACAGATCTTATTGTATGCTATCAAATAAAAAAAAATAAAAAAAGATTAGCGAGATGTTATGAGATGATGTAATGTCAGGTAACTTTCATGAAGCTTTGGATGAAAATTAGTGTCATCAAATCAGCTGAGAGGTGAAATAACGATGAACAATGGCTGCACGGGGTTATGAAACCAAGAGATGTGAAGAAATGAAAGAAAAGAAGCAAAAGGAACTAAAAATGAGGGAAAAAGACATCAGAGTTTGGCCTTGATGAGGTGAGAAGGGAGTTTCTAAAGATATCCTCCTTTCAATTTTTCATGAGGTGGATCACAGTTGCTCTGAGCGCGGCCGGCAGCTTCAGCAACATATTGCTGACTAGAATGTGTGTGTGAGGCGAGAAAGGAGGAAATAGTGGGAGTGTGTTTTATTCTATGTACATGCGGGTGATCAAGAAAAAGGATAATGTGTATATAAGCTAGTCCACACAAACTGAACCTTTCATGGGTATTTTATGTAACGTTTTCCATTTACTCGTACGGAAACAAACGAGGGTCAAAACCTGAGACTACAGATAGTAAAACCTCTAAATGCGGTGACAGCTCCTGCAGCGCCTCAGACGTTATACAAAGAAGCTGAGGGAAGCCAGGATTCATCCATTTTTAATGCCACCACACAGGAAACCCGCAGCCCTCCATCCCGCTTGACAGCACGTAGAATATAGACGAGGAATAAAAGTGTTAGAGCTCAATCAAAAAACTGCACATTGAGAAAACGAAATGTTCTCTGTGGGTTGGGGTGATGCTTCCACAGGAGAGAAGATGTAGGTCAAACAGCGCTGAGATGATCGGTTCATGATTTATTGTGTTCCAATCCAGTCTTTTGAAACTTTTATAGGCATTTAAATTCACTAGAATAAAGCAGATGTAACAACAGCTGCTATGATAACAAAAGCTGCTGTTAACATTTTCATTTCCCTTCACCTTTAGCTAACAGCGTTCGCCTGTGAGATGAATCATCAGGTTTAAAATGCTAGTGGATATTTGTCAAGTGGGACGTTTCCACAGTAGAAACAAACATCATGTTGAAACAAAAAAGCTTTGCTATCTTAATAATCCTGCTGTTGACACATCATGAATCACTGTTCATGACGAGCGAACACAATGATGGTGTAGTCTCACATTCATCTTTTACAATTATTGTAATGAGGTTGAAAATATTATATAATAATAATAACAATAATAATAATAATAATAATAATGGAAGGACAAATATAGCCAATGGAAAATATTCCTGTCTTAGAGAACTCATAAAAATGTAAATAATACAATAAGAAAAAACTTGCAAAATTTGTTCAATTTCTCTCAAGACTCACATATTTGATTTTTACAGCTACGGTTATTAACAGTTCAAACACCTTTTCCAACAGGCTGTAATTAAAAAATGTAGAATCAGTGCCGCTGCAGTGATTCTGGAACTTTTACGCTCCCTTAGGTTTAGTTAGCGGCTGGACAAAAACTGCTGCTGAGTAAAGAGGAAAAGGAATACGTGTAAAAAACACAAATCGTTGTTAAAGTCGAGGAACGTGCGTTTAACTTCTGGTATAAAAAAACAAAAACAACAAAAAAAAGTTATTAGATATTATTTTTAGTTATTGTCCTACCTGCTGCAAGAAAAGTCCATCCCTCCGGAGGAATGAACATCGCTCGAGGATGAACGATCACCACCTCCTCCTCCTTCCCTGTGGGGACCAAACACACACCCTGGTGGAACACCTCAGCAAATCATCCTCACACTCCAAAGTGTGTGTCGCTCTAAATGTAGAGACTATATTAAATCTGTAGGCAAGTATAGATGCGTATCGACCAGCACTGGGCTTTCTAATATCTTTACATCCTGTGTGTGTGTGTGTTGTTGCTTTTGACCGCCACGCAGTTACACTCACAAACCAACTGGGAGCAATTTCACAGAAGTACATCGACATCTGATTTAATGAGCAGTTAAGTTATGAAGCCACAACAACCCCCCCCCCCATTTGGAGACGAATCAAAATCCAATCAGGATAATCTCATTGCTGCACTTCAGAGCGGGAGCTGGACTGAAGTGCTGACCTCGGCGTGGGAGGAATGATGGGTAAAACGTCAAGTGGTCCACATCGCCACAGGAACACGCACGCAAACTAAAAATGTAGCTTCATACACACCCACACACACACACACACACACACACACACACACACACACACACACACACGTGCACTTGTATTTTAATTAAAGTAGTGTAATGAAGGAAGTTGATTGGAATCTCTTGATTAAAAAGTAGAAACTCTGAGAGTTGGAACAGAGAGAGATATTGGCAATAAAGGGGTGAAAAATGACAGGTGGTAGAGACAGAGAGGGAGAAAATAATCAAATCTAAGACGGAGGTGTTGAAGCCAGAGACCATATGGACGATGTTCTCCCGAAACCGTTTTTTAGAAAACATTCATCCCATGAAAATAAACAGAGATACAGGCGTTTTCAGCTGAAACACGGTCTCGCTGCAGCTGTTCTTGTAACTGAGCACGAGCTACAAAAGAGACATTCTCACAACAAATCTCCGAATTCGCTTTTGTAAACTCAAGGTAACGTCTAGGTTTGCAGGAAATGTATTTTTTATAGCACAACCTTGTGTTACAGTCATCTTCACACTACACAGTAATGATGCCGATCCTTCGACCTCATCCTCAGGTGGACAGAGTTTGGAGTGATGGAGGAAACGGCCAATCAGAAGGCAGGAATCCTTACTCTTTTCAACCTCTTGGCCTTCTGAATGAGATGAACGCTACTATTAGCGCTTGATAATGTTTGTTTGTCCTGTATTAAAGGTTTTATTTCAGTTTTGGTTTAACTTGAATTGTAAAATTTTTGTTAATTCTACATAAAAACAAGTTCAACTTTTGTTATAAAATACAGCCTCAGCAGCCCGGCCTCCTTTACTGCAGCTTTTTACTTTTTTTTTGTCTTTTCATTACATCATCTTAAATTAAATCATACGCAGCTTTGGGTGTATTTTCACACACAACCATCTCAGAGTATAAAGCAAATATTGAGACACTTGAGACATTTCTTAGTGACTATCCTGTTGCTACCGCAGGCATTTATTATCCTCATAAAACCTGCCGCAAGCGCTCTGCTCACCGGTTTTTACATTCCCTGAGAGACGCATTCCTCGCCAACACACACACACACACCTTGACATTTATCACTGTCTCCTTCCCTAGAACATAAAGGTGGGGTGTCTCTCTCTGCCTCTACATGTGGTTGTGCACCCAAATGTGTGTTACCTTGGATGTGCTGCTGCCTGCTGATAGGAAGCGGCTGTCTCGGCAGAGCCTGGAAGTTCTGGAACGGGACAAAATAGAAAAGTTGTAAACCAGCTGGAGTCGTGCAGCTCGTCGGTACTGAAATCTCATGTTGGGTTTCAAACAGTTAATTTATTCCTGTGTGGAAAACTGAAATCTATTCATCTATCTGTCATTTGTGCTCAACCTGAGGAAACCGTGAAAGGAATTTGGTGCATTGTCTTGTTGCTCGTGTTTCTACTTGTTTTTATTTACAGCTCCTATACTTTTTGAACATAAACTTTCTGATAATGCTACGATTTTCACAAGTAACGTTAAATTTCCTCCAAATCTCACTTTAAAGCAGTGAATTTGTTAAATTATAATCAATAAATAACAATAATAGAAGCTGTGATGCGGGTAGGAAACACAAACTGTCCTAAGACGGGTTTCTAAAGATAGAACAGCCTGAAGCTCGCCGGACTCCTTGTCCGTCCTGCATCGACCCAGCGAGTAATCAAGGATGCTGCTGATAGATACACACACACACACACACACACACACACACACACACACACACACACACACACACACACACACACACACGCAGACAAAATGCAATTGTGCAATTTTTTTTATCAAAAGTCACACCAGTGCACACACACACACATACTCACACTGGAGAAAGAAAACGCAGGTTCCGACTCAGCAGTTCCATTTTAATCCCAGTTAATCACACTGTAGTCACTCTTTCAAATGCACACACACACACACACACACACACACACACACACACACACACACACAAACAGTGTGTGTGTGTGTGTGTAAGGAGGATGTCAATGGTTATTATCAAGGACATGCAGGGCACATGAATCTGTGAGTACAAACACAAATGAGAAAACAGAAGACACACACACACAAACACACACACACACAAACTCATTATAATGTTTGGCATCAATCACAACTGAGACGTGTCTGTAGTTGTTGTGATTCCCACGCTGAGTGTGTGTGTGTGTGTGTGTGTGTGTGTGTGTGACAGAAAACATCTCCCTCCCCTCACCACTCATTCATTATTCACCACAGGGAGGGGCCTGGGGGGTAGAGAGGAGAATGACAAGACAGTAGTGGCAGTGTGGACAGGGAACACACACACACACACACACACACACACACACACACACACACACACACACACACACACACACACACACACACACACACACAGTTCACTTATTGCATGGTGGAAACATGAAACCCAGTGTAATTATAAACTGTGTGTGTGTGTGTGTGTGTGTGTGTGTGTGTGTGTGTGTGTGTGTGTGTGTGTGTGTGTGTGTGTGTGTCTTCCTGTGATGTCACACATGGATCAAGATGCCTGACGCAGATGCTCAGTTTTCCCATCATGCATTGTGCTTCAACATAAATATGTACAAGGGGCAGAGGTCAAGAGTATGATCTCACCCATTCTGCTTAAGGCGCCACCCACTGGATGAAAGCATTCATTGCACCTACTTGTGCCTGTCTAGTGTATAGACACAACATAACACACACACGCACACACACACCTGCTGTGTGTTCGGTCTCAGTCATCATCACCCTCGCTGTGTCAGGAAGAATGTGGAACCGGTTCATTAACGGACTCGGGTTGAAAGAGACAAACAAGCTGTGTGTTAATGCTTCTATAACACATGCACGAACACACACACACACACACACACACACACACCCCATAGGTACACACAACAACCAAAACAACCACACAAGCAGTCAAACGGTGTGTGTGGAATAATAAAATGCATGGATGGACTCTATTAAATGGAGACTGACTGTTTCCCCTCCAATTACAGCGACGGGCGTGAAACTGACTCAGATTCTTGTGTTTTATCCTCTCGATGCATAAAACACACAAAACCTAATTATTCCTAGGCTGTCAGACACACACACACACACACACACACACACTCCCAGACATGCTGCGTTAAAAATTCCATGAGCTATTGAGAGCCAAATATGCCGACATGTTTGTGTTTTTATCTCCTGGCTCTAAATGAGACACTTTATTACGTTTGAAGCGTCGCTCTTTATTCTCTGGGTTTGCATCTGGCAGCGCCATCGAATGCAGGTTTATCCTCTTTCTCTTTGTGGATGCAAGGGAACAGTGTGTGTGTGTGTGTGTGTGTGTGTGTGTGTGTGTGTGTGTGGGCTCAACACCATCAGTGAGTCAGCACTGAATTTGGCACACACTCCAGAGAAGTGCTGAGATCAGCCTTGGGAAGCTTCGCAGTGAGTGCAAAGCGTTTAATGACCAAAGGCAGAGTCTTAAATGAACGTTACACATCCAGACGAGCTCTGAGGGAAACTTAGCTGGCAGTTTGTTAACATATAGACCTGCGCAATCATTTTACACAACACACAGCAACAATAAAAAACGCAGTCAATACTTATATAAAACCATTCATCGAATGAAACCTTTGCTTTGTCTTGAGTTAAAATTGTCACGATAAAAGATTCTTAGGTTTTCGGGTCCTTTCCTGCCTCGGTGAAACTGAATTTAGGATCATTAAAAAAGATTTTTCAAACGTCAAGTATGATTTAAGATAAAGAATCATTTACAGATGAAGAGGATGAGGTAAGAGATCAAAATTAAACACGAAAAATAGAAACGTGAAAGTAAAAGAGGATGAGAGGAAGAGGAGGGAAAGAACAAACCCTCGCTGAGGAGCGAGGTAATGAAAGGAAGGGAAGCGGAGGATGGAGGACTGGAAATGTTTCTGTTTCCAGCAGAGCAGAAACGCTAGAGTTCTGCTTCCTACAATGCAGGTTGTCTTCACCTCAGTTCAACCCACAGCAGCTAAAAACTAAAAGCTAAAAACCTGACGTCACCCCTCATTTGAATATCTCTCTTCTGCCCCCGGTTCTTTAATAGTGAAATTATCTTCCCATTTTGTGACATAGACTAAAACGAACATTTTTAAAGAACATCTTTTCTCCTCTGTGGATAAGTTTCTTCATTACATGTTTACCTGCATCTCCTTTGACACGCTTTTGTTGTCCTGTTTGTTAACGTTTTAGGCGCAAAGTTATCCATATTAAATGAGAATGGAAGCCAATCAGTTCATTTCCCTCATGACTACTTGAAGTTAATCAGCACCTGCAATGGATTCAAATCAATCAAATAAAATATTCATCACAGACGTCCAGATACCAACACCCACACAACCTTCATGGGACACCCACACCACATCCCAGAATGCCTTAGGGCGGCGGTGAACAGGGATGTGTTAATTCCAGCCACCCAGCGGCCACATGTACCAGTCAGCAGCGGAACGATCGATTCAGCGTTCGGTTTGCAAATCGTGAAGTGTGACGGAGTGGGCGGTCGGTGGCAGAACCGCCGGACCTTGACAGTTGGGTAACGTCAAAATGAGGTATCGACCGTGTGTCTGACACTGAGGGGAGGGGGCAGAGAGAGGGGAGCGACAACCAAACCGAGAAGTAAAAGAAAAGGTGAAGTATTTGAATGTGGTTGTGCTGGTCGATTTTTTGATGCATGTGTTGCATCTGATTATCGTTGAATGCAATAAAGTCTTACAATACTTGGGTATTAATAGAATGAGGAAAGCTGTAATAGAACCTGTCACATGTCTGACTTTTGGGAAAAAAAAGTGTTCCTAAGTCGGGGAATATTCCATGGATTATATGTTTCATATTGTTTGTTAAAACATAAAAAATAAAAAAGTTCCAGAGGGAATCTTTATTGATTGAATTAATGAAGGTAAATGCAGTTATTTTTCATCCAAACTTCAATTACCATAATATGATTATCACAATATCAGGTCATTGTTGAAGTTTAGGCTCTAACTACCGCACTGCTTTCACACAAATATTGGGGGGCGATGAGCAAATGTCTTAACACCCCCTTAAAGTGGAGGCTACAAACTGATGCTGGAGGCAGCAACATGCATGCGTTATCCTCCTGTGTGTCCACAGCTTCAGCGTCATCCTCCAGTTCAGCACCACGGACAGCTGCAGTGCAGAGCAGCCGCCTCTGAACACCTACAGGAGGCGCTGACAGAAATAAAAGCACAGATGGCCGACAGGTCGGACTCACCGGGTGCTTGGATGAGATCCTCCCAGTCACCGCACTCGTCTGGGACCATTTAGAGGAAACTTAATCCTGATTTGAGATAAATATGGAATTCTTTAGGAATAAACTGACAAATAGAATCCATTCATCTCATGGTAGATAAGATAATATTTATATTATGTGTCGGTGAGGTCCTCCTATAGCAGATTCTTCTTCGGTTCATTTCAGAAACAACAGCTGCGGAATCTGCTCTTGACCGAACGGCATCAACAGTTTCACACGACAGTTTGAACAAGCTGTTTGCCGACCGCGGCACCAGTGGAGTTGGTGAAATACAAAGAAGATGCACCGACTGAGCAACTTGACTTGTAAAACACCTACAGTATTTTCCGTACTATAAGGTGCACTGGAATATAAGGCGCACTGTTGGTTTCTGAGAAAATTAAAGGCTTTTAGGTGCACCTCATGGTGCGGAAAATACTGTAATTGTGATAATTATACACTAAAATACTCAGATGACACATCCATATTGTTGTTTTCTCTGTGATCGTGTTTCTAACCGTTGGTTTAGCTTTAAAATTGAATGAAAATACTTGTGAAATCATCAGTATGACATTTGGGTTCTGCTTTTTCTGTATTCTTTGAATGCTCCTTTAAAGGGAATCGCTGTTTGTTGTGTTTGAATGTTTGAAAGGCCACCGAGTGAATCACAAGCCCGTGTGCACCAGAGACAGAAAAACACATTTAGCAGAGCTGAGTCAGCATCGACATCGAACGAGCTGCTGCTCCAGCGCACATGTGAGCCAACTCCACGTGGAGGGTGGCGGGGGGGCGTTCTTTCTTCTCGCCATAAACAGGACAAACGACTCTAAGAGACCAGCTACAACCAGCAGTTTACTGTTATTTTGCTGCAGTGGAAACATCCTGGCTTGTAAGAGCTCTCTGCTCTGGGGGGGTGGGAGTAGGTGGGGGTGTGAGGGGTGCAATTTCTCTTTTAGCACCAGCAGGTTTCACCTGCACTACACAAGCATGAAAAGCCTGAAGTATAATCTTGCAGATCATAGGTTTCAGCAGATGGAACTCTCACTTTTTGGTTTAGTTGTTCCAGCCTCAAGAAAAATCTTCTAGAACAATCCACTGTCAGAAAACAGGCTTGATACAGTTGTGGAAAAATGTCATCCTTTTTTTTGGAATGTGTGTGTTTAAGGTGTTATACCGAGGGTGTTTGTTTGTCTCGGTGCGCTCACCTTGCTCATCACACACGAGAGAATTCCGTCAACAAAAGCCGACTTGAATTTGTGAACCTGGGGGGGTTAAAACACAGACAAGCAAAACTTGTTATCGTTCAACTTTAGACCTCATTAAAAGAAGCGAATCCTTGATGATGATGATGATGATGATGAGGGTCTGTGGATGAACTCAGCTCAGGGCATGACCGACCTGCCTGTACTCCAAGATAATCTTTGGCAGAGGATGGAGGTCCTGAAGCTGCAACAGCTGCAAAGAAGACGAGAAGCAACGATGAGAATCTGTTTGCAAAGCTCACAGATATTTGTTTTTAAATCCTACAACAGTTTTGTGTTTGCAAAAAATCTATTGCAGTTTCCTTTGTGATATGGGACTCAAACTGTCTATATGTGACGTACTGCAGCTTCTGATGTCGACTGCTGTCGTTTGTTGATGGTCTTGGGAAGTTTCTTGTTCTCACATTTCTCATGGAGGCACAGCTTCTCAAACAAAACCTTCAAAACATGAATTGCAGACGAATAAAGACGTGTGAATATGAACAGCAGATTCAATATTCACATTACTGAGTCATGCAGGAGGGAAACGTCCTGCGTATTGTGCAAACATTACACAGTGTTAACTCTAACACATTTGTAATTGTTACACATCGGCAGCTGAAGGTGACGCGCAAACAAAACTACATGGGAGCAAAAGCAAACTCAAGCTGGGAGCCAACGCATAGACGTACGCACCGCTCTTAACTGGACGCTGCTGGTGACCAGGAACTTCTGTCCGGCTGCTCGATGGGCTTCCTGCTCCAACTGCTTCAACTTTGTCTGGAAAAAGTGAGTATAGGACACTAAGGAACCCATGCATCAAGATATTTCCTGTGTGGTAACACAACAACTTTTTAAACAATGCCAAAACATCACAATGTGATGTCATGTTAGCCTCTATTTATTCATGATCTCCCTTGTTTTCCACTCAAATCCCACCAAAAAAAACCCATCAAACTCATTTCCCTGCTCTTGTTATAAGTGTGTAGCAAAAAGAGGAAGGTAATTATTATGTGGAAGACAGAAGTTGACTCATTTCTCCTTCCTTTTATTGGCCAAAGGCAAAGTTGTTTCTGATTAATGAATCCATCAGTCAGCGCGTTCGGATGGCACAGAGATACCAGCTACAAACGATCCACTGCGGAAACACTCATTCTCTCATGTCCCGAAGACAAAGACGGCGTTTAATAGACTGCTGCAACGATTCTGACAAATGCAGGAGGAATTTTCACCTCAGGAGGATCGACACAGACAGAAATAAAGTACGGTCAAAGAGAAATGGAAAGAGAAAAGAGAGACTGAAAAGGAAAGAGAGGAGGAAATGAAGAGGTGCTTGATCAGAAAGGATGAACAAACAGAAGGACAGAGGGATGAAATGAGAGATAGAAATCAGAGAGTGGAGAAAAGAGCAACAAATACTTGAAACTTATTGACAAGAAGGGTAAAATATTTTCTGTGGTTGGCCCTAGATGGAAAAAAGCATTTAAAACAAACAGACACCAGTTAGAGGAATGATGCTGCCCTGAAAGACAGAACCTGAAAGCATGAGGAGGAGGAGGAGCAGCGATGGAGGAGAAAGTGATGAAGGAGCCAGAGAAAGGAGTTAGGAAAGGAAACATAAGAGGAGGAGCTGCCGTAGAGCAGAATTCCAAATTTTCTACTTTCTCTTGAGCTCTTAGAAAATAAAAAAGCAGACTCCAGACAGCTTCATTAATATTGGATGCCACCCACACACACACACACACACACACACGCACACACACATACACACACAAAACAAGGGTGCATAATTACTTTTCAGTACCACATTTCAGATGAATGTTTGTGCTGCGTGGAATGTGGACCTTTCTGTGTGATCCTGATGTGACGGGTGTTTACATCACATTGTCCAATCAGAGCAGAGATGCTCTGGAATGGCAGACAGTCTGTCTGTCTGTCTGAATCTTAATATCAGCAGCTGAGAAGACAAAGGAGCGTGCTTGAGGATGCGAGCTGACAGATAGGAGGGATCCTCTGTTTGTTGTTCAGACAGGTGAACCTGACAGCTCCCATAAAGCAAAATTCAAAGCGACGGCGTGGGGGCATGCACACAAAAACACACACACTTCGCAGAAGTCCACGAGTATGTGTGTGTGTGTGTGTGTGTGTGTGTGTGTTCTGGCAGATGCTTCTGCAGCACAACTTGTCGATCTATTTATAGCAGCGTGGCAGCGTACCGACAGACTCTCTGCAACAACCCCGCTGGCACCAGCAAGACTTGAGAGAGGCTTTACCAGTGTACATCTGTCGCTATGACGACCTGAAAAAATCACTCTTAAACTTGCGTGTTGTGTTTGTCCAGCGTGTGTTGTTGTGTGTCTGTGATCAGTGTGATATCTGGGATTGGGTTTCATCTGCATGTAAACAGGACAGGTCCTCTGAGGATGTCCAATCCGACAGGGAGGAGAAAATATTTTTCTCTCCATCCCAGGCTCTTTTTTTTTCTCCGTATCTTTTCTCATATCTTCCCTCTGTTTGCCCCCCATTTATAATAATACAGCAGCTGTCAAATGCGCTGTGGTTCTGCAATTTAATCAGCTGAGCGATTCGGTACAAACCTAGTCAACCCTGAACATACCGACACACAGGCTGGCCAGAAAAAAAATAAGAATGTTGGTATCGCCTGTCTGTCAAGTAAATTTGTTGCTAATGTGGAAATATAAACTGTTTTGGTGACATTACATGTCTTACCCCCAGAAGGTCTGACGTTCTTTTAAGAGCATCTTTGTCCACATGGATCCGATGGCTCTCCATGACTAAAACGAGACAGTTTTTAAAGAACCACCGGACTTACTAGAGGAAAAACTATCAAATACCAAAAGATGGTTAGAATAACTGTCCAAACCCGGTGGGAAAAGAAAAAGGAAACATTAAACTGAATATTCTGTACCTCTGATTGAGTTTCAGGATCATTTATTCTGGAATATATCTCCATGCACTGCATTGGAGTGAAAAAATGTCTTTCTCACCTGCCAGAACAGAGATCATGGTCAGCTCCATGTCTGAGTACAGCTCCCACAGCCCCCGGCTCTACACACAAACAGCTGAGTCAGGCGAGTAAATACGTGTGTGTAAAATGTGTGTGTTCACAGCAGCTGACCTGCAGTTTAGAGCAAAGTTCCATGTTGAGCCAGTAGAGCGAACAGAGACCTGAGATGACCTGAGACACCTGAGAGAAAGAGATTACAAGACATCAGAGATAGGGACTACATTTCTCTCTACCGTCTTATTAACCTCCTGCCTGGATTGAGAAATTCACAAACTAACCTTGTCGCTGCCCACAGCAGGCGTTGTAGGAAACGTTTTGCGGTGTTTAATGAGAAGATCCTGGTAGGAAGAGGAGGGGTTAGCAGGATCTAGCAGCCACGCTGACACCTGAGGATCCTGGATCCGACAGCCTGCAACTGCAGAGACAATGCCGATGATGCATAGATACTGAAATAAACTGCATATTTGAGGTTTCTACTAGGATACATAAAGTGTAAATATGACTGCAGTGATGTGTGTGTTCTCTGCCTTTTTTCCAGCTGAGGTCTCGACTATAGAACTGCAAAGATGCGCCGAGCAAATCTTTGGCTTTATAGCAAACCACCATTTGAGATCCTGACAGCAGCTGCAGCAGCATATCTCTATAACACACATACACACACACACACACACACACACACACACACACACACATGATCGTGTAAAATCACACACCATAAAATCAACTTCAGATTCCCTTTTGCCCTAATACAAACACACACACACCTTGTAAACAGCTCCTGGCCTTGGTGTGTGTGTTCTATTTTTAAGTAGATCAGACAGTCACTCGGCCCCAGCGAGGCCTCCGCGGCGCCGGAGTTAAAGGTGTTCTTCATCAGGATGAGGAGTCCACACGCCAGCGGAGTGAGCTTCTGTGTCAAGAATCAGAGACACAAGGATAAAAATGTAACATCGATCTCACAACGACTAGAGTTTGGATGCAAAGGGAGCCTGAAAACACCCCCCAGCTTTTCTCACCTGCTCTGGGTCCAACTGAGTGGTTCCATCCTGGTGCACCAAGGTGACCACCAGGACCTTGGCTTTGCCAACTTCCTCCAGAATTTGGATCTTCTCCTTTGGGTCCAGCTTCCCACAATCCTTCACTCTGGGGTCTGATGTCAGGCTTGCGTTTAGACAACAAACGCTGGGCTGCGTCTGGGGGTCATGGGCGATCTTTGGCCCGTTGGTTAAAGGATCAGTTCCACAGTTGGTTCGCTTGCTGGTGAGTGGTTTGCAGGTCAGTTTGGAGACGTTTGTCCCAGCCTCTGTCTCCTTTCTCCAGCTGGTTTGTCGAGTTTTCTTCCCCACATGTGAACCTTTATGTTTCTCCAAAAATCTTCCTGTTTTATTTGGAGGACTGGTTTCAGTCTGTAGCTCGCCGGGTACAGTTGGGAGTTCTGGTTTGTTAGTTTGTGGCCTGGATCTGCTCAGATTATCATCTCCTCCTTTCTCTCCCTTTTTCTGAGGTGGCACCCATTTCAGAAAAGGTACGGTTCGGGAGATTTTAGAAATAGGATGACCACTTTGCATTTCAAACTTCCTTTTAAAGGGCAAAACGGCATCCAGACGAGGAGCATGAAATTTAGATAGGTCTTCAGTTATCGATTTTTCACCTACATTTATAGCAGTAGAGGCCAAGTCTTGCACCAAGGGGAAGGTTTTCCCTGAAGCACAAGCAGGTGTCGGAGGCGATATCAGTCTTGAGCTGCTTCCTGTGACACTTTCATGAGTCTACAGAAACAGAAAAGGCGATCATTGTGCTGACCGGGGCAAAAACACATTCAGAAGGATTGATTCAGCAACATCACACGACACTAGTCCTGTTACAAAGAAAATCAATATACATAACAGCATACATGCCACAATGGATCGGACTGAACATGTGCCTCATTAAAATCTTCTTGCTCACACCCTGCATCTAGTGATAGAAAGATTCGTGACAGACAGAATGAAAGCTGGGAAAGTAAAAAGATGAGCAGACGGACGAGCCTGAAGTAAAAAAGAGAAGCTAGGATCACAAAAATAGAAAGAAAGAAAATAGATGACCCAGAGTCCCAAAAAAGAGGGACAGCCTGCAGTAAGAAGCATCAGTCCGTCTTATTTTTTATTTTTATTTTTTGAAGCCATATTGAGTCGAAATTGCTCTTGAAAGGTGAAGTAGTGAAATAAAAAAGCAGGAGACACAAGTCGGACAAAACTTAACAAAACCTCACCATGCACTTCCCAAAATCTTTAAAAACAACTCCATTATTCATATCCCCAAACTCCCATCCCTGTTTATGCAAAAAAACCATTGTGTCCACATACACACATACACACACACACACTCACACTCACACATAATTGTGCTCTTAGAATCCAGATGAGGGATGGTGGGTATTTTCAGGATTTTTATGAACGGGTGAGTTTCTGCACGCAGAGAATTCTGCACGGTTGTCAGCAAGAAGAGGCAGGAATTCCTATGATTCAGCTCCCTGAGGAGAGTCTTCCTCGTTTTTCCGTAAACACAACCCATTTTGCTTCTGACAAAGTCATGAACCCCCCCCACCCCCACCCAGAGAACAGAACAGAGGCGAGCTGTAGGCCAGCACTGCATGCAGGAAAGACAGAATGAATGTAGATGTACGACTCTGAACTCTTTCCATCTTTCCTCCCTCCTTAACTTCCTCTACACAGCTTTAACTTTGCTGCTCATTTTCCCGCAGTATGTGCAGTGCGCTACTTCATCAGGACCTTATTTCATTTCACAACTCATTGGGGGGAAGCTATCACTTGTCAGCGTGCTGCAGTACTGCAGACGGCGCTCGGATTCATTTCCATGTGCATCTGGGAAACTGAGACCTTCTGAACAACAGATATTTAAATCTCACGACCGTCGTGCCAGTGTTGCACACGCTGTCGCTTTTGCCTATAGGGATCATCATTATGGAAAAATATTGTCGCATAAGAAAATTGAAAAGCTTCACTCAACAGTTTTTCTAAACTTATATGCATAAATAAAAAGCTCCTCAATAGACTTCAGTAAAGGCTGAATGTCAGGTACTGCAGTTCCATACAGACTCACCTGGAAGATGTTGAGATCCTGGAGACAGGGAGGTCTGAACTCTGAACTTTTTTTCTTGCATTCCTGGGATTCATCTAGTGGGGGGGGGGGTAACAGCACGTCTATGACATCATCACATTTCTGACATATCAGAAGCAATATTTATATTTGAGTATGTCAGACATCAGGACAAGCCAATGACAGGACAAGGTTATAAATCCTCACTCAGACCAAAGTGACATTTTTGTTGTTAGACAACTTGCGACATGTTTTACTCGAGTTGTTAGTTGTGCGTTTTTCTAGATGTGCATTTGGGATGAGCTGACTCAGCACCGTCTCTGCGGATGAGACTCAAGCTCCCCGGCTGTGACTGTAATGTGAGCAGGCACACAGCCTCCTTTTCGAGTGGCCGGTCGACTCAGCACCGCTGTGGCATCTCTGCCACGCCGGTGAAAAAAAGAGTGACTGAAAGCCATCAGCAATGTTTAACATCACTGAAACAAAATTTAATTCATCCATTTCTGTCATAATTTTACTTACTTGAATTCAATTTTTTTACATACCAAGAATCTGAAATGTCTTAGATGTAATTCTGTAGTCTCTCTCTACTGAAAGACGTAGACATTTGATTTAATTTAATCAGAATTCTTCGTGTGGTGGTGAGCTGATGGCAAAAAATGTTACTGCAAGACAGGTGGTTAAAGGGTTCTAGCCCCCTCTAGTGGCGATGCAGTATATGTATTGTTTTGGAATTGATTGTTTTATATAATAACAATAATTCTAAACACTATATAGGTGTATTCTGGAAGATTAAAGGAAATAGTGACAGACCCAACTTTATCTTTACCGGACCTAAAACAGAGGAAATGAGGCCTATCGTGTCCTCACCTGTAGTCGTACAGTCATCTCTGTCCGTGGGCGGCGTCGCTGACTCATCTCCGTCTTTCCTACTCTCTCCTAACTCTTCTGTGTTTGTGTCAGCTGCTGCCTTCATCTCGCTCTCTGTTTCCGGCTCCTTCACATCTTCTTTCTCCAGATTGTGAATTGTGTTGACACTCACTACTATTTTGGTCTCAGGTTTCCTGTCGGTGTTTCCAACCCTGTTGTCGTTCCCGTCCAAAGATGTTGACATCACTGTGGGACCATCACCAGGGTGTTCCAGTGATGTGGCTTTAGTTTCACCATCAGGTAGATGCTCAACGTCATTTACATCTATTCTACAAAATGTTTCTTTTTCAGCATCAAAAAGTTTTGCCACAATGCTTTCAGTGTATAACAAGTTCAAATTTCCCATATTATTGGTTCCCAGGAGTCCAGTTCCCACCATCTCATTGGACAAACCCATTGGCAGCGTTGCATCTACATGTCCTCCCTCTTTCATCCCATCCTCTGTAGATGTCTCAGTCCGACATTCAGATTCCACCATCAGCTCCATCTCTTCCTCTCCGAGGACATTTCTCATTGGTGTCGGTGGATCGGTTTCATAGCAGGTCTCCTGTGTGGACAGAGGGACGCTGACAGGGACGCACATCCCTAAAGATGGGATTGTTCCATCTTCTTGGCTGACAGACACTGCTGTCTCAGTCGCCTCCTGCTGCACGAGAAGCAGCGGGCGGCTTAACTGGTAAAAGACCGAGTCAGGGTCATTTCTGTGGACACCCGTCTGTGGGCTCTGATAAGTCTGAGATGCCTGGTTTTGGAGTGAGGAAGAGGGGGAAGAGGAGGCCTGAGATGACAGGGAGTTGTCAGGTGCCTGCAGGGACTGATAACTGTTGGAGGTTTGGGAGTGCTGCCATTGGCTGGAGGTGGAAGTGAACACCTGGGACCTGGACCACGGACTGAACCAAAAAGGGATTCACTTGATTTCTTTCACCCGTTTTCCACTTCCGTTAAGTACATTTCTAATTATTCAATTATTTCAACGGACAAATATAAATAAGAAAAATTTTTTAACTCAACTTTAGTCACTGTTGTCTTATCAGTGTGTAGCCTCAGTTTATCTTACCGGTCTTGGTCCGTGCTCCCCTCCTGACTCCAGCTGATCTGAGGTAAAGGCTCCCTCTGGTAGCCATTATATCTCTGCACCACTACAGCGCATACACAACCAGAAAACACCCATTAGCCTGGAACAACTGCTCAAATAAAGCATAACATAACTTATATGTAATGCTGGTTTGAGGATCAAGAATTTTTTTAAAACCAAGTTTTTTTTTTCTTTTTATATATGTTGATACAAAAACAGGATTTTTCCTCCAAGAAATGGAGAATCCACACCAACTATTTTAAGTTTTTACCTATAGTCTTTTTCAGGTTCCAAAAAGTAATCTACATTAGTTTAAAAACATTAAAAAATTAACATTTCGGAAGTATAACATGACTGATGATTGTGTAACTGCTTTCAAAGATGGAGAGAAACAAAACAAAGCAATGATGAGTAACAGAGATGACAGTTTGTTTTATGAGCATCAATCAGGTAAGTTATAAAGACAGTGGCTTAACAGGAAGTCCTGGATTTTTTTCATAAGTGTAAAATTTCCTGTGCTTCTGCCCTGACTGACTTTGCCTGTGATGGTTGTAGGCGTTGTTGTGCCTGCCTGCATGTCCATGCTGGGCCCGCAGAACAGCCAGGATCCTCTGGGCTGCCTGGGACAACGGTCCTGAGTACAAGCCGCTGTGAAGCTGCTCCATCGCCTCCCCCTGTCAGAAAGAACTACTACCCCCCTCACTCAGCCTGACTCCTCAGCCGCCTAAACGAGACAAAGAAACATTCAGGTCACTTTCAGACAAATCTGGCTTACTCTGGGATTTCAGAGACAGATTCAGTAACATGTGAAAACCTACTGTTGGTTAATAAAATAATTTAATGATCGCCAAAAAACAAAAAAAAGTTCATTGCTACTGTTTTAGAAACATTTTATTTTATTTATCAGAGGGAAGAGAGCATTTTAGAATACAATGTTCCAAGAAGTGAAATGAAACATTCTCTAGATTAGTTTGAAATAAACACAGAAAGTCTCAATCATTACATAAACAGCACTGTTTTTGTACAACTGAACGTAAATCCAAGTTAAGCATCATCCCAATGAGTTTAATCATTGCACAGCAGGAATGTTAATCGGTTGTTTACGGCAGGTTGTACTGCTGCTCCCTCTTCGTGGCCATTTTGACCTCCAGATCTTCAACCACCTTCTGCAACAGTCGTGCGTCCAGGTGGAAGTAGATATATAATTCCCTCTCCCGCCTGAGAAGAGCACTGTGCTCCAGCTGAGAACGCTTCGCTTTAACCTCCCCCATTATTTCTTGCATGACCTGCTGCAAACTCTGGAGCTGACCTTCCGCTTCCTTCAACTTTGTCGTCAGCTCCTGCAGAGTCAAAAGGAAGGGAGATGATGATGTGGTATTCTCCAGTAGGCAGACGTGCAGCAGGCAAACAAACACACAACATTTATTGTGATGCTAATGCTTGCGTTATCTGAAGGTTTACTCATTTTCAGTGCTTCTACCTATATACCCAACATGTGCCTCCTGACATTGAGATTGTCAGAGAAACAATGACAATCCTTGTGCCACCAGCTTCCCTCACCAGGTGTGAAAAGTTATTTAAAAATCAACTGACTTACATAAAGGATTGCTTTTGAAATATACTGTTGAGCAGGAAGACTGTGGTTGCAATAAAAGGATGAAACCCACCTGTGCATTGGGACAGAGCAGCTCCTGGTCAGAGATGGCCATTGGACATACCTGTGGCCCTAAGACCAGCTGCTGGAACTCTGTGTACATCGCCCTGTGGAGCGCCTCGCAGTCACCAGAAAGGCGCCCAGCTGTGTAGTACTGCTCGCGGCCAGCGGCGGCCACAGCATCTCGGGTCACCTTGAGGTTTCCTGCCAGGTTATGAGCAGCCTGATCCAACGCTTCATACGTCCGGAAAGGTTCCGATCGACAGTGGTCTGAATCATGGTCAAGGATCTGGAGCAGTCTGAGGAAAGAGTCGTATAAAACAAAAAAACTGTTAAAATCAGTGTTAGTGGTCACTAAACAACTAAGTAGCTGCAGTTAATCAAGTGATTGTTGCATGGTTGTATCTTGGGCAACAATCACAGGATTGGTCACAATAAAAAGCTACTATAAAAGGTGCTAGTTTGCTGATGTCACTTTGTTTAATCAGCTCATAAACTGGATAAATCATACGCACCCAAGTTTTACACTAACGTGATGGAATCCTACTGGGATTGACGATAAAACTATTTAAAATGTGAAGCAGGTGGTCTTCCTACCTGCTGAAAGCTGCGTCTTTGCTGCTGATGATGGCGTTGGGTCTGGGGTTGATAACCAGGTCAGGATGTGCCAAAGACTCAATTCTGAGGTTTGCTGCCTCGCCTTCCTGAACCAGTTGGCCGTTCACTTCTTCCAGCTGTTTATGACACGTCCTCCACCTCCTCAGCTCCATTTCCTGAGCTAAGTGCACCAGGTCAAAGGATGCCTTCTGGCGGAGCAAATAATCTCGCACCTTGGACGAACGATAAAAATGTCATTACCGTATATTTCAGCTGTTTGGTGGCTCCCCATCTTCAGCAAGATTCTCATACTACATAAGGCTGATGATTGACAAAAGAAGTCCTGGCCTGGGTGACATCAGCAACTAACCTGATTCTGTCTGGAGGTGTAGTAGTCCTGTCTGGCCAGTTGTAGAGCCAGGTCTCCCTTCACAACAGGAACATTCAGCAACATGGCCGACTCCCTTAAAGCAGCAGGTACTGGTCCATGGCGCAGAGCCTCCAGCTCAGCTTCAACTACCTGCAACTCCTTCCTCGACACAACCTCACGGACATGCAGTGAGGAAGAGGTGGACATACTCTGATAGAGTAGAGAAACAGTTATGAAGGACAGCTAAAGAGAGGAGGCAGAAGAGTTATGACTCAACATATGGTGAGAATGTTTGACACAGAAGCAACAAAGCTCAACACCAAACAGAATTGTGTATTCCTGCTTTACCTTGGAATGAGAGGCCTGCTCTGACAGCCAGTCCAGTCCAGCCTTGACACTCTTCTCCTCTGCTTGAGCCTCCATCAGTTGATGCTGAGCCACAATATGAGCCCACTGAAGTCTGGCCATCTCCATTCTCCTGCGGTCCACCGCTTGCTCCTCCCTGCCTGTAAGTTTGAGTTCATTCTCTTCCTCTACTTCATCTTCACAAGAACTGAGGTCAACAACCTGGAGGTGCTCAGAGAAAGAACTCTCAACAATATCACTGATGCCCTGGAAAAAATGCTTTTGAGTGAAGGCAGTTAGTGTTTTAGTGTTGAGCTCCTCCTGATGAAGGTAAGGACCCAAAGGCAGCTGAGATTGGAGGAAAGTTGTAGATGGTTTTGATGGGGCAGCCTGTTCTCCTTTTCCTTTTTGCTTGGCTCCTGGCTCAACTTGGAGATATGAGGCTAAGATGTTTATCTCATCTGTTAGATTTTGTAACAGAGTGTTGGTGTCGGCATTCTCAGCTGCAATGACGGCAGTAGTTTCCTTGAGCTTACAAGCAGCGCTCTCCTGCTCTGAAGAAAGTTTTAGGTCAACATCTGCATGGGAGTTGGCCACAGCCTGCAACTTGTTATAACGTCGTTGTTTCAGTTCTTTCTCCTTACGGAGGGCCTGGAACTCTGCCTCTAAGTCGTCTGTGGTTACATCCCCCTCTGCTGCAAATGCAGAGGATGAAGAAGAGGAGCCTAGGAGTTTTGTTCCGCTCCGATCTGAAGATCCAATGGTTTTCAGAACCTCTGCCAAGGCTGCTTCGTCCAGAAGTGGTTTTCCAGATTTCCGAAGCTGCTGAAAAGCACGCGCCTCCTCCGTGGTGAGAACATTGCTTTGGTTGAGGGTCCGACAGACGAAGCGCAAGAAGTGAAGATTCTCCGGGGCGCAGTCAAACAGCCAGTCGAACTCAGAGGCCTTCAGTGACGATGCACCAGGATAACCAAGGCGGCCCAGGGCCTCCACAAATTGGCTGCCATCTAACATGGCGATTCAGCGCTGTGTGTCTGTTGTTGTTAAGCTAGTCGGTCAGACAAGAGCACATTTTGGATTACGGTGGATAGACAAAAAGATAAACAAAAACGAAGAGTATGTGTGCGTGTATAATATACAGTAATATATGACATATTGGGTTGATAGAAGTGTATTTACTTCCACCTCTATCAACCTAATAAGTACTGTGCATTCCTAATGCACTTGATTGGCTTGTTCTTCCTCTTTACTGTATTTATTGGTTACCTCCGAAATGAAGTTGAACCAGCAACACAATAAGTTTCAATAAAATATGAAAATTATGAGCTTCATTAAAGCAACAATGGAATAGGATAGGTGCACCTACAATATTATTACGAGTATAATCTCTTCAGCAGTTACAGCCTATCCCAGAAATTCTTTCCACAGCAGTTCAGCAGCGGTATACCTTTCTCCAAGGATACACAAGTTAACACAGCAAGTGTGCATCTTGATTGGTTGTTTTAGACAAAATATGCGATGTAGGTTATAATTTGAGGTGTCGAATGCTGAGTCAGACCTTGTGGAACAAGTTTAGACAGTTTTGCGTATTTTAATTTGGATGAGTAGTGCGCACTAATCAGAAGAGGACATAACTGTTTGATTTCCAAGCAAGTCATTTGAGTAATTTCTCTAAAAGACACCAACAAACACATAAGTCTCTTTCCAATATTACTAATAATGTGATACATTATATAGATATACTGTAATGACATCATACCTAGCTACAAACTTCTTTATATTTATTATCCCATGCATATACCTGTTTATATTTCCGTTGTGTATTTTAGTGTTAGTGTTGGTTTTCTGTGTATTGAGTCTGGTTTTTGCTCTTTGCACTCTGCATTCCTTTTTTGTGCACCAATATATCTACTTTATGTGATTTCAATTGCCCCTTTGGGAACAAATAAAGTTCTTTTGAATTGAATCCCTCTGTAGCCTTTAGACGCTACGCTGAAGTTTATGTTATGAAAAACATTCTCATAGATATTGCTAAAATAACTAAGCTATTAAAATTTTCAAAATAATTGCTGAAGAATTTATTAGAAGTTGGTTGTATGCAAATATTCGCCACTGTCATCGTGATGTCACTGCTTCTTGAGATGTGCTAGCATGCTAACCAATCCGTGATAACAGTTCCGTTCGCTAAATGCTCAAATATACGATATAAAAATTAACACTAGCTAACTATTAGCGAGCGTGTTAGCTACTCATGGAGTTTTTTCAATTGTTTTATTGACTGACAAATGTGTATTTATTTCTTTAAGAAAACGGTAACTATATTACTTACAAATTTATTCAGCAACGCAGCTTTCTTAGCATCTTGTCGTCGCCACCAACCCGCGCCGAAATCCAAAACCAAAATACGTCATCACGCAAGTGCACGTCACGTCAGCCGCCATACATTTGGGACGATTCCTGACTTTTAACCAATCACATTCGACGTTCCGAGCTGGAGTCCCGCCTTCTCTCCTCCCTTTCTTCCATGAAATCTTCGCCGCCTGGGGTTCACTGAATCCACTCAGCCATTACTGTGGAAGAACAACGACTGGTGAGATACACGCGAATCAAGTTAATAGGACTTTTATTACAAAGATGTTTAAATGATTATCCACTACTAATAGATAAATATACGCTACAATCCATGTTTCTCATTAATGATGTTAATTTTAATGTTTTGTGTTGTCGAACCAACATGTAGTGCTGCACTATCTTTGCATTTTATGGTTTAATGTTTATGATGTTTAGTGTATGAACTAATATCCTCGATATGTTGTCAAAATATATTTTTTCCTGAAAGCTAAATATCTCATTCGTATTATGGATTATTCCAGTAGGTTTTTTTTACAATCAAAGAATTTCAGTCAATTCTTCTAATTCACCTATTGTAATGGGAAACAAATGCTTTATCTCCCACAACAGCTGAACCATGGTTCAGGCAAAGACATGGATCCTGACCAAACACTTTGACGGTTTCCCGAATGACAGCAACTTTGAGCTGAAGGTGGAGGAGCTCCCTGATCCCAAAGATAGAGGTAACTTTATTCACTTATCTTAACTCTTTCAACACACATAAACGACTCAATATTTACTTACTGAGTCACTTATAAAAGACCAAACTATTTTGTACATTTATGGCCTGCTGCTCCTGTTTTTTTTTTAATCTTAGAGGTACTTTTGGAAGCCTTGTTTCTCAGCGTTGACCCATACATGAGGTGTGTAAAAGGATCTGACGAAACAACATCCAAACTTCTAAATGTGAATGTTTTCTTTAATGCTAAATAATCGCCTGAAATAATTCCATTCTTGTCTCTCCAGGCCGTTCAGCAGGGTTCGCATGAAGAAAGGTGATGTAATGATCGGAACTCAAGTGGCAAAGTAAGAAAAATACGTACACCTGTGTTTTATCCGTCTTTATGTTGTCTTTGTGACCAATGTTTACTAGAATAGACCCAATCCTGCATCTGCTATTAATTAATGAAGCCAAAGAGTCACGAAAAGAAATAACAACAGACATGTTCTTGGCTTGGTGTTCAAACGTTCATCCGATTTCATGTTGTAAACACGCAAAATAAATCACTTAGTGGATAAACTTTCCAAAGAACCTCCAAATGATCTGTTTCAAACACACATGTTTCGTATTTTCTTAGTGTCCGCATTACACAAAATACTTTCATCTCATGCACCACATGGCTCTGTGAATGTCATTCCTGTTGTGTAATCAGCAGCAGCAGCCAAAACTGCATTGGTTCCATTGCTCTGTAAGAATCACCTCAAGTCTGTATTTCCTGTTCTGACAAGTCTTGTTTTTCTGCAGAGTGATCCAAAGCAAAAACCCAGCATTTCCTGTGGGAAGCCATGTTGTTGGTCGTTGCGGATGGAGAACCCATTCAATCAGTGATGGGACGGATCTCACTCTCATCATGAGCGACTGGCCGAAAGATGTCTCTTTGTCGCTGGCTCTGGGTGCCATTGGCATGCCGGGGTAGGTCAAGTCAAACGTAAACAGCATTTTGATGGAAATGCATTAAAGATGCATGGAATTGTCTCCTAAAATAAAGAAGAAATCAGAAAAATCTTAAAAAGATAAGTTGGGTTACTACTGTGAGATAACTTGTTGAGCTTAGAGCAGCCAAATCTTTTTAGGAGAAAAGAAACAGGCAAGAAAACCTAAATTAGATTTTCGGAATGGTAATTTTATTGTTATCCTCTCCAGCATGACGGCTTTGTACGGAATAGAAGAAGTTCTGGGCCTGCAGAAGGGCGAGACTCTGCTGGTGAACGCTGCAGCGGGGGCGGTGGGTTCTGTGGTCGGTCAGATCGCCAAGATCAAGGGATGTAAGGTCGTGGGTTCAGCAGGTTCTGATGCCAAAGTGGCTTTCCTCAAAGAACTGGGCTTCGATGAAACCTTCAACTACAAAACTATCGGATCCCTAGACGAGGCGCTGAGGAATGCTTCTCCAGATGGATACGACTGCTTCTTTGACAATGTAAGAATCAATGTAGACCCAAGGATACCCTTTTTTTATTTACAGTGAGTAGCTCTTCTTTAAAGAAGTTATTACATTCCTAAATTTAGGTAATTTGACGAACCAGTGTTTGTCTGACTATGGATTAAATTGCTGTATTTTTTTCACTGTTGTAGCTCTCACTTCTCCTAGGTGGGAGGCCATTTTTCAGCTACAGCTTTGCAACACATGAAAACTTTTGGACGAATAGCTGTATGTGGAGGTATTTCCTTGTACAATGACACGACTCCTCAGATGGGTATGTATCTGCATTCATTTCCTGTAATAAATCTCCCATTTTGACGGTGAATTGGATCCCTGCTCATTTTAAAATTATCTCTTTCCCTGTTTCTGCCACTAGAGGGCGACATTGTGTCGTTAAAATGTCAAAGCAGCTGAACGAACACGCCGAAATCTTATATAATTTATTTTATTTCTGTTTCATTCAACCTTTTTTAGGTCCATATCCACAAATTAACATGATCTTCAAGCAACTTAAGATGGAAGGTTTCATACAGAGCAGGTGGGAGCACAAACACGCTGAGTCTTCCAAGAGGCTAATGGGGTGGTTGAAAGAGGTTAGTAAATTAAATAAAATTGGATGGAAATAAATCAAACTTGTGTGTTCAGTAGAGGATTTACCCTCATCTAATTTATTTGTCTCTTCTGCAGGGCAAACTGAAGAGTCGGGAGCACTTCACAAAAGGCTTTGAAAACATGCCAGCTGCCTTTGTGGGCATGATGCAGGGAGAAAACATTGGCAAGGCCATTATCATGGTCTAACAAGCTATTTTAACTGACTTCTCACGACAGAATCCATACATGGCGAATGTAGAAACAATTTAGCACTTAGAATTAACCATTTTCTTACTTGCATGATGTCTATGTAGCTCAGTACAGCATTGGTTATCACAATAACAACATATTGCGACTCTCAGAGGTTAGTCATGTATTAAAATGTACATTATTTTAATAAATGTATTCGTTCTGCTTGTCTGCTGCATTTTCATTCATGTTAAGACAGATTATTTTTTAAATGCATCAAAAAATAAAGTAAATTAAATAGAATTTTGCTTTAAAAAGAGTAAACTAAACAGTTAGTTAGCAGTACACTTGTGTATCTATTTATCAAATGTTGTGTATGCAATCGTAGCCATTATTCTTACAATCAAATTATTTAGCTTTTTGAGGCAGGAATAATATTTCATATGCCTTTCAGTCAAAAACAATTTCAAGAAAATTGATTATCATTTGAGATTTACCAGAAATGTGTCACCCATCAAATAATTAACGGTCAATGTTCACATTATGCGATGCTTTGTGAGCACACATCATTCTCATGAGAAACTGCACCTAGTTTCTATTAGTTGGTGGGTGAATAATCAGGAAAAAGAAACCATCAGTATTTTTCCAGGTGTGATAACAATCATTTATTGCAAAAAAAAAAAAAAAAGGCGTCATGTTACCAATGCTAGAAAGGGCGAATTTCAAAAAAATGGACTTCGGTTTATTTTTTTATATGACAGTATTTGTAATGTGTGTCTTCTGGGAGGATTACCACACTTCGAAATGAGGTGCGCTGACTTGGTCGTATACGGTAAGAGGTAAAAAAAAAAAATTGCAAAGTCATTGTGACAAGTACTAAATATTAAACAACTTATTTTATTCTCGAAAGTCAATAATAAGGTAGGCAATACTGAATAGTTACATGGAATTCATACAAGATGATGCAACTGTTATTAAAACATCATGAGTCATCTCGTATGGTAAATGTAAAGATATATTAGGCATTTTTTTTAATGACCGCGGCTTTATCTATCTCTTTTGTCAATATATCATACAGTCTATTTCAAAACCACACTGAACCAATGAAATGAAACAGAAAACAAATATTTGGTTTATGGAATCGATGGGAACGTCCGACGGCTCCCATTGTGACGTCACCATTCTATCAAGTATCACCTTCAAAATAAATGTCTTTCATAGCGGTGACGTTGAAATATCAAATCCTCAGTGAAAACAAATAATGAATCCACAGTAAAATCTTCATAGAAATTAAAAATAAACCTAAATACTGTCCATTTTTTTGACCGGTGGACACGATTTCCATCCTAGTTTACCGCTTCTGACTGATAAGACTTTTATTTTAAAGGAACTGACAAGGACTTCCGCCGTCGTGTGCAGTGAAGGGAAGACCCCAACTTCTTATATCAACCGTGCGTCTTCCACTACATATACATTCTCCAAATTTGTCCACTGGTACACTGTGAGGTGCAATCACTAATCTGAGATCATGTACAAGGAAGTGAAAGATTTGGTAAGTCGTATTTTATTTATTTGCTCATTTCGTGAACCGTTATTTTAAAAAAAGCCGCTATTTTAACCACAAGTCCTTATGCAGACGCGCGCGCCCGTTGGTAGTTTTTTTCGGTAAGCGGCTAGCTTGTTCAGATAACGGAGGTTTAAATTAAAACTCTCATGTCGCGATAAAAGCTGGGGGGAATAATTCATTTGAATTAACATTAGTGCCCCATTCTGCACGAATCGGCTCGTTGTAATTCTTCTCCCTCGTGGGTGTTGCTGTGGACGGTCTCCACCCGCGGACATACTTGTTCATTCGGACTGGTGTGACGTCACCTATGTGAGTGTTCCGGTGGAAAACTTGACTTTATCTTCTTAAAATAAACTCTAGTTTCGAATGTGGCTCAAATGGCCTGTAATTCGGATTAATTAAGTTGGTTAAATTTAGGTAAGGAAAAAAAATGAAATTGAAAAAAAAAAAAAAAAACCAGCCACGGTGTTGTTAACTACGTAGCTATAAGTGGAGCTAACCTTGCTACTTGTGTCTGATAATGTAATTCTATTGTAATAATGGCTAACTGCTAGCTTAGCTCTCTACGTGCTTTACTGCTGCCTTAGTCTATATTAACAACAACAACACGCTTTATTGCAGGTTTATTAGATTAAATGGAAGTAAAAAATAAATAAATCGAATCAAATTTACATATAAATAAATATATATGTACATAAAATCAGGTGGTACATCCAGATTTCTATGATGACGTCAGTGTTCTCATGTAAATGCTTTTGAATGAACAGTCCAGCCTCTATGGGTGGGGTGTAGTCTATAGATGTAAGGTGACACTTTGTGGATCCATTATTTGGATGTTGATCAAATGGTGCAACTTTTGCATTGGTCAAATGGCTGAGACAATGTGACAAAATTCAAATTCGTTTTAGAATCATGTCATAAAATATGTTGTTTTTTTCACTGAAAGAAAGATATCAATAGAGTCATTAGAATTGGATTTATACAAATTACTGACATGAGCAGAGTATTTCCTGGTTCCTGGATCCTCGAGCTGCGATCAACATACACCTGGGAATGAATAACCTGAAAAATATAAGTTTGGGTTAGCTGCATAAGAACAATGACAAAAAAAATACAAACAAGACCATCTGATTTTTCCTGCAGACACAATTCGACAAACAGTTGCAAGAAGCTGGAGATAAGTTGGTGGTGGTGGACTTCACAGCCTCCTGGTGTGGTCCCTGCAAACAAATAGGCCCCATATTTGAAGTAAGTAGCAGAATTTACCAGTGTCTTTAGACACATGCTGGCTCTGCAAATGTATGAATAATTGTCATCCAATGTATTCCTTGTCCTGGGGGATATCGGTTTTGTGAGGGCAGCAGCTGCATCATCTCTTGGGTAGAAGTACCATCTGAACTGGAAAATATAATGATCTTTAATAGCATTGTTCATCAGTAGTATAAAGTTTAATATTTATCTTTTACATAGAATGACTGATTAAATTCTCTTTCAGGCTCAGTCAAACTTGCCTGAAAATTCCGAAGTGGTTTTCCTGAAGGTGGATGTGGACGATGCTGAGGTAAGTGTGCGCGAGAGTTTTATTTTTTGTTTTTGAAGCCCTCGTCCATTTGTTCGTAACAGTTTTTGATAGTGAGTGTGGTCTAAGTGCTTCGTAGCGACTCTAAAGCCCGACCCCCCCAATAGGTTTCTGATGTAAGACTGTCAAGGCCTTGCACCATCTACTCTGAGGCAAAGATTTTTCATAAACATCATTCCTATAACAACCAGTCGGGGTTTGTAGATGGTTACCTTTTGTAGAACACCCCTATTAATGGAATCCTCCTCACCAGATTATGAGCCGTGACTGGATAACGTGACCCTTATGTTGTTCTTCGTCTGTGATTACAGTGAGAAAAAACCTGATATAGTTTTTTTTTATTTTATTTTAATCTACGAAATTTAAAAAAAAAACCACGATTACCACTTAGTTCTCCATTTTCCTGACTGGGACTGAGCGATAACATTCATTTCTGAAAGGTTGAAGGATTTTCATGCTGCTTTAAGTGTCTATTCTTTTTGACCTGAACGGACACTTAAAGCAGCTGTTTGCTTGAAGCTTCCTTAATTCAGTGTTTGTCTCATTCTTTTCAGGACGTGTGTGCAAAATGCGAGATTAAGTGTATGCCCACATTCCACTTCTACAAGAACGGAAAGAGGGTGAGCATTTTTAGTCAGTCGAAGCATCGTCATCATCATCATCATCACGTTCTGATCACTGTTTTCTGGCCAACCAATGAATTTATAGCTCTTCTCTGGTTTCTACATAAAAATGTTTTTAAAAAATAATAATCTGTGCTTCTATTTTGAAGATGATTTTTTTATTCAACTGAGGCAGTTGAAAAAGAATGAATGACTGAATGGATGTCATCTAGTCACACTCCTTTACAGTAGGTGGCAATAATGCCCTGTAATACTAATTAGCACCGCCATTTCACTGCATAGAAGAACACTTGCAAAGTGAATTGAATGTGGCGAAACATAAATACGACACCAAATTATTATTATTGATCCTCCTACATGGAGGACAACAAACGACAAAATCCTCAGTGTGTCTTGTGCAACAAGTATTTGTCACAAAAAAGTAAGAAGCCTCAGAGTTGCTTTGTCGGTGATAACGCTAGACTTTGAGACTCTTTTGACAAAAAAACATCCCCAGTTCTCCCATTAGATCCTCTAAACTCAGGTCTGTGATGTCACTGAGCTTGAAGTTAGCGCTGCTTAACTTTCTTCAGTGTTTTTCAGTATTTACCAATTGATCAGGTAATCAGAAGAAAAGTTAACTTTGTATATTTGAATATTTTTGAGTTGCATTTTTCTACATTTATTTTGAATTTGTGGACAAAAACTGAATTAACTAAATTTATCCCATAGTCAACTGTTTGTCTTTTTTTATATATATATAATATTTAAAAAAGTTAACTTTGTGTATATATTTTAAAAATTATATTTTGATTATTTTTTATTGTCATTTCTTTATGTGAATGTTTTTCACTTAACAATAAAGCCTTCATTCATTCGTTCATTCATTCCTTGTCTGCTCTCTTTCAGATTGAGGAGTTTTCCGGTGCAAACGCAGAAACATTGAAGGACTTGATAATGAAACTCAAGTAACACCGGAGTGTCCACCGTCGCCCTGCGTAGATGCTGTTTTAAGAAACCCATCTGCCGTTTTATTTCGTGTCGATTCCAAACAAACCTTCATGAATTCTCGTGCCCCTGTCTGACAGCTCGGTGTGTGTGTTAACTCATTACCTCGTCTTAACAGCCTGAGATTTGATGAAACCAACGATGAACTATCATGTAATTTGATTTTACAAACAACTGGCTGTGCTCATGTCGTGTTCAATATTGTGGATTTAATAAATGATGGGAAACAATAACTGCATTTTCTCCTAAATCATACGTGAAAGAAATGACTGACGCACAAATATTTGCTTTAAGAGCAAAGAATGAAAAGATGGCATTTAATGGTATTTTATGCTTTAATAAAAATGTGAGAATACTTTACACATATACATCAGACAATCACATCAATAGTTTTTACACATCATACAAGTATATAGCAGCATATGTTTAATACTATTGAGTCTTTATATGAAAAAATACAGCTTTATTTTACAAAACTCTGGCTTTGCCTTTTTGCAGAGACGAGAATGAACGGTTTACAATAATCACTTAACTATACAAGAGTTCCCTTCATGAGACGATTCACACGGGGCTCGCTGGAATCTAGAAGTGATAGTAGCCCGATTTCCTTTTCCTGAAAACAAGGAAGAAAAAAAATGGCACCAAATGATCAGGTATGTAAGCTGCTGTTGTCATGGTGACTAAATTTAACAAAAATATCAAATCAAGTATCAAAGCTGCCTGCATTAAAAAATAGAACTGCTAATTAGTAAGTTTTAAAAAAGTAATACCTTTAAGAATTTAAAAAGATATCCAATATATATGTGTGTGTATATATAAATTATCATTTAGGCTTTTACTAATATTAGTTTTAATCATAATGACTAAAGTTTTTAAACTTTCGTCCGTGGAAAGTACTTGAGGAACCGTTTGAGAACTTTTTTCATTTCCTTTCCTCTCACCTGGAGCAGTCGTGTCCGCTCCACCCCGGGCTGCAGTAGCATCTGTTCGGCCTGATGCATCTTCCACCATTCAGACACGGTGATGAACACACAGCTGTGGGGACCACACACACACACACACACACACACACACACACGCATGAAAACCTGCACTAATCTTTCGTGTTGAGATGAAATACCACTGATCTACCACCCAGCTTTCTTCAGGTAAACTCCTGCTCTCACAACTTCAACTAAACTAATATTTTTAATTAAAAAATTTCTTTAAACATTAATCATTTCTATCACTATCATTTTTCTCTCATTACAATTATAAAATCCTGCTGAAGTTGGGGAAAACGGTGACGTAGCCCAACCCTCAGTGGCGCGGGCAGGACTCCCTTTACGTCTCTGTCGTTTCCTGGCGTTGCAGCAGGTGTTCGCTCACACACGTGCGAGCCTTAAGGTGAAAGCGTGACGCGTGAACTCACCGCTGTGGCAGCGTGTGCCCGTCCACCCGGTGGGACACTCGCATTGGTAGGGGGCCACGCAGCGGCCTCCGTTCAGACACGGCAGGATGCAAATCGCTGTTGGGGAAGAAGAAGTCAAAAAGAAGTTTTCACGCCTCAAATGTTTGATTCAGGTTTCCATGGAGATCCTAAATGAAATTCCAATATTATACTCCTGGAAGTTCCTGGCCTAAAGTGCTAGTCCGATCATGTATTATGGGATGTCGCCATCATAAATCTGTACTTTGAAATGCTCGTGACTGGAGGCGAAACACACTCCTGTCCAGACTTGGATCGAATGGAGCTTCACAGGAAATAATTTTTGATAAAACGAGAGACAGAATGTTCTTTTCTCGTGTCTGAGGCGTCTGTAGAGGCCAAAGGTCGGTACGTTCACTCTGATCGCTTTATTTTAAATCCAATCGATCGTCTATATGAATGTATGAAGTGTGATGATCTTGTGTTTTGATTATTGGGTTATTTTTCCTGTAACTCCTGTGTTGACTGAGGGAGAGACTAAACGCCGTCCACGCCTTGCTGGGCTGGAGAGGATGAACCATCACGCTATTATTTCTGAGCGTTCTTTGTTCTCTTTGTCTGTTGAACCTGCTTAGAAAGCAGGTTGGATTCCTGCGTGTTAGTGAGTCGTATCACGGTGTCGCGTTCCGGTTGTCGTGTCAGCAGAGATTCGACCCTCACACACTTACGTTCCTCACAAAGACGACCCATCCAGCCCTCGGGACAGGAGCAGGTGTTCGGCCGCAGACACACACCTCCGTTCTGGCACTGCAGCCAGCATACCGCTGGAGGAGGACACACACAAACGCAAAAAAACCACACACTTTTACACAAGTTTGAGAAGAAGAATTGTTCTCTGGAAACAGGAAGAGGCTTTTACAGATTATTTGGTAAAATTCTGAAGCACTTCATTGTACAAGAACAGAAAATGACTCATGCCTGTGAAGAATTGCATCAAACATTAGTGGAAACGTCCTGAATGGAGTGTGTCCATGTGTACATGGAGACTTGTGTGCGTAAATCTAGTCATTATCTTCTTATGTAAAACACCTGACAAGCTGAGTTTAATAATGCATGCAGTAGTTTTTCTTGTTCGTCTGTTTTATTCTTTTGCTTTGTCTTTTCTTTCATTGATCGAAATAAAATTTTAAAAGAGACTTTTGGGCTTTGCTGCCACAGCGCAGCTCTTTTTTGAGGTAGCGTTCATCGTCCACTGAAGTGATTGTTTTTTTTTGGAGTCTTCAGACATTTTCTGATATCAGAAGATAAATAATAAGAGCAGAAACTATCTCTGTAGTTTATTAAATGTTCTTTATGTGTAAATGTAACTTATAAATGTAACTAAATGTAATTTAGTGTAATAATGTAATATAAATCTAACTGCTCCTTAATGTTAAATAACTCTAAATTTATTACCTACTCAAGTTACAAACATTACAGTTTGCTTATTACTCTGTTATAACATAAATTCTTTTATAGATTTTTTGTCAAAGTTAAAATGGGCTTAATTACTGCATTGTGGGAAATGTAGTTTTTACTGTAGTTTTCTATTTGCTTTTAGACACTCTGACCTTTCATGCTCTCGCAAGGCCACATATAATGATGTAGAGGGCCACATCTGGCCCCCCGGCCTTTGAGTTTGACACATGTGATTTACACTGACACAACAGCTTCAATAGTGAAACAACACCCAACACTACCATCGCAAAAAATTTCAATAGCAACAATTTCCACGTTGCATTCTGTCCATTGGAAGATAAAGAGCAAGCAGAGATGTTAACCCCCCCCCCCAGAGAAACCAGCAGGAGGAGAACGGAAGAAACGCTGAGGGTGGGGGGGGGCGGCGTCACGTGCAAAAGGGAGTCAGACAAAGCAGGAAGTGCCCCCGTGAAAAAAAAGGGAGGTGGGGCAGTTCCTCCTGGTGAGCGCAGAGGTGTGTTCTCTCTACCTCTGCAGGCGGGGGGCGGCGTCCAGGTGCCGTTCTCCAGACACCTGCTCCGTCCGACGCCCTCCATGGTGTAGCCGCCAAAGCACGAGTACACCGCCACGTCCCCGAACTGGAACACCGCCCCCCGCACCACCCCGTTGGCCACGTGGAGCGGGGGGCCACAGGACACCCCTGCACAACAGCCCAGATGGAACGACCCACCAGTTACTCGCCAGACATCAGCTGTCTTCTCTGCTCAAACGTTAATTCTTTTATTTAAAGGTTCATAAAAACAGTTTTGATCAGAGAGAAAAGACGCTAAAGCTAAAGGAGGATTAAATGAATTCATTTTTTTTGGATAGAACTTATTTGGAGGTTGATTTGGTGCCAATGTGAGCTTCCAGGAAATGTTATATTTGTGAAGCTTCTATATTTCAGCGCATTAAAATGCCAAACACTTGCATATCCTTAAAAATTGAGCAATTGTGGCCCGTGGAGTGAGAAATCAGCGTCCTGTGAATGAAGCAGATTTGATTTCGTTTAAGAACAGAAGACAGTGAATTTCATGCTCAGACCAGAACCATCAAAGACCTCCCCCCACCCCCCACCCCACTCGTGGTGCACATGCAAATGCAACCAATGAGCCATGGCAACGCGAGCACCATCGGCTCGCATGTGATGCAAATAAAACAGATCAGAGGATTACTGAACAAAAGGTTGCCATAGAAGCTGAAGGGCAGCCCATAATTAGTCCAGCAAAGAGGAGGAACGAACGGCGTTTGATGCATTTGGGTTTTTTAGAGTAGATCACAACAATTCGATCTGATGGAGATTCAAGCCAACAACCATGCAGAGAAAAAAAAAAAAATAGAGAGGACAGAGTGGGCATGCAGCAACATCCGGGATTTCAACCGGATGTGACAAAATCTAAAGGATCTGGATCTGGATCACTGATTATTAGACAGATTAGAGCTTTTTAAAATAATTAAACACTTCAATCAGAAATCAGTTCACGATAAACAGCAAAAGTTTCAACCGTGAAAGCTTGGAGAATTCAGCGAAGGAGGATGTGGAATTTAGGTAATCAGATAATCAGAATAAGTACAAATGAATGAAAATTAACTAAATAAATAAAATAAAATAAATAAATTAGTAGTAATGGACTCCCGTGTGTGATTTTCTTTCTTTCACCTACTTTCACACACGGCGCTGACGAGGCTCCAGGTCTGGTCCGGCCTGCAGGTGATGCTGCCGCTGCCTTTGACCTGCTGACCTTTGGGACACGTGACGCGGACCGACTGTCCCACGTGAAACTCCTGCCGGGAGCCGCCGTCGGCTTCCCTCCAGCCTGGAGGAGGGGGGCAAGACTTGGCTGTGAGGAAAAAAGCAAGAAATAATATTGAATTGAGATTCCCCGATTGGGATCGGTTTCATCTTTATGCGGATTGTGTTACAGTGTTAAACTGTGTGTGTGTGTGTGTGTATGTGTGTGTGTGTGTGTGTGTGTGTGTGTGTGTGTGTGTGTGTAGAGTTTCTCACGTTGGCAGGTAGGGAAGGTGGAGCTCCATGCGTTGCCCCCGATGCACACCACCAGAGGATCCCCCACCATGTAGTAACCCTTATCGCACTGGAACTCCACAGCGCTCCCGGTGTTCAGGCTGTGTTCCTGCACTCGGCCGTGCAGCACCTGCTTCGGGCCGCTGCAGCCTCTCGGCTCTGACGGGGGGGCAGGGCGGATCAGAAACGAGTCAAAAAAAAAATCACGGGACAGCAGATGGATGATGGATGTTAAAACCAGAGCCCCCCCTCCCCCCCCCATACTTTCACACGTGGGTGCAGGCGGGGTCCACGTGCCGTTGGACTGACAGACGAGGGTCTTTGTGCCGATAAGTTGCAGCCCAGCATTGCATTCATAGCTGGCATTGTGTGGGTCGGCCCCTCCTGTTGTCCTGACCTCTGCATTCTCCACTATGGGAGGGGGCCCACAGGACTGTGCTGCCAACATAATAGACAGGTATGAAAAAGCCGTCAGAGTTGATGCATGTGGTGTGTGAGTCAGTGTCGGTCACACCCTAAAGACCTTCAGCCTCATTTTAGGTTTTTAGATTTTCCTTCCTCTATATTTCCTCACTCGTGATACGTTACTAAAAATCTTTCCAGTGTTACTAATGAAGATTAAATGGGATTAAAAACTTAACATTCTTTCAGGCATTCCCTCAGACGTACCGACACACACGGGTTGGGTGCCGCTCCATGTTCTGTCGCCCTGGCAGGTCTGGATAGAGTCTCCCTGAGACGTTAAAATAATAATAAATTAATAATTACAGCAGAGATAGAAATAATAAATATGGTTAGATAATAGATAATAGATATCCCCTCTCCGACACACCTTTTTTATTTAACTGCCTAACAGCTGTTAAAGTCCAATTTCAGTGTCATAAGAGACGAGCTTAAAGATTTATTGGAGCGGCCTATCAGCGGGTATCGCTGTGTCAGCCGTCGTGACTAAACTCCTATTTGCTCTATAAATACATCCCCTATTGATCGCTGAGGAGAAGTCACGTGACATCCTGTACTCTCATTGTTGTCCATTAGATGAATGTGGCCGGCCAGAGGAAGCAATCGTCCCTGATGTTTATCTCTCAGCAGTTGTGAAATATCCCATAATGTTTGGTTTGCCTGCCAATTTTCACTTGAAGTGATAAACCTGATAAATAAAAGTACCTTCATGCTGAAGCCCGGCAGACATGAGTACATGATAAAGTCGCCGTAGTTGTAGCTGTCGCCCTCGGCGACGCCGTGAAGAAGAGGAGGAGGTTTTTCACAAACGACGAGCTCGCAGGAAGCCAAGGAGACGCTCGGCGCCCAGCTTCCACCCAGCTGAGCACATCAAGAAACAGACAGGGAGGGGAAGGGGTTAATGATTCATGAGGTCAACACAAAGAGGCCAAAGTAAAAACCACTTCCTGAAAGTCTCAAACCGTCTCAAATAATTCAGACTTAAAACACCTGAACGAATCGCTGACACGACGTTTCCCTCACCTGACACTCGGATAAGGCCGAGCCCTGCAGGTAGAGGCCAGGGGGGCAGGACAGGGTGATGGCGTCTCCCACCGGCGTGAGCTCCCTCCCCGTGATGATGACTTGCGGTTGGGAGACGTTGGTGGGTAAACGGCAGGGGCGGGGCCGGCACCGGATGCTGTGTTTGGACCAGGTGCCGTCGCTGTGGCAGGAGACGGAGGCCGTTTGTGTGGTGTGTTGGTACCCATCGTCACACCTGGACAGGCAGGAAAGAGAAAGTCTAACAGTATTAAATATGAGCGCTATTTTATACGCCGTTTAACGCTAAAAACAACAACATAAAACACAGTGAGTAAATACTGTATAAATGACTGTAAATACACACAAAATACATAAAAAAACTTTTTAAAAATATATACAGTGTAAATATAAAATTAATTTAAAAAAAATCAAATAAATGTTCGATCAATTAGTTATATTAGTATAACAATAAAATAAATAATAACAAATAAATAAATAATAACACATAAATAATTATTGATAATTAATTAATTGATTAATTGTATTAATAATTATAAATTAATAATACATTAATAATATATACATTAATAAATAATCAAATAATTATAATTAATTTTCTTAATAATAAAATAAATAATAATAAATCAATGAATAAATTGTAAAAATCAAATAATCATTAGTTATTAACTATTTATTTTGACAAATAATAAATGAATAAATATTAATAATTAGTTACTTAATTTTACCACTAATAATAAAATTAATATTAATTAAAAAAATAAAATATATTTGTAAATACACAAAATGTTTGAAAACTGTGTAAAATATTAAACTACGCTGAAAATCTGCTGTTTACCTGTAGGTGATTTGGTTTGGGAAGGTGAAGGCGTCTCCCACCGCCTGAGCGTGGGCGACAACTGGAGGTTTCCCACAGCTGATTGGCTCACACCGGATCCTGGGTTCCCCCCACCTGCCGTCTCTTCCGCAGGAGAGGTGTGGAAACCCCCTGGGCTGGTAGCCGGGTCGACACCTGTATATGACCGTGTCTAAGAAGGCAGCACTGCCGCCCTGCTGGACAGCATTGGGAACTGTTGGCGGGGCGGCACTGCACCTCCCCCGGCCACACATGGGCACCCCGGGGCTCCACACCCCCCCTTTCTCGCACACGGCCTGGGAGGGACCCACCAGCTTGTATCCGTCGTTGCACCTGAACTGCACCTTGTCTCCGCAGGCGCGGTCGCGCCCGAGCACCACGCCAAATTTCACTACGGGGTGGGTGCACATGCAGGGGCGGCACTGGGGCACGGTGCCTACCCAGAAGCCCCGGGCGGAGCACCACAGGACGGAGTCCCCAAACACCTCGTAGCCGTCGAAGCACACGTACTCCACCACGTCATTGTAGTTGAAGCTTGAGCCGTTCAGGAAGCCGTGACTGATGTCCTCCGGTGGGTCGCAGGTGATGATGTCACAGCGAGGGGCGGGGTTGTCCCACAGTCCGTTTGATTGGCAGGTGCGGGTGTGGTCTCCCGTGAGGGTGTAGCCCTCGTCGCATTCGTACTTCACCTTGCTGTTGAAGCCGAACTCGGACCCCAGCAGGCGTCCGTTGGGTATGGGCGACGGTTTCCCGCAGCGGGCAAGGACGCAAGCGGGGGCCTCGTGGCTCCAGGAGCCGTCGGCTTGGCAAACGCTGACGGACTTCCCCTGTAACAGGAAACCAGGCTGGCAGCTGAGTTCTACTTCCTTGTTGTAGCTGTACTCCGATCCTTTAACTGTAATTTCCCCTGGGACGACCGGAGGGCCGCAAAACACCGGCTCACATCGAGGTTTCTGTCCACTCCACTTCCCATTGGCCTGGCAGAGAAGAGTGTCACTCCCCTTCAGGAGATAACCGGGACTACACTCGTAACGCACCACTTCGGGATAGACGTAACTTCCTCGAGCCATGCCGTTTGCAAGATCGCCCAAGTCGCCGCAAGACACGGGTCGGCAAGTTGGGGCGTTGTTAGTCCAGAGTTGACCTGATACGCACTCCCTCACCGCCTCGCCGTCCAGCTCGTATCCGTCCTCACAAGCGTAGGTCACCATGACGCCCGAAGAGGTGTGAGTCACGTTCACCCAGCCGTGTTCTGGACCGGAAAGAGATTCACACTCCGCTTGGACGCAGGATGGCGCCGTCCCGTTCCACCGTCCGTCTTCCTGACACGTCAACCGGGTGGTGGTGGTGAGGTCGTAACCTTTATGGCAACGGTACTCGATTGACGTCCCATGAAGGAAGCTCAAGTCCGTCGGCGAGGGGGTGTCTTTCAAATCGGTCACCCTCACGTATTCCCCGAAGTCGATGTGAGGAGGAAGACCGCAATCCGAAAGCACGCAAACGGGAACAGAACTGGACCAACCAAACTCCTCGCAGGTTAGGTGATCCTGACCGACCAGTTGGAAACCGGGGAAGCAACTGTAGAATATGGTCACGCCAAAACTGTGATCCTGGCCCTCGACAAACCCGTTCTCGATCGGTTGGGGCGGGGTGCAGGACATCTGCACGCACGCCGGCGGCCGGGCGTCCCACTCCCCGCTGGCGAGGCACGTCTGAGTCTCCGAGCCTTGGAGGCGGAATCCACGGCGGCAGGAGAAGGAGATCCTGTGACCGAACTGGAGTTTGGTGTAAACCACTTTCCCGTTGGTGATCTGTTTCGGGATCGGACATTCGATTGGTCGGCAGGAGGGAACGCCCCCAATCCAGAGCCCCTTCTCCCCACACAGGACGGTCGAGTTGCCCACTAAATTGTAGCCGGTCTTGCAGCTGTAAAGCGCTTTACTAAGATACAGCAACCCCTGAACATCGACGATACCGTTAGAGACCTCAACGGGTTGGGGGCATTCCACCGGGATGCATTCTGGGTAAGGGCTGCTCCACTTCCCGCTGGCGAGACACGTCACGGAACCTTCTTTTTTTAACGTGAAGCCATCCATGCAGGCGTACCTCACCACGGAACCGAAAGGGAACGGTGGGGAGGGCGAGGAAGGTCCCCCGAAAGGCACTTCGGGTAGGGGGCCGCAAAACACCTGCTTACACACCGGGAAGGTGTCGTTCCATTCCTGGGATGGGGTACAGCGGAGGATATATGCCCCTTCCAGGACGTAGCCGTCCTCGCAGGATAATTCCACCGTTCCGGATTCGGAGTCCACACCCTTCAGGAGGAGGTGGTTCTCCTCCAGGGGGGGTTCTGGACACTGCACCGGGGAGCAGCGGGGGCTCCTGGTGTGATCCCACCTCCCGTACTTCAGGCAGGTCCAGGTGGGATCTCCCAGCAGCTCGTAGCCCTCGTCGCACACGTACTGCACCTTACGGCCCACCTGGAAATCAGACCCCCGGTAATGTCCGTGCACGACGTTGGGAGGGGGGTCGCAGGTCAGGAGGACACAGGTGGGGGGGTCGGTGTTGGACCACTGCCTGTTGGCTTGGCAGACTCGATCTGAACGCCCGACCAGTCGGTATCCTGCGTTGCAGGCGTACGTCACCTTGCTGTTGTAGGTGACTCGAACTCTGCCCTGGAGAAAAATATAGAAAAATATAGAAAATATAGAAAATATAGAACTATATAAAAAAATATAGAAAAAACACAAAAATATTGAAAAATATAGAGAAATATAGCAAAATATAGAAAATATAGATATAGAGGAATATATAAAAATATAGAAAGATATAGAGAAATATAGAAAAATATAGAGAAATATAGAAAATATGGAAAAATATGGAAAAATATAGAAAAATATAGAGAAATGTAGAAAAATACAGAAAAACAGAAAAATGTAGACGAATACAGAGAAATATAGAAAAATATGGAGGGATATAACTTCAGGTTTAGACAGGAATTATTGGCAGATTCCTGGAAATACTATCATCTGAAAGTCACCTGAATGTGTCCATTCTTGAGTACCGGCGGCTGGGAGCAGGGAACCGGTACGCAGGTCGGGAGAACCCCCCCCCACTCTCCGTTGGCCTTGCAGGTCCTCCTCTTCTCCCCCCGGATGACGAAGCCTTTATCGCAGCTGTACGCCACCACGGCGCCGAAGCTGTAGTTGGTTCCGCTCAAATAGCCGCGATCGATGCTGTCGGGCCTGGAGCACCTCACCGGCACGCAGCCAATCCCGTACGGCGACGGCTCCCAGGCTCCGCCCATCAGGCACCGCAGCGTGGCGGTGGAGTTGAGCGTGAAGCCCTCCTCGCATTTATAGCTCACTTCCGTGTTGCTGGTGTATTTGGGCTTGTTGATCGATTCTAAAATGGCGTGGGGCAGCTCGGGTGGGCGGAGACAGAAGTTGGCGATGCAGCGGGGGGCGTCCATGCCGTCAGGGGGGGCCCAGATCCCTTGAGCGTTGCACACCATCTTGGAGTTGTTGCTCGGCGTGTAGCCGTCGATGCAGTAGTAGTTTGCCGTGTCTCCAAACAGCTGGTGGCTCTCGTAGGGTTCAGCGTGGTCGATGTCGGGCGGGGGGCCACAGGAGCGGGGGACGCACTGGGCGGAGCTGTCGCTCCAGTCGCCGCTCGGTAGACATTCTCTCGTCTCCGGACCAATCAGAGTGTAGCTATGAAAGAGATGAAATCTGGATATCAGTACATTTTTGTGATTTCCGACGCGTTTCCAAACCAGTAAACCCAGACGACCTCTGACCCCTAGACTCCTTAAATCGCACAACGTCAAAGGCTTCATTAACTGAGTAGACGTCAGCTACATTTACCCTTCTTTGCAGACATAGTGCACCTTGTTTCCCAGCTCATAGTTCTGTCCTACGGTCACCGCGTCTCTCAGGGAGGGGGGCTCGCTGCACAGGACGCTCACGCAGCGCGGGACGGGCCGGCTCCACTCCCCCGACGCCAAACACACCACCTCCATGGAGGCCTGAGGTCTTCACACCAACACACCGTTTAGTTTACACACCTACTAATAATAATGAATGGATTTTAAATGTATTTTTTTGGTTATTTCAATGTTTCTGCAGCTGCAAAGTTGTCCAAATTTAGATTTTAATTAGCTCCAAGATTTAGTCATCATTCAGAAAAACAGACCAAATCTACAGTATTTTCTGCACTATGAGGCACACTGTCGGTTTTTGAGAAAATTAAAGGCTTTTAGTTGCGCCTTATAGTGCGGAAAATACTGTATTTAGAATATTAATTTATTGATGATCATTCATTCCTACCTGTATCCGTAATCGCAGGTATACATGACGGTAGACTGGTATGTGTTTGTGTTGAGGATGTAGTTGGCGTTCCTGACCGACGGAGGCACCCCACAGGTTACCGGGTGACACACCGGGGGCGTCCCGCTCCACGTCAGACTGGCCAGACACTGGAACTCGTACGGGATCTGAGGCAGGAAGCCGGTCCTACAGCTGAGATGAAGGGAAACACAGAGGGAGACACAGAGGGGATCAGGCTTGTTGTAGATCTCTGTCCTTCTTTTATTGTAATCACACGAAGCGAATGCAAAAGATACCTGAAAGTCACCTTGCTTCCATAGGTGAAGTTGTTTCCTGTCATGATGGCGTTCTCTGGAACAGTTGGTGTTGGGCAGCTGAGGGCTAGAGGGCGACAGCCAGGATGAGGAAATGATATTTGTGAATTTTATTTAATATTTCTGCAGAAAAGTTAAACGCACAGACTGGGGGGAAATCACAGTGACCATGTCAAGGTTTCATAATAAAGCTAATAATTCACCACATAAACCCATTTTCAGAATTCAGATAACACTGATCAATACCAGCAAAGATGAAAAATGGAATTTCCACTTCATATATCGAAGCAGCAGAAATCGTCTTGGAATATTTTATGAGCTTTTTAAAGGCCTGATATTTATTGTTAACTTTAACTCAAAGTTTCCTCTTTGAAAGTGAAAATCCCCCCCTATTCTGACTTTAGCGTGTCGTCACCTTTTTTATTTCAGATGACATACAGTTTCTCTGTCGATAGTAATCTCTATTTTCAGTGTGACGGTCACCAGCCAGCGGGGGCTGAATGTGACGCGCTGCCACCGCCTGCAGGCGCTGAGTAAGTCCATTCCTCTCTTCTCTGTGAGGAAGAATGCGTTTGGGAGCCAGTGGAGGTGCAGCAGCGGTCACGCTTTTCATCCCGCTGCACAAAGACACAGCTGCATTTATAATCACCCCTTTATAAAACCGGGGCTGGGGGGGCACGGAAAGCGTACGTGTTGTATTTGTGTATGTAAATGTTTTTAGCTGTTGTAGCTTCACTCCTGCGTGTTGATAAAAGACAACTGGCGCTAACAGCTGTGTGCTTTGAAGGGGAAACGGAAACGTTTTTTAGTGAATGATGTGAGTGTTTATAGCAGTCGTACCCAAACTACGGCACCCTGGGTTAGGGTTAGGGTTAAAACACCCTGTTTATTATCTATTACATAAATACGTAGTGTTATTTATTTCATTAATATTTATTTCATGACTCTTGTCTGTTAAAAGTTTTTAATATTGGCTTTCTGGAAGATAATAAATGTATACATTTAGGGCCCCCTGTGGTTTCTGTTACAAACCGACCCCGGCCCCCCATCAGAAAAGAGAAAAGTTATGTGGCCCTTACAGGAAACAGTTTGGAGGCCCCTGATTTATAGCTTCAGTGTGAAAGTCACTGATTTAAGTGACATTTCAGGAAGCGAGAAGCGGCTGTGTCAGGATGAGTCTTATTTCAGTGGGAATTTTTGGTAACAGAAAAATGCTGAGTGTCAACGGTCGAGTCGTCGATACTTTTACTTTAATTTTCTCAGATGGAAAACGGTTTTCTGGAGAAGGAGCTCAGAAAAATGCTGAAGGTTGTGCAGATTTTTTTAAAAGTGATTCATCAGAGACCAAAAAGTTCAGGGAAGAATCTGAGACTCACAAACCCACAGCCCCACTGCTAGCAAGCCTTTTACCTTTCAATTTGAAAAGTAGGAGTCTGGGTTACTTGAAATCGTTGAAGGGTTTTGATGTTGTGGAGCCGCTGCGTCACATGACTGCTCGCCGTCTCACCTTTGCAGTACGGGATCGAAGCGTCCCAACTTCCTGTCTCCGTGCAGTGCAGACGAGGCGAGCCGACGAGCTCGTAGCCGGTTTGACAGCCGAAAACCACCTCGCCACCCATCAGGAAGTTGCTTCCATCTCTGTGACCAAAGTGGGGCGTCCCGGGGTTCTTACACTTCACTGGTTCTGATGGAGCCAACAAACAGAACAAATGGGTTTAAACATGAGCTGATGGAATAAACTACATTTTCTGCGTCTTGTTACCTGTGCAGTTTTTGCCATCCCCACTATATGGGTGTGTACACGTGCAGGTGTAGGAGCCGTCTGTGTTCTGACAGCTCGCGTGTGCGTCACAGTCGGACCCCAGAGCGCACTCGTCCACATCTGGATCCACACAAATAACACAAAATATCACACAAATAACAGGAGTTTTCTTTCCTGCGTGTCAGCGATGCATCAGAGATGGAATGAATTACCCAGACAGGCTGGAGGATTCCCCCCCCACTTCCCACTGTTAGTGCAGTGAACTTTAGTGTCCCCCAGCAGATAGAAGCCGGCGTTGCAGTGATAGACCACAGAACCGCCGGCGTGGAAATCCGACCCCTGAAACAAACCGTTCTCCAGGGGTCGAGGAGGTCCGCAGGAAACTCCTGTAAGAATATTATTGAGTTTATTCTCATCTAAAAAACTGAGATATAATCAGTTTACAAATCGAAAAGTTGTGTGTGTTTCTCACGTTCACAGCTGGGTAGAGGGTGGCTCCACTCGCCTCTATTCTGACACTGAAGAACTGGCTCCCCCAACAGGTAGAACCCGGGATCGCAGGACAAGTGGACCTGCGCTCCGGGGTTCACCTCCACAGTGGAGACGTGCAGATGGGGCCGGGCGTTCTCCAGCTTGGGGCAATCTGGACACCAGCGTTGGTTTTCAGACACGCAAAAAAGGAATGTAAATTAAAAATATTCACCAAGCTGCTCTCACCGGCGCAGAACACGCTGTTGAGGTTGACTTTGACGCGCCCCACGACGCCGTTGAGGAAGTCTGGCCAGGCGAGGACGTTCCCTCTGTGGGTCACGTGGGTGGACGGACAGCTGCTGGCCAGAACCTTGATCTGTAGGGAGATGGAGATCGGTTGATGTAAATATTCAGACACACGCTCCGGTTCTGTGGTTTCACAGACGTCGTGAACCTGCTGAGGCGTGAGAACACGATCCCAGATGTTCAGCTGGCTGATGGAGCCGACGAAGGATTCCACCGGATTGAAGCCCTCGCCCCTCTGATCCTGGTCCTGACCCAACACCAGAGCTCCACCGCCTACAGGAGACAGTTTCTACGTTAACTCACTGACAAATCATTCTTCTTCTTTATGCTTACACAAAAATATCCTGATTTTTTAATATCTATGTGTAAATAATGGCGTCCAGGTCGAGGATAGCACTACACCTGGGATAGTGGTGCCGACTGACAGGCCTTTGCCTCCGTCTGAGGGCTTCCCGTTGATGTAGATCCTCCAGTCTCCATCCCAGCTCCTCCAGGACACCCCGATGTGGTACCACAGCCCCGTGTTCACCGCCGGACAGTCGGTGATGCGTTCCTTCCCGTTCACGTACAACACCCACCTGTTGGGGGCGACGGAGAAACAACATTTTGGGTTTGAAACAGGATAAAGTCAAACAAATTTGCCTCTTAGCACCGACTGACCCGTTGTAGTCGATGAGGAGGAAAGCGTTATCGCTGCCCTCCACAGCGTAGGACACAGGCGTGCCGTAATTGGTGGTGTCCGATGACATCATCCAAAAGGTGCAGGTGATCTCGGTTAACGCCGGCATCATGCCGTCCATCATGACGTAACCGTGGATACCGGAAACCTCGAAGTCCAGGTTGAAGGCGGAGGACATCTCTGATAGGACAGAAGAGAATTTACTTGAATAAAAGGAATAAAACATGATTTGTGATTTAGATTCGGGTCTAAATTTGCAATAAAAAAAAAATAAATTGTTCAAAATTCATGATTTTAAAGATTTTAAGGTTGACGGAGAAATAAAACATTACAACTTATAAACATAGGAGAACAGAACTTCATGGAAAACAGCTAATCTGACTCCTCCTCCTGGGGTTTCCATGGTGACGTGTCATCTGGCCTATAGTACCTGTCTCACACCTGGTTCCGTTGAACCCAGGGAGGCAGCGGCAGGTGAAGGAGCCCAGACCGTCCAGGCAGCTGGCTCCGTTCACACAGGGGTTGGGGTCGCACTCGTCCACGTCCACCTCGCACACACGTCCACGGTAGCCCCCCACACACTGACACCTGAGTGGACGAGACCATACCGATGATACAACACCACACACACACACACACACACACACACACATGATAAGACGTCACCACAAACAAAACCTCGGGGTCCTCATCGTCACCTGAAGCTGTTAACGCCGTCCAGACACGTTCCTCCGTTCAGACAGGGGGCGCTGTGACACTCGTCCACGTCCACCTCACAGCTGTCCCCGGAGAAGCCGACGGCGCAGTTGCAGGTGTAGCCCCCCATCAGGTCCTCACACACGCCCCCGTTCAGACAGGGGTTGGAGAGGCACTCGTTTATCTCCAGTTCACAGCGAGACCCTGGAGGAACGGAAGCGTTTTGGAAGCGAGAGCTTCAGGATGAACCTGTTTTTTTTTTTACCGCCGTTAGCGACCAGAATGAAAACATAACGCAGGTCGGACCTGTGTAGCCGTTGGCACAGCTGCAGGCGAAACGGTTGACCTCGTCCACACACACACCGTCGTTCAGACAAGGGGAGGAGACACACTCGTTCACCTCTGCCTCGCACAGAGAGCCTGTAAAGAATAAAGACAAAAGTGTGCGATTGATTTCAAATATCTTTGGCTAAGTTAAAAAAGTGCAAACACACATCTATTAAAATTATTCCTTAATGACCCCCTTTACCTAAAAATCCAGGTTTGCACTGACACTGGAATTCTCCCATCCCGTCTCTACAAAGGCCTCCATTCTGACACGGAGCAGAGTCACACTCGTCGATGTCGACCTCACACTTGGCACCTGACACAGAAATGTGACGTGGTTTTGATGCACGGATGCTAACCATGTCCGTAAACCATCCCGTGTGCTGGCAGTCTGACCTGTGAACCCAGGCATGCAGGTGCACACGTATCCCGCGCCGACTTCCTCGCACGTGCCTTTATTCTGACAGGGATGCAGGAAGCACTCGTGGAAAACCTGCAGGGAGATCCAATCAGATTTATGCAAAAAAAAAAAATTCACACTTCAGGTTTTATTGTTCCAATCTGGTTCAGTGGAATGTAATAAATCTCAGTTATACAAGCTGTAACAGTTGACACACACTTCCTCGTGAAAGTTAATACTGTAGTAAAACATAAATGATGATAAAATAGGGATTAGCCATTCTGAATCTATGAAAATCTACAGATAAGTCAGCTTCATCAGATTTGGG